>OY796882.1:18561652-19161652 GCA_963680785.1 Diplosoma virens | reverse complement strand
AGCATTATGATGGTGGGTTCACCTGCCTGCACTTTAACTTTAAAACAAAAGTCGGGATCACGTACTCGAATTAAGGTGATTACCTTTTTTGAGACCACCTACGGTTTTGGAACAAAAATGGAGATTTTGCACTTAAATTGAATGAGACGATTATATTTTAGAGATCAACTATATCTTTAACACAAAACAAAAAAACTTGACACACTAAAAAGTGGCTCACTCATTCTTTTCTTGTACCAGGTCTTCCTTTTGTAAGCCTATCATAGTCCATGAATTCTTAAAAAACAAGTAAGCCTACCCCATTAGCAAATGCATACCAAAAATACCTCATTTCAACCACATCAGTAGTAAAAACATTCCCTTTTTTTTTTCTTTAGTTTTTCTCATTTAAAGTCAATTCACTTGAAGTATCGTTTTTTTATAATTTCTGTTTAGCTTTATATTCTCAGGTTGATTTGCAGCTGGTTGAGGAGCTTCTGTTGTAACTTTAAGAACATTTGTATTTCTATTCTCTTTTAATAAATTCTTTATTTTTTTTAAATAGTACAAATCTTCATCATCAAGAATGAGTTTTTTCTCATCACCACTGCTATCAGTAAATAAAATATTTTAAATACATCAAGATAAAAAAGTTTTTTTCTACTGACCTGGTAAAACTAATTAGGCCTAAATTATCTTCATGATTTATATCCAATTTTTTAAAAAGTGAAATAAGTGTATATTTACTAATTTTTATGACTCCAAAAAGAAAAAAACTGCTTTTTTACATCACAACCTGTGGGGCAAAATAATAGCACAATACTCTGAGTAAATATTCAGCAACACAAAATGTTTGGTTTTCGTTCATTATTTGCCGAGTTCAGTTGATTATCTTTTAAATCTAGGGAAATCCCCAAAGCCTACAAAGCTGGTAACGGCGCACTATAAATGAGAAACAAGTAATCAATACTTACAGCAATTATTCAAAAATGTTTTATCTAAGACATCAATTATACTTAGAAAATTAATGAAAAAATTTAGTGAAAGTATGCAAAGCATATAAGTTTCTTTGCATTACAGCATATTTACATATTTTATAATCACCAATATTTACCTTTGAGGGACACTGGGTCATATACGACCCACAGCGGTTTTTGCTTTAGTTTTTGAAATCAAAAAGCTTGAATAAATCAATAATGATTTTAAATCATTAGCAAGAACCTAATCTTAAATACTAAAACTCAAGTTGTATAAAATACGATTATTTTACTTTGATTAAGTCAGCTAATTAAAGTCAAAAATTTTTTTCAATTTTGGTAGTCAAAAAGTTTACAAAATTACGGTAAAAAATATAGAAGTTTTCAATTTTTTTTTTTTAAAATTAAACTTGAATCTTTTAACAATCCAACTGTCAAAAAACAAACTTAATTTTTTGATCGGATTGTCTGTACCATAAAAAAATGTTCATGGGTCATATATGACCCAGTGTCCCTCAAAGGGTTAAAAGCAGTGCTGCTACGCCTAGTGAAATTTCACTAGATCTAGTGAAATTGACTCCGGCCTAGTGAAATTTATTTCCATTCTAGTGAAATTTTATTGTTTTACGAGCATAAATTTGCAGCATTTTGGCTTACTTTTGCAGCAAAAATTTGCAAAATATGTCGAAGAATTGCTGAAAAGTGCAATCTAGCCCAAGTGACAGCACTGCTGAAAAGTGACAAGTCGTGATAATGGAACAATGGTACATCTGATGAAAAGTTTATAAGCTTTGTCTTTGATGATATACCTGTGATGCTGCTCGTATACCCCTCGTATACCTCAGTCCAGCTGTATACCCCAAATTTGTTCTCGTATACACTTGGGTATACTGTATACCCGGTTGAATAGCACTGGTCCATACCATGAAATCTGAGACAGATTCAAAGTGAAGAACTTTTTTTTCGAGAGCAATTCTTTTTAAGGAACGAATATTTTTCTATTAACAAGCATATCGGTTTGCCCCTTTGGAAATATGGTATGCCTGTTTATAACGATTTATTTTTTTTAACAGATTTTGTGTTAAATATTTTTCAATTTCTATTATCTTTCCCTATTGATTGGGCAGAAAATTGATGTGATGTAAGATTGGAATCCATGGGCCAAAAAGTTTTAAAAGCACTTATTTAAGACAATATTCATAAATTAAGCATAAATGTTTGAAACAAGCACAAAATAACAAGTAAAGCCAATCTACTTTGAAATAGTTTATTGAGGACATTTTGGAATTGTAACTCTTCCGTAATCAATTGCGTTAAATTAATTAATTAATCATAAATTTAAATATTTAAGTTTGGATAATTTATAAGGTAACAGAGTAAAATGTTACCAAAATATATTTATTGACTAAAATGGAGTGGGCATATGGAAGTGAGTTTTTTTTATAGTTTGGCTATAACTCAAGCTTAAATTAGGCCATTTTTTTAAAATAAAAGGCAAAAGAACGACAATTATTTATCTACGTTTTAAAGTGCAATATATTTAACTTTACTGTTAAATGAATAGTTTAATGCAGTTGATAATGGAATGAGTTACAATTCTGAAACGTCCTCAATAAACTATATTTCAAACTATAACTTCATTTAACTTTACATGGCTTTAATTTTTATTCTGAAAGCACAAAATGGCAACTCTGTTTAAAGTATTGAAAATTTTGTTCCCTACTTTTGGCACTGGTCTTTGCACAAAACAAGGGTACTTGTTATTCAAATTGTATAGGTTTTGCTCTGAAAGCTTCTATTTCTTACGTAATGATAAGCTTGTTTAGGTCTTGAATTATTACTTTGTATAATATTATCCATTGTAGGAAACTAGGCCACTTAGAATGAGAATCACCAGACGCGAGTTTCGCTCTTGTTAGAATTGATTAGTGATGCCTATCTCACTGAGATTCAAACAAACTAGATTCTGCATTAACTAAATAATGTTGCACAGATGCGACCACCATCTAATACACCTGCCACACCTCCAGCGTTTCCAGAAGCGTTGCTGAGCATGTCGAAGATGCAGGCTTCTGACAAAAAACCCACCGTGCACGCGTTTCAGCAGTCTTCTAATTCAAGCCCATTTGATTGTCCGAAAAAATGAAGAGAACAAGTTTGTGTCGATATGTTTTTCAAGTCTGATTTCTTATGAGAATGGCTGTGTGGTTATGTATTTCATCACATCAATTTGTCAAAAGCAGAAAGCAATTAGCAAAATTGAAAAATTGATTTAATTTATGTTATAGTTTGCAACACATAAAATAGTTATTTAAAAAAAGGGTATTAAGACTTCCCAACTTTTTGTTGCCAATCTTAAATGCATTATAGAATCAGACATTTATTAACCATAATTATGTTTGCCTTCAACTTGTTTTGTATTTGTTTTTAGTAAGTATTTTTGCGACAGAAGTTCATTTTGTGCCTGAGCAAAAATATCGGAAGTCTGACTTGGTGTTTGAAGTTTTTGATTTGTTTTCATCTTGCACTTAATTGATTATTAATGAATTTTTTTTCGTGATTATTCGTTCATAATGGTATGTCGAATCCGTGTGAAGTTGTGTTATATGTGCTTGTTGTACCACATTATAGCGGTGCTCTTGAGTGATGAACTTATGTAACGTCTTTCAATAACATGCAAAAACTTGTTTTTTAAATCAAGCAACAAGTTTTGCAATATTCTAAAACTATTCTACTCAGCATTCACTGCTAACATAAATTTATTATTTTTCATAAAAGAGGATCTTGTTTTCCCTGCAGAATAATTCATTTTCGTCTGTTGCGTTGCCTAGCAATATTTATAAATTTAACGTGTAAATATTTGCTTTTTTTTATTTTAACTCGATTAAAACATTAGAAGTAATTAAATTTACAGCTTTTATTGAAAAAAATTTTTTTCATTAACCAAATCATGTTTTTTACTGTGTTTTGATGCGTTTCTTATTGCGATTGCAAACCAACAAACAGCTAATAAATTTTCTTTTTTACTACTTTTGTTGCCTTGTTTAGGTAAAGTAACCTTTCAAAATTGCCGTTTTTGCTTTTGTCGATACCAACCCGCTAGCCGTGCACGATTTTAGCACTGACTAATTATTTTTTGAAGTCACGTGATAACAGGCAACGCCGTGACGGTCAATAAATACATTGCTCAATTGCACGATTTCTTGACGATTGCTGGCTTTAAAAAGCATTTAGTGCTTGAGAATTGCTATTGACTTGATTGTAGCTGTGTCTTACAAATCTGCTCGAATCAATTGAAATCTCTTTACAGGACTAATGTAGAAATTGTTCGTAATTGTTAGCGGAAGCAAATGTAAGAAAGAAAACGTTTTTCTGTTATTACTGCAACAGCTTATAGTTCAAAGTTTTCCTGAAGTCGAACATACCCATCAAAAGGCTGGTGACATATGACGTTTCATCGCAAAAAACGATTGAGATGCTTACATCAAAAGAAGTTCTTTTTTACGCGACGTCAGCAATCACCGAACGTGAAACTTGCCAAGTCTGCATCTTGAATGTGATTACGTTGACCGATTTTTACCAGAAATATTGTTTTGCTTTATAAGGTATACGCAAAGTTGCATCAAAGTTAAAAAGGCACTTATCAGTTTGAATCTCGACTTTGCTGGCATTTGCAAAAATTTCTTACTATGTACCGTACACGTAAGAGGTCTTGAAAAAGAAGCTGACGCAAAAGTAAACTATTTTGAATAAAGGCCCGTTTCCACTACGAGCGTGGAAAAGAGCATTCTTTGTTTCTTTTATTGATCTTTGATTAAAGCGAGCGCAAAAAAAAATCGATAGAACAAACAAAGAATGCTCTTTTCCACGCGCGTAGTGGAAACGGGGTTTAATCCACTCTCAATTCAACCAAAATTTTTATTAATTAGGACTTTTAAAGGTTAGTTACAAGAAGAAACTATTTAGTGTACTGGCATCCTTAAATATTTACTACAACTTAAGCGTAGGCTTTTAGTCTCTCCATAAGACGTTTTCGGTTAATATTGTTAAGAAATAAATATGAATTGCCAGTACAAACATACATACAAGTTGATTTAAGATGTAAAAAGGCACAAGTTGTAACCACAAGTGTATTTTCTAAAAATAGTAATGTTTTAAACTTTTTCTGAAATTTTTTTCTGAAAGGCTTTGAAAAAATGCAAGTAAAAAATATCGCTAAAATTTGTATGTTTTGGCAACCCATTCGAAAATCGGCATTCATTTCAGCTCCAACCTTTTTTGTTATGGCAAGCCTGCATCTTGTTACGTCTTCCAAAAAAATTTGCATGCTTGCACTCGATGATGTCTTTAATATGGAGCGGTTGCACCTGCCCCCCCTCTAAAAAAAACTTGGAAAAGGGCCCCCGCTTGCATCTTAACTTAAAGACGAAAGTAGGGATCATCTTCTCGATTGAAAGTGATGACCTTGTTTTTTAGAAATCACTACATTTTTTTGCACATTGATTAAAAGTGATGACTTTTTTTTAGCGATCACTATGTTTTTGGGACCAAAAAAGTCTTGACTCACTAAAAAGTGCCCGATCCTTTTTTTTTGCACCAGGCCCCAGCTTTTGTGAGGTCATCATTAACGTTCCCTCCAAGAGTTTGCTTAGTGTGCGCGGAACGAAAGGCCGTGTGAGCAGTGGTGGATGCCCTCCAAGAGTTTGCTTAGTGTGCGCGGAACGAAAGGCCGTGTGAGCAGTGGTGGATGTTCAAATTTAGGAGCCTGAGAAAAGAATTTTTAAAATTGGATGTACAGAAAAAAAAGAGTTTTGATCTCGTCGTTCACTTTTCCTCCCAAAATCAAGGTGTTCTCCAAAAAAAATGGTCTTCACTTCAATTTCGGCTTCGATTTCCCTATTTTCTTCCCGAAATCAAGGTGTTTTCTAAAAAAAAAAAAGGTTTCACCTAGAATCGAGCTCAAAGTTTTCCACTTTTTGTCCCGACTTCTTTATCGCTTCGAGGTGAAAACCTTTTTTTTTCGAGAACACCTTGATTTTGAAAGGAAAATAGGGAAGTTGAAGACGAAATCAAAATAAAGACTTTTTTTTTAGAGAACACCTTGATTTTGGGAGAAAAAAGTGAAGGACGAGATCAAAACTCTCTTTTTTTTGTGCATCGATTTTTACAAATTCATTTCTCGGGCCCCTAAATTTGAATATCCACTGCTGAGAGAAGCTTGCCTCTGATTGGAAGCACGTATTTACCTTGTTTTGCCGATATTTATGCAGCGCGCGGCAAAACGAAAGTACTGCGCGGGGATTTTAGACTAGCTGCGCAGCCGCGCAGCTTAGAGGGAACGTTGGTCATCACTGCCGGCACTCAAATCTATTTGTAAAAAAGCTTATTCTATCAACGGTTATAGACAATGGGAAAATGCAGTGAAAAAGATTTTACTTAGAAAAGAAAAAATTGACTTTGTTTCAAGAAAAAAAACATTGTAATCAAGGTTGTCGAATTGATTTGGTGCTGTGCGCCAGATTTGCGACAATTTTTCAAATAATTACACGAATAATATATTAAAGTGTTCTCCAAAAAAAGCTCTTCACTTTGAATCTGTCTCAAGTTTAATAAGTTTCATCTCTGGAACGCAGTGTTCTCAAAAAAAGAAAAAAAGATCTTCACTTTCACTTCAAATTTGTCTCAAATTTCACAATTTCAAGACACGGACCAGGTTTGCCCCGCGAGCCGCCAATTCGAGTCCCCTGATGTAAGCCAAACCCGAACCAAAAACTATTTGGTAGACATTTCTGCTGAACCAATCAACGTAATATGCCTTTTAAATTTTCTGGTACACACTATATCCTGAGTTTAGGATATTGAAAAGACATTATAGATCAGGGGTGGCCAAACTTTCTAGCTTAAGAGCCCAATTCAGAAGGCGATTTAAATTACTGGGCACACTGAATTTTACAAAGTGACCTCTAAGTTATACAAAGACCAAAAAAAGGAAGATCTTTACTTTGCTTGTAACATTATTCTTAGAGGTAAAGACAAAAAAATCTTTACTTTCTTTTAATTGATTTGTTTCATTCATAAACGTTTGAAGTGAAGACCTTTTTTTTAGAAATTACTACTTTTTAGGGTCAAAAATCTAGAAATCTGAGATAGATTCAAAGATAAGAACTTTTTTTTTAGAGGTCACTACTTTTTTGATTTGAAAATCGAGAAATCCGAGAGAGCTTCAAAGTGAAGAGCTTTTTTGGTTTTCACCCTAAATTTGAGACAAAAATTTTCCTCATTTTCGTAAAGTAGGCTACTAGAAGACCATCATTCAGGCAAACTTCATAAAATTTCGGCAAAACTTTATTGTCCTCCAACATTTTTTCTGCTAATACGCCTATGGTTTCACCATTCATGGAGGTGAAAACCAAAAATGTCTTTATTTTACCTTTTCACGTCGTTCATATTGAATGCTTGGCGGCTCAGATAAAATGGCTCGGCGAGCCGTAGTTTGCCCACCTACTATAGATGTAGGCCTACAAAGAAATGTATGGCACTATTGAAACAGTGGGACCTGTAAACCAGTGATAAAACCTATTTCGTATTTTTGAAAAAACAAAACATTAATTTAGGGGAAGATGAGATAAGTTGAATCAAATTTTACGAAAAATTAGTTAACTCGTTAATTATAAGCGCTATGGAATAGACATTCTAAGGCAGGGATGGCGAACCTTTGTTATACGGCGGGTCAAAAAATGACAGTTTTTTAAAACTTATGTTAAGTGGGCAGTGGTGGATATTCCAATTTAGGGGCCCGAGGCAAGAATTTTCAAAAATTGATGTAGTCTGAGAAAAAAAAGAGGTCTGATCTGGGCTTGCATATTTTTCTCCCAAAATCAAAGTGTTCTCTAAAAAAAAAAAAAAAAAAAAAGTCTTCACCTAGAATCGTTCTTTACGTTTTTCGTTTTTCGTCCCGACTTGATCATACCCTCTAAACCAGACATGGCGAGCCTTTATCACCGTCCAATCGATCCTAAATTTCTTGCAGAGTAAAATTGGCAGAAATTTGAGAACATCAGGTGGGTCACTTAATTTCAACTAGTGGGTCACGACGTGACCCGCGGGTCAGTGGTTCGCCATCCCTGTTCTAAGGTATTGTATTTCAAAGTACAGAGTTTACTATGACGTAAATTATTTTTGGACGTAGTCGCGAAATTTGTAATAATTTGTGTTTAAAGTTGATACTTTTTTGGTTCAACTTGCCTGTTTGTCGGGGTAAGTTCAACAAGTACTAAAGGTAAGTTGCACCACCTATAAATGTTATTAAAAAAAGTTTAAAAAAAGAAATGATTGCGACCTAATATCGTATGAGCGCATACTTTCTAGGCCACTGTTACCGTAGGCTTACTTTGATTTTATTTTTATTTGTGTTTCTGAATGTAGGCCTAATTTTATCTTGCCATTACTATTTTGTTAACAACAAGTGAAATTATCAAATACATAATTATCATTCAGTTAACAACATTTACCAAAATTTTTTTATTGGTGTTGTGTGACAATTATAGCAAATGTAAGGGAGGTAAAAAACACTTTCAGATTGAACAGGTAAGGTAGTAGGCTATGTTGAAAAGGTTGGAAAGCACTTGCTTAGAGAATAAAAAAGTAACATTAACTTGAACTTTATTTGACATACTGTACTTTCAGGCACACTTTTATCTTCCGGAGAGCTACCTCACTTTCTATAAAACAATTTCTTTTTTTATTAAAAAAGCTGTGGATAGTAGACTGCCGTTTTTGTGCCATGATCTAGCTCAACGTGGTCCAACTACGGGCCCGCGGATGAAATTTGTGCCGCCCGCGGAACAATTTTGCCCAAGTCTTGTCGATTACAAGCAGCGGCAACCTTTTTTTTTTGGAGAACGCTATGATTTTGGGACGAAAATAGGAATTTCGAAGATCGATTCCAATTGAAGACCTTTTTTTTTTAGAGAACATCCTAATTTTGGGACGAAAATAGGAATTTCGTAGATCGATTCCAATTGAAGACCTTTTTTTTTTTTTAGAGAACACCCTGAGTTTGGGACAAAAATAAGTGTTTTTAGCCGGTTGAGGCCCGCAAACCCGAATAATTTTAAAAAGTGGCCCACAAGAGTGGAGAAGTTGGACCACCCTGATCTAGCTGTTAACTTACAAATAACGTCAACTTGAACACTGAAAGTAGCCTGCTATATGTTAAAGTAAAAATTCCCATTTTTATTTATTTCGCCATAATTATCTTAACATATTGATTATTATTTTTTTTTAATGTTAAAGCAGGGTTTCTCAAACTTTTACTTCATTGGTACCGTTCATCGGTACCTAGGAAAATACCTAAGGTATCCCTGCATCTTTAGCGCTAAGCTTAACTTGCTCTGATGCTTAATTTACTTTTAATAGCTAAGCAACCCATTGCGATCCTTTAAAAAAATTTTTAAATTGGTAGTTTATAGTGATTAGGAGCGTCATTTTTAAGTTTTATTGTGGCAGTTCAAACTCAGGAGGTTAACCACTAACTTGATTCTATTTACATTTATTTTCTTATTCAAATAAACAAAAACAAAACAACGACAATATGTCAGACAGCCAATTTTTCATAATTAAATGAGAACCTCAAAGTTATCTAACTGATGTTTTTGGGAAACTCTATATTACGATCTCCGACAAAAACACATCGCTGCATCAAAATGAGCGTTATATCACGTGATCAGCGATATGGAACGACAAGATGTGAAATTCAAAGATGTATAGAAATGGAGCATAAGAAAGTTAAATTTTACGTTTGAAACCAATTTTTGTAACGAATACAATAACTACAGTATACAGTAGTTGGATTTTATGTAAAAATATAAAATTATATTTTTGGCGATCAAATTAAACACTACAGTTATAGATATTGATGATGATGATGATGATGATATTTTATTCACGCTTAGTAACAATATTTAAGTATATAAAATGTACATTAAGCAAAGCATGAAAAGGAAACGCGACACAACGACGAACGTTAAACATGCAGAAAGTAGAGAGAGGGGGTAAGAAAGAGAAAAAATAAGAAGCACGGCCGCGTTACCTAATTTAAACTAAATATTATTATTTAAAAAGACAAAAAAGACACAAAAAAATGAAAAAAACACAAAAAAATATTAAATATTAGTTTAACAGAAAAAATGCGATTATGATTAATTAAGTTAGATTTTAAATGAACAAACTAATAAAAGCACACTAAATCATTCCGAGATCTGTAATACAGGTTGAACCTCCCCAATCCGGCTACCACTGGACCTTAGATTTGCCGGACCATGGAAAATTCCGAACTATAGGTGGTCCCCAAAACACCCTCTATGTACATGTACTTACCCTGCATTATGCTGTACAAGTGTAGCTGTAACATTATTTTAATATATGATAGTTGTACTAAATGAAAATATACATACAGAAGTATATAGAAAAACACGCTCAAAGAATACTTATGGATTTATTTTTACAGCTAGACAAGCAGATAAACTGTAAAGAAAATAATCGAGAATACATCATGACCAGTAAGTGCTACAGAATTATACAACATAGCGAAATAGTTACAGTACTGTACCTGTACCTGTGCAACAATAATGTTCACCAGGAAGCAAGAAAAATACTGTATAATATAACACGAGAAAAAACAAAACAAAAATTAAGAGTGCACAAGGTATGCAGTAAAACTACAGATCTAAGAAAATGATGAAATTCAAAACAAATTAAGCTAAAGAAAGTAACTACAGTAAATAAAAAATGAAACAATAAAATACATGTATATGTATGGCACACTTACGCAACTATTACGGCTTGGGAACCCAACACAGGTACATTCAGATACTGTAACTCCAAGTTACATTACACTGGAGTTTTATTTAGGGGCAAATATTACAGAAAAAATGTTCATGCACGTGGCGGAGTGGTGCTTGTAATGAGCGGTATTAATCCAGAATCAAAAAACACAATACAGCGCCACCGCGTTCTAGCGGCAATCCGACAAATTACTCCGGCGGCCCGGCCAATTGAAAAATTCCGGCAAACAAAAATTTTGCGGGATTACTGGTGTTGCCGGATGAAAGAATACCGGATTAAGGAGGTTCAACCTGTACGAGTTTAAACAAACAGTACAATCAAGCTAACAATGTTATATAAATAAGCCAGAAATACTAGTTAGATGGATGAACCTGCTTTTAAGCAACAAGCTCATGAATACGAGGTGAACATCATCAAAAGCACAACGAAAATCATATTCTGGTATTTTAATTTAATGCGATATAATTTCCACCAGGGCTGAAAATGTCAATTTACCCAGCCGTAATCAGTGGTGGATATTGGGTGAGGCGAATGAGGCAATTGCGTCGGCCCCCCATCGCAAATCATTTCGCTGCAGATGCTTTAGAGAGATCATTATGAAGTCGAGATAAAAAAGTGGGAGATACAAGATCGATTCGAGGTGAAGACCTTTTTTTTTTAAAGATTACCATGATTTTTGGACATAAAAGTGAAAGACAAGATCTTTTTTTTTTTTTTTTTTTAATCTCTATATTTATCCTCCTGACTCGCAGGAAAGCGACGGAGGCGCTATACATAGGGTAAGCAATTACCCCGACCTGCTTCCGGAGATGCCAAGATATTGCTGTCCGCTAGTAAGTTAGTAGAGATATTACTGCAATTTAGTACTGCTTGTCAAGACCACCAAGCAGGGGAAAGTGCCGTAAAGTGTCTTTCCCAAGGACACAACAGAATGGCGTAAGTGGGTTTTGAACCTAGACCATGCTGATCATCAGTCCGGTGCTTTAACCACTCGACCACGCTGCCGACAAAGCTCTTTTTCTTTTTCGGAGAACGTTAATTTTTAAAAATCCTTGCCTCAGGCCCCAGAATTTGAGTATCCACCACTGGGTAATGATTGAAGCAACAACAATGCTTGAATAGCAGGTGTAGCGATTTTTTGTATGAGTTGCAATGTAAGCAAAAAATTAACATAACTATTTCTCAGAATACACATCGCGTGCAAAACCATCATATTGAAGTTTAACCAGTTTCTACTGTGTACCTGTCCCAATCTGCAGCATCTGAGCGTTTGCAGAAAAAGGATTTCTGATATATGCAAATCCATTTTTACCTAGACTTGGAAAATTTCCATCAATTACCTTATCAAACTTCATAAGATATTTAGTGACCAGTTTTGTAAAGCTTTTGGTCTCATAATGTGCACTTTGACTCTGAAAGTTTTCCATAAAAGGACCTCTTAAAGGATCACACAGAAGCATTGCATTAGTCTATTTCAATTTTAGAAAATCATTGAAAACTAGCGAAAATACATGAAAAATATACTAGATCCAAGTTTAATCAATTACCCCAACAACAAATAAGTTAGATAAGAATATTCTTTCACAAATAATGTACCCCTTGAAAAGTCAAAGTGTATCCCTGGGGGTACATGTACCACAGTTTGGCAACCCCTGTGTTAAAGGAATAATTAAACTTTTTTTCTGTTTTGCTACGTTCTAGAATAGCACAATGATCTTGACATGTTATTTATTGTATGATCTTAACTTGTAATGATCTTAACATTTTATTTATTGTACCACAATGATCTTAACATGTCATATTTTCTGCTGATCATCTTAAAGGAATAGCAGACGTATGTTCGAAAACAGAATTGGAAGAGATTACTTGCGATAGGTGATTTTCATATTTCAGTAACACATTGCGAAAGAAAATATATTGCTCTTGGTAGTGAACTATTGCAAAATTTTGACTAACTGTAACTTGTAACAGAAAGCACTTTATTATAGATCATAAATATTTGATTGGTATTACAAAATACGCTTTTAACCGTTCTCCGAGGTAGCCGCGAAAAAATGTAGATTACGCGATTTAATGACTTTGACGCGTCAGCGTATAAAAATGCTCCCTACTCAGACTGGGCTTTTTGGAAACTTTGTACGACTGGGGGAGGGGGAAGAAAATGCTTGCTCTCTTTGCTTGCTTATATCTCGACAATTACTAGCGCTAAAAATGTCATTAACCCTTTCCAGTCCAATATACAAGTAGCTGTTTCTCCCCCAAGTCTCATTTACATTTTCAAAATATAGAATAAAACCATTGATTGAAAAAAAGAGAAACAACAAACGACATTCATTAAATATGTTGTTGCCTTACCTTTGAAAGTGACATGACTAATATGATTTATATTTTTCCATGGTGTGGTAACGTTTGAAGCAACTTCCAGGACGTAGACATAGCTTCCGGCTGCACGTTTCACAAAAATAGTACGTTTCTTTTCTTTCTCCCTGTATCTTCCGATTACTGCACACTGCACAGTCTTTATGTTTTCCTTCATTGTGGGCAACAAAATGCGGCTTTCCATTTAGTCTTTCTTCTTTGTCTCTGGTTCCTGGCTCCCTCTCTTTTGTTTTGTTGGGTTCCGCAAACCTCCAACAAGTTGAACCAACAGAGCACGGCGAAACTGTAGATGCGACTGTGGACGCTTGCCTTCTCTTTCACTTGTTTCCTTATAAACTATGTAACTGTTTACGATAGCCGTTTCTAACATCCAAAAAACATTTTTCGCCACCATTTCACGCTTTTGCGCAAAAATGAGTACAATGCACAGTAATGGTCACTTGTGTCCACGCCCCCCATGTTTTTTGTGTACTCAACAATCACTTTTGTTTCAGAAGCTTTTCTGTTGTTGCTGCAGTTTTGCGAGAAACTTCCTCCATGGTGTTATCATAATAATTTGAGACCATCAAAGCATTTCTTTTGTCTCTCCACAAAAGCACTATTTCATCGCCGCACTTGAAACTTTTAAATTCATGAAGCTTCAACTTTTGTCGTTTCTTTACCTCTGGTGGGTTACCTTTCCGATTAGGTAGCAGTGTTTCAGTGCGATGCATATCCATTTGTCGAAGTGCAGAAGACAGGGAATGGCTGCAATAAAATCGGTCTGCAAAAATGTGATAGCTACTTGATGGTCCTAGCTTTTGCAAGCTTCTACATAAGTGAATAACAATGTTAGCAGTGTAGCTCAAATTTGAAACATTATTCAATAGTTCCCTTGTATAACGACCATAAAACGGCAACATGCTATAAATGTAATTGGTAGAATCTGATAATACAAACACTCGAAGCCCCCACTTGATAAGCTTTTTAGGGTTGTAAGTTTTAAATGCAATTTTTCCTTTGAAGCCAATAGTTGACTCATCAACAGACACATTAGAATACGGCACATAATACTCCTGATATTTGGATTCCAAATATTCCACTACATTATGAATTTTTTGCAAGCGGGTAATGTTTCTCACACCAGGCTGTATAGAAAAAGAATTTCATACTCTTTCGATATACGACTATATACTTAAATATTTCAATGAAACATTATTTTGGATTAAAAAAGCAAGTTTATGAGGGGTAGTCAACTTTCGTAAATTGGCTGAAAACGAGAGACCGGTTTCAGAAAATTAACGACTTTGGCGATTTGATTGATTGTACAATTGAATTAAAAGTAAGGTTCTTTCACAGTTGGAATTTTCTTATGGAGGTCATTGCAGTTCACAGAAAAAGAAACTCTATTTCAGCAAAATCTTATTTCATTATCAAAACGCTTCGATCTTCGTGATTTCATTATACAACGCTTCGATCTTTGCAACAACGAATATTTTTCGAAATTCACCCGACTTTTTGAACACTTTTGGAAAGGAACCTTTTCATGCAATAAAAGGAACACAATTCGTTCCATGAAAAACATGAAATTTTATGTGTCATGTCGTACTTTTTTATGATTATTTCAAAATGTATGATTAAAAACAATTTAGTTAGGATTGATTGCTTTGTGTTTTTGCAAGCTTTTTTCGTGCGTTAATCTAGCCTAAATAGTAGAATA
Source organism: Diplosoma virens (assembly GCA_963680785.1). Taxonomy (NCBI): domain Eukaryota; kingdom Metazoa; phylum Chordata; class Ascidiacea; order Aplousobranchia; family Didemnidae; genus Diplosoma; species Diplosoma virens. The sequence goes on along the minus strand of OY796882.1, from coordinate 19,146,772 downwards.
TTTTATAGTCGAACTTGGCTAATGCTCTGGCGTATATTTTTTGATTTTAACCTTTCGATATGTTGAATTATTTACATTTCGTCAGAGTAGGGCTGCCCAACCCGAGACCGCGTCGTCTATTGTTGAAGCCTGCCTAGGAATTTGCAATTACCGGTAGACAATCGATCAAATTATTGCAGTGCTTTGAACCAGTCCAATCATTGCTTTTCAACCATGAAAAGAACCGTTCGGACTTTTTTATTTTGAAAAAATTTCATCCGCACTATAGTCAACCAGATTTAGTTTGAAGCTATATTTGTTTTCCCAGTTGTGGAATAACAACGGAAAGTTTGATATTGGAAAATCGTACATTTTAACCGATTGTAAACTCGTTCACTTCAACTGATTGTAAACACAAGAGATTGCACACAATTCTCATCCGCACTCATCCGCACTCCAATTTTCTTTTATCCGCCCAAGTGCGTACCGCCCCACGGGTTGAAAAGCACTGAATCCAATGACACGCAGAAAACTTGAAATCCATAATTTTAGTCTCAGTAAAGGTTGTTCGCGTTATGTAAGAATAAAACATGTAGGTATATCAAACTTTTTTTTCATTTTTTAATTTATTTTGTCGCAAAAAAAAGAAAATAGAAAATAAGTACACTTAGTCAAAAATAAATACCATTATAATAACTTAAAGATGCGACAAGGTGATTGCGAAGGGACCGTAAAGTCTTCGAGTCAAGCAATCACCTTGTAAAATATAGAAATATAGAAGCAAATTGGCAATGTTAAAATTAAAAATGTTTACAAAAAAAGAAAAACAACAACAAAAAAACAAAAAACAAATCAATAAAAAACACAACAAAACAAAGCAAAACAAAACAGCAATAAAACATTAAGAATATGTAGAGACAACCCAAGCAACAAGAAAAAAATAATACAAAGTACACAAAACAAATTGTAAGAAATTATATGAATTTAATCGTTAAGAAGTAAAACTGATTTATAATGTTTTTTAAATTTATTAAATGTTATTATTCTCAAATTATTACTGATGAAATTCCAAATTTTTGGTCCTATATATTTAATTGATCTTTGAGTTCTATTACTTTTAAACAGAGGAATGGTAAGATGATTATTAAGTGAAAATATTGAGCTTTCTTCAACTAAAGTTTTGGTCCGAATTCCGGTTAGCAAAGAGGTTAATTCAAAAATAACACATTAAAATTATTAACGTTCAAATGAAGACAAAAAAGAAGATAGGCCTACTTTAATTTCTACACCGATTGCGACCCGCAATAAACCTTCCGACAAAATTTGGCCCATAATGGATAAAAGGTTGCATTTGAAAATGCATCTGAAAATAAATCAACCTAACATTTTTCAAGACAGACATTGTCATCGAAATGAATTCCTATCTTGAGTAATTTTGGGTTTATTATGGATTTGGTCATAACTTACGAAGCCGACATTTTTTTAAAGAATCATTCAATTCATAGTACGAATTTTGATATAAGATTAAAAAGATACAACATTGGTACAACCTTTGGCCAGATGGTAGGTGCTTTCTCGCAGCCTGGGCCGTGAGTAAGTTTGTTTATTGCTGTTTAAATGACAGACCGAAACCGAACCTACCAAAACGATAGGGTATCCACCCATTTCAATTTTCAGTGTGGGTCTGCTAGTCGGCATACGTCTTTTCAGGGCGGGCAATATCAGGATAAAACTGCCCTTTTCAGGGCACATTTCCAACAAGTTCCGAAGACCCACTATTCTTCAGCTGAACATCGAAGGCCTCACTGCAAGCAAGATGAACGCTCTTCATCACCTCGCTATGCAGTCTGAGGCACTCGTCATCTTACTGCAGGAGACCCACTGCACTGATGCAGAGAAGTTGGTACTTCTGAACTACCAACTAGCTGGGTCTTCTTTAATCAGGAAGCATGGCCTTGGCACGCTTGTCCACGAGCGACTGAGATACACGCTTTTGGACCAATCTCCACCAACATCGGAGATCAAGTGACTGTGTGCGGACGTTGATGGTTATAAAATAGTCAACGTCTACAAGCCACCGCCTACGCGATTGCGAACCCTGGATCTCCCAGTGTTTCCTCACTCCTGACTTTACGCTGGCGATTTTAACTGTCGTCATGCTGACTGGAATTACGATGACAACAGTCCGGATGGTGAGTGCTTGGCTGGATGGGCAAGTATTAATTGTCTTGCCCTGCTATATAATGCCAAGGACGCTGCCAGTTTTTATTCCGGTCGCTGGAACACTGGCACCAATCCAGATCTAGCTTTTGCCAGCGTAGGTCCAAACAGTCGCTTACCGGATAGACGTGTCCTTGACAAGTTCCCCAGGTCACAACATCGACCTTCGCTTATTAAACCACCAAGGTTTGCTACGGCGGTGCCAAGCATGCCTGCTAAGCGATGGAACTTCCGCAAGGCCAAATGGAGTCACTACATTGTTTTGTCGAATAAATTCGCAAAGACTTTGTTGCCGCCTGGTTCACTTGATGTGGATGCGGCTTACCAGGACTTCTGTAACACCATTAAGAAAGTAGCCAAAAAGACTATCCCACGCGGGTATCGAAATAACTATATTCCGTGTTGGGATGCAGAGTGTGAATCCCTTTATAAAACCTTTCTGCAGTCTCCTCAAGGAGACGACTCAATCTTGGCTGCTACAGCTCTTCTTGCCAAGCATGACAGAAAGCGGAGGGATCGATGGTCCGAAGCAGTTCGGAACATCGACTTCTCACACTCTAGTCAAAAAGACTGGAGTATTTTGAACAACCTTACTGGTAGGTAACGACACTCTCCTCGTCACTGTCCCGTTTCAGCCGATGTTATTGCATCTCAGCTGGTTAGAAATGGGAAATACGAGGCTATTGATCGCAAGTCATCTCGACTTGTCTCTCAAGAAGTGTCTGATTTTTGGAGGGCCACAACACCAGATGCACTAAATATCTCGATAATTTTTCACAGAGAGAATTTGCTGCTGCCCTCCAACAGTTAAAACTAGGTAAAGCTCCGGGTCCTGATTCCATCTGCCCCGAGCTTATACTCCATGCTGGAGCTGCTTTGAAGTCCTGGTTACGTGACTTCCTTTCTTCCTGTTTCCCAAGATCTGGAGAAGAGCGCTTGTGGTCGCGATCCCCAAACCAGCAAAGCCCGTGGGGGATCCAAAGAGTTATCGATCGTTATCTCTGCTCTGTGTCCCCTCAAGATCCTCGAGAGGCAAATCTACTCCCGCATTGAACCCATTAGTCGATCCACTGCTCCCTAAAGAGCAGGATGGATTTCGACGCGAGATGTCAACCGTAGATCAAGCTGTTCTGCTAAACCAGAACATCGAGGATTCTTTCGAGGCTAAAAAGAAGGCCGGTGCCGTATTTATCGATCTGACGGCTGCTTATGACACTGTCTGGCACCGTAATCTTACCTGCAAGCTGCTGAGACTACTTCCGGATTAGCACATGGTCAGAATGATTATGGAGCTTGTCCGAAATCGAAGTTTCACCCTCAGCACCGGTGACAGCAAGCAAAGCAGGCTACGCCGTCTTAAAAACGGCGTTTCTCAGGAATCGGTCTTGGCTCTCCTCCTATTTAACATCTATACGTACGATCTTCCTTCCATGATCTCCAGAAAGTTTGCTTATGTTGATGACTTAGCATTGTTGCATTCTTATGGAAACTGGAAGGACTTGGAGGGGACCTTAAGCCAAGACATGTCCACACTGTCAGCGTATCTCCAGACTAGGAGGTTGAAGCTCAGTCACACTAAGACGGTGACGGCAGCCTTTCACATAAATAACCGAGAGGCCAAACGTGAGCTAAAGATCTACAACAATGGTAGACTTTTACCGTTCTGTCCAACCCCTACTTATCTTGGGGTAAAACTGGACAGATCGCTCGCGTTTCGTCACCATTTAGTGGCATTGCGCAAAAAACTATCCTCGCGCGTCACACTGCTGAGGCGACTCGTGGGCTCGGGATGGGGTGCTGGTGCTAAAACACTACGCATAGCCACCTTATCTCTAGTCTACTCAATAGCTGAGTACTGTGCGCCAGTCTGGTGTTGCAGTGCTCACACTCGTCTCATCAACAGTGTCTTGAATGACGCCTTGCGCATAGTTACTGGATGCCTGCGTCCCACTCCAATGGACCACCTACCTATACTCTCAGGTATCCAGTCAGCTGAGTTTCTCCAAATGGGAGCGACACTCTCCTTGGCTCACCGTGGATCTCTGGACCCCGATCATATCTTGTATGGTCTTTTAAGTGGGTCCTCAGATACTCGCCAAGTGAGACGAAGATCCTGATGCCCATTTGTGCCAGCTGCGCGGAATCTTTTGGACAACCTTGCCAGACTTGGCATCCGCGCATCTGAATGGACAAATCATAAATGAAATGCGCAGTACTGTGAAAATGCTTCCAGGCTCCGTGATTTTGTGTCCCGGACCGGTGCCAGGCCTGTTGGGATGGGCTTACCCCGAGCAGCTTGGGTTAAGCTCAACCGCCTGCGGACTGGTGTTGGGCGATTCCTTCGCCCATGCACAAATGGGGTCTCGCTCCTTTATCGAATTGCGAGTGCTGCGCCTCTGAGCAAACCGCAGACCATGTAATAACAGCTTGCCTTATACATCGGGCACCACATGGAGCACGAGGTCTGACGGTTTTGGATGACGAAACTCGATGCTGGCCTTAATAACACCACTGCCAGCATCTGATTCAAGCAGTGCAGCAGTCTGGGGTAGTAAAAGGATAAACCCTCGGCCCCAGTTCTGCTTGTGTCTGACCTGGAGTGGATGCCCTTCAAACGATGACGACGACGAACCTATGAAAGATATTGCACTAAAGCATAGTGCAATATATACTTTATTTGAATGTCTTTTTACCTTGTTTACGTAAATGTTCGATCCGCAGCGTAATGCAAAAGTAGGACAAAACCCTTTGACGGTTTTCTATTACCTTAAGCAAACTAGGACAAATATTTCTTAAAATTACACTTCTAAAATAAATCTATATATTTTGATTTTTTGGTCATTTTTGATACAGACAGCGCAACAAAGAAAAGTAGACTATTCTATTTGGAGTTACTTCTAACATAAACTTATAGGGAGAAAAAAATGGACGCGGAGTTTTCTAGATATTGTACTGTACAGAATGTCACATAGAAAAATGAAATAGTTATTCACGCCAAGTCATTTATGCAAAATTTTAATACCGCTACGTAATGAGAGTGAGAGAGGGATCTGTTTATTTGCATCAAAATCTTTTCAATATATTAACGGTTAAAACAAACACAATGATTTTTGCAGATAAGCAATTTACATTAAACTAAAATACACTATAAAGATATGATGCAGGGGTAAGAAGGGACAAAAAGTCATTTAATCATTAACCCCAATAATAAATGTTGTAAAATAATTTCCACTGGTTATTTTTGTTTCAAGCAAAAGTATGGGAAAAAGATGGTACAGGTTTCTTCTAACTCTGCAACATTAGTTGTGTCACCTGCTTGAATAAAAAAGTCAAATAACCTTTTTTGCGTTTTCCATTAAATTCAATATTAACACTTAATACCGATTGGGTTGCTTTTTGTGTTAATTAGAATTTTATTAGTTGAATGCATTTTGAGTAGCGTCTTTTTATTTTGTTAAAATTTTTTAAAAATTGGAGTTTGAGTAAAGTTTCAAGAACAACATACGTACATATGTAAAGGTCAAATCACATAAAGCTGTGGTATAAAAAACGATACAAGTAATTATATAAAGCAAACTTTAAGCGCTTAAGTAATGAACGACCTTTCTTCAATTTAATCTAAACAAAACTTGATATTTAAACTAATAAGTTAAAACAATATTTTTTAAACTACTTTTAAGTTTTGTTTTTTTCCAATCATGAAAATGAGGAACATGATAGAGAATGATAGAAAAAAATAAGGGACATTCCATGTCAACTCACACCCTTTTCGGCATTCTTTTGTCGACCATCTCCGATTTTGCTGAAATTTGGCATGTTTGTACAGGTTTGGATGAAAAAATGTCTCACACCAAATTTCGAGTTATTAAATCAAATAGGTTTTGATATATGAAGGTTGAAAATTAGACACAAAATCGCCGCTTGAACGCCCCTGTCGAGCAAAAGCGGCCCTCCTGGCTTTATTTTTTGTTCGATTTCAACAATGTTAATATCATTGAAAAGCTCTTTTCAACAGCTTTCCAATAACATTAATATCTCAAATGCATCTATATAAATAAGAAAGTTGTCATTTGTCGTGATCTTGACCTCGCATGACCCCAAAACCCCCACTCTAGCAAAAATTTTTTTTCAATGTTTTTGTTCCTCACATAGAGGACTATTAGCATGCCAAAAATCAAAGTGGAATCTCTATCGGTTTTTAAGATATTTTTTAATTAGAAAAAAATTAACAAAAAACTTGCGAAAATGATTTATTTGAAAATATCGACAAAGTTGCGAAAATATTTATTGAGTAAATATCAACAAATTTACATCATTAGACACACCTGTTCAATAAAATGCAAATATCTTAAAAACCCACTTTGATTTTTGGCATGCTGATAGTCCTCTATGTGAGGAACAAAAATATTGAAAAATTTTTTTTGTCTATAGTGGGGGTTTTGAAGTCATGCGAGGTCAAGGTCACGACAAATGATAACTTTCTTATTTATATAGATGCATTTGAGATATTAATGTCATTAAAAAGCTGTTGAAAAGAGCTTTTCAATGATATTAACATTGTTGAAATCGAACAACAAATAAAGCCAGGAGGGTCACTTTTGCTCGATCAGGGGCGTTCAAGCGGCGATTTTGTGTCTAATTTTCAAACTTCATATATCAAAAACTATTTAATTTAGAAACTTGAAATTTTGTGTGAAACATTTTCTCATTCAAACCTATAAACATGCCAAATTTCAGCAAAATCGGAGATGGTCGACAAAAGAATGTGGAAAAGGGTGTGAGTTGACATGTAATGACCCATAAACCAAAATAAGCTGCATACACAAACCCATTATTCTTTTTCAAGATTTAAAATATTTATTGATTTTTATCGTATTTCACTTCTATTTATCCTTCTGAATCGTACAAAAACGTTGAAGGCGTTATACTTTGGGCAACCTTCAAGCGATACCGTACCTGCTTATTCAATGTTATATATGCGGGTCGGGTCAGCAAGCAACCAAAAGGTCTAGCAGACAATTGCTTTCAGAGATGCCAAGATAATGTATTGGATTGGAATTTTTAATTTACTTTTTTAGTTTTTATTTGAGACATAAGTAAAATGCTGTCCACCCAAACTACCCTACTAGCCTGAATACGCTAAGCCTAAAGGAAAGGTACTAAAGGGGCTATTGACTATGAAGTGCGTAAAAAGTTCCTGAACCTGACCCTACTTAAAACTAACTAGTAACTACTGTAGTACCAGAAAGACGGGGAAAGTATTGGTAAACAGTTCAGCGTAACAAATGTAAATCTGTAATGATACTACTGTAAATCAAGAAACTCCTTTGAAGCTGCAATCGATACGAAAAACAAAAACAGGTTGCAATGCTGCAAAAAAAAAACTTCCACGGATCCTAAAAGTTGTGCAATGAAATCATCGTTCTCGAAGCAGCTGCAATGCTGCATGATACTGATGCAATTATTGCAATTTGCAATGCAAATTGACTCCGTGCACAAAGCTAAAAAAAGGCGCAAGTACCGCGGTACTTTATAGAAAAAGTACCGTGGTACCGGTTTTCGGTACCAAGTACTGACGGTACCGGTAACGGTATTAAAAAAGTACCGCGATACTTTAGTACTCGGTACTGCCCACCTCTGTCTATAAGATACTCTCGGTAAACGCAAATACATGCTGGTTTATGGGAAAAGATTTTTTACTAAAAAAGTTAATGAAGACCAAAAAAAAGTAAAGGTCTTCACAGTTATAAAAGTCGGCCACGTTGTTTTTCTTTTCTGGCCCGCAAATATTTTTGTATTAGGCTACTTAAAAATTTAAAAACGCGGAACCCCTTTGTTACAAAGAATCTTTTTTTATTTTATCTTTTTTCTTGCCTTCATCATGTTTTCTAAAGAAAATTTTTTTCAATGCACTAACTAGAGTTTACGTTTGTTAAGACTGCCTTTTCTAAGAAAGTTTTTTTTTTCTAAATTTTTTCCGTCCTTGCTAAATTACTGTTATATGCTTTGTGTCTCTTTTCAAAAAAATTTTAGTGACCTCTTGTTTAAATCGATATTTTACAAACTTTGTTGGATTTAATTTTGGTCAAGATTTTTTTAAAATCTCCATATTTATTCTCTCACTCGCTGGGAAGCACCAGAGGCGTTATACATAGGAAAAGCAATTACCCTGACCTGCTTCCAGCGATGCCAAGATATTGCTGTCCGCTTGAAATTTCTAATAGAGTTATGACTTTAATTAAAAACTGCTTGATAAGATCATCAAACAGAAGAAAATGCCGTAAAGTGTCTTTCCCAAAGGTGCAACAGAATGGCGCGGGTAGGTTTTGAACCGAAACCGTGTCGATCATCATCCTGGCGCTTTAACCATTCGACCATACTGCCGATACAAGATTATGTAATTGTAGAGACAGATCTAACATAATGCTTCGGTCTTGCTGATTTTAAAGCTCATTATCTTCCAATGAGCCTTCGCGTTTTTAATAACGGCGTAGAAAGAGCAATTGCACCCTGCCTCTGCTATCGACGCTGCTGGGATTATACAGTGTTGGGTTTACGAAAGGAGGTGGGCCTGGTGCGAGAAATAAAAGGGGCTCTTTTAAAGACTCACTTTGAAAGATAAAAATCAATCAATCGATCAGTTCAATCGATTATCCTTTATTTCAGCTCCACCACAGCAACCTATTGAAAATACGGACAAATTGTTACAGGAAAGTAAACTGCGAACGGAACAGAAAAGGGAAGAAGCAACAAATTAAATGTAGGTCTATGAATAAAGTCAAGAATTTTTTTAGTCTTTACTTGTTTTTTCCTTTGAAGTAAAGTGAATGGACTAGGCTTACCACAAAATTAACATAAATTAAAATAACAGAGTTCCAAAAAAGTTACGCTATGTCGATGAAAACAAAAATTATTTACTTGCATAGACATACGCGATTAAAACACTTTGGAGGCAAAATAATTTTAAATAAATTTTATAGGTAAAAAATCAATTTTATAAGTAAAGTTTTTCTGCATAAAAATAATTATCTTTGCTCAAATGAAGGCGGTTAATTGCTGGATTTGCATAACAGCAAGTCAAAACAAACTATTGGAGAAAAAAATAATTTTCTTTTGCCTAAAAAACACTTTTACAGGGGCAATTTATGTCTCGACAAAAATACTTGTGGATAAAAAATTGCATTTGGCCAAAATTGTTTGCGTGTTGGGGGATGATTTCCTTCTGCCTCCCCACCTCGTATAGTAAGTGTTACGTGAACTTGAATTGAACATTTTTTTAAGCTGTTCCGGTCCTCTTTTCGGTTCACCACATCCTCCATATCCTCTACATCCGGTTCCTCCACATCCGGTTTCAGCTGGAAGAGTCCTGATTTTTAGGCCAGGTTCCGATGTCTCGCCCGGTTCACCATTATGTCCGGGAATTTTCAATTTTAAATGAAAGCCTTTTTTTTTAAGATCACTTCTTTTTATGAAGAAAATCAAGAAATCCGAGATAGATTTAGAGTGAAGACGTTTTTTAGGAATCACTACTTTTATACAAATTTTTTTTCTTTTAACGAGTGTTCGGATTTACCACTTCGAAAATATGATGCGTCTAACTAAATAGTATGCTAATTTTGGTTTGGAGGGGAAAGTTTTATGACTTTTAATCAAGGCTTGGAGCGTCGTTTTGTTTAGTCCATTTCAAAGCCATTACTGGGCCTATAAACTAATAATCGCCTTCCGTTCTTACAAAACTCTAGTCTTTAACCTAAATAACTAGTTCTTAAGTAATTGCGCTACATTGCAAAAATTTCAAGACAAGACAAAAGTTAAAAATAAATAGAAATTTTGTGTATAGAGTATATATAAACCTTATCCATGTTCAGTAAAATTCTAGAAACTAAATAGATATTCTTCAATAGGTAGGGGTGCCGAAAAATTTTTCGCGGGGGATAAAATTTAAAAAAGGCACTTTAATGCTGGGCCTTTGATCTGCCAACATAAAGTAACTAAAATGCAGTATAGACTCGTTAAGCTTCATATTATTAAACATCTATTCGAAAACTATAACGAAGTCCAAAATCCTTGAAAGTTTAAAAATACAAGTTCAGTCTTAAATAAGCTTTTAAGAGGTTGTTCGTTATTCCTAAAAAACTTTCTATCTAAGGCTTTTTTAGTATAAAAGTATATTTTCAAATAGACAGCAATATATTTTTCGTGCAACAAACAAACAAAAAAATAGAATTGAATGAAGTCAAGTTAAAAATTTTAATATTAAATGTTATTTCAGTTTCTTACTTTTTAGTGTTTTTGGCATAACAATGGTGAAATATTACAGTTCAAAACCCACTCGCGCCATTCTGTTGTGTCCTCGGGAAAGACACTTTACGGCAAACTCCCTGCTTGGTGGAAAGCAGTTCTAAATTACAGTCAAATCTCTATTAAATTACAAGCGGACAGCAATATCTTGGTATCTCCGGAAGCAGGTCGGTGTAATTGCCTACCCTATGTATTAGCGCCTCCGTCGCTTTCCTGCGAGTCAGGAGGATAAATATAGAGGGTAAAAAAATAAATAAATAAAAAATAAAGTACAGATCATGAACTCGATTAAAAATGATGAACTTTTTTTAGTCTTTACTTTAAATTTGAGACGAAAATGGAGATTTCGGACATTGATTGGAAGTGATAGCTTTTTTTAGTCTTCACCTTGAATTAGCGACGAAAATAGAGATTTGGACATTAATTGAAAGTGATGACCTTGTTTATAGTCACCACACTAGAATTTTGCGCTGAAAACGGTCGCGATAGTTATAGGTGCCAAATCTGTAAAAGGTATCTCTTTTTGAATAAATTCTTGTTTGCACAGAACTTTAAAATAACCAATTGTACAGAATCAGGGGTGCCGGAGTTTTTTTGCCAGGGGGGCAAAATTTAAAAAAAGGGCACTTTTTTGTTGAAAAGGCACTGCCAACAAAAGCAAATTTTGGTAGCCATGCTGCAATTTGAAATTTTGATTGACATGATAGAATTTTGGTTTGCATAGGACAGATCGTTATCTCGGAAAAATTTTATTTTGCTTATCTGTTATTTTAGTTCGATCAATTTTTCGGCCAATGTCAACTCTTTTTAATAAAACTAGAGCTCAAAACCTTAATCTTAAAGTGTGCTGCATCTTGCAAAAGCTTTTAAGTTGACTCTGCCATGACCACTCACTGCGATAGCCGCAGTAATATCCAATTTTACGCAAGTTTTTCTCAATTAGGCTAGACATCAAAAAAAATACAACTGTGTTAACTGGTTATTAAACCAAAAGCTGTCCAACATAGGCTACCCACAACTAAACTTTTGTCAAAAGCACCCAAGCTAATTTCGAAAACAGCATTCAACAATTGCGACGTCCATGCACGGCAGCCAAAAGCAGATAGATACAGATCGTATGCATTTTGATTGGGAATATCACAAAATGTTCTTCACATGCAAATCATTGAATAGTCTTTAGTTACCCACAACAGAACGCTGGCTACAACATTTACGCTATTAAGAATACCAAAGGTTAAAATAGATACAACAATAAAAAACTTAAAGAGCCATTAACAATTGGGTAAAACAAAAAACGTAATTAAATGAGCATGTCGGCAGCGTGGTCGAATGGTTAAAGGGCCGTGCTTATGATCAACATGTTCTTGGTTCAAAATACACTTGCGCCATTCTGTTGTGTCCCTGGGAAAGACACTTTACGGCACTTTCCCCCGCTTGGTGGTCTTGGCAAGCAGATCTAAATTGCAGTTATACCTCTATTAAATTACAAGCGGACAGCAATATCTTGGCATCTTCGGAAGCAGGTCGGGGTAATTGCTTACCCTATGTATTAGCGCCTCCGTCGCTTTCCTGCGAGTCAGGAGGATAAAAATAGAGATAAAAAAAATAAAAATAATAATAATAAATGACTCTTTAGATTGAAGTTTTATGTCAATTATCAAACGCTGCAGAATTAATGTCAGGGTTAGCCTAATATTAATTCTGCAGAGTTCTAACCCTGTAACCCAAAATAATTTATTAGTGTTTCGCTTCCTGGCAAAGTCATCTGCAACGGCTTGTAAATTGATATTGTCCGACAAATTCTTATGAATATTTGAGAACATTCAATCAATGGTAATGTTATCTCTCATATTGCTTCTAAGCCATGTTTTGATTCTTCTCATGACACTGAAACACCTTTCTGCAAAAGCCGAAGCAAGAGCTACCCCGCAGTGAATTTAAAGCAATTTATGTATTTCCAAAAAGCATTTCTTGCTTGTCGGCTTTTTGCTTAAAACTTCGCAAACTGTTGATATCTTTGTTACTTTTTTCAGAGGCGTGGTACTTTTTCTGTTAAATAACTTAATATGAGCATGTAGGTCTGCGAGTTCTTCTGTAAACACATCAAAACAAAAAAGACTCTTAAAATGTTACGTTATAATCACTATCATGGCATACATATGTTCCACAGTCCTTCAAAAAGGCTAAGAATGTTACGCGTTTAGTCTTGGTGTTTTTACTTTTTTGCCTTTGATGTTGGCCATAAGTGCGTATTGAGTAGCCAAATCAGACAGCTTGTGTTGCTTGTTAAAATTAGATTAACGCCGCAATTTCTTTACTTCTAAATCTAAAATTTTTTTTATTATTACTAGAAACTTTTGCTCTTTGTGAGCACTTGGAATTTTCTGATGCTTTATTCCTTTTTTTAGAACGCCTGGTATAATTGTTGTTAGGAATACCGGGACGATAGTTTAGGTATCCCTGATTGTTGTATATGGCTATTTGCCATCAGTTAATGAATCAAAAATTGATTTTCGTCTAAGATATAATTCAGTTCACTGATTCAAGTAGAATAAGATGTTTACAAGAAGTATAGGTTGCTCACGATATCAATAACTCTATATTGCATAAGTTAAAACTTTGATTTTGCTTTTATTGCTGTGCTATGAGTCACGGTTGTCTTTGTAATTTCACAAACATCGTTGGATTTAATGGTGATTAAGATTATATAGGTTAATTGTAGAGCATAACTAAAAAAGTTAATTTGTAATACTAATTTTACAGAGCATAATCTGCCCCTCTGCCCCCGCGTTTTAAGAATATTAAAAGGCAAGGGGGGCAATTGCCCCTCCTGCCACCGCTTCCGGCGCCCCTGTACAGAATCATATCTCTTTTAATTTTTCGGTAATTTTTAAAAATTAAAAAATTTTCTTTAAAAATTTTTGGCCAAAATAACTCCCAAGTCTTTTTGAAGACTGTCAAAAAATTAAAAGATTTATGGTTTCGTCCATACCATTAATTAATTTAATAATTTTAGCTGCATTGCAAAATATACTTTTTGCTGTTGACATTTTGAATTTGATTATTTAAAAAGAAAGCAAAAATTTATTGTTTTAAACGGCAAATGCTTGGAGACCATTTGGAGCAACAGAATGTGACAAAGTATTGCCAATTAACGCTTTACCATCTCTTTAAAAACTTCAGATTAGGAATTGTTTTGCTCAGGCCACCCCCCTATGCCCCCAAATTTTTGTGCTTTTGGATTTTTTCAGTTTTTTTTTTAACCAATGTTTAATAATAATGGGAGAAACGTCGTAAGCATAACCAAAAAGTCCTTGTAAAAAAAGGAAAAAAGTTTTCAAAAAGTGAAGACCTTTTTTTATCTTTACCTGATTTCCGACTCCGATTTTAATTTGTCCCGATGTCCCTTCCAGCGTTCTGGAGAGGGTTCTGGTGGTGCTCAGCGCAATTACCAGATTCGGGCACCGCGAACCTGTGACACTCTTCGATGTATAAATGAGTATAAGAAAAGTTTTTTTTTAAAGCTCAACAATTTACTTTAAAATCGATTGGTTAAAAAATAAAATAATTCTTCAAACATGGCCACGTCAGTTTCATCCAAAGAATTGTGGGAAAGTTCAACTTAGCTTCGTATTGATTTGTTACCGGATTAAAACAGGAAAAGCTTGATGCACTGTGGTAAAATATGCAAGACTGTTGGGAGTGTTTTGTGTTTTATGGTGTCCACTGGAAAAATTTTTTGAAAATCTTTAATTGAATGAATAAATAAACCGACATACGGAATAAGAGAAAGAGAAAAAGAGAGGAGGAAAAAGTTTATTTAGCAAATGTACGTAAACAAAGAGTCCGATAAAAGATCTTCCCAATGACCAATCTAAATTTATTCAATTCGATTACTAAGTAAACAGATCTTTAAAAATCGTCTTCATCCTTGTTATTTATTAACTATTTGTTTTGGACATTTGTTCATTAACTTTGGGCAACGTCAAGCGATACGTGGATGTGCTTTTTGAGAGGAGATACCAAGGATTGAACATGCACCATGTCGATCACAGTCACCATCATAGCGGCACTCCTTTTTAATTGATTAGGCTGCTGATATTTGGCATTACGTATACTCGGTCAATTCTTCAATTTTTGCAAACAATTTAATCAAAATCTGCTTTTACAATGCGTTTTTCTTGAACGTAATCAACGTAGTTTGTGCGTAATCACTATGAGCCATTTGCTTATAATCTACTTTTCAGTTCAAACGTTGATAGAAGTGATCTTGGTTGGAATCGTTAACATTGGTTTATCGGTTTATAAAAGAAATGGCTAAAACCTGTATTTATGAAGAAGAAGTTCAGTTAGAAGTTATTGCAGGAAACGAAGAACGAACAAGGGATTTTCAATCTGTTAGAGAAATTTTACAGCAACTGGAGGAAATCGAAAAAGCAGTAATGACAGGTAACAATTGTCTGATCGAGCGAGTCTTGCGTGCTTTGCCACGGACCAGAAGGAAACTAAATACTTCGGTCTTGACAAAATTAGCTTGTGTAGTTTTCTGGGGAAGACGCCCAAATCATCAACATATCAGGCAACACATAATTTGTGACGTGGATCCGACAATTGAATCTATTTCCTACGAGAGCGAATTTTTATTGTGGAACAAAAGACTTTATGTTCTACCGGAAACTGAAATTTATGTTTATTTACTTGTGCTTGTTTTTATGATCGACAAGAAGAGATGTCATGATGGTGTCAAGTACGCTGATATGGTTGCTGTTAAGCTTTCAAAAGAAAATCGTCGCTCTCTGGACTCGATCCAAGCAAAATGCTACTTCTATTACAGCCTAGCTTACGAGAAGTTAAATAATAAATCGCATTCCATTCGACGTCTTCTTCATGAACGTTACCAAACTGCTTTCAACAAGCACGATACAGTCACGATCGCAACGCTAATAAATTGTCTTTTGCGAAATTACGTGTTGAACGGCCTTTACTTTCAAGCGGAAATATTTGCCGAACATATCGACTTTCCGAAGATAGCTTCCTTCAATGAATGGGCCAGGTATTTGTACTACGTCGGGCGCACTCTAGCTGTTAGACTTGAATACACGCCAGCTCATAGACTGTTGGTTGACGCGCTCAGAAAAGCTCCGGAAAGGTCTGCAATTGGCTTCAAGCAAACGGTAAAAAAACTGATCATCATTGTTGAGTTGCTACTTGGTGAAATTCCTGACAGGGCCCAATTTAATGAGGTTAAAATGCGACGATCGCTAACGCCTTATTTCCATTTGACCAAAGCGATTTTCAATGGCAGTCTAACCGCGCTTACTGCCACGGTAGAACAATTTGGCGATACCTTTGGAAAGGAAAACAACTTAACAATGATTTTGCGTTTACGTTACAGCGTAATTCGGGTTGGTCTTAAAAGGTTGGAAATTTCGTATTCTCGCATTTCTCTCGATGACGTAGCGCGCAAGTTACAGCTCGATTCTGCCCAGGAAGCGGAGTACATTGTCGCCAAAGCGATTTGCGACAATCTCATAAAAGGGCAAATTGATCATGAAAATGGTCATTTATTGATTCCGAAAACAGAACCTGACGATTGTTTTTCCGGCCAGATCATATGGAGTCTTCAATTTCGAACCTTTAGCTGGCTGCGTTTATACCGTGAAACGGTCAGTAAAATGACTCCTGCCAAATCGAGCGAGAAAAAATGACATTTTGTTTCTTTGAAAATGATTTTTTTTTATTGTACAATAAACTTTCTATAAGAAAAGCTGAACCTGTCTCGATTTTGTCGGTTTTTCGTTGCAAAAACATAGTTATCAAAAATAAAAATAAACCGAAGTTTTGGAACCTGTCTTTGATTTTTTATATTAATGATCTCATAGGTGGGAGAGGACTATGACAAAATGCCCCTTTAAATACGCCAATGCCGGTGGTACTTGCAGGTTCTTCGTCAACTTGAATTTGCAACAGATAGATAGTCGAGACCACAAACTTTAAAACCCAGACCAAGACCGAAAATATTTGTGTAAAATTAAGCGAACTTTCGAAGATTCCAAATGTAATAAATAAATTTTTATTAAAAAAATGTATCTTTAATAATTTAAAAGAAAGCTTTGCTCTGCATGTTGCCATCATTAAACAACCGTGCTAAAATTTTTCTCAATAGAAGAGAACGCACATGCGGCCGCCAATATTTTTGTACTCGACCTTGTGTTGTCTTCATCCCGGCGAGGAAGCCACATTTTCAGTATTTTACTTTGATCCTACTTAGCTTTTGAAAATATCTTGAAAAATTTGTTATTACCAAAAAGAACCTTGGGACGAATTTTTTATTTCTTTTCTTTTTATTTCTATGTCTACATTAATCCTCCTGATTGGCAGGAAAACGACGGAGGTGCTATGCATAGGCCTAGCAGTTACCGACCTGATTTCGGAGATGCCAAGGTATTTCTGTTTGATTCAAGTTTTTATTTCGTTTTTTAGTTTTATGAAGATATGACTGAAATTTAGAAGAGCTTGCCAAGATCATCAAGCAGCAGAAAGTGCCGTAAAGTGTCTTTCCCAAGGACACAACTGAGCGATGATAAATATAGAAGGACACAACTGAGCGATGATAAATATAACAAATTTTCCATTATTCAGCAAAAATATTTGGCCCTTACAAAGTGCACAGTGTCGACTGTATAGCTTAGTGTGATAACACTCTGATTTGCGGGCGAAAAGAACGCAATTCGATGCCCGGGTCTACCAGAATAATCTGTAGCTTCTTTAGAAAAAGCATTTGAAAATAATGAAAATAATGTAACTATAACATATAAATCCGCTTAAGGACAGGTTTTCACTACAAGCGTGGAATGGAGCATTCTTTATTTTTTGTATTAATTTTTTACTTCTTTCCGCGCTTAAGCGCTGAGCGAAGCAAAAAAAAAACAATAAAAGAATAAAAAGCCATTCCACGCTTGCAGGGCGAACAAGCCTTAAATCAGAAAGTGTCAGCAAAGCTAATACGGCCATACGTGGACGAGGCATCATTTACTGTCTTTTCTGAAAATATATGAAGAGCTACTGCTGGATTGGCTTGGTTGCTCTCCTGTTTCGACAGTATTATGCAATAATCTTTCGTTTACAAATCACGACATCTTTTCAAATAAACAAGTGTGTTGTATTCAGGGGCGTATTCTTCATAGAAGCGGGGCACGCCCTGTAATCTTTCACTGCAAAGTATAAAAAATATTTTGTGCCAAAAAACCGAGGTAAGCGGACTGTCCCTTATGAGAGTTTAAAACTTGAAACCATGGTCGGGCAGTAAGCTCTGGTTTCGCGTGCGTGATGCACAATCTCACAGATAGCTGTAATAAATCGCCTATTGATCGCTGGTGTAATAAAAAATCCATTCTTGCTTTTCGTTTTGGTTTGAATTTACCATGATACTAACAGTATTTCAGTTTAAGCGCACGTCTTAGAAAAAGCTCACCGCCCGCCTCTGGTTCTATCGCACTGCCCGTTTCAAACCGTCGCACCGCAAATAAATTTTTAACAATTGTAACATACCGCTATCAATGTGGGAGCCTAAATCTAAATTTAATTTTATAAGCATTTTAACTAAACATTTCACTCTCTTTTATTTTTATTCTTTATCGGTAAGCTTTTTTATTGCATTTTAATTGGTATTACAGCAATAAAACTTTGGTGGCCCAGATGGTAGGTGCTTTCTCGCAGCCTGGGCCGTGAGTAAGTCTGTTCATTGCTGTTAAAATGACAGACCGAAACCGAACCTACCAAAACGATAGGGTATCCACCCATTTCGATGTTCAGTGTGGGTCTGCTAGTCGGCAAACGCCCTTCTCAGGATAGGGCAATGTCAGGATAAAACTGCCCTTTTCAGGGCACATTGCCAACAAGTTCCGAAGACCCACTATTCTTCAGCTGAACATCGAAGACCTCACTGCAAGCAAGATGAACGTTCTTCATCACCTCGCTATGCAGTCTGAGGCACTCATCATCCTACTGCAGGAGACCCACTGCACTGATGCAGAGAAGTTGGTACTACTAAACTACCAACTAGCTGGGTCTTTTTTAAGCAGGAAGCATGGCCTTGCCACGTTTGTCCACGAGCGACTGAGATACACGCTTTTGGACCAATCTCCACCAACATCGGAGATCAAGTGACTGTGTGTGGACGTTGATGGTTATAAAATAGTCAACGTCTACAAGCCACCGCCTACGCGATTGCGAACCCTGGATCTCCCAGTGTTTCCTCACTCCTGTCTGTACGCTGGCGATTTTAACTGTCGTCATGCTGACTGGGGTTACGACGACAACAGTCCGGACGGTGAGTGCTTGGCTGGCTGGGCAAGTATTAATTGTCTTGCCCTCCTATATAATGCCAAGGACGCTGCCAGTTTTTATTCCGGTCGCTGGAACACTGGCACCAATCCAGATCTAGCTTTTGCCAGCGTAGGTCCAAACAGTCGCTTACCGGATAGACGTGTCCTTGAGAAGTTTCCCAGGTCACAACATTGACCTTCGCTTATTACACTACCAAGGTTTGTTATGGCAGTGCCAAGCATACTTGTTAAGCGATGGAACTTCCGCAAGGCCAAATGGAGTCACTACATTGCTTTGACAAATAAATTCGCAAAGACTTTGTTACCGCCTGGTTCACTTAATGTTCTGTAACACCATTAAGAAAGTAGCCAAAAAGACTATCCCACGCGGGTATCGAAATAACTATATTCCGTGTTGGGATGCAGAGTGTGAATCCCTTTATAAAACCTTTCTGCAGTCTCCTCAGGGACACGACTCGATCTTGGCTTGCCAAGCTTGACAGAAAGCGGAGGGATCGATGGTCCGAGGCAGTTCGGAGCATCGACTTTTCACACTCTAGTCGAAAAGCGTGGAGTATTTTGAACAACCTTACTGATAGGTAACGACACTCTCCTCGTCACTGTCCCGTTTCAGCCGATGTTATTGCATGTCAGCTGGTTAGAAATGGGAAATACGAGGCTATTGATCGCAAGTCATCTCGACTTGTCTCTCAAGAAGTGTCTTTCCTTTGGAGGGCCACAACACCAGATGCAGTAAATATCTCTGAGAATTTTTCACAGATAGAATTTGCTGCTGCCCTCCAACATTTGAAACCAGGTAAAGCTCTGGGTCCTGATTCCATCTGCTCCGAGCTTATACTCCATGCCGGAGTTGCTTTGAAGTCCTGGTTACGTGAGTTCCTTTCTTCCTGTTTGCGCCGACTCAAAATTTCCAAGATCTGGAGAAGAGCGCTTGTAGTCGCGATTCTACAGATCTTGGGAATTTTGAGTCGGTGGTTTCAATTTAGCGATTAACTTTTAATTTTTAAAATTATAATATAAATTTCAAAGCAATTACTAATACGAATAATTTTTATTTAATTTTTTATTTTGCTATTAGGCTGGTCTTGCAAAAATTACATTTTTTTCTTCATGAATTCACTTGTAATTTTATTAGTATTATAATTAAAAATTCTTTTTAACTAGATCATTTATAATTATTACGTCATGCATATATTTTTCTAATTTCGGCTAGCATAATTTTATATCGTAAATTGTTTGCCCATTGTTTAATTTATAACCCCTTAAAAATTTTAATTTACCCTTTGCTTAATTTATAATCCCTTTAATTAATCTTTACATAGTTTACGAAATGCATTAAAAAAAAGGTTTCTGGAGCTGGTGAAGTTTCTGTTTATGGAAAATTGTTCTTTACTCGCCTTGCTCAGTTGAGCTAAATTCCTATCTTGCTACTATGCCACCCATCATCATTACGCAGACTAGTCATGCACTGGTTATACAATCTTCTAATTTGTTTGATTAATTATTTTTCTTGTGATATTAGATTCTCTTTTCTTTTTTCTTTCTCATTTTTTATATTTTTACTGATCAAGATGTTGCGGCCATGATTTGTACCATACTTTCGAACTTGGACGCGTTACATACTAAATTCCTTTTCTTGATCTTTTTAATTTTTGTGTTAAACTGTTTAATAATGATTGAAAATAAAATGAATGAAGTGAAAAAATGAAATGAAGCGCGAGCTACCGTGTGTTCTTTTATTGCCTGGTGTAATTCATTTTATTTGCATTTTTAATAATTACCTTGCCTTAAGCTTTATTTTACAATTTAAATGCTGCGTTTTAAATACTTGTAAATCAAAAGAAAAATAAAGAAATACAACATTATTTAACAGCGATCGAGAATAAAAAAGTGAAATGAAAAAATGAGATTAATTAAATGAAATTGAATGAAAAAATGAGATGCAAAAAGTTGGTAGCTTTAAATTTTTTTTTTTTATCACAATTTTAAATGCCCTTCATTTAAGTATATTGTCACTGTAGGACTTTATACATTCGAATCAAGGTTCGAAACAAGCATTCTAATTTTTAAACCGACTTTGGTAAGCGTTCTTAATTTTAAGGTTGTTTATACGTAACTCTAACAGTCAAAATTTAAAAAGCCATGTCGCTTTCTTGGGCAAATACATTAAAATAAAACTATATGATCTATTTTGCTGCTTGCTGTAAATGTACTATTTTTGCTGTTCTGTAAGGTTTCTTTTCCGAGAGTAAAAAATTAGCCTTAAAAAGTATTTACTTAATCAGGCTACTGCAGTTTTACCGTCGGATTTACTTTGGTGTAAATGTATGAGGATCTGATCACAAACTTTCAAAGCATTACCAGACTTCTTTGTTGCCGAAACGAAAAATATAACAATAAAAGTTTTTTCTTTATTGGATTAGCTTGTTACAGATGGCCCAGATCACCATAAAAATCTTTTTCGTGTTTCACTCCCGGATAATCACAAACAAATGGAAACCATTCTCAAACTCTTGAATATTCCTAAACCAGCATGGTTGAAAAAACCGTGAAGTTTTGGAAAGACTATGTCTAGAGACACGAGATATATATACAATATAGCAAAAAAGTGAAAAGTTGTGGGCATTCTACATCTTGCAAGCAGATCTTGATGTATAATGTCGTAATCAATCACGAATAAAGCAAGAGATATGACAAGCTGTGCCACCCATCATCATTACGCAGACTAGTCATGCACTGGTTATTCAATCTCTCAATTTGTTTGATAACATTATTATTATATTTTCTTTTTTCTTTGTCATTTCTTATATTTTTATCTGATGAAGGTGTTACGCCCATGCTTTCTACTGTTTTGTACTTTCACTTTCTGATTATCTTATGCATGTTTTAACGTCGCTGCTTCTTCCTTTTCTTGATCTTTTTAATATTTATAATTTTTGATTTAAACTGTTTAATAATGATTGAGAATAAAATGAATGAATGAATGAATGAATCGTTATCAGTCAGGTTGACATAAAATCATATACAACAGCATGCAAAGGTACACTGTGACAACGAAATAAAATATGCATAATACGTAAATTACAAAACACGAAAAGTAGGTTTGTGAAGTTTTGCGATTGTAATTCCGACCCGAGCAATGAACCCGAAGAAAATTGAAATTGAATTGCTGTTTATTTCGACAAGGGCGGACAAGGAGAATATTTGGATAGTCCGCACTAGCCGCACATTCGTCAGCCTGGAGTCTTAAAAGAACATTTATCATTGTCGGGTTGATAGGTTTACAATCGCAAAATCTTACAAACCTACTTTTCGAATTTTTCTGGTCACTATAATATTTTATTTTGTTGTCGCGGCGTATCTTTGCATGCTATTGTATCTGATTTTACGTCAAACCTTACTGAAAACGATCATCATATCTCTCGCTTTATTCGTGATTTATTTCAACATTAATCGTACAGATGCCGTTTATTAAAACGCACAAAACTCATTAAGATGTGCTCGCAAGATGTAGACTGTCGGTAGCTTTTCGCTGGTTAAGAATTATTCAAGAGTTTGAGAAAAGTCTCCAATTGTTTATGTGATTGTCCGGCGGTCAACAGGTGGCATTTCTAATTTTTCTTGAAAATTAAAAATCAATTTTGCAAAATAGCACATTTTTAGAAAAATTAGCAATTAGTAACTGCTTTGAAAACAAAACAACTGCTAAAGAATTAAACTGAAAAACAATCAGAAGAAACAAAACTTTTAAAATTTAATAAGTATCAAAACCTTTTTAAAACAGTAAACAGTAAAATGATTTTAAAGAGTAACTTTAAAAATTAATAAACTGCAAAAATGACAAAAAATTTAATTATGGACAACAAAAAATTTCAAAAGATTAGAATAAAAAATCAAACTTTACTAAAAACAACTTTTCTTGTGGGTAAAAAAACTATATAGAGATTTAATATTAATTACCTACAAAAGTTACAAAATTTTGCGTCTCTATTTCAATAAATCTTCTACTTATCTGCTTTAGCATACTATCTACTTGAATCTGCCCTTTGTTATTTAGCCACATGATCAATTTTTAATTTAATTTATCACCTATTAAGTCGTTTATGACGTCTCCGCTTTGCCGCACAGGAAGTAAGTGACTAAACAAATTGCGGCAACTCAAATGCAAAATTGTGATTCACCTAGGGGTGACAATCTTTTTTCTTCAATCGCCAATTTTATTCAAGTCCAGTTCATATCCGCCACACAAACGAAAGACTTCAAAATTTTATTGTGAAACCAAAGTGTTCTCTTAAAAAAAAAAGATCAACGCTGGAAATCAAGGTGCAATTCGCCACAGAGGTTGGCCACCTCTGATATGGCTAGATATAAGTTGTGGAACATTTCTCGTTTGAAATATTTTCCCCAACTGCAATGCGCCACCACTAACCGTCCAATGCATGACGCGTGGCGCATGCGCTGCAGGTTGGCCACCCCTGACCTAAACCAAGGATTCTAAACCCCCAGGATCCACAGAAAATTTAGGGGGCTCACACGAAAAATTATGAAGTTGTGGGTTTTGGTGTTATTTTGATGGTCCACACACTGTCAACGAAAGATTTTTATTGACCCCACCTTAAGAACTAGAATTTGGACCTGAAATCCAGTTAAAGAACAAAACAGGCAAGAAAAGTTTAATCAAAAAAGAAGTTATTACTTCAAGTCAACAAACGGTTTTAGGAGGAACTGGTTCACGAATCAATGTGATAATCCTTGCTTTTGTTTTCACCGGTATTGGAGAACCAATTTCAAATAGCTGGCAGACTGAATTCTAATATATTATGTTAAAACCAAAATAAGGACTAAAAAAGCAAGGTCATCACATTGGTTTGCAAATACTTTCCCACCAAAATACCGGTTTTTTTTGTTTTCTTATGATCACCTTTTTTGTTTTCTTTTCGATTTTAATGGAATGTGGGCCTATTTGAATTCAATATTCTGGCGTCGTCGTCGTCGTCGTCGTCGTCGTCGTCGTCGTTTGAAGGGCATCCACTCCAGGCCAGACACAAACAGAACTGGGGCCGAGGGTTTATCCTTTTACTACCCCAGACTGCTGCACTGCCTGGATCAGATGCTGGCAGTGATGTTATTAAGCCAGCATCGAGTTTCGTCATCCAAAACCGTCAGACCGCGTGCTCCATGTGGTGCCCGATGTATGGGGCACATTGTTAGTACATGGTCTGCGGTTTGCTCTGAGGCGCCACACTCGCAATTCGGTGAAGGAGCGAGACCCCATTTGTGCATGGACGAATGGAATCGCCCAACACCAGTCCGCAGGCGGTTGAGCTTAACCCAAGCTGCTCGGGGTAAGCCCATCCCAACAGGCCTGACACTGGTCCCGGGCACAAAAGCACGGAGCCTGGAAGCACTTTCACAGTACTCCGCGTTCCATTTATGATTTGTCCATTCAGAGGCGCGGATGCCAAGTCTGGCAAGATTGTCCAAGAGATTCCGCGCACCTGGCACAAACGGGCGTCTGGATCTTAGTCTCACTTGGCCAGTATCTGAGGACCCACTTAAAAGACCATGCAAAATATGATCGGGGTCCAGAGATCCACGGTAAGCCAAGGAGAGTGTCGCTCCCAGTCGGCGAAGCTCAGCTGGCTGGATGCCTGAAAGTACAGGTAAGTGGTCCGTTGGAGTGGGACGCAGGCATCCAGTAACTATGCGCAAGGCGTCATTCAAGACACTGTCAATGAGGCGAGTGTGAGCACTGCGACACCAGACTGGCGCACAGTACTCAGCTGTTGAGTAGACTAGAGACAAGGTGGCTATGCGTAGTGTTTTAGCACCAGCACCCCATCCCGAGCCCACGAGTCGCCTCAACAGTGTGACGCGCGATGATAGTTTTTTGCGCAATGCCACTAAATGGTGACGAAACGTGAGCGATCTGTCCAGTTTTACCCCAAGGTATGTAGGGGTTGGACAGAACGGTAAAAGTCTACTATTGTTGTAGACCTTTAGCTCACGTTTGGCCTCTCGGTTGTTTAAGTGAAAGGCTGTCGTCACCGTCTTAGTGTGACTGAGCTTCAACCTCCAAGTCTGGAGATACGCTGACAGTGTGGACATGTCTTGGCTTAATGTCCCCTCCAAGTCCTTCCAGTTTCCAGAAGAGTGCAACAATGCTAAATCATCAGCATAAGCAAACTTTCTGGAAATCATGGAAGGAAGATCGTACGTATAGATGTTAAATAGGAGGGGAGCCAAGACCGATCCCTGAGGAACGCCGTTTTTAAGACGGCGTAGCCTGCTTTGCTTGCTGTCACCGGTGGTAAGGGTGAAACTTCGATTTCGGACAAGCTCCATGATCATTTTGACCATGTGCTTATCCGGAAGTAGTCTCAGCAGCTTGCAGGTAAGGCCACGGTGCCAGACAGTGTCATAAGCAGCTGTCAGATCGATAAATACGGCACCGGCCTTCTTTTTAGCCTCGAAAGAATCCTCGATGTTCTGGGTTAGCAGAACAACTTGATCTACGGTTGACTTCCCGCGTCGGAACCCAGCCTGCTCTTTAGGGAGCAGTGGATCGATTAATGGTTCAACGCGGGCGTAGATAAGCCTCTCGAGGATCTTGTAGGGGACACAGAGCAGAGATATCGGTCGATAACTCTTTGGGTCCCCCACGGGCTTTGCTGGTTTTGGGATCGCGACCACAAGCGCTCTTCTCCAGATCTTGGGAATTTTGAGTCGGCGCAAACAGGAAGAAAGGAAGTCACGTAACCAGGACTTCAAAGCAGCTCCAGCATGGAGTATAAGCTCGGGGCAGATGGAATCAGGACCCGGAGCTTTACCTGGTTTTAAATGTTGAAGGGCAGCAGCAAATTCTCTCTGTGAAAAATTGTCAGAGATATTTACTGCGTCTGGTGTTGTGGCCCTCCAAAGGTCAGACACTTCTTGAAAGACAAGTCGAGATGACTTGCGATCAACAGCCTCGTATTTCCCATTTCTAACCAGCTGAGATGCAATAGCATCGGCTGAAACGGGACAATGACGAGGAGAGTGTCGTGACCTACCAGTAAGGTTGTTCAAAATACTCCACGCTTTTCGACTAGAGTGTGAGAAGTCAATGCTCCGAACTGCTTCGGACCATCGATCCCTCCGTTTTCTGTCAAGCTTGGCAAGCAGAGTTGTAGCAGCCAAACTTGAGTCGTCTCCCTGAGGAGACTGCAGAAAGGTTTTATAGAGGGATTCACACTCTGCATCCCAACACGGAATATAGTTATTTCGATACCCGCGTGGGATAGTCTTCTTGGCTGCTTTCTTAATGATGTTACAGAAGTCCTGGTAAGCCGCATCCACATCAAGTGAATCAGGCGGCAACAAAGTCTTTGCGAATTTATTCGTCAAAGCAATGTAGTGACTCCAATTGGCCTTGCGGAAGTTCCATCGCTTAACAGGCATGCTTGGCACTGCCATAGCAAACCTTGGTGGTGTAATAAGCGAGGGTCGATGTTGTGACCTGGGAAACTTCTCAAGGACACGTCTATCCGGTAAGCGACTGTTTGGACCTACGCTAGCGAAAGCTAGGTCTGGATTGGTGCCAGTGTTCCAGCGGCCGGAATAAAAACTGGCAGCGTCCTTGGCATTATATAGGAGGGCAAGACAATTAATACTTGCCCATCCAGCCAAGCACTCACCGTCCGGACTGTTGTCATCATAACCCCAGTCAGCATGACGACAGTTAAAATCGCCAGCGTACAGACAGGGGTGAGGAAACACTGGGAGATCCAGGGTTCGCAATCGCGTTGGCGGTGGTTTGTAGACGTTGACTATTTTATAGCCATCAACGTCCACACACAGCCACTCGATCTCCGATGTCGGTGGAGATTGGTCCAAAAGCGTGTATCTCAGTCGCTCGTGAACAAACGTGGCAAGGCCATGCTTCCTGCTTAAAGAAGACCCAGCTAGTTGGTAGTGTGGTAGTACCAACTTCTCTGCATCAGTGCAGTGGGTCTCCTGCAGTAGGATGACGAGTGCCTCAGACTGCATAGCGAGGTGATGAAGAACATTCATCTTGCTTGCAGTGAGGCCTTCGATGTTCAGCTGAAGAATAGTGGGTCTTCGGAACTTGTTGGCAATGTGCCCTGAAAAGGGCAGTTTTATCCTGACATTGCCCCGTCCTGAAAAGGACGTTTGCCGATTAACAGACCCACACTGAACATCGGAATGGGTGGATACCCTTCCGTTTTGGTAGGTTCGGTTTCGGTCTGTCATTTTTAAAATCAATGAGCAGACTTACTCACGGCCCAGGCTGCGTGAAAGCACCTACCATCTGGGCCTGGCGATTAGAAATTAGCAATATTCTGGCGATTAGAAATTAGAAATATTCTGGCGATTAGAAATTAGTTATCCGATTGGTTGTTTCATAATCGGCCCTTTTTTGGTAAAAATTCAGTTTAGTAAATAGTTATTGTTTCTGAAAATTTGATCAGCGTTGTTTGGCTTCAGAGCATTGAAATTAATTGAGAATCGTCCTGAATTTTATCGAAGTCTCATTGTATTCAATTCACGTTCTTATTTGTATTTAGTAGCTCCAAATTAGTTCGCATTGTATTTAAAATTGCTAAATGCAGTGACGCAGGATTCTGTTGTTCTGTTTGTTATTGTTAATCGATAGAATCATATGTTACGTCACAAATGCTCTGTTATTGTTAATCGATAGAACGACATGTTACGTCACAAATGCTTTGTTCGCTCGCCATACCTTGGGAGTGTAACTTCTTACGGTTCTCTCTATGAATAAAAGAGCTGACATAAAGAAATTCATTCAGTTGAAGTCTTTCGCGTAAGACACTATTACGTTGTTTGTAGAGGGCATTTAAAATTGTTTGAATCGCCCGGTAAAGTTGTTTGCTGTCGGTATTTGAATTTCTTAGTTGGTTAAATTGGGGAAAATTTTTATCGAAATTCTACGCTCTGTAGATCTATACACCAACTAATTTCGCTTGAATAAAGGTTGTGTTTAATTCAAGACGTGAATTTAGTAAGTGTCACAAACTTTGTTCGGGAATCCCAAAGGACCAGTTGAGCTAGGTAACCCGAATACCTGCGCTGAAACAAAGCTGTGTCTAAATTTTATTTTATTCCGGCTCAAGAAGTAGTCTTGCTATGAGCCTGATGGTTTATACAGTTGATTTAACGAAAGCTCGGATTGATTTCTTTGAAGACTCTTCTTTACAACAAATAGAGACCACTGTCTCTAATAACAAAGAATGTATTACAAAAATCACGTCCGACCATACTTCTATTCCACGCTTTGCCAAACTGCAAAGCGAAATCAACAATATAACTTGATTCAATCAATACAAATAATTCTACCTCTGTAGAATACAACTGCCAACCACTGGCGCAAAATAAATTCAACACTCGACGACCAATACAAAAACTAACGGGCCTCCCGCGACCAACCAAATTACTTCCACTTGAGTCGTCTCAAAATCACATCTCATCATAATAATTCGCTACGCATCTGCTTTATATAGAAACCAAAATCACGTGATGTAAACTTTCTCATAAATTCGAGACTTAGCCAGAACTCCCCGGAGAGATTGTTACGCTCGAATCAAGTGGCATATACGCGAACCTTCTAGTACAATGACGTTGGTCAAAAACATATTACGTCAATACAAAGAGAAAAAAGAGAAAAGATACATATATCGAGCAATAGAACAAATTGGACGTATATCGCAAACAGCGCTCAAAAAGCCGCATTTATCTCTTATAATAACACTACGAATTACTATTAACGGAGATAAATTATATCTTTACGATTAAAATTATGAATGAAGTGTGACAGTAAGTTATAAGGAAGAAGTAGGATTAGAGGGATTCTTCCAACGAACTCTCTTGAAGACATTCACCAACCAGAAGACGGACTTTCTGAAGTGGTGCAGGACCTTCGTGAAGAAAGCGTTATTATTTTTGACGTCAAGTCATCAATAACCGTAATCTTGACTAAGCCAGTCAATTTGACATACGTCGACGGTGAGGTCAAACCGATTCAGGTGAAGACCAAAAAAAGGTCTTAATCAATTTGGTTTCTAAAAAAAAAAATCTCATACGTTTTTGTATTGGGTCCACCACATAATTTTCAGAAAGTAGTCCTTGGGTTAAAAGATGTTCGTCGTCGTCGTCGTTTGAAGGGCATCCACTCTAGGCCAGACACAAACAGAACTGGGGCCGAGGCTTTATATAGTTATTTCGATACCCGCGTGGGATAGTCTTTTTGGCTGCTTTCTTAATGATGTTACAGAAGTCCTGGTAAGCCGCATTCACATCAAGTGAATCAGGCGGTAACGAAGTCTTTGCGAATTTATTCGTCAAAGCAATGTAGTGACTCTATTTGGCCTTGCGGAAGTTCCATCGCTTAACAGGCATGCTTGGCACTGCCATAACAAACCTTGGTGGTGTAATAAGCGAGGGTCAATGTTGTGACCTGGGAAACTTCTCAAGGACACGTCTATCCGGTAAGCGACTGTTTGGACCTACGCTAGCGAAAGCTAGATCCGGATTGGTGCCAGTGTTCCAGCGGCCGGAATAAAAACTGGCAGCGTCCTTGGCATTATATAGCAGAGCAAGACAATTAATACTTGCCCAGCCAGCCAAGCACTCACCGTCCGGACTGTTGTCATCATAACCCCAGTCAGAATGACGACAGTTAAAATCGCCAGCGTACAGACAGGGGTGAGGAAACACTGGGAGATCCAGGGTTCACAATCGCGTAGGCGGTGGTTTGTAGACGTTGACTATTTTATAACCATCAACGTCCACACACAGCCACTTGATCTCCGATGTCGGTGGAGATTGGTCCAAAAGCGTGTATCTCAGTCGCTCGTGGACAAACGTGGCAAGGCCATGCTTCCTGCTTAAAAAAGACCCAGCTAGTTGGTAGTTTAGTAGTACCAACTTCTCTGCATCAGTGCAGTGGGTCTCCTGCAGTAGGATGATGAGTGCCTCAGACTGCATAGCGAGGTGATGAAGAACGTTCATCTTGCTTGCAGTGAGGCCTTCGATGTTCAGCTGAAGAATAGTGGGTCTTCCCGGTTTTAAAAGATGTTGAGAACCCCGGATATAAGCTTATGAATAAATCAATATTAAAACCAGAGCGTCGAACCGGAATTGTATAAAACCTTGAGAAAAAGCTTGATTGGAAACCTTGTCATAGTTTGTGTTGCAGTATCTAAATATTTCTTAAGTTTATTGAATTTTTTTCTTATTGCTTTCGTTTTGAGTTGTAATTATTTTTATGATTAAGACCGCTAAAAAACTTGTGAGTTTCCTAAAAAATTAGTCAACTTTGCAATCTTACATTTCGTCTGTTTTTTGTCGAGAGCATTTTGATTTTTTATAAAGTTCAATGCAAAAAACGAAAAGAACAAATTCAATTCTTAGCAATTAAGTCACTTTTAGCAAACAACAATCAATATTCATATTTTTTGCATGCATTTCCTTTTTGCTCATTTTGAAAATTTTTATTCCTCCTTTTATTCATTTTGAAAATTTTCATTCCTTTCATAAGTCATTTAAAACTTTTTATTCCTCCCTAGCATCAATCAAATAACAAATTTCGGGTGGACCTATCTCTATTGAATTTATTATTTCTTCTAGAACAGGGCTTCTCAAATTTTTTTGTTCTGCGACTCGGTTTTAAAAAATAACATTTTGTGTGACCCCAATTAGTGGTAAATATTTAAAATTAGGGGCCCGAGGCAAGAATTCTCAAAAATTGGTGTTCTCTAAAAACAAAAGAGAATTTTGATCTCGCACTTTGCAATTTTTCTCCGAAAATCATAATGATCTCTAAAAAAAAGGTCTTCACTTCGAATCGATCTCCTTTTTCCGTATTTTCTTCCCAAAATCATGGTGATCTCTAAAAAAATGGTCTTTACTCAGAATCGAACTGCAATTTATCTATTTTCGTCGCCAACTTCAGGTGTTCTCTAAAAAAAAAGGTCCGCACTCAGAATCAAGCTCCAATTTGTCAATTTTTGTCCCCAAATTCTCTGATTTGCCGAGTACATGTGCAATAACCATAATTTTTTCCAAAAGTTCCGCAGCACTACTGGGATTTTCAAAGTTTTACGGCACAAGGCACAAAATGCCAATTTGTTTCGCGATCCCAAAATTATTTTAGGCGACCCCATTTGGGGTCGCGACCCATAGTTTAAGAAGCCCGGTTCTAGAAAGTTAAGTGAGGACGTAAAAAAATAATATCGAATGGAGTTTAAATGCAAAATTTTTGTCAAACTTAAGGGAAAGATCTTTTATTTCCACTCGATATCTTCACTGGAAAAAAAAACTTCTACGTCTAATCAAAGCCTGCAGGTTAAAAAGCCTTGTATTGTAAATTTTTGTGAGTATGAATTCCTTCCTTAAACTCATAAAATTTCCCCTTGGTTGGGAACCACTGCTTTAAATGATATCTTGTACTTAATAAACATTTGATTTAAATTAGATTAATTCACATCCACTGTTTCATTTCCCACTTTAACTAATTGCTAAATTTTTTTTCAGGTGCTGTCCGACCGAGACAACACATCTCTTATTTTTGTACCAAATACATGTAACAGCAAATTTTATAACGTCCATAAATTTCTTGCTTTGGTGTTTTCTCTTTTGTTTCTTGTCTGCAGCTTTCACGATTCATCTTCTGCGCAACAGAGTGGATCAATTACAATTATAATTTAATGTAATTAATTTTTCTTTTTATGTAATTATAATTGTAATTTTAATTAAAAGTTTTATTTTTGTGTGATGGTAATTGTAATCGTAATTGTAAAAAATTGTAATTCAAATTACAATTACTTTTTGGTTTTAACAAGTTTACAAAGTTCTACAACTAAATTGCCTGGACTCCTTTCTCTTAACCTTTTATAATGCGTTTATAAGGCAATGGTAATGCTCTTATTTACTAAATGTTTTTTAACAAGCAGTGGCAAATAGGTTGCTATTAAAAAGGCTTATTTTGCGTAAGTAAAATAAATACAAATTGTTTTGCGTAAGTAAAATAATCAGTTTTTAAGATGGAAACTCCAAATCAATTGGCTTCAAAAAGTGTGTTTACACTGGTGAAAATCTTTGGTTAGCTTAACAGGTGAAATAAAGGACATGTTTTATTTTTATATAAATTAGACGATATTTAAAATTATTTTTAGAGTTTCTAACGAGAAAAAATATTTCTTGTGTCGGTACAATCATGCAAAATTACTACCAGCACCCCGGGAATACATGTATCATGGCCCTTTAAGAGATATACGTATGTGCTAACATTAAAAATTAAAAAGTACAGTTTTTCCTTAGTTATAGAAAATAAAAAGCAATTGTTTAGCCTGGAATAGCAATGAGTTAAGATAGAAAAACAACCTTAAGTTGTTTGCTGCTGGTCAGTTCTTTGTCATATTGAATAAATTTTGAAGTCTAAAGCTTAGACCTTTTACACTAAGTTTTCAATCTGATTAAATTCAGAACGTAAACTTGTGCTGACTGGCGTCTAAAATATTGATTGCATTTCTTTGGAAAACTATTATTGAGCTAATTTGTAGGTAAAGCTAGACTTTTATTTATATAACAATGATAACTTGTATTGATATACCGTATTTTCTAAACTATTTCAAGTCAATATTGCTAATCTATTTTATTGAAATTTGCTTTATATTTTGCACAAATAAAAATAACTTAGTTTTAAAGGAAAATATTTCTGTGCCATTCCAAGAGTAGATTCAATTCATAGGTAGGTGTAAAAAAGCTAAATTTTAAATGTAATTTGAATTGTAAACTTTTTAGTGCAAGGTAATCATAATTGTAATGTAATTAAAATTTTTAGCTATAATTGTACTTATAATTGTAATTGATTTGTAATGTTGTAATTGATCCAACTCTGCTGCGCAATCATGTCAATTACACCGCAATTGAGTCTTGTTAATTTTTTTCTCCAATTTGTGCTATCTGATGCATATTCTTGTTCTTATAACCTTATCTATTTTGTCATTTTCGAGAATATCAACATTTTAGTCTTTTCTGCTTCACCTCAATCTATTTAATTTTTCGATTTATACAAGCAGGTTAATTTCATTACCTCTTGTTTATTTATTTTGAAGATTCTTCTTTTCGTTTCGCCTGGGGGTCTCTTTTTACTTTTTTCCAAAAAAACATCTCCTCAAAAAGTTTATTTTTATTTTCAAGCTTATGCAATTTTTGATTTGCCAGTTGCAAATTTTTGATTTTCTCGTTCATTTTTAATATTTTACAAAAATCTTCTATGCCGAAAATTTGTCTGATTTTTAACCGATTGAGTGTAAAAGGTATAATTTCGGCGGAACTTCTGTCAAGACTCTTTGCAGTCGCTTCTATGAATGCAAAGAGGTTTCTTCAAATTTTTTCAAATTTTTTCAAATTGTAAAAAAAAAGCATAAAATCGACAATTCAAAATGTTATAATTTTATTGGTTGAACAAATTTTTTAAACTAAATTAAAATATTCTTTTTCGTTTATTATAGCAAAGTATAAGAAAAAGTAAAACCAAGATATCTTTGCCTTATTACTTTACGAATTTTGGTTGCCACCTTGTGTTAACATTCGCATCTTACACAAATAAGTTGATTGAAGAGCTATTATTTTACATTCCCATTGGTAGTTAGCGCTGTTATCAAAAAATAAATAATAATAATCCGAAGCCAAAAAGGACTTGGGGTTAAATTTTTATTATATAAGAGTACTAAACTAAATTGTTCTTTCAAAATAGAATAAAATGATTCTTCCCTTAAAAATAGGCATAGAAATCTCCTTTTTGGAAAAAATTATGCGCGGTGCCCAAAAAATTTGATACTTCTCGAATTTTCAGCGCTTTGGGGGCTAATTTTTAGATCTTAAAATAAGCAGGCCCGCAAACCATTTTGCGAGCGTAAAATTGTTATAATTAAAAATTTTTTTAAGATGCTTAAAAAAAACGTACGTAGTTTTTTATCAACCAATTGGTATCTCTCTAAGATACATGTAACTCTGTTTTGCTTAAATGTTAGTCTTGAAAAAGTTTTAAAAATTGGGTAGTGATTTTTTTATTAGACTTTCTTTTATTTCAATAAAGTAGAAAATTGTTTATAATTTCTTGAACTTAAAAAACTGAAGGCGTTTTTTTTTGCATTTTTCTGATGTACTGTATAAGTTATCATTATTAACCAATCAAAAGCAACTTTGGTTTAAGAGTATATTGTCATAATATTAACTCGAATATATTTGTACACATGACATAAGAAATGAAACATATTTAACATTAAAAAAAGTATTTAAAAAATTTTGTCTAGAGGGTATTTGCAGCACAATATAAAACGTAGAAGAACCAAGAATTAGCATTACCCATATACCTACAGATACAGCATAATTGTATCAAAATTTTAACTTGGAGCCAATTGACAGAGAATTAAATTCAATTATAAATTTATAACGACTCATTTGTATGATGCTACGACAGTTGATCGAACGACGCTTGATCAAAACGACATTAGATCGAAACGACATTTGATCGAAAGGACATTTGATCGAAACGACACTTGATCAAAACAAAATTTGATCTAGATGACAGTTATAAACTTGATAGAAACTTGATCCAGATGACAGTTGATAAAAAAAAGATTTACTTTTGTGTTTTTGCGATTAACCCATATTAACCCAAGGGTAGAAAAAATAGAGAAAACTTTCTGAATTTTTTATTAACAACTAAATAATAATGTGTTACAAGAAGAAACTTGTACGAAAAGTAAAACTGCATTTTATATCTCAAAGCTATTCATAATCTAAAATAATAAAAAAAACAGTTATTTTTAGTTAGAAAATGCATTTGAGATAATGACTACAAATGTAGTCATTGGGATAGTTCGGGTAAAACAATCTTTTATTACTGTAAATTATATTCTTAAAAAGCAGAGGCCGTCGGTAAGAAAACAGTTTCTTTTTATTTTTTATGATTTTTTGTCAATGTCAGGGTCCGGGTTTTTTAACAAGGTTCCTGGGCAAAGCACTTTTAGGGGGGCAACAAGTAGATTTCTTGCCATGGCTATTTTTCGTTAGATGCCTATTGCTGTCTTTTTTGCATTCTTTTTAGATTGCAGTCATTATAGACATTGTGCCACGACCTCGCCCTTGCAGAAATCAGAGACAGATTCAAAGTGAAGATCTATTTTTTTAAAGATTACTATGTTTTCGGGACAAAAAATCGACAAAACCGGGACAAATTCAAAATAAGCACCTTTTTTTCAAAGATCACTATGTTTTTAAGACGAAAAATTGACAAAATTGGGACATTTAAAGTTCTAAATTTTCTCTTTCATTATTCGATCAAGTGTCGTTTCGGTCAAATGTTGTTTCGATCAAGTCTCGTTTCGATCAAGTGTCGTTCGATCAAGTGTCGTTCGATCAGACGTCGTTCAATCAACTGTCTGGTCAAGCATTTATATCAGAGGTTTTCAACCTATGGGCCATGGCCTAGTAGTGGGCCACAGTGGTTTTTTTAGTGGGCCATGGAGCATAAATCAAAATGAAAGCAATATGTATAATATATATGTATAATTAGGCTTGCCATCCGTCCCATTTTTTAGGCATTTTTCTGGCGTCCTGTGCAGTCAACCACATGAAGACTTTTTTTTTTAGAGAACACTATGATTTTGGGATGGGAATTTAATTTTGTTGACCAAAGTGGGTTGTGAAGTTAACTTGGGTTGAAAAATTGGATACGGTACAGAAAAGGTTGAAAACCACTGATTTATATGGTTGGATTCACTCTCAACCACTTTTGTTGCATTTGCAAAACATATAAATGTAAAACCCGGCTCGTAAAAAACTAAAATT
The DNA here is from genome assembly GCA_963680785.1 of Diplosoma virens. Lineage (NCBI taxonomy): Eukaryota > Metazoa > Chordata > Ascidiacea > Aplousobranchia > Didemnidae > Diplosoma > Diplosoma virens. Next base: position 19,111,046 of record OY796882.1, on the reverse strand, counting down.
GTGTTACAATTTTTAGGCCTGCATAAATAGTCTGAAGGAATTAAAGATTTTAATTTGAGAGGAATTCTCTTTCGATACGTTACGCAATTGCTGTAAACACTTTTCTTTTTCTCTTTTCTTTTCACTCCAATGGTTTTTTTCGAATTGGACTCGACCGTTTTAGTGCAGCTCAAAATCTCAAGCAAAGTGACGCAAAATGACGCAATCCATTGATGATTTAAATGATAAATTAAACCAGGGTTTCTCAAAGGGGCCACGAGCAGAAGCCTTTTTTTAGTCTACACTAGTCTTTTGGGACGAAAATGAAGAAATCAAAGACAGTTTCACAGTGACGAATTTTTTTGGTTTTCTCTAGTTTTTTGGGGCAATATTCTTGGAAGGGGACCACGGGTGCTGATAGTTTCTGAAAAGGGGCCACGGACCATAAAAGTTTGAAAATCACGTTTGAGTCGCAATGAATGCAGCTCATTTATATTAAAGTAAAATATAATTTATAAAAAAAAACTTTCCCGGGAACACAACAGAATGGCGCGATTAGTTTTGCACCAAGATCATGTTATCACGAGCCCGATGCTCTAAGCACTGGACCAAGCTGCCGAAAACTCGTCACTCGATGCGTTATGTACGAATATTACAGGCAACTTTTAAATCAAAAAATTTTGGTGTGTGTTGTATTGTTATTTATACACACAATAAACCTTATGTATAAACCTATCGCTTTGTTGATTAGTAGCTTGACATTTTATAAAATATTTTGTGAACAAACTACAATCTAACACATTTATCTTTGTAATATTAACAATAATAATAATTCGTTTATATTTTCTTCAACAAGTACACGTAACAACGAATATGCCATAACTGACTATTAGTTTTGAACCTATTTAAAATTGCTAAATGTTGTTACTACTGAACAATCATAAATTAAGTGTTATTAAAGTGCATAATTAGTTTTTAAAGTTTATTGTTTTATACTGTATTTAGTTACAGTAATATTATTTAAAGGCTGAGCTTAATTGATGCTAAAGTTATAGCATTTTTTATACTTTACAAATTGAGGTATTTAGTTTAGATAATCTTCTTATGTCTTTTTGATCTAACTGAAACAAAATCAGTATTTAAAAATTGTTTTACAAACGTGCTGCTATTAAATCCAAACTTTGCTACTTCAGAAAAAAAAAACAGATTTAAATCGTACATTTTATTCATTCCGTTAAAGATAACAAACTTTTGAGTAACCGGGGTCAAATAAGTAGGTAGGAAAAACTTTACTTCCTCTGAACCAGAGGGCGGCAACTTTTTTAACACAGTCCACTAGTTTTCAAATTTCGTTAAGCTTCGCGTGCCCAATTATTTTGGGAATTACTATCTTCTACAAATTATCTCCATTGCTTCATGAGCATGAGGAGAGACCAAGAGTATACAGGAAGAAGGTTGATGGAAATGGAGTTACCGGGAAAGAGAAAAAGAGAAAAGCCGAAGAGAAGATTTTTAGATGTAGTGAAGGAAGATATGGGGGAAGTTGGTGCGACAGAGAAGGATATTGAAAACAGGACGCTGTGGAGGAGCATCATACGTTGTGGCTACTTCTAATTAAAGGCAAAGGCTGAAAGAAGAAGAAGATTCATGAGCAAAAGTTTTAAATTGTCATTTTTTTGAGCATAGTAAACGGGAAATAGACAGATTAGTAAATCGACCCAACTATTAATTAAATATTTATTGATATCAAATGTAATTTTAAGAACAACTTTAATGAGATTATTGTCCTTGTTTCTCCTTTTTTAATTCTATAATGCTTGGTCTATATTTAGATAGTCATCGGTCTATGTTTTTCCAGCAAGCTAATTGCTTTTTTTCATTTGTTTTCAATAATTTTTGCAAATCGACGAGTTTATTTACCCACAATAAAAATGCCTCCAAATCTATTATCTGCATCTGGAAGTCACCGATACCAATCCACTTAAAAAGAGACAAGTTTAATAACAGTCTTTGCAGCTGTATAGTTTCTTTAAAAAAGGAGATTATTCGGGCAAAACACTTAAGATCTTGAAACTTTTTGCGGATTTAAGACGTTAGATCCCGCAGATAATTGTCCATTTCAACGGTACTAACTTGGCGATCTAATGAGAATTTCTTTAGGTGTTAGAAGTAGCAAAAAGTCACAATTTGTACTTCCTACTGGTATAAGCTACATCAAGTTTGGCTTCAAAATCTTTTCTTGCCTTCTAAAGACTTATAACTATTTGTTCTAGATCTTGAAGGCAAAGTTTAAGCTTGTTGAGGTGCGTAGTTATGGCAGTAGCAACATTACTAATTCAAGCCACTTTTAATCCTTCAGTTCAGGATAGACTTCGCCTTTCTCTCTCAAAATGGTTCTTAACTCAGATAAACATTCGACAAAGATCAATGAGTTTTACCTCGACTTAACCGCCAGCATGGCTGTGCAGTATAGAGGCACGTCATGGTATGTTCTCTACATCTTTTGAAGCAAAAACTGAAACTATTTGTGCATTCTAGCAGAGAGTGCGACATGAAAAGTGAATAATTTTGTTATAATTGAGATTATATCCTTTAATGCTGAATTTGAAATCTTTACACAAAAATTTTTTTGATGAAAATGCAGTAGAACTTCATTATAATATTCCTAATTTTTTTTCAACCAAGTCTAGGTTTCCGGAAGTTATCATTTCAGAAATACAAAAGTTTGCGACTTCACCGAATCAATTTTTACAACAGTGTTACCAAATTTTAAAATATTAACATATCACAAGAGCGTCAATTTCTTGGCCTGCCACAAGTGGCACGCGTGCCAGCGGTTGCCTACCCCTGTACTAAACACTTCTTCACTTTATTTTAAACCAGAAAATTTTGTTGACACTTTACATAAATTAAAACATAGATGCAAAAGAAAAAGAGAAACCGAACTTTTATGTTACAGACAAGTAAACTTAGTGCTGTTTCTGGCATTTTAAAAATCATTTATCCTATTATGTAAGCAGAGTGTACCTTCAAGAATTTGAAGAGTCGATTGAGGGTGCAAAACTTTAAGGTAGAATAAAAAAACGCGTTCATTCCTCGAAACATTTTGTCTGACACTCATTGGGAGAAATTATCCGAATGAACTAAGAGTGATCCGATCGTGCTTGAATATATAAAAGCGCGTCTGATTGGTTGCTTTTCTCGACCAAATCACACGCGCTTTTGTTTTCTGTTTAAGCACAATCGGATTGCTCTTAGTTCATTTTGACGATTTCTCCTGATAAGTCTCCGATGAAAAGTTTGAGTAATCAGCAGTTCTTTAAAATTATGTTCAATTCTTTTTTTATTTTTTATTTATTTTTTTTATTATGTTCAATTTAATGACGATGAATTAGCAATGCTGCATAAGTAGTGCGAAAAAAAGTTAAAATTAGAAATTTGAGAAATATTGATGATTTATTAGAAAATCTTTCAAGCGCACTATGGTCTGCACTATTTTGTTTTGCGTATGTCAGAAGCAGCAGTTGCACTGGTATAATTGTCTATAAACAACCTCTTTTAATTTTGTCTTTATAAATGTTAAAATATATTTAGGCTACTTGATATTGTCCGTATTCAAAAGTTTGAATTGAATTTTTCTGCTGCGTTACTGCCTACTTTCTTATAAACACTTTTCCCTGAATAAAGTTTGTGGAAGTTTCATTTAATGCATTCACGTTTATGCCACTGTACAGTATTTTAACTCCAGGCTTGTCTTATGTTTGAACGATTCCTGAAACGTTCTGTTAAAGCAATCGTTTTCTTAGCAGCAACACTTTATTTCAATTCTAATTTTTTTCAATAATTTTGCTTTTGGTCAGGTGCAGTTAATTTTTCAACAACCAAAACTCACAAACAATTTGTATTCTGCTCTTTTGCATACTTTCAAGTTAGTTAAGCCTGCGAAAATTTTGACTGACTCCGCTCTTTAAAAAATTGTGCTTTTAATTTCTTTGCAATCCACAACGGACTTTTATTATACGCATTAAGCTTACCCAGCTAAAAGTCGCTTTTTTATGTAAAGTCTATTAATCTGATCTTGCAAATTTACCAATTTTATTGAACATTTATTTTGAAATTTTATATTTGGTCAGCTTTTTACTTGCCAGCCGCCACTAGATGCCGTATCGAATCTTTAAAGTTCACCGCACTATAAGCCTATGCCTATTTTGTTTTTCAAACCCTAAAATTTTAAATTCGAAACAAAGCAATTATTATGTTATTGTACGGCAATCTACGGTTATAAATTATATTATGATAGACTAATGTTTATCAACTCGTTTTGAAAACGAAGGCTTGACGAAAACCTACAAGTATCAACGGCGTACGCGCGCTTGCTCGAAATTTATGCCACTGAATCTAAATAAACAAAAACAGAATTTCTTCTGCTTAGAAGTTTGATGTACAAGCAAAAAAAATCATTTCAAAAAAGCAAAAACGTCACTTTTTACCACTTGATTCGGGATAATCCATTTTACTGACCAATTCCCGATACAAATCCAGGTAGTTACGGATTCGAATGTGAAGACCTCCGCACATTTCTTGGGCGGTCCATAATTTTGTTTCTGGTTTAGTAATTAAATGACCTTTTTCATGATCTATTTCCCCATCGATAAGACCGTCGCAAATTGCTTTGGCGACAATGTACTCCGCTTCCTGGGCAGAATCGAGCTGTAACCTGCGCGCTACGTCATCGAGAGATATGCGAGAATACGTAATTTCCAACCTTTTAAGACCAACCCGAATTACGCTGTAACGCAAACGCAAAATCATTGTTAAGTTTTTCTCCTCTACAAAGGTATCGCCAAATTGTTCTAGCGTGGCAGTAAGCGCGGTTAGACTGCCATTGAAAACCGCTTTGGTCAAATGGAAATAAGGCGTCAGCGATCGTCGCATTTTAACCTCATTAAATTGGGCCCTGTCAGGAATTTCACCACGTAGCAACTCAACGATGATGATCAGTTTTTTTACAGTCTGTTTGAAGCCGATTGCTGTTTCCGGAGCTTTACTGAGCGCGTTAACCAGCACGTGACAAGCATCCACGTATTCAAGTTTAACAGCTTTGATGCGCCCGACGTAGTACAAATATCTGGCCCATTGAGAATGGGGAGCTTCCTTTGGAAACTCCATTTTTTCCACAAGCTTGTCCGCTTGAAAGTAAAGGCCATGTAACACGTAATTTCGCAAAAGACAATTTATCAGCGTCATTAACGTGACTAGATCGTTCTTGAGGAAAGCAGTTTGAAGACGTTTAAGAAGAAGACCTCGATTGTATTTCAACAAATATACATTCTCGTAAGTTAGGCTGTAATAGAAGTAGCATTTTGCTTGGATCGAGTCCAGAGAGCGACGATCTTCTTTTGAAAGCTTATCAACAATCTCATCAGCGTATTCGGTTGCCGTCTCCCATCTCTCTGCATCAAGCATAAAAATAAGCATAAGTAAATAAACATAAATTTCAGCTTCAGGTAGGACATAAAGTCTTTTTCTCCATGAAAAAAGTTCGCTTTCTAATACGACTTTTCCAATTTCCGAATCTAGGTCATAAATTATATTTTCTCTTTGCAGTTCATCATTTGGGTGTCTTCCCCAAAAAACTGCACAACCTAATTTTATCAAGACCGAAGTATTTAGTTTCTTTCTGGTTCGTGGCAAAGCACGCAAGACTCGCTCGATCAGACATTTGTTATCCATTATTACTGCTTTTTCTATATCATGCAGTTGCTCCAAAATGTCTACAACAGATCGAACATCACTTTCTCGTTCCTCGTAATCTCCCAGAACTTTTATTTTAAAAATACGTCGTTCATCGTCTTCGAAGCTGTATGAATCCATTTCTTCAATTAAGTGATAAATCAATGTAAATGATTCCAACCAAGATCACTTCTATCAACGTTTGAACTGAAAAGTAGATTATAAGCAAATGGCTCATAGTGGTACGCACAAACTACGTTGATTACGTTCAAGAAAAACGCATTGTAAAAGCAGATTTTAATTGCATTATTTACAAAAATTGAAGAATTGATCGAGTATACGTAATGCCAAATATCAGCAGCCTAATCAATTAAAAAAGAGTGCCGCTATGATGGCGACTGTGATCTACATGGTCTGTGTTCAAGTCCTACTCAGCTACCGTTGTTGTGTCTCGGAAAAAACACTTCACCTCATTTTTCTCTGCTCGGCGGTCTTTACAAGCAGCTATAAATGAAAGTCAATATTTTGACTTGACAGATCCTTGGTATCTTCTCTTTAAAAACAGATTCGGGTATCTTTTGATGTTGTTCAAAGCCCGATATTGTCGCACAAGTTCGGCAAAATAAATAGCTGATAAATGATAGGGATGAAGACAACTTTTAAAAATCTGTATGTCATACTTTAAATTAAATGGTCATTAAAAAATCTTTTATTACACTATTTGTTTATGTGCTTTTGCTAATTAAACTCTCTTTTCTCTCTCTCTCCTCTGTCTGTTTCTCCATATACCGGTTTATTTATTTATTTAATTACAGAATTCCAAAAAAATTTCCAGTAAATAGTATAAAGCACGGGATACTCCCAACAGTTCTGCGTGCTTTGCCAGAGTACATCAAGCGTCCCAAGTTTCAGTCTTGGGCAAAATCAATACCAAGCTAAGTGGAAGCTTTTCAAAGGTTCTTTGGCGTGATTTGCGTGCCAATGTTCAAAGAAATATTTTATTTTCAAGCAATCAATTACAAAGTAAATTATTGAGATTAAAAAATAAAATAAACCTTTACTTTTACTCATTCTATACATACAGTCTGCGACAAAAGTTTCGGGACACTTTCCAAAAAACGCTACATATCGCTTTAAATACTCATATCTCAATGAGTAGGTTAATCCATATTTATTGTATCACAAGCCCATAACGCATAATTATGTTATTGTCTAAATGTATAATCTCTGTATGACACTGTTTTTTTTATTTCCTGCTCAATAAATTGTTTCCAAGATTGCGTTTTAGTCAAATTCAGTTAAATTTATTGGTTGAAAAATGAACAAAAAGCAATTTCTCAGAACGAAAGAACGGGCTAAAATCGTAACTTCAAGCAATTTACAGTTTCCTGTACGTCAAACTGCGAAGAAGATGACGGCTACCAAAACAGTTGTGCACATTGCATCATGAAATACCAAAATGAGGGTGTTTTCATGGACAAAAAAAGTCTCTATTTTTATGTCTATGCCACTACTGGCATGTCTCTTGGTAAAGTCAAGATGTTTCTTTTTCAACGCCTGAGTCAAACATGGTTTTCAGGCTGGCTTGCATGGTTTGAGACTAAATTCCAGAGACAATCAGTACTTACTTTCTTTTAGTCACTGACCTCCTGGGTAGGAAAGTTAGAAAGAAAGTTAGAAAAAAAAAGAAAGAAATACATCCGGTTGTGAGCTTATCTTCGATAAGTTAGGACGAATGAAGAAATCCTGTCACAACTTCCTCCAGGTCATCCTTGGGCAAGGTGTAGCACCTGTGAGCCTCCCTAACATGGGTTACTGTTAATTTCCCTTAAAATAGATTTTGATTGATACAATTTGGTTAAAATTGTTAGAAATTAACTTAGGCAGGTTGATAGCAAAATGCTTTATATCTACATTCGATTAACGTTACTTTGGTATTTTGTTATGGTTTACGACTTGTTTTGTGCATATTGTGTGTGTATGTGTGTGTGTGTATGTTAAAGGTCAGTGAGCATGTATTTTTAAATAATTTTTGTAAACTTTTGTGTTGACTCATGTTTCAACTATATTGTTTTGTCGTTGATTCCTTTTTTTCCGAACACATATATGCGTTTTAATATGAATATCTGCTGTGTAATGGACGAAAAAATAAAATTTTGATTGATTGATTGATTGAATCTGCGTTGAATTGTTTTTGTACTGAATGCTGTGCTAGTTTCCATCAACTTAGTAGCAATAATAATAATAATAATATTTATTTTCCAAATGCACAAATATAAATTTTATAATACACAGACACGGTAATGTCAAAAGAAAATCGAAATATGTGTGAAGGCAGGGGGCACTAAAGAACATAAGTTATCAAGTCGAGTGCCCTCACATCCAATACAGTCAGAAAACAAAATTTACATATATATTAATTAAGTATTTTAATACATATAATGATACAAATCTTTTTGATGTAAAACCAATGCAGTAAAAAACAAATTATTGAAAAATAACGAGAAAGAAAGAACAACTCAGAAAAAGGTGACAATGAATAGAGTAAAATTTTTATTATTTTTATCTCTATATTTATCTTCCTGACTCGCAGGCGCTATACATAGGGTCAGCAATTACCCCGACCTGCTTCCCGAGATGCCAAAATATTGCTGTCCGCTAGTAATTTAGTAGACATACTACTGTAATTTAGAACTGCTTGCCAAGATCACTAAATATGGGAAAGTGTCGTAAAGTGTTTTCCCAAGAACACAGCAGAATGGCGGGAGTGGGTTTTGAATCGAGACCGTCTTGATCTCGGTGCTTCAACCACTCGACCACACTGCCGACTCGACAATTTTAATACTGATCAATTAGGTGCCGTTTATACGTTTTTTTGAAAAAAATCCAATGGCTGTCTTTTATTGTGTCGTCAATCGAATACCAAATTTTGACTCCATAGAAAGTAAGGAGCTGCTGTCCAATTGTTTTAGATACACGGAAGAAAATAAATTGATTTTTCTGTTTGTCTAATGTTGTGAGAGTGTATTTCTTTTATTTTTTTAATAGCTGAGCAAAAACAGCAGGTAATCTGTCAGAGTATAGCTGATACATAAATTTTTCTAATTCAAGATGACAATATCTGAGATTTTCAAAATGTGTAATTGCTTGTACATCGTGTTGATTAGCTTGGATTTTTTGAAGATACTCATTGGAATGTAAGTAACTGCCTTACCCATAAGGCAGTTTTCTCTGCTGGTGGTAACCTTTGATTGGCCAGACCTTTTTCTGTCTATAAAAACACACTCATTTTAGTATTTCATGATTTCAATTTGCACAGCTGTTTTGCTAACCTTCATTTTCTTTGCAATTTGACGTACAGAAAACTTTAAATTGCTTAAAGTTACTATTCTAAACCGTTCTTCCGTGCTGAGACTGCTTTTTGTCCATTTTGAGTAAAAACATTTTTTATTGTTTTCACTTGACCCCTTGCATCGTGTTTATTTTATGCTTTATAGAGGTCTGAAGAGCGGGCTGAAGAGTTTTTTTATATCAAGCAAGCAATTACCCAAACCTGCTTCCGAAGATACCAAGATATTGCTGTCCGATTAAATTTTTTTATTTGGTTTTAAGATTTATAAAGGTATGACTGAAATTTAAAAGTACTTGCTAAGACTACCAAGTAGGGGAAAGGCTCATAAAGTGTCTTTCACAAGGACACAACAGAATGCTGGAAGTAGGTTTTAAAGCAAGATCATGTTGATCATCACATCACTTCTAACCAATTGAATAAGGTACAAACCCGTTTGCAAAATATTCCTGAATTTCAGTGAGTTATTTGAATTGGGGTACATAAAGTTTACGATGTTTCGTGGGCGGTGCATTTTCAAAACTTCTTCGGTAATTCTAATATCTACTGCATCTTGTTATTACCAAAAAGGTTATGAGCAAACCTTATGTTGTTTTTTCTGCTTATTTCATCTATCCTGTACACAATCTCATTCTATCTCATTCTTAAATTGGACCAATTTGCAAAATGTAAAGATGAAGACAAATAGGCTTAGGTCACAACGACCAGAAATTAGCAACAGTTCAATCGGTAACCACCTTCACAACATTAAACTACGCTGCACGTTTTTTTTGCTTTCAAATTCACTGACTTAAGGTGATGATTTAATTTTTATTTTTACTATAAATTATGTTGGAGATTTTGAATTGGACGCTAGCTCTTTTTTGTGTGCTATTTTGAAACAAGTCAGGCCTCAAGGGGTAGGTCTTTTAATACATACTTTTTAACCTCAATTTCAAGCGAAGGTTTTTTTAAAACAGTTTTACCGATTTTATGGAGATATATGTAAGAATTTATTATTACAAAATGAAAAAAACGTGGTTGCATTTGTTAAAAATTTGTTGTTATTCTCAGCACCTAAGCCTAATGATTTACAAAATTTGGCGCGGAGCGTGATCTCAAGTTTTCTCAAGACAATTCGGGCCAAATAGGGCCGAGTCAACTATAATCTTTTGGAAATTCGAGCCCGAATCTTTTTCAGAAAACCAGGGGGATTTATAATTTCAAACCAGGAAAAAATAAAGCGTTTCAAAATTTTTTACATTTTGGGAGGTTTGGACCTCTCGATCTTTCATAAATAGCCTTGAAACTACTGCGGTAATGTCGCAATGGTGACTTGACAACACGTGTCAAATTTTGTTATAATAACGAACACAGAGTAGAATGTTTCGACGAAGTTCCTAAAAATGTATTTAAACAATTAATATTGCGAATTCAATTGTGCAATTCTGTAATTTCGATGATTAAGCAAAAAATTTCACCTTTAAACTTAAAACAAATGCATTGCGTCAGAATAGTAATGATAAACTGCAGCAGGCGAACTTAAATTTCAAAATCGATTTTACAAAATAGAAGGCGCACATTATAATACATAATATTCCGTTTTCGGTTGAAAATCGCTTCACAGTATTAATTAAAAGATTAAAATGGAATAAAAATCAAAAACTAATTTACACCTGTACAATATGTAATCTATACCGATGAATTAAGTGCGATTAAAAAAATCTAAACTTTATTTAAAAAGATAAAAGCAAACAAATTTAGATATCTATGGAAGATCATCGAAGCGTAACTTTGAGACAAACATCTTTTTTCGGTTGCATGGAAGTACGAAATATCATTTCCAATGGTGGTTTCTAGAGCAAAGTAATACATGTAATTGAATACAACATTTGTGTTATTACAAATTAGCGGTAACATTTTATCCTAGCATTTTATCCTGTCTGACCTGGAGTGGATACCGCTTCAAACGACGACGAGCGGTAACATTGATGATTTTTTTTGAAAAATTTATGAAATAGCTTACCTATGTAGTTTATTTTTAAAAGCCTTAAAATACTGCTAACGCATCAGGGCAGGATTAATATAATTTATAAATTGTTTTGAGTGAGTATCGACACCCAAAAATAAGAAAACAAACCAGAAAGATACACATAAGTTGTGCATAAATGAGAAAACCAAAACACATTTTTTAATAGCTCTTTTAATACGCGGAAGCGTGCAACGAGTTTCGTGCTCGCCTCCACAGCATTACTCCCGGGCAACACAGTCGCTCAAATTAATGGTACATTTGGGCGGGCCAGAAATGTAACCAGGAGCCTTGTGGCTGATTCAAAAATGAAAACCCTGCATCGGCAGGGAAGTTTAATTTATTCAATGTTGTGGCGATTAAATTAAAACGAAATCAACTTTTGGTATCATATAACTTCAATAACTTACAGGAGTATCTTCACACATTTCCAACTCGAACTTCTGCAGGATCTTTGCCACCGCCATTTTAACTACAACGATCGCAAATCTCATTCCGATGCAGTTGCGAGGACCTGCTCCGAAAGGTTGGTATACCATCGGATCAATCTTGCTCATGTCTTCAAATCTTTCCGGGATAAATTTCCAAGGATCTTCCCAGTATTCCTCATCATGATGCAATCCGTAAACCGGAACATCAACATGAGTTCCGGCCGGAATTGTGATTCCTTTCACGGTAATTTCTACATCGGTGTAGCGCGAGTTTCTGGAAACAAACAGAACTTTTTTTAATAGATACTAAAAAAACAAAACTTAAAGAAACATCATATTCGCATGATACTTAAGTGAAGCCTGAACTTATTATGGCCTATAGAACAAAGTTCTGGTTTACAATTTTTTTTTTAGTGAGTTGTGATTAATGATGATATCGTACTGAAATAAATGAGCTCAAAAGATTTCTATAGGGTGTTTTTGCAATGGTTTATCTCAAAGAATCAAGAATAGTATTTCTAGAGGTAAACTTGCACCAGTTTAAAAAATGTCGGTTTAGTGTAAGAAATTTGAATGTGTATTATACTAACAGATGATGATCGATAACAAAAAATAGATAAATTTTACAAAAATAGCTTTTCCAATCTTTCATTATTTAATAAAGTTTTATTACTCGATGAAACTCGATCATACCTTGGAACAGCTCCATATAATCGTAGTGATTCTTTCATGCACATATCCAAGTACTTCATGCTGTTTATAGCTTCGTATGTGAGTTTACCCTATCCATTTACATGTTATAATAGACAAAGAGTGTCAAACGAAATCTAGCTACTTACGAATTTCTCTACAGTTTCAACAATTTCCTTGTAGACTTTTTCTTGCACGTCTTTTTCAGCAGCCATTGAATAAGTGAGAGCGACAATGGTGTTGGCTGTCGTGTCGTATCCAGCAAGCAACATCAATATCGAATTTCCAACTATTTCATTTCGAGTGAGGCCTTCGAGTAAATTCGAATAAAACAGAACTATATTCTTAACTGCATTTCCTCGAATCTATTTTAGAGCACGCAAAGCCGGCAACGTTATTTATCAAAAGTTTACACATAAAGCCAGGCGAGGGTATCCGTAAAACTGACACACTGAGGGCACCTAGTCTTTATTTTTATTTATTTATTCTTGTGTATTAGTAACTATATTTCTTGTGTTATTTATCTATATTTCTTGTGAATTAGTAACAAATGATGATCGATAACGAAAAATAGATATATTTTACAACAAAAAAGCGATGGAGGTGCTACACATAGGGTAAGCAATTACCTTGACTTGCTTCTATAAAGATACAAAGATATTGCTGTCCGCTTGAAATTTTTGTTTTTTTTAGTTTTACAGATAAACAGGGTGTCCATAAATTATCATTTTACCTTCAAAAATTTGCCATAAATCCATTTTTGATGTTATTTTAATACAGTTTGTGCAAAAGGAAAGGCAATCACTTCGAGTTTTTCTAATTATAGTTTTTTCGCATTTTTTCCTTTTCGCTGTATTTATTTAGTTATTTAGGCCTACTTATTTTTTGTCTTTTTGCAGTCTCTTTAATTCCTTCAAATGAGCACTCCCCAGGAAAAGGCCCAGTGCGTATCTTGGTTTATAGAGACAAATTCAGACAGTTAGTTCGGAAGTTTTTCTGGATTTATCTCTATAAACAAAGGCTTGCTGGCCTCTCACCTGGGGAGTGCTTATTTTACAGCATTCAAGAATCTTCAAAAAGACAAAAAATAAGTGAATAATTAAATACGAGGGTCAGTCAATAAGTAATGAGACTTTCTCAATTACTTTGGTGTTCTTGGAGTTATGCAACTGAAATTTTATGTGATGATTATGAATGGAGTTGTCATCTTATTTACAACAAAACTTGTTTATTTTCAGATTACTGTAGGTGTGACGATAAATTGAAATGACTACTAGGCTAGGAAACAGCTCATGCTTGGAACAAAGAGGAGTCATCAGATTTCTGTTGGCAGAGAGTGTAAAATCATGTGAGATTCTGTCTAGAATGCAAAGACAATATGGTCCTTCCTGTATGTCTAGAGCAAACTTCTACAAATGGGTGCAAGCATTCAAAGATGGACGCGAAAGCATTACTGATGATCTGAGAAGTGGAAGACCTGTGGATGTCTCTACCCCAGAAGCAGTACAGGCAGTTGAAGACCTGATCAAATCTGATAGAAGGGTCACTTTAGATGAAATTGCTACAAACTTGGACATCTCCCATGGCACAGTGTACGCAATTGTGCGTGAGAAGCTGCGTTTTTCAAAAGTCAGCTGTCGCTGGGTTCCAAAGATGTTAACGGATGATCACAAAATGCAGCGCCTGATGGCTTCCAGAGCATCACTACGCAGATACAGAAAGGAGGGAGATGTATTTCTATCGAGAATAGTGACAACTGATGAGACCTGGGTCTTTCATTATGAACCTGAATCGAAACGACGATCAATGGAGTGGAAGCATGTTTCTTCCCCAGTGAAGAAAAAATTCAAATCTCAGAAAAGTTTAAGGAAAGTCATGCTCACTGTGTTCTGGGACAGAAATGGGCCGATCACTATCAGTTTCTTGGAAAGGGGCAATACTGTGAACTCAGAGAACTACTGTGAGCTGCTAACTCAAGTGAAAAAAGACATTAAGAACAAACGGAGAGGACTTCAATCAAGAGGTGTGATTCTCCTTCAGGATAATGCAAGGCCCCACACAGCAGCAAGAACCCTAGCCAAAATTGAAGATTTAGGCTGGAAACTTCTAACACACCCACCCTACAGCCCAGACCTTGCACCATCTGATTTTCACCTCTTCGGCCCACTCAAAGAGAGTATGAGGGGAATTCACTTCCAGACTGATGAAGAAGTGAAGGCTGCTGTGAGCAACTGGCTAAGGACCCAGTCCACGGAATTCTATGCCAAAGGAATAGACAATCTAATATCAAGTTGGAACAAGTGTGTTGCAAAGGAGGGAGACTATGTTGAAAAATAAAAAAGCATTTTTTGATTACCAGTCATTGCAAACTTGAGTTATTAAAAAAGTCTCATTACTTATTGACTGACCCTCGTAAATATGCAAAAAAAAGCATAATTAGATAAAAACTGAAAGTGTTTGTCTTTCCTTTTGCACAAACTGTACTAAAAAAAAAACGTCAAAAATGGACTTATGGCAAATCTTTGAAGTTGTAGTGATAATTTATCGACAACCTGTAGGACTAAAATTTAGAACTGAAGACCGCCAAGCAGGGAAAAGTTTCGTAAAGTGTCTTTCCCAAGACGGTCTTAACCACTCGACCGGGCTGCCGACGAGATGTAGTAGTTCTTTATAGTTTGGGAGAATTTTTGGTGCACCTAGTGTTTTTGTGTAGAAGGAAAGTATGAAAATGAAAACCGACAATTACCAATTAAACCCTTTTAAAATTTTAAAATACAGATCCGTTTAGGCAATGTACCTTTCACTGCACCATTCTTGGCTTCTTCTTCGCTTATTTCGTGACTAAGCATCCCGTAAAGAATATCTTCCCTCTTAAAAAATTAAATTTAAAACAAGTTGTTGCAGCAAAGCTATATTTATCATGCCACACAAAGTTGTAAAAGCGAGAAATGTTGAATGTTCAATTATAAGTAAAAAAAAAAAAATTGATTCAATGAAAAGTCTACAACTGTCGTAAAGTTATAGCCTTTAAGCAAGGAGTTCAAAAAAAAATTATACCAAGGAAAGTGGTAAGGATATCTTGTGTCACCTGTAACCGGATCGAGCCGTGACAATGATATACTACACAACACAATATTACAATACGTAGAAATCTTGATTGCTATTTTTATTAACATACCACTTTGCCTGTAGCTGATTTTTTACTTTGTATAACGCTGTTTATAAGACGTTTGTAGTAGGCAATGATGTTTTTGTCGAAGAATGAGTAGTTGAGTTTTTCGGCAATTTTTTCGGTCCACGGAAGAAATGCTAAATGAACGGTTCTAATATCATGCTATATTACAACACTCTAGCTTACACTGCGTAGAGACAAATAATACTCGTATACTACAATGATGGTGGTGGTGGTTTTACCCAACCCATTCCTAGGGATGGGGGCGCGGATCAATTCCGCGGAATCCCAATAGTCGGGCGACTCCACACGGACGGGACCATAGGTCCAGAAGAGAAGGGGTGTGGCCAAAAATGGCCCGACGCAGAGGGTCTAGTACAGGGCAGTCGAGCACGAGATGTGAGAGATCCTGTGGTTCAGAACCACAGTTGCTGCAAGAAGGAGTCTCGGCTCGATTAACCCTGTGGAGATAAGAGTTGAGGAGAGTGCTGTGCCCGTTGCAGCGTAAACGGGAGAGAACACAGCGAGCGGAGCGAGGGAGAGTAAGCTCCTCGGGAGATACTGTAGGGATTTGGTGTTGGATGAAACCAGATTGGACACTGCGTCTCCAACTGGTGTAGAGGGATAGCCGTTGGGAGGAGATAAGGGGTGTGAGGGATACTGATATATTGGAGGGATCGAGAGAGGCACCGGCTTTAGCTAGAGAGTCAGCTAAGTCGTTGCCTCGGAGGAAAGAGTGACCGGGTATCCATTGAAGATGGACAACCTTGGATTGAGATAGAGAGTTAAGAAGAGATTGGGTATTGGATAGGGATTTTGGGGTTAAATATGGTAGGGGGGTAGAGAGAGTTGAAAGGACAGATAAAGAGTCGGAAAAGAAGGTGATAGAGTCGAAATTACATGTCTTGGAGTGAGAGATACACCACTCAAGAGCATGTAGGAGAGCGAAGGTTTCAGCACTATAACTGGTAGCCCAGAGACCAGTCGAGGAGGAAAGCGAGGTAGCAGTGACACACTTTGTACACTTGATGTGTCATGATATCACATGATATCTTGATGTAAAACCACCACCACCATACTACAATGAACGAATAAATGAAGTTTATTTTGTTCAGCCAAATAACGATTTAACACACAATCGAGCTACTTCATTCTGACACAAAACAAATTTTATAAAAAATTAGACAACTCAGATAATATTTGTTGTGCTAAACAGTAAAAAACCACTCTGCGATTTTTTTGTCATAAACTGCCCGTTTTTACATAAGTTAAAAGTGGAGTGGGGCAAACACTTAAAATAAAAAGAAAAAAAGACAGTCACAAAAAATGGAAGCATAATAAAAACAAAAGTTAGATCCTACCTTCATTAAAGATAAAAATATAATGTTATATCCGAATTTCATTTAATTTTCATTGATTATTTGCATTTGAAATAAAAATGATTTGCTCAGTTTTAAACTAAGAGAAATTTTTCTTGGGAACGACCCCACGCTTTTTTGCAGTATAATTTCGTAACTCACTTTTAAGAAAAATACAAGAAATCTAAGCGAAACCGTAAAAAGTTGACCCCCAAAAGAAAATTAACAAAAATGGGGTTGGTAGTTAAAAGGGGTTTACTTGTCAAAATGAAATTATAGTTTTATTACAGTCAACCTATAAGCGAATTGCACTTGCTTCGCCAAAAGGGTTATTTTTATATTTTTTGTTGCGAATAAAAGAAAATGCAGAAAGATCTTTTTGGATGTGGTAATTGACTACAGAAGAGGCTGTATCACGTGGCCATCGCCTTGAAATGTAAATAAAAGCAAACAGCGTCACCGTTTCGAATTTACTTTGCCGACGATACGATTTCAATGGCTAAATTTTGTTTGAACTGTAAAAAAAACCTAAGCGAAAATTGAGCAAAACACTGGCAAGGCTCTAAAGGTCAGAACAGTGCCCTCGTTTGCCAGTATATGGAACTTGTTTGAAATTTTAAAACAGTAATTTTTTTTAATTAGTAGATTAAAGAAATTTAATTTAAGCCATGTCAGTAACTATTATAGTTTAAAATATTCTTAGAAAAACTTAGCCATGCAAAAAAAGGGCAAAAGTTTTTTGGTAATAACAAGAACTTGGTTTAAGCTGGAATCAAAAAACTTTGGGCGAAATTTTCTATCATCTTTCTAATATGTTCAATGCTCAATAAGTCCCTGTATTCAAGACACGACAACAAAAAAAATTTTGATATTACTAAAACGATTATTTTTGCATGTAAATTAAATTCTATTTTCTTAAAACTCACTGAAAAGCAAAGTAGTAAATCTAAAGAAGCTTTGAGAAAAAAGTTCTTTAGAACGTTTGACCAGTTCACTCTCTCCGTCCTGGTAGAATAAGTCTTGGTAAGCGTTACCTGAGATAGAAATCCTAATGATTTTACATCGTACCTGGCTATGAACATTGACACCAAAAGCTGAAGAACAAATCACTTCCATCGTCAATTCTCCAAACACACTGAAATGCACGGTCACAGTATTTTTGTAGGTTCTTTTGTACATTTATAAGTTTTTACGGATCTCAATTGTTACCCAGTAAAATTAAAAACTGACTTAAACTTATCTCTTACTCTTTTAAATTAAATCTTCCATCTTTTTCTTCTGCAATCTTCAATAAATTTTCATTCATTTTATCAGTGCACTGTTCAACAGTAGTAAACATATCCTTTAATTTGGATGTCGAAAATGTCGGAGAAAGAGTGTTTCTAATAAGAGTAAAAGAAAATAAGCAATTAAAATTATATTTAACCAAGTCAACATAAAATCGAGTCCAAATTAGTTTTGCTTTAATTTATAAATTATTTGCTTATACAGACTGAGTAAATGACGGCCCACGATCACGTGGAGCAGGGCTGGGGAATCTGGGGACTGGGAGAGATTGAAGGCCAGGGAGCTTTCGCCCAGCTAACAAAGTTCTTGGCACAGGCCCAGACAAATTAAAAAAGCAAGACAGCCGTAAAAGTCAAATTTAACAATAAAGAAACAATAGAAAAAATCCTAAACGTGCAATTTGATATTTTTTTATGCAAGTAAAAGTAAATCATACTAAAATCAAAACAACCACGTGCAAGGGGTGTCACTTTTTACTTTAACAAAAATTCAAAGCAATGTAGTTTTTAATTATAATTATTTGATTTTCAAGAGTTTTAAAAACCGAATAGAATAATTGTAGGCCTACTTGTTAAAAGCGCACACTTGTTAATTGTAATTAAAGCGATCTTACTTGCACGCGTTTTGTAAAAAAACTTGAAAATACAATTCTACTTAATACATCATCATGTTTTTTTTTGTTTTTTTTTTCTTGCTGGCAAAATAACGACTAAGACCTCATAAGGCTCAGGTTAGTAGAAATTTTTGGAAGAGAAAAGAAAAACTTTTTAACATCTTTTCAAGTCTAAGCTTGACATTGCAATTCGTGTAAACTAAACGCAAGAGACAACATTGTTTTTTTACACAGACACGAAAAAGAATTCGAAACTGACGATCCAAGCAACTAAAGAAACCAGTTATTTAACTAACTAATTTTGTAACTGCTACAAACTAACTACTTTAAAGATACTTTCAATTACAAGCAAAAATTTTTCAAGAAAAAATCATATAAAAAAGAAAAACCTTATTCGTTTCCATTGATCACCGGTAGTAACGGTCATCATTGTATTCATTTCTTTTCCATTTATTTTGCTAAAATTTCTCTGTAAAAATAAATTTGTAACAAAAATCAATTAAAAATTATTTTACTAAGAACAACGATTAATGCTTAAAAACCAAATTATTTTTCGATCCTAAATCAGGTTGGTTAAAAGTTTTTCTTCGAGTGTTCGACATCATCATTTATATTTATCTTCATGACTCGCAGGAAAACATTGAAGGTGCTATACTTAGGAAAACCGTCAAGCGATTAATACGATCTGCTTTCGGAGATGCCAACAAATTGCTGTCCAGTTAGAAGTTCACTATTTGATTATTTATTTATTTTTAAAAAATGATACCACGGAAGTTTAGAGCTGTTTGCCAAGACCCCAGATGCCCGAAAGCCACGCCCAGCTCGCGGGCCGCATGATCAGGTGTTCCAATCAGCTTGAATTATTGCACTGCATCTGACCAATCCAATGGCGCGCAGAAAATTCCGAATACAATTACTTTTGGTTCAGCAAGAGGTTCTTTACTTTATTTACGAATAAAAGAACGTAGGGTTACCATTTTGTCTTTAACTAAATTGGTTGCTCGAATTGCAACTATTAAGGGAGTTAATTTTAAAAACATGACGTTAAAATTAAAGTGAAGACTAAGAAAGCTCATCACTTTGATTACTGATTGCGGCCCGCGATGAATTTGCAGGCAAAAATTGGTCCCGTAATGGATAAAAGGCTGGCCAACATTGCCGGGCATCGTCTTTTTTCAAGGACACAACAGAAGGATGAAAGTAGGTTTTAGGCCGAGAGTAAGTCGGCATCAACAAGATGCTCACATTTACTCGGACACACTACCAACAAACTTTTATTTGTATATCCTAGCGTAGAAAAAGGTGTAATTTTTAAGATGGTTCAGCTTACTTGCAGCTTTTTTTGGGTTGTTACGAACTTGAAAGATAAAAAAATTTACGCTACTTTTTAATCAAAGCTATTCCATATAATGATTAAACGTAACAAATTTAACATGTTGTCATTTTAAATTAGCAATCAATTGTTTATTTAAAAAAGAACTTTCTTGTTCAATCAGTCGTTCCCAAGTTTTGTTTAAAAAGAATTTTCGCATTTTCAAAGACAATCAGATTATATCTTGAAACTTAACGATTTCCAAAAAACCGTATCAAAAAAACGATGCACTTAACCCACCTGTCTATCTCGAAATATTGCTGCTTCTTTAATATAAATTTGCTTCAAGACATCTGGATCAGAAATCAAGATTCGTGGTGTTAACCATACGTATGAACTGACAAACAATAAAAAGATATAAAGAAAATAATAGAAAAAATTGCGTTATTAATGTTTTCAAGCCGATTTAAATTTATTAGAAAAATAATTAAACCAAAAAAAAAATTTTTATAAGTGATAAAATCTACTTTAAATAATAAGCTATTACAGGGTGACCCAAAAAAAACGGGCCCCAACTCTAATTAGGCCCCGTTTCTTAGTGTTTTGTCCGAATGAAATGAAACTTTGGTCATAACTAGTTTATTATATTCAAAACATCACATCAAAACACTAGGGTCTTTGGCCTTTTTTTCTCCGTTCTACAGCATGTGTTCTAGATGGCCTCCATTTAGCTCCGTGCATTTCTTGAGGCGCAGCACGAAGTTGTCCATGACGTTCTTACAGACTGAATTGGTAATGGCTCTCATCTCCTCCCTGATGGCTTCCTTGAGGGACCGTGGAAAACCTCAACGCTGCCAGTGAAAACCGTCCAAGCCACTCGAGATGTCCCAAGAAGCGAACAGCCGAGCTGGTCGAAAGTGTGAGAAAGTCTCTCCAGCAGAGTCCGAAACGCTCTGTGCGTAAGCGAAATCAGTCCCTCGGTATGTCCCGTGAGACTTGCAGGAGAGTGCTGGTGAACAATATCAGGGCTTACCCATACATAATACAGACGCTGCAGACCCTTACAGCCTCAGACAAGAAGCAGAGGAGCGCTATGGCAGTCAAGATGCTCGAGAAGATCGAGGAGACACCAAGTTTCCTTAACCTCCTTTGAACCTCAGATGAAACCCACTTCCATCTTGACGGAAAGGCGAACTCCAAGACAAATGTCTTCTAGGGGTCCTCTAGACCCAATGAAGTAGCCACCAAGTCCCTGCACTCTCCTAAGTGCACGGTGTGGGCTGCAATCTCGGCCGAGGCATCATCGGACCAATCTTCATCGAAGAATCTGGCGCAGCAGTGACAGTCACCAAGGAGCGGTATGTGGAGGTCCTCAAAACCTTCAAGAGTGAGCTCCAGACCCTCTACCCGTCGCTCATGAGCAAGTTCTGGTTTCAGCAAGACGGAGCAAGTTCTCACACCTCAAACCTGTCCCGAGATTGGCCGAAAGAGAACTTCGGAGGCCGAGTCATCAGTCTTAAGTCTGATTTTGAGTGGGCACCCCATAGCCCGGACCTAAGTCCCCCAGATTTTTTTCTTTGGGGCTATCTTAAGGACAGAGCCTACGCAGGGAAACCCAGAACCATCACAGAACTCAAGGAAGCCATCAGGGAGGAGATGAAAGCCATTACCAATTCAGTCTGTATGAACGTCATGGACAACTTCGTGCTGCGCCTCAAGAAATGCACGGAGCTAAATGGAGGCCATCTAGAACACATGCTGTAGAACAGAGAAAAAAAGGCCAAAGACCCTAGTGTTTTGATGTGATGTTTTGAATATAATAAACTAGTTATGACCAAAGTTTCATTTTATTCGGACAAAACACTAAGAAACGGGGCCTAATTAGAGTTGGGGCCCGTTTTTTTTGGGTCACCCTGTAAAACTTCTTATATTTTTTTAATATGTGAGAGGCACTACACCAGTGTTGCCAACTTTTTAAACTTCATGAAGCACTAAATGTATATATAATTTGTTATTTGGCAAATACGAATTTGGAAAAAGCTACTGTAAATATATTTGTGCTATAATGGTCACATAAAAAACTTTAAAGTCTTCACTTTTACAATTACCATAAAGAGAACATCTCGTTTTTATTTAAGACTCTTAGATATAACTTAAGGTTGTTGGATATAACATTAAATGATTAGTGAATACAAAGAATATTGGGCATAATGTTGAATTTGGATTGATTCAAGTCTGCTGGAGGGAATCATATTATCAGCCTCCACATAACGAGTCCCAGTAAGTGGCAATGACCAGGTGAATGATAAATTCAGGGTGCTCTTGGGGTGGTAAAAGGATAGACTCTTAGCTGTGGAAGCAAAAAAGAAAACTCGATACGTCCACAAATGTTAGATGCAGGCCTTTTGTGCCCATACTATGGCCTAAGCCCAAATAAGATCTGTAATATTAGCCAATCAGCCACCAGACACAAGGCTCTTGTCATCCTTTTACAAGAGACACATTGCACGAATGCAGACCAGCTAATTATACCACACTTCACACTGGGTGGTTGGGTCTCAAGCAGGAAGTATGGCCTTATAACATTTGTCTATGAGAAACTTAGCTGGACTCTTGTGAATCAATCTTCAGAGAGATCTGCAATTGAGTGGTTATGTGTGGATATTGATGTTTGCAAGATTGTCAATGTCTATAAACCCACAACCTCACAACTCACATTAACAGCCATTCCAGTGTTCCCATACCCCTATCTTTATGCAGGTGATTTTAACTGCCAGCACCAGCATAGATGGAGATTGCCTGGCTGACTGGGCAGCCAAGGAAAATCTTTCCCTCTTGTATAACCATAAAGATGCCCCTAGCTTTTCTAGTTGCTGGAACACTGAAACCAATCCTGACCTTGCTTTTGCAAGTGAAGATTTAAACAGCTCCAAACTGGACAGGCATACATTTTGAGAAGCTTCCTAAGTCCCAGCATTGACATCGCTAATCATGGCCTCAAAAAAACCTGGCCCCAGTCCTATATAAACACTGAAAAACACTTTATGCTAATGCTGTGAGCTCAACAGATTTTTATTTTAAGTTTACAAAAAATGTTCAATTTAAGTGCTAGTTTGAGGTATTTATTTTTAATAAATGGGGCATTCCATGTCAACTCATACCCCAATTTTGTTGACCATCTCTGATTTTAACTGACCATCTTCATATATTGGAAACTATTTGATCTAGAAACTTGAGATTTGGCAGGTTTGTAGGGTTGGATAAAAAAATATCTCACACCAAATTTCAAGCTATTTATTTGGTCTTAAAAAGTATTTGAATTTTAGCTTTACAATCTCAAGTTTGAAAAAATTAATAAAACAACTTTCACAAATTTTTTTACCCATAAACAAGTCCAAACTTCTTCTTTCTATCAAGATCGTTCTTGAAAAACTGTTAAAAAATTGCATTTTAGTAATAGTTAATTTATTTTTTACAAGTAATGAACAATTAATCTCTTTTAAAAATACAATTATATCTATTTCTTGTTTTTTAACAGCATATTTTTTTCTATAAGAAGTTGAAACATTTAGTAGTATATACATTGGTGGTCAAAAGTTAAGACTTTTTTAAATTTTTTTCTTTATTTGATTATATCTTTTTTTAACTTTAATTTTATGAATTCTACTACACATCATTGAAGAGATGTTTTTCATCATATTTAATTGTATAAATTTATGTTTAATTTTACTTTTTATTATTTTTTTAAACTTTTTTTCATAACATGTGCTTCCACAAAAGTTTATGACTTTTTGCATTTTTTCATTTGATAATAAGTGTAGTCTATACAACACTATTTTTTTTATTTCTCTTTTTTAGTTATATTAATTTTATGTATTTTATGTCATTATAATGGGTAAAAATGGAGAACTGAGTCCAACTAGAAGAGCTATAATAGTGGAAATCAGAATACAAAAAAAAAAGTTCAAAAATATTGCTAATCAAGTAAATGCCAATAAAACTCTTGGTAAACAAGCTTTTTACAACTGGAAAAAGTTTGAAACCTTCAAATCATCACCAAGATTTGGAGACCTAGAGTTACAGATTATAAATTTGATCAACAAATTCAAAGGTCTTCTGAAATGGACTGAAAAAAAAAAAACAGCAAATGACATTAGAAATGAAACAATAAATTTTATAGTCAGAAATCGTCAGGAGAAACTGTGAGATGTCAGTTGAGAGAAAAAGGGTTCAATAATAGAATGGCCAGAAAAGTTCCACTTGTGTCAGTCAAGAACAGAAAATGTAGAATGCAAAAGTGTACAAGAATTTTACTCCAGAAGACTGAGAAAATAAATTTTTCAGTGATAAATCTAAGTTTAAATTGATTGATTCAGATAGTTGCATGTATATATCAGACAAAGAAAAATGAAACATGACAAAAGCTATGTAACTACAACTGTAAAGTTTGAGGGTGACAGTGTGATGTATTGGAGAGGGTTTAGCTTTAATGGTACTGGTTGAATCTATGATTCTAGTTGAAATCAAAGGACCAGTAGATTAACGTAAATACATTGACTTATTGGAGCAACATTGCTACTACATGTAAAAAACTTTCCTCTAGAGTGGATCTCACAACAGGACAAAGCATCCTGTTACATAACAAAAGTTAAAAACTTTTTTCAAAAGATTTCTGTGAATGTAATGGATTGAGCTGTCCAGTCCCCTAATCTCAACCCAATGGAAAACTTGTGGGGTATCATAAAAATCTCAAATCAAAAAGAGATAAACTCAAAAAATTAGATCATTGGAAAAATAAAATTATTACTTCATGGGACAAATTTTCCAACTTTCTCAAAAATAATACTGTTGTCAAGTTAATTTTTATTCAATTTTAAAAGTTCAAGCTTGTAAGTGTGTTTAAGTAGCAGCATAGTTGAGTGCTTAAGAGTGTTGTGATTGTGATTAACATGATCGCAGTTCAAAATCAAAAGTTTACACTGCTCTGTTGTGTCCTTGGGAAAGATACTTTACTGTTTTTTTCTGCTTGGCAGTCTTGGCAAGCACTTCTAAATTTCTATCATATCACTGAACCTAAAAATCAAAATAAAAATTTCAACTGGACAGCAGTATCTTGGCATCTCCAGAAATGGCTGGGTAATTGCTTGACAGCTGCTCTATGTATGTATAGAGCCCTTGACACTTTCTTGCAAGTTGAAGTTGAAAGGATAAATACAAAGGTGAAAATTGAAAATTTTTTAAAATGTTTGTCTAAAGCAAATTCATGTTTACTGTTTTAACACTAAATAATTTGATTTCCCAAAAAAATTTAACTACACTTGATCATTAGAAATTACTAATGATAACCTTTTATTCAATCGCTTTAAAACAATCTTACCACTTCTGGATTTTTCATTAGTGAAGTCATATTTCCCAAGCCAAGAATTGAAGGAGGTTCATGAGGAATGTTTAGATCTTTCAACACTTGCCATTTTTTTTGAATATACCAACTAAAATTATTAATTAATTAAAAAACTTGTATTTTAAACTTGCATTGATTGTATTAAATTCAAACATTTTAATCTTGAACAAGAACTAAGTATTTTTAAAAGAGATTACAATGTAACCAATCAAATGTAAATTAGAGAGTAATCAAAAAAGAAAAACCATGGTGTATGAATTTTGAAGTTATAAATTTTATGAATTTTAAAGTTTTTCAATTTGTCTTGCTTATATTGATGGGCATTCCAGAATAATTTGGTGTTCTAAACTATTCTAGAATAATTAAATTGAATCTAGAATTTCAAATCCCATTCTAGAATAATTTTTCAAAACTTTGGAAACATGAAACTATACATTTTATCTTTTATTTCACAAAAGCAACAAGAACACATATGCAATATTTTAAATTTGCAACTAATTCTTGTTGGAATGCAAAATGTTTGGGATTTCCAAATTTTTTCCAGTCAAACGAGATCTTAAAACTGATCCAACAAAATTTGCACTGGAAAAGATATGCTCTGCTGATGCAGATGTAGCAGGAATAGCCAAATACTTAATAACAAACTCAGCAAGGAGTAAGATGCTTGCTGGACTGGCTGCATGCGTGATAAAAGAGAAAAAGCAGTACCATATGCAAATTTAAAAAGCTTGCACATCACAATAAAAAGAAAGATAAAAAGAAGACAGAGTGTGGCGTGTATGCAAGTCAAAAAAGAGCAACTTGCACCATTTAATAAAGAAAAAAACAAGAAAGAGAGTAAGCAGTATTGTTTGCAAAATTGCAAGTTAACGAGCAAGCACATCTAAATTTTGACTGTGTAAAGTGTTATTATTTGTTTCTTTTGTTCACTTGCTATTTATTATGATTATCATTTCAGTTCCAACTATTGAAAATAAATTGACTTTTTGGATTCAAATCTTTTAGGATTTAGAAAAAATGAATTTTGGACTAAGCAACTTGCTTAGTCTTTGTTTTTAAAAATATTTTTTCACACTAATTGTGTTAATTTAACTCTTTTGCTTCAGGTATTTTTCAGTACCGAATAAGACAAAAATTTTCTCTAAGTTTATTAATTAGTTACGATTTTATTTGTTTAAAGAGCAATTCAAAGTTTATATCATCTAAAAGCTTGTTTCTTTTCTGATTAAAATGATATGCAATTTATAAAAATTGAATAAAAAATGAGTTAGTAATACATGGTGAGGCGTAAATATGAAAATGAATTAATAAACTCATAAAACTAAACAAATTATTTATTTTAATACAAAGCAATTATGTACAGGTACATAAATATAGATTCAAAATACATGAATTCAAAATGGTCTCCTTTTGAATCAATAACAGCCTTAAGTCTTTTTTGAACATCCTTTACTGAATCACACAGCTGCTCCTGTGGTAGCTCCTGCCAAGTGTGTTCCAATGATAATTTCAGATTGTCCACTGAACAATGAACTTTTGAGCAAGCTTTTGCTTCAAGTGTTGACCATATGGAGAAGTTCATCGGGTTCAAATTGGGCAAACACAAAGGCCACATCTCCTTTGGCCAAAACCTCAGAAGATTGTCCCTGCACCTGTTTTGAGTCACATTAGCTGTGTGAGAAGTGGCTCTGAATTGCTGAAACGTCCACAAGGTGCCATCTTTGAAGTGATTCTTTCCAGGATAGGCTTCAAAATGTTGTTGATGTAAGATTTTGCGTTAATTTTTGAATTTTCTTCAACAAAAATGAGAGGGGACTTCCAGGTTTTCGAGATCACAGCCCACACCATGATGGAAATAGGTATCATCCTCTGATAAACTGTTTTTCGTTCTTGAGGAATGTCACTAACTTTTCTTCCAATAACTCTGTTATTTCAACGATTATGAGCCTGCTTAATTGTAATTATCTTCTCATCAGACCAAAATGTTTCTCCTGCCATACCTCATTTCAACTCATTAAAAAGAACCTTGCTTCTTTCAAATCTTTTTGCTTTGCAGCCATTGAGAAAGCTTGTCTTTTTTGGAGGGTAAAGAAGACATTCCCAAATCTTCATGAACTAATCTTCCCATAGTCCTGGCACTCATTTTTGTCTCCTTAGCCATCTTTCTTAAGAATGTATAGGGTTTCACCAGATTCTTACATGAATGGCTTTAATCATTTTTCTTGAATGTTTTTCTTTGACAATCAGAAAAGTCTCCTCTCTCATTTGAATGCTTAATTGCTTTCCATACAGTCGATCTTGCAATAGAAAGGGTCTTAGCAATAACTGTATTGGATATTCCTGCACAATGAAAAACCACTATTGTTTCCCTTGTAGCAGACATTTCAATATTTATTTAAGTTATGGACTGAAAAACAATGTATAGTGTTTGATTAATTTTTAAACAACCAAAATATAAAAAATTTTTGTTATAAACATTGTAGAAAAATACTTAGTTTAAATTCAAAGATATGTTTCCGAACTTATGCCTCACCCTATAAATAAAAGTATTGACCCTATTTTTCTTCAAAAATAGTCTTTTTTTCTTCTTGTGCCACAGTGTGGCAAAATATTTTAACTTTTTTAGTCGCTAACAGTAGCTGAAGATCTAAACTTTACATTGGAAAAAAATTTTTTCAAAAAGAAAAAACAACTTATTTGAAGAAAAGCAATTGACATATTTGCATATTCTTGTGCACGTGAGTAATCTTGACAAGATTGTGTGTGTTTGTACGTGGCTCCAAAAGTCACGTGATCCAATTGAATCCCAAGAAAAAAAATAATCACACAACAAAAGATTTTTTGTGTTGTCCATGCAGCAAATTGTTTGCTGTTGCTAATCCTGTGTGCTGCAGCATAGCACTGCACTAATTTGCATGCTATGCATGTGATGTAAAACAGGAAGCCAACTGAGTCGGATAACCCAGACTGAAACAGTTAATTATAGTAGTGTTTCTTGATTTTCAGTAATTTTAATCTTAACATTATTATCTCTTATATAGCATGGTTTTTAAACTGAGGTTCCATACCAACCTATTCAAAGGATGCAAAAGATTTTTTCTATAAAATTGTAAATTACTATCTACATTTCACTTTACCAAAAGCATTCCTAAGGTTGCAGCAACTAGTTAATGACTAGTGCATTAACCAAAAAATAATCTTGACATTTAAACATAAAATTTTTTTCAAAAGAAAAGACAAAAAAAGGTTGTTAATTATTATTTTATATATTTTATCTCAACATTTATCCTCCTGACTTGCATGACAGGATGCTATACATAGAGCAGGTCAAGCAATTACACCAACCTGCTTCCAGAGACACCAATATATTGCTGTCTGGTTAAAATGTTTTATTTGCTTTTGAGTTTTTATTTAGAGGAGTGCTTTCCAATTGGGGGTACAAGAATCCATCAAGGATGCAAAAGTAGAATTGGTGAGATTGGCACTAATATTCTTGATCAAGCTGTGTCCAACAGCAAATCTTCTTCTGTTCAAGATCTCAGTTCAAATAAATGAAACAACAGATGTCAGTAATTGCAACCAAGTTATGCTTTTTGCTCATTCTAAAAAATAGAATGCAATTGAGGAACACTTTATCCTTTTTTGTAAGCCACTCAAAATTGCTACAACTGCAAGAAACATTTTCAATCTGGTGGAAACCTTTTTTAACACTAATGAAATTCTGCTACAAGCTATAGGATATATTTGCACAGACAATGCTCAGACAGCTATGCTAGAAAACCAGTCTGAATTTGTTATTCTAATAAAAATGAAATTTTAGAGGTGGTGGCAATGCATTATATTCTTCATCTTAAAAATGTGATGGATTTGTGTGTTAAATTTGTAAATATATGAGGTAGAGCTGTAAATCACAGGTTGTTTAAAGCATTTTGCAGTAATTTTGATGAAAATGCTTCTGTTCTGCTGTTTTATATGGACGTCAAGTGGCTCTCCAAAGGTCAAGTTTTGACAAGGTTTTTTGAGCACAGAATAGAAATCAAACAGTTTGCAGAAACAAAAAAGTTTGAGCACACTTTTAAATCTCCTAACTTTGTTCTAATGTTGGTATACCTAGTGGATGTTTTCCAACATCTGAATGACCTAAATTTTTTAGTGCAGGAAAGAGAGTGAATATTGTGACTGCTTGAGACTTTTTGCATGCTTTCAGACAATTGTGGAGTTGGCATAACATGCTTAAAAATTTTTCCAATTTTTTCTTGCTATACAAAGTCATGCTGGAATATAGCAACTAGGATTTGGAAAATGTCAAAGCAAATATCAGTGAGTAAACTGAAAAATTGACTTTTCTAAGGAGCCAGAGATGAGTCTTTTCTCACCAGATAAAGCAAGAGCTCCACCCAATAGGGATAAGGAAGTATAAATGAGTCAATTTGTAATGGTTGAAAATTGCAAAGTGCAAGTAGAAGAAAAATCAAAAAACCTAATCACCATCAAATTTTCAGTTTCTTTTATTTATTTACTTTGTATGCTTACGACATTACAAGCTACCTTCCTCCCCCCTTTGTTATGATCTCTTTTCTGCATTACTTTTGTAGGTGTTTTGAATTTTTTTCAAAATCACTCCAGTTTAAAACAGGGGGTGCAAGATTAGCTCTATCAACCCAATGGGGTGCAGGGTGAAAAACAATTTGTGAAGCACTGATATAGAGATATGACTAAAATTTAGAATTACTGGCTAAAATTGCTAAGCAGAGAAAAAGTGGAATGAAGTGTCTTTTTTAGAAACACAAAATAGTGCTGGTCAGTATGCTATTGAACCCCAACTGTGTTGATCACAGTGCTTTTAACTGTTAACCATGTAGCCAACTGTCATCAATTGAAGTTCAGAGTAAAGATTCTTGTTAATTTTAAAATTTCTTTTTTTTGGCCTTCACTAGACTTTTGAAAAACTTTTTAAGGATGCACAAAGTTTGACAAATTTAGCCTAGGGATCCACCTTCTTCAATGAGTTTAGAAACCCTGTATCATAGTTCATGCACATTAACAAGAAAGTCTAAAAATGCAAATTTATCAAATTTTTAATGCTATTAATAATATCTAATTTTTTTAAATACATTATTCACAAAAAATAAATTTCAACTTCAAAATGTGCACTCAAATAAATTCAGTGCAAGTAAATAAACAATTAAATGCTTACAATTCCAGCAAGCTTCCCTTACAATTTCAGCTACAATTTTCTACAGCTTCTTTCTTTAACCCTTTGAGGGATCAAATAAGAAAAACAAAAAATTGTGCATTAAAGTTGACTATTTTTTATTATTAGGGCACAAGCTTTCATGGGCTATTGCTCACTTCATCAGGTGCAATGGAATTATTATTAGTATGCTATGGAATTCCATTGATATTATTATCTCATTATCATTGATATCATATTATTATCATATTAATATCCATTGATATTATGATATTATCTATGGAATTATTATGCAATGGAATTCTATTGCACTTGATTAAGTGAGCAATAGCCTACAAAAGCTTGTGCCCTAATAAAAAAAAAATAGTCAACTTTAGTGCACAATTTTTTGTTTCTCTCATTTGATTTGCAAAAGTTGATATGACTCCCCAATTTTATTTCTTCCAATCCTTTGTGGGAAATAAGAATTAGAATTTGATTATAAAATAAAATGACAATGATTCAATAATGATATCACTATTGAATCATTGTCATTTTAATATCTGAAAACTAGATATATAATGCCTTCACAAAAGTGCTTTTGTTACGTTACAATCACAATCATGGTATGCATATGTACCACTGTCCTTTAAAGGGTTAAAAGAAAAAAACTAAACCATGATAGTTTTAATTGTTTTAATGCTTACAATTTTAAGGTCTCTTTTGAGAAGTCACCAAAAGCAATTTTTTTAGTCAAAGTAACCTGGAATCAGAATTCTGACGTTGTTTTATGTAATTGTCATTGCTTTTAAATGGAATTAGTAATAACAGTGACAGCATAAACTTGAGAATATTGTTGTTTATATATTTTAATTGAATGTATTTGTTGTTTATGGTTAAAAATTTTACATGATTTTAAACAATTTTTAGATGCTTTGATAAGGACTGATGATAGTTGAAAACGTTCAGCTTTTTTAATAAATTTTACACACTAAATGAAATGTTGGATTTTGCTTGCTATAATTTATTTAGACATTCTATTAATTACAAAAATAAATTTAAGAACAATTTACAAACCGAATTAAAATGACAATCAACATCAAAAGAATCCATGTTTCAGCAGATAAAACATCCAAAGGGGTAATCATTGCAATTCTGATATCAAATTTTAAATTAATTCAAGTTTCTTGCAAAAAATTCTGAGAAAAAAATTTAAAAAAGAAATATATACAGTATTTTTATGCCTAAAATACAGATGGATATAATTCTATCAGCTGCAGGTGCAGCTTTGCTTAAGATTTTTATATTGGCAGCTGTTAAAAGTTAAGTGGAATAAATAACTGTTAGCAAACCCAACTAAAAATTTTTATCAACGAATGCTTTTTCAGCGAATTGTTAAGTAAATACTTAGGTCTACATTGTTAAGGTTTTGTTGACCGAGAAAAGTAAATAATTGCTTTCTCTTATCACCAGGTTTGATTGTTCTACTGTTCTATCGGTGAAGCTACAAGAGTTTGTTTAATGGGTGATGTTAAGCAAGAAAATATAAAGCCTTTTTGTGAGAGTACTCTGGTACAGCTTTTTGCTCGACAATATCGCATTTGGTCTTAAATCTGTCAAAAATTTTCAAAACTAACGACAAAATTACAAACTTCGTTTAAAAATCAAACACGGTAGTAAACATGTTTTACTTTTTTGTGGTACTAAACTTTTTACCGCTTTTATTTAAACAAAATCCATATCATGCAGTCGCTAAAATTTAGTTTTTTGTCTTACAGTTTTAAATGCAAATTTTTGTTAAGTTTAAAGCTTGAAGGCTATAATAAACTCCACAGTTATTGTAGAGTTTATGTTTAAATAGATGATTTACCGCGTCTTTGTTTACCCAAGTGTATATAGTATAGGAGTATTCCGACTAAAAACTGGTCCGACAACGGAAGAGGAATCCACGGTCCCTGGAACAGGGGCGTCAAACTCGTGTACCGCGGGCCACGTTTGGGGCGCTTAAAGGTTTTAAATGGCCCGCGCAGTATTTACCGAAATGACATAAACTAAATAGGTAATTGTGCTTCAAAATAAATTCTGTTTTTTGAATTGAAGAGCAAGAAAAAATATTTTTCTCAGTTTGAAAGTTAAAGCTTTTTATTATAAATCCTTTAATACAAAGTGAACACCAAAAAAAAGGTCTTCACTTGTAAAATTCTCCGGTGGTGCTGTATTTATTTGGCTCACGACAATTTTTGGATAAATCAAAATGGCCCTTGGTTCAATAAGATTCTTACAGTAGCAGGAGGAACTGCCATTTAATATTGTTATGCTTTCACAATACATGTACAAGCACTAGTGTATAGGGCAGTGGTTCTTAACCAGGGTTCGATCGAACCCCTGGAATTCGACAAAACTGTTTCAGGGGTTCGGCGCGAACGTCCTCAAAAAGATTATTTTTCTGAAAATTTAGCCCAGCCTAAAGTTAGTTACTATCAAAAACAACAAAGAAAATAGATTAGTTTGACACTGACCGTTGGTATACTTTTAATATCGACACTGAATCCGTGGAATGTAGCCGTAGAACACTTGATGTTCTATTATATCGTTCACAAAGGTCATTGTTCTCATTGTCTTTACAATAGTCAAGTTAACCAAACGTGCCTTTAAGTTTAAAGCCGTCAGCAGCAAAATTAAAGAAAATTTAGTTATTTTGCCGATTAAAACAGTAAAAATTAGAGTCTAACATCGGCAAAATATAATTGAAATATGCTTTATATAGCTTATCACCTTCCAGGATAAGTTGCATAGTAGTTGTTAGAGTTAAATTAGGTCAATAAGTACCAACGACATGCATACCATGATGAGAAACTCTTTTCTCTCAGTTTGTTTCTTTATTAAGAGAACGCCGACAGGAGCGTCGGCACTCGTACGCTTGACTGCATGCTCCTTTGGACGACTGAGTCGTCAAAAAGTACATTGATTTATATATTGAACTACATAAAAGTTTGGTTTGTTTTCGCAAAAGCGTGAACAAAAATTGGTCAGATTGTTAATGATGCAATTGTTGAAAATAACAAACTTTTTAAATTAAATTGTAAGGCGTGATAAAATTTAAGTTTTCATTAGATTTTAGCTTAATAAATTAATAGTTATGCCAAGTTAGTGAAATTAAATTGAACTACATAAAAGTTTGTTTTGTTTTTGCAAAAGCGTGAACAAAAATTGGTTAGATTGTTCATGTAGCTATTTTTGAAAAATAACAAACTTTATAAATTAAATTATAAGATATGATAGAGAGTAAGTTTTGAATAAAGTTTAGAATAAAAACTATAGCCAATATATAAGGACGTACGATCACGACCATGAAAAGTTATGAAGAAGCACGACCACGTAAAATTATAAAGAATTTTACGTAGTTAATAATGGAATGAGTAATAATTCCGAAACGTCCTTAATAAACTTTTTTTTATTAAATAATTTTATTTTGTGTATATATAATATATATCCTTAATATAAAATTATTTTAATATAGATAAGTTTATGACGTAAGATTGAGGCAAATAAAAAGTTTAAATTATCTAATTTTCACAACCGTACTTCAGGTGTTATAGCAGTGCTTTTCAACCTTTTTTGTGGCGACCCAAATGTTAAGCGGAAATCGAGAGTAAAGTTTTGGCGACACAATATTTTTCATAGACGTTATTGCAAGCATAATAAGGGAACTAAACTTATGACCTCTGAGGCTGGTCATGCAATTGACATGCAATACTTTGTAAGTAGGACAAAAAATTGTGTGGGGTTCTAAGACGTAGACCAATTTTTGTTCTCAAATCAAGGTGTTTTCTAAAAAAAGGTCTTTCTTTGAATTCAGTCTCGGATTTCTGATTTTTCGTCCCAAAATCATAGTGTTCTCCAAAAAAAGTCGTCACTTGAATAGTCTCGGATTTCTCATTTTTTGTCCCAAATTTTTGTTCTTTATAAAGTAAAAATTTTGGGTCAACCCTAGGTCGCGACCC
Source organism: Diplosoma virens (assembly GCA_963680785.1). Taxonomy (NCBI): domain Eukaryota; kingdom Metazoa; phylum Chordata; class Ascidiacea; order Aplousobranchia; family Didemnidae; genus Diplosoma; species Diplosoma virens. Next base: position 19,076,536 of record OY796882.1, on the reverse strand, counting down.
AAAAGTAGGTCCAAATTGACACAAAAGAACGAAAATGGTTTAATTGTTACACAACTAGCTTAAACTTGTCCGAGACCCAATCAAAATAAACGGCAACCCAAGGGTTGAGAAGCACTGTGTTATAGGGAGAGATTTTTTTTTAAGAGAATATTTTTATTTTGGGATGAAAATCAAGTAATCCGAGACTAATTAAAAGTTCTTCGAATAAAAACTAAGAAATCGGAAACTGATACAAAGTGAAGACTTTTTTCTTTTAGAGAACACTAGTTTTTACGGACAAATTTTTTTCTATTAACTAGTGTCCTGGTTTGCCGCTCCCAGAATAAAAAAATTGGGGGCGAAGCAATCTTTGCTGGAATTTTATGCGACGAGTGCCCAAAAACCAAAATTATAGGCTTCCATTTTTTTAAAAACTAAATCGGTTTTTTCACAATAAAATAAAAGTAATTCTACTCAAAAAATACGTACAAAAAAAAAACTTCTTTCATCCCAAATAACGCATGCTCAATGCTGGAAAAATTGTGAAATTGCCAATGATGCGTCTCGGTGTGCCATTTGCCGCCCTTGCCCTCCAGCTTGGTAAGGCTATGATTATATGTTATATTTACGTTAATTATTTATAGGCTATGCTTACATAACCATTTACGTCTATTATATGTCAAAACATTTTAACATTCTGTGGATGTGAAAATAAACTACATCCGGTTGTGAGCTTATCTTTGATATGTTGGGAGGAATGAGTATATCCTATCACAACTTCTTCCAGGTCAGCCTTGAGAAAGGTGTAGCACCTATGAGCCTCCCTAAACATGGGTTACTAAAATTTAATTTCCCTCATAATAGATTTTAACTGACAGAATTTCAGGGTGAAAAGTATAAAATTTAAAAGTAATTGAAAGTGAAGACCTTTTTTTTTTAGGCAACACTACAATTTTGGGACGAAAATTGGTTTAGAACACCATGATATTAAGACTAAAAATTTGAATTTCACAAACAATTTTTTTCTACCCGTAAAATATTGCATGTCTTGGTCTACAACGCCACGATCTTAAGACTAAAAATTAGAATCTCACACAGAATTTTTTCGTACCCGTAAAATATTGCATGTCTTATTCATTAATTACCCATAAAATACCCGATTGCATGATCAGAGTTTGGCATGACAATTGCATGACCAGTCTGAGAGGTCATCGCACGCCACTGTCAACCACATATTAAAAGAACGTGACTCATTTTCGAAATGATATAAAATTTAATAACAAAACGAAATGACGAAATCGTTCGTCTGCAAATACTCGTAAAAGAAATAAATAATAACACGACTCAAAGCTAAACACTACTAAGCTTACTAAGTCTGAACACAACTGTACAGGCAAATGACAAGGCAAAACACAACTGTACAACAAACCCCATTGTTACGTAATAGTACGAACTATCAAGCATTTGTACACATATGTGAGTTTAATATAGATATCTGCTGTGTAATGGACGAAAAAATAAAATCTTGTTTGATTGATTGATTGATTGAACCGTTGATTGAACATAGGCAACGTTGGCTAAATAAATTAGTGAGATTTAAATTTTTTAAAATAAATCTAAATGGAATCTAATCGATGGGCTATTTGCATCAATAACTTGAAAGAATTCGATGATTTGTTTGAAAACAAGGAAGAAATAGTGTCACAAACTGGAACCGATTATAATAATTTTTTCCCAAGTATGAAAATATTTCTTCTGATACCATAAAAATTTGGTGCCGACAAGTCGGTGGCTCACTACAAAATTTATTTAAAACTACTTTAGATTATTACACAAAAACTTTTAACAATTAACTTTAAATAAATAAATTTAACAAACTTTAAATAAATTAAACCAAAAAAAGATACAGTAATTTAAAAAAAAGCAAGTTATTTATTTAGTATAATGACTAATGAGTATGCAGAACAGCTATTTAGACTTAAAGTTTTTATCAAATTTATTTTTAAAAAATGTATCAAATTATTTTAAATGTAAAAAGATTACAAATGAATTCAATTGAATAAATAAAGTCAATTAGCTTATTAACTCTTTATTTTCATTACATTGTTTTGTTAATATTTTAGTTTATTAATAATTTCCTTACATTTTATATTTTTTTATTTTTTATTTCATTAATTTATTGAATTATTAATTCAAAAAGTGTATAAAGCTGTTTGGCTAAACTGGATCAGACTGAATTTAGGTTCGTGCATTCAAGCGTTCAACGGGTGATACAAAATCAGGTCACGTGATGTAAGTTTCCAAACATGGAGTGTATGTCATTGGTAAGTACATTTGAAGCGGCTTAATCACTGTTACTGTTTTAATCATCATTCAAAACGAGAAGAAACAAAGTCATGAATTATTTTAGGATTAAAAATATTATTAAATATTTCAGAATTGAGAATCATAATTAATAATTATTTTAGGTCTAAAAAATATTTTTTGTTATTTTAAGTCTATCTGTAACTTTATTTTAACATGTCTACCAAAAAAGGAAAGTGGTCAGAGAATTATGTGCAGTACGGCTTCAGTTATGCAACAAAAATTGATGGAACTCAGTACCCTCAATGCATGCTTTGCAATGTTAAGTTGAGCAATTCCAGCCTAGCACCAGCTAAATTACGAGAACATTTTACAAAAGTTCACGGTACAGGAAAATATAAGGACAACACACTTAATCAATTTAAGCAGAAGAGGGCGAGATTTGATGCCAATGCTAACATTACATCTTATGATTTTGTTCCCGTAGATAAACCGATTCTCACGGCGTCGTATGAAGTGGCATACCTAATTGCAAAACAGGGAAAACTGCACATCATTGGTGAGACACTTGTCAAGCCAGCTACAATGCAATTAACCAAGATTATGCTGGGAAAAGAAACTGAAAACAAGCTTTCTTTAGTACCACTCTCAAACGACGTTGTTAAAAGCCGAATAAATGACATTGGGGAGGACGTTCTCAGTCAGGTAGTAGCAGATTTGAAGGCTAGCCCAACAAAGTTTAGCATACAACTTGATGAAACCACCGATGTTGCTAATTTAAACCAACTTATCGCATTTGCACGTTACGTTAAAGGACAAGAAATTAAAGAAGAGTTTCTCTTTTGCAAACAACTTATAACAACTGCAAAGGCCATCGATGTGAAAAATATTTTGGATGACTTCTTTACAAGCAATGGTCTTTCTTGAAATATGGTTTCTGCCGTGTGCACTGATGGGGCTCCTGCGGTGATAGGGTGCAAGTTTGGTTTAAGAGGCTTGACTAAAAGTGTTGCTCCACATATTGCATTTACACATTGCATGTTGCACAAATACGCACTTGTATCTAAAATGCTACCTTCATCACTGGCTGACGTTCTCAAAATTGTTGTTGAAACGATTAATTTTGTGAGGGGTCGGGCTTTGAATCATCGCATTTTTATGCAGCTGTGGGAAGAAATGGACTCAAAATTTAAAGTCCTTTTATATCACACTGAAGTACGATGGTTATCGCGGGGGAAAGTGATGAATCGCGTTTTTGCTTTGCGTGCAGAATTATTGGAGTTTTTGAAAAGTCACAACCATCGGGATTCAAAATACTTTGAAGACTCAAATTTTATCCTTACTTTGGCATTTTTGGTTGACATCTTTGGTGCCCTCAATCAATTGAGTTGCCAAATGCAAGGAGGTGGTAAAAATGTAATAGAAGCTGAAGAAAAAATGAGTGTTTTTCAGAAGAAATTGAAGCTATGGCGACAGCGATTGGAAAATAACAACTTTGCTAACTTTCCACTTTTGGACGAGGTAGTTTGGACGGGATAGTACATACGGCTCTGCAATTAATGACGAAGTAAGTTGTAATGAACTTCAGGAGCTTCTGCCAGTATTTACTGAGCATTTGCAGAAACTGCAAAGAGCATTTGAAAACTACTTTCTTGAACAAATGCAATATCCTGCATGGGTACTTCAGCCATTTTCTTATGATACTACAACAGCAGATATAAACAGTCCATACACAGATGACATTATTGAGCTTCAAGAAAGCGAGGTTAAAAAACGTGACTTCAACACAACAAATCTTCAAACGTTTTGGTGCCAACAAATTGAGGATTATCCTCTTATTGCTAAAGTTTACCTTGAGATTCTCATGCCATTCGTCACCACTTATTTATGCAAGCATGCGTTTTCCATTCTGGTGGATGTGAAAGCAAAAAAGCGAAACAGGCTTGCATGCGGAAATGACATGAGAATTGCTGTTTCGGAGACAAAGCCTCGAATTTCACAATTAGCCACTGAAAAACAACAACAGAAGTCACATTGATATAGAAATGTATTACAATTAAATGTGGTTGATTTTTTCTTATGTGACTGAGCAAAAATGTAGGGTTCAACAAAAGCTTGCAGAATAACGTAGGGGTTGGGGAGCTTAGCAAAGGTTAAGAACCACTGGTATAGGGAGACCATTCTGCCATGCCCTTCTCTTGGAGATCACGAATACAAGAAATCAGAGACAGATTCAAATTGAAGATTTTTTTTACCACTGGAAAAAATTTTTCGCTAAACATTTTTGATTGCGTTTCTATGGCCCTCCTTTCAAAAATCCTTGGTACAACACTGTGTACAAGTCACTAATAACATTGGATTTCTTTTAATTGTTTGATGATGAAGTTTTTTTTTTTCTTTTGTGCCTACTAGCCTATGTCTGAGTGTGGCAGTGCACTTCGAAAACTGTATAGTCCAACTGGTGGGCAAATTGCGGTTCGCGAGCCGCATGTAGCTCGCCGACCTTTTGTTTGAGGCTCTTCTAGCTAAATAATAATAATGAAATCGAACACTGTACAGTTGTTAACTACAGCAAAAATTTGAGCAAAGCGAGCTCTATCTTTCTTTCATTTAGGCCTATTTTTCGCCCGCCAAGACACGCTGGTAACTTTCGAATAAAAGAAACAAAGATAGTGCTCGCTTCTCTGTAATGAAATTTGTAAAATCATAATACCGTGCAAGTCTAACAAATGAAGATTTGAAAGAATTAATTCACACCGGTTTGACTTCATATTGCCCAGATTTTCGAAAACTAGCTAATAGTGGAAACCCACAGTTATGTTGGTAAAATCTAATGCTGGTAAAATCTCAAAAATATTGTAAATCGTGTAACAATGTATTTGTTTTTATTATTTGATTAAAACTTGCTTTGTTTACTGTATTTGCATTAACACCCTAAAGCAGGATTTGTGGCTCTCCGGCAGTTTTGAATTTTTACATGTGGCTCTTTTGTTAAAAACTTTGCCTACCCCCTAGTATAGTTATTTCTGCGGTCTCCATTGCATAAATGCATAAATAATTTGAAGTAAATTTAATTGAAAATTGAAGATTGGAAGCTCTGGGTCAAAAGATTTTTGAATGTTGCTCTGAATTGATAAAAACCCAACCTAATTTACAACCTATTCCCACTTGCTTGTGCTCCCAGTCTTTCACCCCAATAAAAAAATTCTTGATTTTTTTTGAAACGACAGGCAAGGGATGAACAAAAAGTAGAACTCAAATGACAGACATTTTACTTTATCGTGTTGACAATCAAGTGTCGCAAAGTGCTAAACCATATCCGTTGGAAGTAATAGGTTGGCCATGTCATTCTAACTTGAATAAGGTACATGGCGGTGTAAGTGGTGTTTTTAAGTGGTTAAAGGTTTTTGTTATTATTGGTAAATTATTTTGATAAATATTTAAAACAATGGCGAACCGGAAACTTGATGAAGTAATGAAACTGTTAAACAGGGTCACGGAAAGACAGGATAAGTACGAAAAAGATCTATTAAAAAAAGACCCATGATACTGTTTGTAATTGTTTTGCAGGTGAAAAGGACAAAAATGGAACAGCATCAAGAACTTCTTAAATTATCAACTATTATTGATTCTATTAAAGTTGAAGTTGGACAGTTGGCAGAAATGGTGGAGAAACAGGAACAATATCTAGATGACTTCGAACAATACGGAAGATCTAATTGTCTCATATTGCATGGGAACAATATAGATCACAGGATAAGTAGCATGGATGTTGAGAAGTATGTACTAAATATATTAAATACCAGATTAGATCTGCCTACTAGTGTTAGTGGCTCTGATATTGATATTTGTCATCCTCTTCCTTCAAAAACCAACAAAAACCAATTATTATTAAATTTGTTCGCAGATCAATAAGGAATATGTATATTCACATAAGAAGAACCAAAAAATATTGAGTGGACCCAAACTATCAATCACTGAGTCATTAACCAAAAAAAGACTAAAGATTGTGGAGGAAGCCAGAAAGGTATTTGATTTTGGCAATGTCTGGAGCATGAAAGGTATTGTATACTGTTCATACAAAGGTAAGAAACAAACTATTAATAAACTATCTGATATTAGTAAGATAAGATTTTCTTCTTATTTAACTAGTAGTTTAAATAATCAAAACTAATACAGTACTTGATTTAACCTTACCACAACACATCATAATTTTCTTGAAATTAACCTTAGCTTATCTTTATATAATTATTCATTATATACATCTTAAATCAATTTAAAATTTGTGTTTTATTTATTGGTATTTTTTTACTTTTTGTTTATTTTATTACATATTATTATTTATTTATTTTAATTTTTCTTGTTTTATATATATAAAATTACTCAATTGTGCAACATAAATCTTAAATATTATGACTTTGAGAAAACTTGTACGTCAATTTTGCCAAAAAACAATCAGAAAAGATTTTGTGCCTATTCAATGCCAAACATGTTTGGCTCACGTTCATAAAAAATTTGCTAAAATACTTAACAACCAAGCAATAGCCTCAAATAATTTTTATTGTAAATGTCATTGCTATGAACATAAAAATTCCCATGTTTTTCATAATTCTGGTAAAGAAAAAATTGTATTTGAATAAACATTTGGTGGTACAGAGTTTGAAGATTGCTTGAAGTAAAAGATTTTTCTTCCCAAAGCTTTTCATCTGACACTCTTCAGGGGAAATCGTCAGAATGAAGTAGAATTGAAACCGAACTAATTTATAAAGGAAGAAAGTAGAGTTCTCATTGGCTGAAAGAGTCAACCAATGAGAGAAAAGGTTAAGAAATTTTCAAAGAGTATACGAATTCTTTTTGCTTACACAGAAAGGGATTGAGAGATTTAATGAAAGTCGCTTCAAGAGCAGAAAGGTGAAAGGAAGAGCGACCTCGAGCGAGAATAGAAAATTTTTCGTTGCTGTAATGGAGGGCACATTGGGCGTTGTCAAGAAGATGTTGACCAATAGCGGATTCGTGAAATTGTTGTGGGCGTATGTTGTTTTTGCAAGAGCGAGAAAGACTTTGGCGGTTGGCCGAGGTACGAGGATTGGTGATGGATTTAGGAACGTGTTGTTTAATTCGCTCTTTTAGCCGTTGAGACGTGCGACCAACGTACCAACTATCGCAGTGGCACAAAAACTGGTAAATAGCATTGCTGTGATGATGGGAAGGTAGCACGTCTTAATCGCTGGAAGGAGCTGTCGGGTGTTGAAAATAACACGTGGTTCGACGGAGAAAAAGCAGCGTTTCACAGCAGACGTAATCTGCTTTTCGAACTTCAACTTCAGTTGGAAAAGCAGATTACGTCTGCTGTGAAACGCTGCTTTTTCTCCGTCGAACCACGTGTTATTTTCAACACCCGACAGCTCCTTCCAGCGATTAAGAAAGACGTGCTACCTTCCCATCATCACAGCAATGTTATTTACCAGTTTTTGTGCCACTGCGATAGTTGGTACGTTGGTCGCACGTCTCAACGGCTAAAAGAGCGAATTAAACAACACGTTCCTAAATCCATCACCAATCCTCGTACCTCGGCCAACCGCCAAAGTCTTTCTCGCTCTTGCAAAAACAACATACGCCCACAACAATTTCACGAATCCGCTATTGGTCAACATCTTCTTGACAACGCCCAATGTGCCCTCCATTACAGCAACGAAAAATTTTCTATTCTCGCTCGAGGTCGCTCTTCCTTTCACCTTTCTGCTCTTGAAGCGACTTTCATTAAATCTCTCAATCCCTTTCTGTGTAAGCAAAAAGAATTCGTATACTCTTTGAAAATTTCTTAACCTTTTCTCTCATTGGTTGACTCTTTCAGCCAATGAGAACTCTACTTTCTTCCTTTATAAATTAGTTCGGTTTCAATTCTACTTCATTCTGACGATTTCCCCTGAAGAGTGTCAGATGAAAAGCTTTGGGAAGAAAAATCTTTTACTTCAAGCAAAAAATTGTATGTAATAAATCTGAAAAATATTTTAATGTTGAAAAATTCAATTCAATCAAAGATTGAATTTAATGAATTGATGACAGTAATCCTGAAAATAAAGAACATGATAACTTAATTGGCCCAAATAGTCATCACTTTCAAGAGCAATACTTGGAAATTCAATCTACAAAATCATTGATCTTTAATAAAAAAAATTGTAATAGTTTTCTTATTATTTTTGTTAATATTAGGTCACTATCCAATCCTTTAAATTTTAGTAAATTAGAAAGCTTTGTTTATAATCTAAACCCCAAACCAGACATAATTGCTGTGACTGAAACATGGATTCAGAATAATTCACCTGGCCTGTACTGTAATCTTGAAAATTATAATTTTATCTCTAACAGCAGAAAAATTTCCAAAGGAGGTGGAGTTGTTTATATATTAAAAATTGCCATAAATTTAACCTAAGTGATGAATTGACAATGAATGAAAAAATTTTTGAATCAAATTTTATAAAAATTTAATTACATAATGAAAATTTATTCTGTAGTAACAATTATAGACCTCCTTCTAATGACAATCACTTTAATGAAAACTTTTTAAATAATCTTTACAATTGTATCCATAATAGTAATAAATCACTAAACAAATGTTTTATCACTGGAGACTTTAATTATGATTTATCAAATCAAGATAATGAACATGTATGCAATTTTATTGAAATGATGCTTGAAAGTCATTACTTCCCAGTTATTAACAAACTGACTCACATCATAGATACAAGCAACAGTATTAGACCACATCTGGACAAATTTACACCATCAGCAAATAAAATCAGGAGTCATTTTAAATCCACTTTCTGACCATCTACCAGTATATATGTGTTTTAATCTTAATAAACAGAATTTGTATAGGCCTCAACAAAAAAGATCTTTTACCCCCCAAAATATAACCAAGTTTAATAAAATGTTAGAAAATATTGATATTAGTGCAATACCAAATGAAACAATACTAATTTAGCATTTAAATTATTAATGAACAGTTATAAATCTACTTTTAACTACTGCTTCCCTTTCATCAAGTAAAATATTAAAAACAAAAATAAGCAGTCATGGTTTGATAATGATCTTTATTTATTGTGTTTACAGTGTTTTAAAAAGTTCCAGAAAAATAGGAGTGTTTCAAACAAAGCAAACTTCAATAAAGAAAGAAATACATACAATCACGCCTTACAAGAAAAAAAAACAGAGTTATTTTGACAAACATTTAAGAAATTACGTAATAATTTAAAAGAGACCTAGAAAAATATAAACAATTAGGTAAAGTTAAATCATCAGTATGTTCTTCCATATCCATAAACAATAATTTGGTGAATGACTCTCTCCAGATTACAAATAATTTTAATGACTACTTTGTCAATGTTGCAAATAATTTAGTATCAGATTTACTCCAAACATCTCATGATTTTCAAACATTTATGCAATCTCCCACATTGAGCACACTTTATCTCTATCCAACTAGTTTAACTGAAGTAAAAAAACTAATCAGTGACCTTCAGCCTAAAAAAAGTACTGGCATTGATGAAATTCCCCCAATTATTTTAAAAAGCACACCAGACAATATATTAATAGCTCTGACACATTTGTTTAATCTTTCGTTAGCTTGTGGTGAATTTATCTCTGACTTGAAAACTGCAAAAGTAGTGTAGCGTTCTACTAACTACAATATAAATGCTTAAAACTATAAGCTCAAAACAACTGCCTTTTTATTAACATAACGAACAACGACTGAACTGTAGCATACGAGTATTGTGATGTCATAATACTCTACACTACCCCCTCCCTCTTAAAAGAAAATTAATAGTAACAAAAAAAATAAATAAATCATGAATAACCCACAAGCATTATCGTGACATACGTAAAAAAAATAACGGAAAAAAAACACTGCAGACAAGTAACGATAACACGGAATCATGCAGTCAATAATAATCAATCAAATACTTAGGAGGGCGACGCACCCTACCAAACCTGGATATCCCCATCAAATTTTGACCGGACCGTTGGGACCCATTGGTATCGCAATCACCATCACAACCTTCGCGTTCATCCTTGTCAAACTCGTCATCACTATTGGTTTTATTTGTAGATAAAAGATGTCGCCAATCGGTGGACATGATCTCTGCCTCATAGGGACGCAAATTATCTACGTGTACAATTTTGGGTCTAGAGGAAGATGAGGCCTGGATCTGATACAAAACATCGGAAACCTTATGCGTTATCAAGTATGGTCCAGTCCATCCTTGGCCCAACTTTTGCTTGGCCTTTGGGGGTAAAAATACCAGACCCAATCATTTTCCTGCATTTCATTTAAGGACACACGCTTGTCATAATTACGTTTTTGTCTCAGCGCTGCTTTCTTCGAATGTTCATGTGCAACCGCATACGAGCGTTGGGTGGCTTTCTTCACCCACTCTACATACTGAACGTAACACTGTTCTGACGTCGCGGACGGGGGTTGTTCTACCATGACGTCTAATGGTAGATTGATTTCACGACCAAGCATTAATTTATTTGGGAAAATTATGTGGATTCGTGGACGGTGGACTTGTAAGCCATGCACAGGTACGGCAAATGGTCGTCCCAATCATTGCGACTTTCATTCACATATGATGCCAATATTTGCTGAATTGTTCGATTAAAACGTTCAACTAAGCCATCAGATTGAGGTTTATATGGAAATGTGCGTGTCTTTTGAATGCCAAGTAAGTCACAAACATGCTGAAATAACTGAGATTCAAAATCTTTTCCTTGATCTGTATGCAGAAAATATGGTACCCCAAACCTTGTAAAAAATTTAGTGACAAGTGCGTCTGCGACAGTGTATGCCTGCTGATCTGGCAAGGCATAGCACTCTATCCACTTCGTGAAGTAGTCACTGATGACCATGATGTATTCATTACCTGATACAGTTTTCGGCAAAGGACCTAAAATGTCAATTGCAATTCTTTCCATTGGAGCCGTTGCTACAGATTGTTTGAGCAGTCCACGGTGCCGCCCATGAGTAGGTTTCCGTTTCGCACAAATAACACACCATCGGCACCAGGTGCAAACATCACGTTGTAGGCCTGGCCAATAAAACCTTCTTTGCAATTGATAGACAGTACGTTTCATCCCAAGGTGGCCTCCAGTACGCAATTCATGTAAAGGGTGAAACAGCTCCCGAAGTAGCTGTTTGGGTGCAACAATAACCCGCGACTCACAATCTGAATCATGCTCGTATCAGTGTCTATATAGTACGCCATTTTCTACCGACAACAAGTCCCATTGATTTTAGTAGCTTTGGAATTCCTTTTCAACAACTTCAGGGCTGGTTGGGGGATACTGACTCACACTTTTAAAATATAAAATGCTGTTAATTTCATCATCAGCAACCTGCCATTCACGTATCAGCTTCAAACTCCAAACATCCATCCAATTGGGTTTAGATTCAAATTCCAAACTTTTGACAGCGGCTGCTTGAATTTTTGAGGAGAGAGATTGTGCTCACAGCCGTGTTGAAGGGCTACCCCACAATCTGCACACTCAGCGTTTGTACAACTTGGCCGTGACAATCCATCAGCGTTGCCATGATTCATACCCTTGCGGTGAACGATAGAAAAATCATATGTATTTAAAACTGAAATCCAACGTGCAAGCATTCCTTCTGGTTCATGAAACGATAACAACCATGTTAAAGCACTATGATCTGTTTTAACGACAAAACGGCTTCCCCACAAGTAATGTGGAAAATGTTTAAGAAATAAAACTAAAGCTAGAAGTTCTCTGTAGGTAGTGCAATAACGTTTTTGTGATTTACTTAAGGTCTTACTCGCATGAGAAATGACTCGCTCTTGACCTTCCTGCATTTGCGATAAAACAGCGCCGAGTCCTTGAGAGCTAGCATCGGTATCGAGTATAAATGGGGCATCAACTGCGGGATATCTCAGAATTGGAAGTTGTGTTACGCATCTTTTCAGATCTTCAAATGCCTTCTGACAGTCCAGTGTCCAATCGAATTTGTTTCCTTTTAGTGTTAACTTTATTAAAGGGCATGCTATTTTTGAAAAATTTGGGATTAACTTTCTATAATAAGAAAAAAAACCTAAAAAACTTCGCAAGTCCGTAACATTCTGAGGAACTGGCTATGTTTGTACTGCTTCCATCTTTCTGGGTCTGGTGACACTCAGTCTCCGGAAACTAAATGACCTAAAAATTTAGTTGAGCGAGAAAACAATCTGCATTTTTTTAGGTTTCAAACGCAACCCTGCTTTGCGTAGACGTTGAAAGACTCTTTAAATTATTATATGCAGTTTGAAACTTATCCGCATAGCAAATGACATCATCCATGTACACATAGGTGGGCACGAAAGTACCGTGGTACTTTTACTCGGTACTTTTGAATAATCCAATTTAATAGTAATAAAAAAACTATTTTTTTTTATTTTTATATTTGAATTACACTATTTTTGAATGTCAATTGAAATTCAATGTATGACAGAAAAGTTAATAGTTATAACTATTAAATTGGATTATTCAAAAGTGCCGAGTAAAAGTACCGTGCCCACCTATGCATGTACACAACACATATCTTCCATAAAATTCCTTTTAATACTGTTTCCATAAGTGTTTGAAACGTAGCCGGAGCGTTCGTAAGTCCAAAACACATTACTTTAAAGTGAAATAGACCTTTTCCATGAAAAGTAAACGCGGTTTTCTCACGGTCAATAGGGTCTAGTTCGACTTGCCAATAACCACTAGCTAAATCTAAAGTGCTAAACCATCGTGACCCACTTAATTCATCAGTTAGCTCTTTTGCATTTGGAAGTGGGTAATTGTCTTTTACAGTGATATTGTTGAGTTTGCGAAAGTCAACGCAAAAACGAGGAAACCCATCTTTTTTCTCTACCAAACAACTGGAGACGACTACGAGCTGGTGCTGGGTTCAATAATGCCTTGTTTTAGCATTCTGTCAATTTTAGCCACAATTATCTCCCGCTTAGCTTGTGATCGTGAAGCCTGTTTGATCCGCTTTGCAGCACCTGTGTCTATTTTATGCCGTATTGTAGAAGTGCTATCTAATGACTCCTGTTCATCTGCAAAAATATCTTGATAGCCACAAACAAGATCAATTATTTGTTTCCTTTGAGACACCCAAACCCCCTCAATGCAATCAACCATTGATTGCAAGAACTCAGGTAGGAGTAAAGTCGGATCTCGACATGCCGGTGTAGAAACAAAGGATGAATGATCCAGAGGGATAATATGCCCACCTAAATCAAGGTAGCCCCACCTAAATTTAAGACTCCTTTGTGATTATTTAAGACATCTACTCCCAGAATGCCTTTACAGCCATCTAAATCACCTACAATCACATTATGCTTTAACACAAAATTGCCGAATTTCAAGGGTGCGTCACACTCACTATGACATTTAACAGGGCAACCATTTAAAGCGGTAACATATGACACATTAATTGGTTTTAAAGAAGAGCGCAATGTTAATGGAGCTTTTTGAAATAATTTAACATCAATCATACTTATGCTTGCTCCACTGTCTACCAATAATTTAGCGGTTACATTAAAGATAACACAATTAACAAACCAACGAACCTCAGACTGATTGACCTTCATTCCGCCTTGGACTGACGCGTTGGTCATCCGGTCGGTTTTCGTTAGTTTAAATGTTTGTTGTTTGACGTACGTTTGAATCCCTCTAATGTTTTGCTTGGACACGAACGAGCAATGTGAACGGTCAGTCCAGAATTAAAGCATAAAGGGCCGTTATTCACGTCCGACTGTCAACGATTGTCACGCATGAGACCTGTGTTTGAAACAGCACGACTCAGGTCCGCAATCATTTGTTTCAAATCTTGAACTTCATCGCTTGATTCTTGATGTGACCGATGAGATTGTGATGAGAAAGGTTTTTCAAGAGCAACGTGCTGACAAGCTTCCAACGATCTTACTAGATCGACAGCTGATTCCAGAAACAAACAATTATTTGCCACAATATGTCGTCGAATATTTACGTCAGCTATACCATCAATAAACTGTTGGATTAGCAATTCTTTTGCATTTGACGAAGGTAACCATGGATAAGCCTCAGCCAAAAGACCACGGAGCCGGTTAGTAAAATCAATTACATCTTCGTTTGTTCTACGTTTGGTAGTATGGAACTGCGATCGAGCTAAACTAGTTGAAAATGATCCAAATCGATAGCTTAAAGCAGGGGTCCGCAAATAGTGGGTCGCGACATCATCCAGTTTGGGTTGCCAAAAATTTAAATTTACTAAAATTATTCTGACATAATGAAGCATTTACGTCATCATTTTTTTCAATTATTTTCTTGAAGTTTTTGGTTTTTAAAACTTTTTGACTTTGCGTCATAATATATATTTTTTGTATCTTTCTAGCCATAAGTTTTGAAAATTGATGTCCTTCGACGTAACAAGTGCCAATTGTTACGATTGATGAGGTAAAAATCAATCACCGCAAATAAAATTTCAATGTCTTTGTTGCATGTCTCAGCTGGCTAGCTAGCGTTAGAAAGTTTAAGTTTGCTCATTGAGTTGTTAAAAAGGAGCTAAAATATTTTAAAGTTTTTGGAGCAGGAAAATTAACGATGAGTTTGCTGCCATGCTTACGACTTACGTCACAGATACACCTTTTGGTTATGATGTGTTAATACTCCTATTACTATTTCAGGTTTTTCATCAATTTTAGTAAAATTAGTTTTAGTCACAACTAAATGTTGAGAAACTGGTTACTAACAAATACTCCAAAAAAGCGGACAGTGAGCGATTCAGCAGAAAAGTTAGATGAGAGCAGTACGGTAGATATTCCAACAAAATCTTTGTGTCTTTAAGCAATGAGGATCAGCAACAAGCAAATGAGCCACATCCTCAGCCTCATAGAGAAAAGAAATACAACGTCCAAACCAGTTTCATAGAGCTAGGCAAAAGTACAGCGAAGAATTTATAAAGCTTGGTTTCACGTGTATACTTATAAATAATGAGCCTCGTCCTCAATGTGTTGTTTGCTCTGAGGTTCTTGCAAACGAGAGCTGAAAGCAGGGAAATTGCAACGACATATTAAAGCAAAGCATCCGAAACTCATTTACAAACCAATACCTTTTTTTCGCCGATTAGAAAAAAAAATTGTTAAGTGAAAAGAAGGCATCCTATGAAGTGGCATATCTAATCGCAAAAGATAAAAAACCACACACGATCGGAGAAACCCTCATTAAACCTGCTGCTGTTGCACCAAATTATGTATGGAGACAAGATAGCTGAAGAACTAAAAGAAATTTCATTGTATGCTGACACCATTCGGAGTGAAAAGAAAAAAATTTGCTTTGCAATTAGATGAATCCACGGACGTGTCCGGTTTAGCGCAGTTGATCGTGTTTGTCAGATATATAGCCAATGAGAAGCCTGAAGAAGACTTACTCATGTGCGCGTCGCTGTTAGGAACACGCACAGGTGAGGACATTTTCTCAGCGGTGAACACGAGACTAAAGAATGATGAATTATCTTGGAAGCAGCGTATTAGCATTTGTATTGATGGAGCTGGGGCTATGGCAGGAAAACAAAGGTTTTTTGGCAAGAGTATTACAAATTGGGCCTCGAATCAACTTTACCCTTCGCATTGTTCATAGAGAAAATCTTGCCAGCAAAACACGGGACCCAGATTTAAAAAGTGTTCTTAATGCAGCGATAAAAATTGTTAACTTTATTAAATCAAGACCTCTCCAGACACGACTATTTATCACTCTATGTCATGAAATGTGCTCGCACCATAAAAGTCTTCTCCTTCATTCAGAAGTGAGGTGGTTATCGAGAGGTAAAGTTCTTACCCGTTTGTATGAGCTGAGGGATGAGGTATACTTGTTTCTCATGAATAGAAAACACAAACTTGCTTCCAACCTTTTTGACTGGATTGGTTGGATAGTAAAACTGCTGTACTTATCTTGCATTTTTGAGAAATTAAACGGCTTGAATTTGTCATTACAAGGTGTATCAATGAACATCCTAACAGCGAATAACAAGATCGAAGCCTTCAAAAAGAAACTTCAACATTGGGCTGGTCTACTTGAAAGCGGAAAAATGGATATGTTTTCTGAGCTGAATGATTTTCTCAAAGAAAACGAGTTGAGTCAAAATATTGTAAAACAATCCATCTTTGACCATCTTCAAGATCTTACTCAATGGTTTGATAAATATTTTCCAGAAAACATAGATCCTCAAAAATACGATTGGATATTTATCACCCTTCGCCGTATTTAAGTACGCGCCATCTCTCAGCAGAATTGATTAAAGAACTGGATGATCTGTCAAGTGACCACGGTTTAAAATTAATTTTGATAATAAGAGGAGTTTGGCTGAATTTTGAATTTCAGTTGAGAAAGAATATTTACAGTTATTAGCGGCAGCAATGAATGTTCTTTTTCCTTTCGGAACCACCTACTAATGTGAAATGACATTTTCCGCATTATCATACATCAAAAACAAATACAGATCAAGATTAGAAGTGGAAGATGATCTTCGGGTTGCCGTTTCTCATATCAAACCCAGAATTGGTTTATTGTCTTCTAAACACAAAACTCATACTTCTCATTAGAAAGAATAAACGCAATGGGTTTGTTGTTTGTGACTGCTAACTTTCTACAGTATATAAAAAAGTTGCTTACATTGAATAGTAGCCTTAAAATTGTTAGCTATATTTTTAAAATAATGCTCCACAAAAATGGCGCTCACTAAATATTTGGGTCGCACTGAAAAGTATTTGCGGACCCCTGGCTTAAAGCATTAACAAGAGCAAAAAAATCCCAACGTTGTTCAAAGGCAGACTACTCTGAACATCCAATGCGATACCTTTTAAGCTTGCTGCCAGTTGTCAATCTTTAGTAACTCATTTCATTCATTTCCACACAATACATTTAAAAAATGTTGAAAATACTGTTTCCAGTTATTGCCGGAAAAACGCTCTTGCAACGCCACACTGTTATTAACAAAGTTTAACTTTCCTTCATTCTCGGGTAATCTAGTTGAAGACATAATGGGTGCCATATCTGGAGCCAACTGCAGAACGAGCTCAAATATTTTTTTAGAAACATCCTCTTCATCTTTTGGTAGGTATACATAGTCTCCTAGCTTTCTTAAGAACCTTGTAATCCCACTGGTATTAATATATTTTAAGCCCTCTGCTTGCTTGTCAATTCCTTTCAAATAACTGCAACGAACTGCTGTACTATTCAAGTCGGCAGGAATTTCGTACAGTTTTTCTTTATACTTAATTTGCAACAAAATTACGTCCGCCATTCTTCACTCTGTTTAATTTTTTTTTTTTTGTTTATTTGGGTCCTGGCGTGCTCGCCAAAATGTAGCGTTCTACTAACTACAGTAAGTATAACTGCTTAAAACTACAAGCTCAAAACAACTGCCTTTTTATTAACATAACGAACAACGACTGAACTGTAGCAATATACGAGGCAAGGTTACAACATACGAGTATTGTGATGTCATAATACTCTACAGTAGCACCAATTCATAAAAAGGGTAATGTAACTAATTTATGCAATTATCGCCCAATCAGCTTACTTTGTTCCATGTCAAAAATATTGGAAAAGTTAATATACAATAGTGTAGTATTATTCTTAAAAAAACAAAACCTTTTTTATAAATATCAATTTGGCTTAAAAAAAAATCACTCAACTAGTCACGCAACTTCATTATTAATTGAAAATATATTGCTGAAGCTTTTGAAAACAAAGAACATGTCTTTGGCATATTTCTTGATTTATCTAAAGCATTTGATACCATTGATCATAAAATTTTATTATCCAATTATGGCATTGTGGAATTCGTAGTGTAGCGCATGATTGGTTTTGTAGCTATCTTAACAACAGAAAACAATTAGTTGAAATAAATAATATTTGCTCCAATACTAAGTCAATAAAATATGGTGAACCTCAGGGTTCAATTTTTGGTCCTTCGCTATTCTCAATTTATGTAAAATATTTAAATAATTGCTTGACCTTAGGAAAATGCATCATGTACGCAGACGATACTAACATATTTTTAAAAAGTAATTGCTATGAAACCTTACATGAAGCTTCAAACAAGGAGTTAGTGAACAGATAAGTGGCTTCTAGCAAATCGACTATTTCTAAACACTGACAAAACATATTATGTGATCTTTCGCACACCCAAAACAAAGCCTCCATCAAAAAAACTTTCAATCAGAAATAAATTTATTACTAAGTAACCAAAAACGAAATTTTGGAATAATATTTCATGAACATTTAAGTTGGAAATTGCATATGGATTTTGTTATACGAAAACTCTGCGTAAGTTATGGTACTATCAAAAAAATTTCAAAACACTTTGATAAAAAAACTCTGCTTGTATTTACAACTCATGGGCGTACCAGCCCAAAAAATTTTGGGTGGCAATGAAGTTTTGCCCAAATCATGATTTTCTAGTACTTATGGATAGGACAAAAAAATTGTCTGAGATTCTTGGACGGAGAAGAAATTTCGTCCTGAAATCATGGTAATCTCTAAAAAAAAAAAGGTGGTCTTTACTTGGATTCAGTCACATATTTTTCAATTTTCGTCCCAAAATCAAGGTGTTGTCTAAAAAAAAAGAAAGGTCTTCACCTAAATTTGTTAACTAATTTTTGCAGTTGATCAATGTCAATGCCCTGAAACTCCTGACTTTGCCCAAATTTTTCATATCGCTGCCCGAAGAATTATGCTCTTGCTCAAATATTTTTTGTCACTGCCCGAAAAATTTGAATTTTGCCCAAATCTTGGAAACTTGGGGGGCAATTGCCCCCCCTGCCCCCTGGCAGTTACGGCTATGGTATAACTCCCTGATAATCAGTCATATTAGATATTGCATTACAACTTGGCATATTGGTAATAAAACTACAGCCTCAAAAATTCAACGAATCGCTAATAAATTTATACGATGAAAAACAAGTTTGCGAAACTAAGTTGAATCAATCGTATTCGTGTACAAGATGGTACCTTATAAGTTAAGTGATTAGCGCTGCCGCATTCACGATCAATTTGTTACTCAAAGAGCTTTTTAATGAGCGCCATCTGTTCAAACGAAACTCCAAAACTAAAGATAACATACACAGTACAATTGTAAATTTTGTAATAACAACACGACAAGACCCTGTTTCGACCTAATTAAATCTCATCAGGTGTGTATAATTACGTACATATTACAAGATAAAGAACTTGATACTAGTACAATAATATACTGTAAAGTTATATATGCATGCAGTCTTTAAAACTCCCTAGCGCACTATTCGAAAAAGAATTTCTGCTTCATAAAAATCCAAAAGTTTTTTCTGGTTCCGCGAGAATTTATAACCTGTTTACGAGCGTCCTTTCCACAGCTCGAAGCTTGGCTGACTGAAGAATTAGTTGACGACAACCATCTTGTACACGAATACGATTGATTCAACTTAGTTTCGCAAACTTGTTTTTCATCTTTGATTTTCGAAGTTGCAATCATCGCCAAATTTATGCATTTGTAGTTAACTATATACTGTAACTTTGTTTAGCTTGCCCTTAGACTATTTAGCGTATATATATATTCGTTGTCGTCAACTAATTCTTCAGTCAGCCAAGCTTCGAGCTGTGGAAAGGACGCTTGTAAACAGGTTATAAATTCTCGCGGGACCAGAAAAAACTTTTGGATTTTTATGAAGCAGAAATTCTTTTCCGAATAGTGCGCTAGGGAGTTTTAAAGACTGCATGCATATATAACTTTACAGTATGTACGTAATTATACACACCTGATGAGACCTAATTAGGTCGAAACAGGGCCTTGTCGTGTTGTTATTACAAAATTTACAATTGTACTGTGTATGTTATCTTTAGTTTTGGGGTTTCGTTTGAACAGATGGCGCTCATTAAAAAGCTCTTTGAGTAACAAATTAAACTTATACGATTGAAATTTAAATTACATCACAGAGCTAACGTTACTGACATCTTGCGAAACAACAACATAATGACAATTGATCAAATAACCGACTTAGAAATAACTTGTTTTATGGAAAAATATATAAAAGGCATGTGACCACCATGCTTTGATCATTTTTTTCAAAATAACCTGGTAAGCGACAATTTCACCAAATGTACAAGAAGCCAGTCCAAATTTTATCCCTCATTTTGTAGATTAAATATAACTAAACAATCTTTAAGATACAGAGGTCCTCTTGTTTGGAATAAGTCCCATCAAGCATTAAACAGATAAAATCATATCGTAAATTTCGTACAGAATTTCAAAAGCACCTTATAGCAACGTAATTTTTAATGGTAATAGAGTTCACAAAATTTAAAACATCTGCTTCTGGTTTTTATTATTACAGGTAACTCCACCTAATTGGACAAAGAAATTGATGGTGATAAAAGCCCGATGCGACTTGAATGGCAACATCCAGATCATTACGATCCTTCCAGTTTGATGAAAATTCACATAATTTACTTCTTTTGCACCTATTCATGTTTACTATTTGTATGTTTTATCTTACGTATATAAATTTTTGTCCAGCCATATGCTTTTGAAATGGTCCTTTTGACCAGTGGCAGGATTTCTTTTGGTGGGTTTCTTTGCCTGTCTGACCCTTGGTCCAGACCCTTTTGGTCTTTGAGTTTGTTATTTCTCCCACCCATGATTACACAACATTCTCTGACTATGGCTCAAATGTGTGTATTAATTATCTTCTTTTCGCTTTCCTTTTCTTAGTAGTAGTAGTTTGTTCTTATTCGCACCCAAAAGAAACAATTGATAATAATTGAAGACAAAATAGAGCAAAGGTTGCAAATATGGAAACGGCAACTAAACGATATACGTTATAACATGCACAAAAAAAAATGTGCATGGTCACCGTACCTTTTCTTATTAACATTACATCGCTTTGTTTCAAATGACGTTGTGCATGGTAATAACGTACTTCGTTTATTCGCTGCTTCCTTATTTACAATCTTTATTTCTACATGCACTATTATTAATTTCAAGTTGATTGTGAGTAAAAATGAAAATAAATAAATGTTCTCCAAAATTTTTTGTGCCCCCGATTTTTTCTGATTCTTTCTGGCATGCAAGTAAACTTTTAATAATTTACACTAAACCTTCGTAAGCGTAGCCAAGAATTCTCAAACAAAAATTAAATTCGAAACCAAAAAATCAGGTAAACAACAAAAAAAAATTATTACTGATTAAAAAAAGAATAAATCTGGTTTTCAAACGAATGAAGACGTTTTTATGTTTTCACCCGATTTTCCGGTTCCGATTTCAATTTTCGCTGATGTTTCCCCACGTCTCGCGTTCTGGGGACGGGCCTGAAAAGTGTATTTCTAAAGGGCAACAACAGCACAGCAATAGTAAGGTTTGCGCACAGATCGTTTTTCTTTCGTTAATGTTTCTATGGTTTGGTGAACTAGTGTCATCGCAACATCTAGTTGAAAGTGGCAACACTTTAATAAACAGCCGCTATGCTTTTTTGAGGTCAACTTGTTCTATTTTTGTTCTCAATTGTAACTCATTGGATTGTAACATAAAATCTTTAGTGAATACGAGCATGCAAATGTTTGTTGTTGTTTTTTAAATTCTATAGTCTTGATTATACTTGCAAATAATTGATCCTACTTAATTTCTTACTTTGTTAAAAGACAAGCATTTGTTTAAATCTTAACCAGCTAACACTAAATCTTACAAAACTAACTACATGCTTTTTGAAAAAAGAAGTGGGTGACTTTCGGTTTAATAAACAGTTGTTTAAATCAAAGACGGAAAAATCATTAATTAGCTGTTCATTTTAATGTCAGCAGTGTGGTCAAGTGGTTAAAGCGTGTTTCTTACAATCAACATGGTCTTGGTTCAAAATCCACTTGTGCCATTATGTTGTGTCCTTGGCAAAGACACTTTACAGCACTTTCCCCTGCTTGGTGATCTTGGCAAACAGTTCTAAATTTCAATCATATCTCTAAAAAATTACAAGCAGAAAGCAATATCTTGGCATCTAGAAGCAGGTTGGGTAATTGCCTACCCTATGTATTAGAACCCCTGTTGCTTTCCTGTGAGTCAGGAGGATAAATATAGAGATAAAATAAAATAAATCAACATGGTCTTGGTTCAAAATCCACTAACTCACTTGTGCCATTCTGTTGTGTCCTTGGAAAAGACACTTTATGGCATTTTTTCCTGCTTGATAATGTTGGCAAGCAGTTTTAAATTAAGTTAATATCTCTATTTAATTACAAACTGACAGCAATATCTTGGCATCTCTGGAAGCAGGTCAGGGTAATTGCTTACCCTATGTATTGGTGCCTGTATCATTTTCTTGCAAGTCTGGAGGATAAATAAAAACATAAAATAAATAAAATAAACTAGAAGTATATTAGTCATTTCATTTTTTCTATTTTTTAATTTTCAGTTTAACTAAATTTTGGGTTTTTTAAAAAGTCACCAGAAGCAATTTTTTTGATGAAACCAACTCAAAATTCCCCTTGCAGCACCAGGATAGAATAAAGAAGAAACCAAGATAAAGGGATCTCTCAAGAAGTGATAGTAACTGCAAGGGAATCCAGCTTAGAAACCAACAAAAATCATTTACGGTGACTTTTTAAAGAGACCCAATTTTTTCTGGCAGAACTAAAATTTAAAATATTGATTTGGGTCTTGTTCACTGTTCATTGTAACTCACTGTGCAGGCTTTCAAATTCCCTCAAAATTTTTTAAATAAGCTAGTTGAAAAAGCAAACAATGAATCAAATCTTTTAAATTTTACTAAATTTTTTTGTTTATATCAAATTTAATTTTATTATCTTTAGAAGTTGAAATGTAGTTAGCATAAATTATTAATTTAATAGAATGGCTGATTTAACTGTTCAATCGAATTCTGACTTAAACAGACTAGCTGAAATAGTAAGTAATTATTATGTTGTTGTTTTCATATTAACCAAAATCAAATCTTTCATTATACTTGTTTTGTATAATTTATGAATTTGCCTTGCCCATTGTACAACATTGCTTTTGAGCAAAACAACATCATGACAATTATTGATCGTCTCTCATTGAAACTTTTTCTGGCTTATTAAGTAACCTTTTAATAAAATCTCATCATATCCATTAAGTATTTTAATCAAAAAGTTTGATTAATTTAGAATTTTACATAAAATTTCATGCCTGGAAAGGTAACTTTAAACCTATCAAATGTGTTTAAAGGCTAAAAATACTTCAAAGCAATATATACAATATCTAAATTTTGACAATATTGCAAAGCAGCAGTGTTTTTTCTATGATGCACAATGGACAATGCCACCAGGCTATTTGTGCGGTAAAATCTCATTTTTGCACAATAAAATTATATCTAGCTAAACAATGTTTTCACATTTTATTCAAGTCCACAGGTATGGCCTGTTTTTATGTCTTCAAGCAACCATGCCCAATACCTATTCTAAGTGATAACTAGTGCAAGTTTGTTGCTATCAATTCATGAGATATTTGCATTTACTTTAACAAAAGTTGCATTTATGTGCAAACATTTTAAATGGCAATGATTTACTCAAGCAGTTTATTTAAATATAATGCTAAACATTTCCAAATATCATCTGAAGAGAAATACCTATATTTGCCAACAGTTTGGAAAGCATGCTAAAACTTTGCTCCACAGTGCATGAAGTTGCTTGGCTATTTAACAATTTGGCATACAGTTCTGGACTGATGTTTGGCCAGGTCATTTCTAGAATTGCTTTTTGGTCACTATTCAGTTCAAGTTGGTGACCCAAATACAATTTTATTCCAACTGTATCACTGCCAAATTCAAATGTGTAACCTCTTTTGTAAACTTGAGCAACCATATATTTTGGAATCTTTGTATTATTCATCAACAAGTTCAATATAGCATTGATAAATTTCTCTAAGGCTTCTATGAAAGCCTTCAGCAATGATGGCTTTCTTTACGTTCACCACTAACTGCCATGTACCTTTGTAAGCATTAACAATCCCATGAACTTGCTGAAAGTTTTTGGCATAGTATTCTGCTGCCTTCAACCAATTTTCTTATCTGGTGACTATTGCTTGCAGGAAACTGTTTATTGTTAAAAACTTTGCTTTTCAATCTTTATTTTTCACCACTGAAGCTTTTATTGTAGCAATTAGCTTATCAACATCCTCATAGTTAACATGAATTTATTCAGCTGCATTGTGCAAACCATGTTCCATGCAGGTAATCTAAAAGAGCCTTGGATATGTTTGTTTAACAACATGACCTGCTGCTATGATGTACCTGACAGCATCTGTGAGCAATAAAACAAAATTGTTTTTGTCTGTTTGGAGGCTGTGGATTGCATCATTTATGACATGGATAAGGTGTTTTAAAAAGTGTGCCAAATTTGAATTTAGAAAATGTTTTGTGTGTTAACCCTTTAAAGGACAGTGGTACATATGTGTGCCATGATTGTAATTGTAGTGTAGCAAAAGCACTTTTGTGAAAGCATTATAAATCTAATTTTTAGTTATTTGTGACATCATTATTGATCCATTGTTATTTTATTTTAAAATTAAATTCTTATGTCCCTCAAAGCGTTAAAGATTTAAGGCATACTTTTATCATTTTTGCAAAGTGTCTTCACTCCAATTAGTTGTTTTTGTTTTAAGTTGCAGAATATTTTATATAAAATTGAATTATTTGCCAAATACCAGTACTGGCTTAGTAATTGTTGCTTAGAATATTGTATCATGGAGCAGTTTTCGACTGCAAAATGAGTTCTTATTGTAAGACTTTTTATGAAAATGGAGAATGTGTGATGCAAGACATGTGAAAACTTCAAACCATTTTTGGCAGAAATGAAGCTTTCTGCAAGTTTACTGTATGCAGACTAGGGACAAAGTTTGAAACAATTGCTGTTGCTCAGTTCAATAACAACATTTCTGCCCAGGTGATTTCCCCATTAAAACTGAACCAGTTGTTTCAAACCTGTCATTAGTCTGCATAGAGTAAACTTGCAGGAAGCTTCATTTAAAGTAATCTGCTAATTAAAACAATTAATCGAAGTGAAGGTACTTTGCAAAAATGATAAAGATATGCCCTTAATCTTTAATACACAAAACACTTGCCAAATTCAAATTCAGTGCACTTTATGGAACACCTTGTATAACAATTTATTGATTTATTAAAACATCAAGAATCTTGCAATGCATCAGGTGTTGTTTTTGGCTGTTCTATATCTATAACTGGGGTGTTTTATGTTAATTGGTATTTCATAAAATTTTTTATTATGAAGGTTGAATCTTGCAATGCAACAGGTGTTGTTTCTTGCTGTTCTATATCTCCAACTGGGGTGTTTTATGTTAATCAGTATTTCATAAAGTTTTTATTGACACTAAAATTTATTGTTTCAGATAAAATTTCTTGATTAAAATTTCTTATGTTTAATGATTGAGTTATATGAACTGAACTCCCATAAAATGACTACTCCTCAAGAAAAAGCGCAATGTGTATTCTGGTTCATTGAGACAAAATCAGATGTTCAGACCCAGTGAAACTACAGAAGTAAGTATGGAAGAGACCCACCATCACGTCCTTCAGTTTGTTTATGGCACAAGAAATTTATGGAGACAGGGACAGTGTTCGATACAAGGAGGAGTGGGTGACCAAGAACATCTGAAGAAAACATCGAGCATGTAAGGCAGGCCTTTCAATGTTCTTCTATGAAGTCCATCCATACTGCTGCCAGACAATTGGAACTACCACGTTCAACAGTGCACAGGGTCTCTTTCATACTTACTTCTGTAGTTTTGCTGGGTCTGAACATCTGATTTTGTCTCAATGAACCAGGATACGCATTGCACTTTTTCTTGAGGAGTAGTCATTTTATGGGGGTTCAGTTCATATAACTCAATCATTAAACATAAGAAATTTTAATTAAGAGATTTTATCTGAAACAATAAATTTTAGTGTCAATAAAAACTTTATGAAACACTGATTAACATAAAACAACCCTCATTGCGATATCTCATCATTTCACTTTGTAATAATTTTTTTAAATTGTAAAGAGATTTTATGGACACCCTGTATGATATTGATATAACTCTAATTGTTTTTAAACGATATATTGGGTTGGCAACTAAGTTCCTGCCATTTTTTTAATTTACACTTTTTAATGTTAATAAAAACTAACAACTATTTGACTAAAACTAAAAGCAAAAAGAAGGTGTTAAAAATGCACATTTTTTTCAACTTGACATTCCATTTTGATGATCGGAAAATAAATTAACAGAAAAACTCTCTATGGACAAATGTTACAAATTTGCAATGTTTGAAAACAGTTTAAAACTTAACAATTGTTTGGTTTTTTCACTCGAAAGACAATTGTACTTTTGTGACATTACTTAAATAAAGTTTTTTTAATAGCAACCTTTAACTACTTTGATCTCTAAACAGTCACTGTTGTAAGCATTTTTTAAAAATGTTTTTAAAAAAAGCTTCATCCATTGAGGGTTAAATTAATCTTGAAAAAAATTAAAAAATCAAATAAATTTTAAAAAACAGCAGAAACTTAGTTGCCAATCTAATATATTATATCTAAAAATCATAAACTTATTCTTTGCAAATTACCATCAACTTACAGAGCAACTTAAAGGTAGAAATAGCCTAAAGTTGATTTTACTGACTGCTCTATTCTGTGAAGTGTAGACTGCCATGGAACAGATATCAAGGTTATTGTTTCTTACATGCAAAATAACTAATGCATTTTTATAACCACACAGTTTAACTAACTAAGCTATCGTAGCAAAACTTGACATTGAAAGACTAGACATAGCCTGTTTTTGTTTTTGCAGGCTTGGCGAAAGCCAAGTCATACACTTCCACTTCTATGTAATTGAATTCAGGCACTGTCATACTTGGCTAGGGTTGTAGAACTTATAGTTTGCAAGCCAAGTGTTGCATCATAGATAACATTGAGACACAGCTAAGCGGTCACATTACTCTTTGTTATGCTAATCAAAGAGAGTAGAACTATACTGAAATAGTTTTATAGCATGTTTTTTAAATCACACTTTTACATTTTGTGCAATACTTGATAAAAGTTGCATGTAAAAAAAATAGTTGCAGTGTAAAATTTCTGTAAACAGCTTAAAACATGCACCTGAATTCTGAGTATTTAGAAAGCTGTTGGAAGCTGTAAAAAAAGTTGCAAAAACTTGCCCTAGTGATAACCTTTTTTATTAACAATTAAAGTGAAGATATAAATTACATTTCTTACATATTTTATTTTGAAAATTTTAAGTTGTAAATAAAGTAAAAACCCAAAAAAACTTCTTTCTATGGACTTAGTAGCTTTTAATTAATTATGCTTGCTGAAAAAAATTTTTGTGCAGTGTACAGTTTTCTCAGAGACAACACTGCAGCTCAGCCAAAGTAATTATTCTTGGTAATATAACTAACTAAACAATTTGTGTGCAAATTTTAACTCACAATGCTATTTGTTACCTATATGCTTGTCATAAACATGAACTTTTGTGATATAGCAAATTTTACATCTAAAAAAACTTTTAACAATTCGGTTACATTAATGCCAGCTATACAATTGAGTTTTGGAATTAATCACAATAATAGTTATCTAACAATACAATGGTTACTAGTCTCAGCAAAAGAGAATAACAGTACAATTAGGTTTTTTGACAACTTCAATAACAGTACATTTAGGTTTTTTGATAACTTCTAACGTTATTATTGAGACAGATCAAGCCGAGCATCAAAGCTTACAAAAGAGTATACAAAGCAGTTTAAATTATGCTGTGTACCAGTGTTCAAAATTTACCAGAAAAGAAATATTTGAGAGGCAAAGAATTCAACAATGACATCTTGCATTGTAGAAAATGAAAACAACTAATAGACTAATCAGTCAGTTTTTACTTATATTTAATTATATTTATGTTGGTTTTCTTTAACCCTTGGCTTATACTATGTACGTAAATTCTATAAGAATAAATGTCCAAATCTACCATATAACTAGTACATAAAGCTTGAATTTTTTATTGTTTTTTTATTCAACTTTTGTGCAGTGACATTTTTTATGGTTTATAGATATCTCTATTTTATGTTAAAATTTTTTGTAGAAAGCCAAGGGAGGTTTACTCGATCCGCTCGATGAGCAGCGATTACGTGACCATCAACTTCGTCGACTTCGGAGGTTGTGGCTAAAAGATCAATGTTTATCTGCCAGAGAACCACTAATGCCCACTCCTAAATCAGTAAGCTATTGTTTAAAAGCCTGTTTCATTTCTATCAGTATTTATGTAATAAATTTCTTAAACTTAGCAAAATACTTATTTTAGTAATATTAAGTAGTATTTGTTTTGCGTTTGTGTGGTTGTATACAGTAGAGCTTTTTTTACTTTTGATGTCGAGTCGAATCCTAGGCTGCAGATCAATACCATTGTCACTGACCGGGCCTAAGTAAAATTAGCTTGTTTAAATGATGTAATTAGCCAGCACTTTTCTGTAATTTTTCTAATGCCGTGTTTTTTAATCTTCTGTTAGAAAACACATTATAATATTTTTTGGATTACCGCGCCCAATCTCAGAAAATTACACTATTTACATTAATAAATGTGAAAGTTTTTATTTTTTCTATTACCAATCCCGCCGTTTATTTTTTCTATGAATAAATAAATTAAAAGCGTGCAAGTTTCAGACTGATGCGAAGTTCTTGAAAATTGGAATTTTTTAATGTTTAAAATGCTTTTAAATCCCAGCTCGGCCAAATAAGTAGGAACACCTTATTGACGGTCAACGCCATTGACATGGTTGTAGTTAAAAATCTATTATTGTCAATTTGTTTTGTACTTGGAAAAGACAATTTATGGAACTTTTTTTCTGCCAGGCGGTCGTCACAAGCAGCATTAAATTTTAGCCATATCTATAAATAGAATCTAAAAACCAAAGAAAAAATTTCAACCCGACAACAATATCTTGGCATCTTCAAAAAGCAAGTCGGGGTAATTGCTTGACGATTTTTCTGAATTTGACGTTTCCTACGTTGTCCTGCGAGTAAGGAGAATAAACAGAGACCATAATGATAATAGCAACATCACTAATAATCTATTTCAAAAGATCAAGCACCCCATAATCGTAGACATATTTTTCACAGACTTGGCGCTCGCGACTCGCTGCCAAGGAAGAAGCCTTTTGGAGTCGACATTTAAAATTTCGAGAAGTATGCCAATACTTGTACCATGGAAAGGATTTTCATCAAGTTCCGATACTCATGGTAAGCTCTTTGATGTATCCGCAATAGGGGATTTTCACATCATAAATAACCCAGTGGTTATTGTTATGTCACCGTAACAAGTTTTCTCGTATCTATTTTTACGTCACTCATATAATTGGACTTTTTCAATAAAGAAAGAGTCCTTATGTCCTTCTGGAAATTAATATCTATTATAAGTTTTCCCACTTTGTCAATTGGGCTTCAGTAGTGCGAACTGTGAAGTAGATTGTCAAATCATTATGTAAAAACTTTTAGTTCACTTGCCATCTGAAGTTTTTTAATTTTTATTTAGATTAGCACATTTGACATTTTATTGATTTAAATTAAATATACATTAGTTTTACGGTTAGGTTTGAGTTAGTGAATTTAGGTTAAGTTAGGTCAGAGATGTCTCTTATTATTGAAAGGCTCAAATCATGTCACTCAAATAGCCAATAAAAATTTTTTTATAATAATGTATAACAATACAATTCAGTCGTAGAACTTTTTTTGTACCTTTGCAATCTATATTTTGTAAATATAAATCAATATGCGTAAATACGTATTTTTGACTGCGAACAAATATCGCCTTTAATTTTCTTTGTCTGGACATAGCAAAGTTTTTATCATTTGCTGGTTACTTAATAAAAGTTAGTAGATTCATTTTACTTGCGCATCAATTGTTAGATATCTTATTTACTTTTTTAATTATTGCTTTTCTACTAACTGAACGACTTTGATTGAAATTTTTTAAATTGTAATTTTGTGTTTGGAAGTTTTTTAATAAATTGCTGTAAAATTTTCAGTTTTACCAAACCCAAAGATTGCTTCGAAATATGGTAACTTATCTTATTCTTCCCGCTATTCCCTTGGCTTATTTTTTGAAATACGGCGAATTAGTAAGTTTTTAATCGTATGGTTTTTTACTTTTTTACGATACTGTGTTTTCCCGAAAATAGGACAGGGCTTATATTATTTTTCACTCTAAAATATGACACTGGGGCTTATTTTGGGGAAATGTCTTTTGTTTTTGTCTTATTAAAAAAAAGTTGTAAGAAAAAAGTTGCAAGGTAGCAATTTTGAGATTTCTAAATATACAAAAAATATGAAAACCGATCTACATTTACTTATGAATAACACTTTTTGTATTTAAAAACGACTAACTATAAATCATTCAAAAATGACCGTATCATCGTCCTCTAGAACAGTGGTTCTTAACCTATTTACTTGCTGCACCCCTTTTAAATCACCAACCAATTCTCGCACCCCCTTTAGAATTGGTTAAATATAACAAGTTTCAAAAAACGTAAGATGGAACCATCTTTTAAGCTCAAAAAAAAATAATAAATCAGCAAGGAAAGAAATTACAGTAATACATTTAGAAGAGTGTCTCAGTGACTTTTTTGTTGTTGCTTCCTATTTATAATGACATGAAATCTTGGTGTCTTGGTGCTAAGTGCTACTCACATGTCGTGCTGAGGATCCAAACGATTTCTAGATTTTGTTTTAATGTGAACCAGGCAAGAAAATTCTGTTTCACACAAATAAGTTGTTGCGAAAGGCACCAACACAGTAAGAGCTTTTTTTGCCAAAACAGGATATGTTTCTAATTGAGAAGCCCAAAAGTTCTCTAGACTATCATCGGAAAATTCCATTTTAATTCCAGTATTGTTTCTCATATCAATGAGATCTTCCATAATGTCGCTATTATCATCAATTTCTTCCAAATTCACCTTGAAAGGATGACGGATCCAGTAGTCACGGGTTTGTATCTCTCCACGTGAGAAGTAGCCATCAAATAATTATAAATATTTGTAAATGTTCAGCAATTGTTGAAACAAGGGGTGGATGCAAGGAAGCACTTTCCTGGAGTGTTTCTTGAAGGGAAGGAAAATTTACCAAGTTTCTTTTCTTTACACGTCTAATGCACAGCTGAAGCTTTTCTTTAAATGCAGACAGCTTCTCACATGCATGAATTACGCTGATTCCTTGTCCCTGCAAAGAGCGGTTGAGCTCGTTGAGTGCTGTGAACACATCAGCCAAATAGGTAAGGTTTTGAATAAATTCAGGGTCTTCAAAATATTCAGCCATTTCATTTCCCATTTTGCAGAGGAACTCTTTAATTTCATCTCGCAATTCAAACAGACGAGATGGCACACGACTACGTGACAGCCACCTTACTTCGGTGTAATATAAAAGCACGGTTTGTTCTTTACCCAACTCCTTACAAAACAGTTGAAACAGTCGGTGATTCAGTGCACGGCCACGAATCGTATTCACAACCTTAACGCAAATTTTCAAAGTTTTCTTCAGTTTGAGGGGTAATGTTTTTGCTGCAAGAGCGTGCCGATGAAGAAAGCAATGGGTAATTTTCAGACTGGGAATTTCTTTTCTTAGTAATGCAGCAAATTTTGAACGGTTGCCCAACATGGCTTGTCTAAGTTCTCCATCAGTGCATATCGAACCAATCTTGTCTAAGTGAAGTTGGTGTTTCATGAAGAATTCTTTTATCCTATCGAATACGTTTTTGGCTTTCGTTGTAGTTTCCAGTGACTGACAAAACAAAAAACTTTCTTCAATTTTCTTGTTTTTCACATATCAGACTACCGCTATTAGCTGACTACAGTTTGACACGTCAGTAGATTCATCAAGCTGCAGTGAATTCGTTACTGGACTTGCCTTAATGTCAGCAATAACCTGCTCCAGAATATCTTCACTCATATTGATGATCCTATTGTGGATAACATCATTAGATAAAGATACTTGTTGCAACTTTTTTGCAGCTTCCTTGCCAAGAACAATATCTGTTATTTTAAGAATACATGGCTTGATCAATTCCTCTCCAACGGTATGGGGCTTCTTCGACTTTAACAATTTGGTATGCAGCTTCATAAGAAGCTAGCAATGGTGGTTTTTCTGGTGGTGAAAACCCATACATACGTAATGTGCCGGCACGGTCAAATCTAGCCCTCTTGACTTGTAATGTCGCAATGTCATTTCCTGCATTCACACCACCATGTCTGTTCTTGAAATGCTCATCAAGTATTAATGGTTTCAAGTTTGAGTTTGAGAACATAGTGTCGCACAGGACACACTGCGGACGTTGTGTACCATCTTTTTCGGTAATAAATGTAAAGCCATACTGAACATAGGCATCATTCCACTTTCTTTTTTAGACATACCAAAAACAAAGTTTAATGGTATTAAAGTCTGTAACAACACTCAATTCTGTTATTTTTCACTTGTAAATTTGAAGTCTGTAACATAACGTTTTTTTGCATTTAAAAGAGTAGGCCTAATCAACCTTAATGATTCAGCATCCCCGCACCCCCTAGGAACATTTCTCGCACCACTCGGGGGTGCGAGGACCCCTGGTTAAGAAACCCTGCTCTAGAATCTCTTGCAAGTTACTGGATTCCAAAGTTTCTGCGGAGTTTTCATTTAACTGAGTTTCCTGCCGACTTTTCGCACCTACTCTCTCATTACTGAGAATCAAGAAACGCTTACTTATCCAACACAATTAATGTACTCTCTCATGTCGCGCAATAAAGGTCTCATCGAATGAGAAATTTTTATTATATTCATTGTGGCACCACTCAGGGATCCGAATTCCTTTCTTTGCAGAAAGCAATAAGTTTCTTGTCCTGCGATTCCTCAACGATTTCTTGTACTCGATTAGATAACTTTTTCTTTTACTCATCTTTTCTCGCGATGAAAATGAGCAGAAAAAAATATGGTACTTTTCTGTTACCGCCCCACCATCTATTCCTGGGTCTCTACAAGAAGAGACTGTAACTGTAGTTTCTCGGTAAACTAACTCACTAACTGAAACTAACAGAATACCCCTACAGCACTAGGAATCCTCATTACCCTTTTTTATTGCCTCCTTGTGTTGTAGGGAGGATTTTGGATTACTTTCACTGACAAATTAAAGTTACAGTCTCTTCTTGAATGGATGGTGGGGCGATAACAGGAAAGTACCAAAAACATTTCTTATCCAATGTGGCATGTTAAACTGTTTATCTAAAAAATCTAAAAATCAAGCAATCGCGTAATTGTTGCTACCTGGTTTCTCGTGTCTTGTTGCTACAGCGTGCCACGTAAAAGTAACCCTAACTTTTATGACGTCGTAATTTCCCACCATCAACTAGGGCTTATTTTAAGGTTAGGTCTTATATTTAAATTATCATGAAAATTCACTCTAGGTCTAATTTTCTGAAAAACACGGAACTCGGCAAAATAAATTCCATGTGATTTCAAAGTTGTCGAATATTATGTTAACTTTAGTTCTTTGATTTTCTCTTCCTACGGCCAATTGATGCTGACTTGGTTGCTGGCTTGCTGCTTTGTATTTTAAGCGAAAGCCACCTAGCTTAGTAGGATTTCAGTTAGAATTTTGTCGCCAAATGCCAGTTCCAAAGGCACAATGGAAATCACTCAGATTGACATTTAAGCCCCAGTGCTAGCCCGCTGAGCTGTTGTGCCGACTTAAGTTTAATGATATTATTTTTAATGCAGTAAATTTCATGAAAGTGCTGCTAGTACAAAGTTAATTGCTTATATTTATTTTTGATTTTAGTTTTAAGCAGATAGCAGTAAAGAGCGTAGCCTATAATTTACAGTGCATAATGCCCGTTTCTGTTGATTTAGCAATGCATTGATAAAAGCCACAAACCTTTGATTTTGGTTATTTTCCTGTGTCTTTAATTTTCTGGGGCATAGTTTGTAGCTTTGAACAACGGTCAAAACTTGTACATCAGGCCGAGCACTTTTTCGACATCACACAACAAGCGTTGTCGGTGCGTATTGAATCCTCGTGCTGGCGGTTGGAAATGCAAGAAACTGCGTCATTTAAACTTCAGTGCTACGTTGTTGTTCTTAGCAACGTGCGTTAAAATCTCCTGTTGGTTTAGAACATCCCTGGCGCGGCTCTCGAAACCAATCCTCCAATTTATCCCGGGGACGATTACATCACCGTTCGAAGGGGCGACGTCATCTTCGATAGACGAACGGGAAACTATCGGCTAGCTAAAGATAAAGATGAATGGCAACGTGTTTTAATTTGTTAATTGCGTTTTTAATGGCATAATATGTAATAAATCTAATTTGATTGTGTATTCTATCAACGTTGCGGATCGTCACTTCTATTGCTGCTTCATCATGCTGATCATTAACTTGCAGTTTGTCCGTTTAAAAAGCAGCTGGACATTGCAATCGATCACGTAACTATTCCAACCGCTTTGTCAAAAAGCGATTCAATGTAGTTAAAATTTTCAAATCGCAACAGAGATCATGAATGGGCCCCAACAGTTTGGACTTAAATCTACTTGGTTTTTGTCTTTGGGGAGTAGAGGGAAAAACCTGTGCCTTGCTGATCTAATGCAGGGCTTCTCAAACTGTGGGTCGCGAAACAAATTAGCTTTTTGTATTTTTAAAATTGCCTTTTTTACAGTAATATTTATTGACAATTAAAAACTAGAAAAGGTAAAATGTCATTACACCCTTGTTGCGTCATAAAGTAGTAAAGTGGCATGATTAGAAGATGAGTCGTGTGGCGTAATCAAGATAAGAGCAAGAAACAAAAGCAAAAAAAATTACTGATTGGGTCTAGATCCAAGATTAATTTTTATAGACCAGGGTTGTCCAAACCACAGCACCCGAGGCCTTTTGGTACAGCCCGCCAAGGAGTTTTTAATCAGATGCTCAATCATCTTGAATCATGGCATTGCCACTAAACCAGGGGGTATCGGACCCGCGACCCCCGAAGCCTTTCGGTGAGGCCCGCAAAGGAATTTTTAATCAGATGCTCAATCTTGAATTATCGCAGGCCTCTAAACTTTCTCAACCTGTGTTGCCCGAGAGATTCCCAAGTGTGCCGCAAAACCACTTAAAAAACACTAGTGCAGCGATGACCAATCTGTGGTTACTAGGCATTTAATGGACAAAATAAAGCCTGAGTCAGAGTGAAGACTTTTTTCTTTCTGAGAACACCTGATTTGGGAGACAGAAATCCAGCATGAAAAAATTACTTTGATTACTGCAGCGATTGTGGCCCGAGGTAAACTTACAGGCGAATATTTGGCCCGCGACGAATAAAAATTGGATACCCCTGTTACAGATGAATGCGAAAAAATTAAATTATTTATCAGAGGTAAATATCAGACCGAGACGAGACGAGACTTTACATAAGTTGTTTTGACTTAAGCCAGAGTTGTGAAGTCAGAGTCGAAAATCGGAGTCGCATGTTTTTGATTGGAGTGTGAACCGAAGTAGTTTTTTAAATATGCTGAAGCCGGAGTCGCTTTTTTAGATGTGCTGAAGCTGGTATGGAATTTGTGTTTTTCTTTGGCCACTCCAACATCAATTTTTGGTTAATTGCTGGAGCAAAATGTACGATTTATTGGTTTCTACCAGATGCATTGCTACACTGATAGAAGCGGCAAAACCTGGGTAAGCAGACTGTCCCTGATAAGAGTTTAAAGCTCGAAACCATGGTCGAGCAGTGAGCTCGGGTTTGACATGCGCGATGCACTACGACGCAGATGGTAGTTTTTAGTGCCATCTGTCCTAAAACTCGATATGTATTTTTTTAATTTTTATTTTGTAATATGACTAAAATTTAAAGCAAAAAACAGTGCTGTAAAGTATCTTTCCACAGGGACACAACAGAAAAAAGCGAATTTGAACTTGAACGGCAATCGTATCAATTGCTTAATGCTCACACGTGCAACTCATTATAATGTCATAGAACAATATCCACTACACTTAAAAGCATCGTGATATAACCGTTTTCCGAGATATCAAATTTTGTTATTAAAATAAATTTCATATTTAAATTATTTAATTTCAAAATAATTTTATATTTTTAAATAATAAAATTTGGTATTTATTTTTATCAACATTTAGACATCTTGCATTTCAATGTTGATAAAACAGTTTTATAATTTCTTGACCACCTTATAGGGTGCCAGGCGTTTTGATTGCCATGCATAAAGGTTAGGGTTGCGGAGCTTGGGTCGGAGGTTTTAGAAAGGAATCGGAGTCTTAGGATTACAAAGAGTCGGAGTCTGAATATTTTATCCGACTTCAACTCCTGATGTCCAGTGTTTTTTAGAGAACACTACTTTTTTAAGGACAAGAATTAAGAAATTCGAGACAGATTCAATTAGGGACAAATTTTTTCTGTTAACGAACGTACCGATTCATGACTTCAAAAATACGGCCACCCTAATTTTATGCAAATCGTATTTTGCATAATGCTATTGCCTTTATTTGGAAGTCCGTGTAGGGAGTCGGAGTCGGAAATCGAAGTGGAAGCCGTGATCCTTGAAATTCTAGAAGTTGGAGTCAGATTCGGAGTCGGCATCCTAAAAATTTTTGGAGTCGGAATCGGATCTTAAATCTTCTGACTCCACAATCCTAACAAACATTGCCATGTTTCAATTCTACAGTGACTAATGCAAATTAAAAAGGATCATGACTCCCGAATAGCTAAAAAACGTACAAATAACCTATTTTTACTAAAAACCACGACATATTTACAACCCCAGTGAGCTTTGCCCACATTGCTGCAATGTCTCGACCTGGATTCAAGACACAGTGGTCCTAGACCGAGATGAGACTTTGGGGTTAAAGACCGAGACTTCGAAAAACGTGTCTCGAGATATTCACCTCTGTTATTTACTTTTCTTGATAAGGTAGCTGCGAAAGATTATAGAGTAATTTGTCCATCCCATTAAATGTGCTTGTTAATGTTTATTAAATAACGTCTGTTTTTGTAATTTTGTTAATTCGTTTTAGGCTTTTATTTCCATTTCTCGTTGTTATTATATGATTTTTCATGCACATGTGTGGTTTTCCATAGAAAAAAATTAACGTAAAATTAGCCTACACATATTGCTGAAAAAGCTGAAGATAGTGCTGAAACATGGGAAAAAGTCGGTCAGAATTTCTGCGTTCGCGTGAAAGCATGTTTTAGCAGAACATGGCTCATATCGAGCCTGTGGCCCACAAGAAGTTTGCTTTATTTTCAGACATAATCCGACTTTTAACTTTATGTATCTCGCGTATTGAGCTTTTGCAATTGCAAGTTTTTCTAAATAAAACCAACCGCGATGGTTACATCTTTTTTGGAGCGCTTTGCATTTTAAAACTTTATGTTTTTTAAAAAATAAATACGTGAGGGTAAATATCGTTTTCAAAAATTGTCGAAGGGTAAATGAAAAAAAATCGACAATCTGCATTGCTACCTAAACAGCAAATTTTCAAGTACGAAAGCGCAGCAATGTCAATATAAGCAGTCAGCATGAAACAGACTTGGACAACTAAAATTTTTCAGTTTTTCCAAATTAAATTATAATTAAAATGAGAGATGCTCTCTCGAAAATTAAATTAAAATTACTGAAATTATCAAAAGTAAAAAAGTTGAAAGTTTGAACTTTGAAGGTTGTTGTAACTGGATTCACAATAAACATATTCATCATCAGAGTCACTTTCTCCTGAAAATT
Source organism: Diplosoma virens (assembly GCA_963680785.1). Lineage (NCBI taxonomy): Eukaryota > Metazoa > Chordata > Ascidiacea > Aplousobranchia > Didemnidae > Diplosoma > Diplosoma virens. The sequence goes on along the minus strand of OY796882.1, from coordinate 19,038,464 downwards.
CATTTTTGCTCTCCCCATTTTAACCCCCAGCAATAGCTGCCCAATTCTTTATGCCAGCGGTTCCCAAACTTTTTTTTCACGGCGACCTTTGAAAACTTAACAATACTCGCGGCGCCGTAATGAAAAAAAGAACCTTTTTTTCTCCAAAACTCATAGTGTTCTCTAAAAAAAAAAAAGGTCTTCACTTCAATTTCATCTCGGATTTCCCTAATTTTTCTCTCAAAATCAGGGTGTTCTCTAAAAAAAAAAAAAAAAGTCTTCAATCAGAATCGTTCTCTGAAGAAACATCTGCAACGGATTCAAAGCTGTGTGTGCTGTTTTTGAGGGGGAATGCTTCATTCGCCTCATCCAATATCCACCACTGCTCACACGGCTTTCATTCCGCGCACACTAAGGAAGCTCTTAGAGGGAACGTTGCTGCTAGCAACTTTCACACCGCAATTATTGTGAGAAAAGCAGTAAGTACAACAACATTTGCATGCTTTCGCGGCGCCCCTGACAAAGTCTCTCGGCGCACAGTTTGGGAACCACTGCTTTATGCCATAAAAATTTCGAACATTCATAAGTAATTTATTATTACACTATATTTACTCAAAAAAACTGCAACATAACACACAGATTATATTTAGATCTTCAGCATATAGATCAAACTTTGTGGACCAGGTGGACAAATCTGGCACGTTTAAACTAATCGATACCACATTAATCATAATAAGCAAACATTGAAAATTTTTTATTGATATGATAGAACTACTTTTACTAAATACAAAATAGTAAGTATCAGCACTTTTCACTAACTTTGCCGAACTAGTAAAAAACTGACTATAACTTTCACACTGGTTGAAGTTTTACGGTTTCCAACTCAAAACTACACCAACTAGATATGACAAATCTAAGGAAGTCGTTTATTTAAAAAAATTTTCTAAAAAGGTTCACTAAATAACGTTTTTTTGAAACGTGCCAGATATGTCCCATTTGTCCATAAAGGGATAAATTCAAACTTAGTGCACACCAAATCAGAATTTATTTGCATAAGCGTGAGAATCAAAAAGATTCGTCTTTTAAGTTTAACACTTTTGAAGCTGTAGCCTACAATTTTTCTGCATGGCTATGAACTCTCTGACGAAGCGGGTGTTTCAATCTGACTAAGAAAAGAAGTTCTCGAACAAGAACCTAAAGTTCATTTGTTTTTCAAAAGCCTAAAATAACGTGTTAAGTGTTACTTTCAAACTTAAAAAATTTTTTGGGAATTAAACACAAAGCAATTTTTCTCTTAATTCTTTTTTGATGTAAGAATAATTAAAGACAGGTTTTCTTGTCGTTTTTATCTTTAGATATTTTCTTCTTCTGGTCATGTTTGGAATTGAATGTTTGGAATTGCCAAAAAGTTTCTCGCAATCTTGGCTAAAACTTTTAAATAAGTACTTCCTCCAACAGAAGCGACTATTGAACGTCTGTTTTTATCACTAAGGCTCATTAGAATAGACCAAAAGGCTGCAATAAAGAAGAAACTCACAGAAGCAATTTTGTTTTTACGAGCAAATTATTAAATTAATTTTTTTGAAAATTAAAACTTAGTCTTCTTGCTCTATTCTTTCAAAAAAATATCAACCAAAAGTTTAGAACCAAGGTGAATTTTTTAATAATCTCATAATATGAATGTCAATAAACGGCAGGGAGCCTGCATGTTCAGTCTGGTACAAAATTACAATAATTGAAATATTCATGAGATAGAAACTACAGACCCCTTTTACTTGGTTTACAAAATCCGACAAAATTCACATATATATTCTTACTATCAATATATAACCATGAATTACTGTGAAAAAGATGGACTTCATGCCATCAAACTAATGGCTGAAGTTTATTTCAGAGATATAAGGATGAGCTTATTATTGGTATGGAAATGTCAACATTTTTCTCTGGAGTTTCTTTATATGCAGTTGGTGATTCAGGAAAATTCTAAAATTAGTCGCATTTTATTGTTTTTCTTGTAGTCTATAATTGTGGGTTTAAATTTTTAATTCTTTTACGTATGGTTTTTTGCTTCTCTTGCTTTTATAAATTTTTGTTTTCAAATTTTCATTGTCAATAAATTCCATAGTTATTACTAACATTTGTAAAAATTTTTACAAGTATGAAATTTTCATATTTACGTTTTAACCTCATTACCTACTGATAAAAACAAAACTAAGCCAGCTAAAACAAGAAGCACCAGACTCGAGTTTTGCTCTTGTTAAAGTTCGTCAGTGATGCATACCTCATTGAGTTTCGAACCGACTACAGATAGATGCAGTCCTACACGCCGGAGACAACACTCAGGGTGTAGTCCTACACCCAGGCACTACATAAGTCATTAATTCAGGGGTGCAAAAACACGGTCGCGCACTCGCACCGCGCGACCAGAAAATTTGCCCGTGCGACGTAAATCAGGGACGTCCAACCCGTGGCCCGCGTAAAGGTTTTGAATGGTTCACGCAGTATTTTTTGAAGCCCTCTGTCGCGTCAAGTTTGACAGAAATGGAAAATAGATTTGTGTGAAAACCTTGTTATTTTTTAAAGTTCATTATAATTTTGGGACGAAAAAGTCGGAAATCTGAGACTAATTTTAGGCGAAGACCTTTTTTTTAGAGATCAAATTCAAAATGGTCCTGGGCTCAAAAACGTTGGACACCCCTGATGTATGTGCTACTAAAAATCTCTGTGTGCTACTACACTTAACAAAAATTTTTGTACCCCTGCATTAATTGTATTAACATTAAGGTTTGTCACGGGTTCGATTTACCGTGGGAAAAATAATAACTGTAAAATAGACTAGAGATAACATCATGTTATCCATAAAATACTTTGATGTTCAGAAAATGTGATAAATATTAAGTATAGAATACATATTTAGTTTCGAGTTATGTATGCCATTTCGAGTTAGTTTTCTAAATGTGATTTGTATTAATGTTTCATTCAAACACAGTAAGAATTATAGTTAATGGGTTGTGTATATAATATAATTATATGTATATATGTATTTATCAAAACATAAATATAACAAAAAAACATGTTGTATTAAAATAGTTCCAACAAATTGCTTCGCCTGTGAGGCTCAACAATTAAAAAAAGTAATATTATTTACGTTGAAAGAAATAAAATAAGCAAAAATTAAAAGTTAAAATAAATTTTTAGGCTTCAGAAGAAAACTCGCATCTTAAAAAAATAACGCTACCAAAAGTTTGGGTTTTTACAATTATTTTACCCAAGTTAGTGATTGATTAGCAAATAATTACTTTTGTTACGACATATCAAAAGAGAACATGCTGTAATGTTGCGCATACTTGTAGATGTATTAAACTTGGCCAAGTTGCCGAAAAAATTAAAGTGTAGAAAAGTTAATGGATCATTAGTTAAGAGCAAGTGCTATAAAATTTTTTTTTTTATACTGTATAAAACATTTGTATGGATCATTCGTTAAGAAAGAGTGTTATAAAATCATTTTTTTATAAAAAGATTCTTTTATAACACTTTCTTTTAACTAAAGGCCCGTTTCCACTACGAGCGTGGAAAAAAGCATTCTTTGTTTGTTTTATTGCTTTTTTTTGCGCTCGCTTCAATTTTAACCGCTCGCTTCAATCGAAGATCAATAAAAGAGAGAAAGAATGCTCTTTTCCACGCTCGTAGTGGAAACGGGCCTTAATGATCCATAAATTTTTTTACGCTTTACCGGCAATCTTTTCGGCAGCTTGGTCAAGTTTAAGAATACATCTATGTGCAACATTACAGCATGTTTTCTTTAAATATCTCGTAACAAAAGTAATTATTTGCTAATCAATCACTTACTTTAATAAAATAATCGTTTAAACCCAAACTTTTGGTAGCGTTATTTTTCTAAGATGCGAGTTTTCATCTGAAGCGTAAAAATTTATTTTAACCGTGTCCTCTGATGAGCCTTACAGGTGAAACAGTCTGTTGGGACTATTTTAATACAATATTTTTTTAATATTTGTGTTTTGATAATCAGGAATAATCGTTCTGACTATTGAAGCCATTGAGCACTCTTCCGATTAGCACCAGTAATTTCCAGTTATATATGTATATACCAGGGGTGCAAAAATTTTTGTTAACTTTAGTAGCACACAGAAATTTTTAGTAGCACATACATCAGGGGTGTCCAACGTTTTTGAGCCGAGGGCCATTTTGAATTTGATCTCTAAAAAAATCACATTGATCTCTAAAAAAAAAGAGGTCTTCACCTAAAATTAGTCTCAGATTTCCGACATTTTGTCGAAAAATCATAGTGATCTCTAAAAAAAAAAAAAAAAGGTCTTCGCCTAAAATTAGTCTCAGATTTCCGACTTTTTCGTCCCAAAATTATAATGAACTTTAAAAAGTAACAAGGTTTTCACACAAATCTATTTTCCATTTCTGCCAAACTTGACGCGACAGAGGGCTTCAAAAAATACTGCGTGAACCATTCAAAACCTTTACGCGGGCCACGGGTTGGACGTCCCTGATTTACGTCGCACGGGCAAATTTTCTGGTCGCGCGGTGCGAGTGCGCGACCGTGTTTTTGCACCCCTGCTATATACACTCATATACATAATTTTTTAAAGTAAATATTTTTTTATGTATTTTAAAAAAACCTGACTTATTTTGTGCAACTAACAACTTGAAAGGATGATTTTTGCTTAGTTAATTTAATTTAAGAAAAATATTTTGCTTATAGTAGGGAGTCGGAGTCGGAGTCGGAGTCGGAGTCGGAGTCGTAGTCGGAGTCGTAGTCAAAGTCAAAGTCGGGAGTCGGAGTCGGAGTCGGAGTCGGAGTCGTAGTCAAAGTCAAAGTCGGGAGTCGGAGTCGAAAATGTAGAAATTCTCGGAGTCGGAGTCGGATCTTAATCTTCCGACTCCGCAACCCTGGGGTAAACAAATCGAAATCGTAGAGAGAGGACTAAAAAGTATTCTTCATGTACATGTATATTTTCAAACTAAAGGTTAGAAGGGCTATTGTCGTTCACAATGGCAATTGTTTCATTAGTTTCAATTGTCTTCACAATGGAAATAAAAAATTTCGCAATCAGATTTTACAAGTTAAGGTAAGCGGTATACTGCTTCATTGGAGCTGCAGAGCTGCAGCACCTTAAATATTTGTGCAACGCTTAAAAAATTCACAATTATAATTTTTGAAGCGTTGCTGATTCATATTTATAATTTTTCAAGCTTTGCTGATAGTATTTACAACTGATATTTAGGGTGCTGCAGCTCTGCAGCTCCAATGCGCGAGCCGCCACTGAAGGTAAGATATAGCTTATAAATTAGTGTTAGTTAGAAATATATATGAAAAAGCTGCCAAAAATTAAGATTCAAACACTGAATTATAAATATACCAAAATTAAATTGAAAGCTTAATGTTGAAAATTTTCTTAGCTTAGATACAAAATTAACTTCCATTACTAAAACTCAAAATAAATTTAATGCTTTGCAATTGCACAATGCGCGTATTGCGACTTACTGAAGACAAATTGATTAATTTTGATTTTGCAAATGTCGACAGTAAGAAAAAATTTTTTCTCTGAGGTCATAATTGCGGCATCCCTCAAATCTCTCTCATTTCAACATGTATTTTTAACAAAAGAGAAAAAAGCGCTGTATTATTTCACTTTTGTTTCTTTTTTATCTGAAGGGAGGCAATCTTGAAGCTGCCTCACTAGCGTGTATTAGCGATTTTGTTGACAAAAACGCTCGACGAAATGATTAAAGCGTTGAAAACACAACGATTAAACGGCCAAAAATTTCGATTAAAGAGCAAAACTAATTAAACTGCTACAACTACGATATAATTTTTCCTAATTTTTTTCAACCAATAGCAAGTTTCATCTATTTTACAAAGACTATTACTTTAATATTTTATTTCTGCTTTTTTTGATTTCCACGGGTGAGACACTACCTCACTTGCCTCCCCTAACGGCACGTCCCTGGTTAAAATACAACATAAACAAGTACAATATAACTTTTAATGTGTTTCAGCCAGCATGCTAAACTACAAACACAAAAACATTTCTATTTCCGATATGGGCCGACAGATATTTGAACTACTTTTAGAGGAAGTAAAATAACAATAATGGCTATAGCGTATTCAATAAAATATTTGTTAGGCCTAGATGAAAACATGGTAACATTTAGCCTGTTAGTGGAATTTTTGGTGTCTGATTAAGAGTGTGCAGAATAATCGAAATTAGTAGGTTTATACCTACAGCAAAAAAAAACTTTTGGAGAAGTTATTGCAGTTATGGATTTTTTGTCGATTTTTTACATAGGTTTTGTATTGGGCTCCTTTTGGATTGTTTCAATAGAAAAAAACATTTGGTGTCCCGTTTGTTTAGTTTAACCGTTATTCATGTGAGTTTTTATCGAAAAAAACGAGGATTAAATTGTTATTAAATAGAGTTTTTTTATTTGTCTTTAGCTTGACAAACGCATGTTTGCCCGAGTGTTTAATGAAAATTGGTTGCTTGAAGAAATTGTGTTATAGAAAAAATGGTAACTCGAAAATCAGATAAGCAAAAACTTATTGAAAAAAGGCCACAAGACCGACTACAAGAAAGCAGGTAAGTTACCATGACTGGGCTTAATCTTTGTACGAGTCGTCAAAAAATTGGTCGTTACCAGACAAGATTGGAATAATTATTATAGAAATTAAAGATTTTGAAAAGCAGTTTTTCGATTTTTAATTACAATAAACGCCCGTTTGCACTACAAGCGTTGGAGAATTATTCTTTGTTGGTTTATTGATTTTTTACTTCTCTCAACGTTTATGTGTAAAAAAATTATAAACAAACAAAGAATAATCTAGCCAACGCTCGTAGTGGAAACAAGCCATATTTTACATGGGTAGGATAAAAAAAAGTTGTTTGGGTGCATTTACGACAGCAATTAAATTATTTGTTGCCGGAAGACTTTTGCGACCAAATCAGTATTAATTTGGTTCCCTTTGAGTGCCGATGGCCTCTTAAGAAGCCACGAAATTTTGTTTATATAGGTTTTTTTCAAATTTTATATTTATGTCTTTCGAATTAATTTTTGTAGTTTTTTATCACTTGTATTTGTTTAATGATTTTTTAAAAGACAGATGTTAACACTGTAACAGGGTTCTCAACCGGGGGAATTTCTAGCGAGAGAAAATTTGTATTTTCAAGGGAAAATTTCTTTCAATGCAATTGAACGTTTTAAATATTAACTGTAATACTTTCTACATTTTTTACATGAAGAACCTTTTATAAGTTGGATTTATTTTGGTAAATTTGATTTTTATGTAAGCGATCGTATTGAGTAAATTGTTTTTTGCTTTTTTGCTTTATAATGGTTAATTTTTGCTTTTAGGTTAAAAATGCTGCGATTAATTTTGTGATAATAGCTATAGTTTTGCGCTACATGAAACTATTATATTCTTGAGCTTTTTTCATTTGCTAACACTAATTTTTTTCTTGGTTTGGGGGAGGTGGACAGGAGCTGGATGGACCATTAAATAGCCGGACATATTTCCTTCAGCCAGGTCACTAAGCTCTTATCGATATCTGAGAGAGCACGGGCTCCATTTGGCTGACGATAGATGGGGCAAGATGCTATTACGTGCTCGGCTGTCTGCTCCTTTGCGCCACACTCACAAACCGCCGCAGAAGTCATAACCAAAAAGAGACTCCATAAGTCCACAAATGCTAATGCTAATAATTTTGTAGTAATAAATATTAGTTTAAAAAAATTATCAAATTTAGCTTAAATTATAAGAACTTATAGTTTCTCTTCTTTGCATACTGATATAAAACATACTAATTAGGCTACAGACTGAATTTCCCGGGGTAAATTTAGTTTTGAATATCGGTCAAGGGGATCCATAAAAGCAAAAGGTTGAAAACCACTGTAATATATCTTAAGATATTATTTTTAGAGCTGAAAAAAATTTTTATGAATATATAAAAGAAAACGAAATATTGTTCTATCTTATACTTTTATTTTTAAATGAAACTTGAAATCTTAAAATTTATTTGATGAATGAAAAATACCCAGTTTTTCTTTTACAATAAAATTGCTATTTTTAATAAATATTTCGGTTTTACACGAGAGTTTAAAGTTCTCATCGGGGCATTTAGAAAGTTAAAAGAAACATATAAGCATGAAATTTAAATTTTCAAGCTTAAGTTTTTATTGATCTTTTACTTGACTATAGTTGGAGACTGCTAGGCCGAGAACAAGTTTTGATAAAGTATTCATGATAAATTTTTCCCAAACACAATGCATTTAATAAGATTGTAGAGAGTAGAGAACTTAAAGTTCTGATAAGCCGATCGATTTTTTTATTTTAAATTTTTTTGGCTGGTAGATTTGCATATCTGCTCGTTTAGGTATTAGCATTTTTGTTTTTTTCACCTTTGGTTTATAAGGACTATTTTTCCTCAAATAATACTAAAAATTTATTTACTTTTTTTAAGTCCAATGCTTTTCTTTTTACGTCAGTGGCTCTCAAACATTTTCCGCCTGCGGCACATTTTGGGATTTCTTCGAAATTCGCCGCACACTTAGACCAAATTTCTTGATTTTCATTTCTAAAATGTTGTGTTCTCTAAAAAAAGGTCTTCACTTTCAGTCTGTCTCAAACTTTTTGATTTTCGTTGCCAAAAAAGTAGTGTCCCCCAAAAAAAAATCTTCACTTGTATCTCTCTCAAATTTCTTAATTTTTGTTCCTAAAAAGTAGTGTTCTCTGAAAAAAGCTCGCTGAACAATAGACTAAATTTTAAAAAATTTCGCGGCACGCAGGTTGAAAAACATTTAGAAACTTGTTAGAAAAGTAACTTAATTAACTTGAAATCGTAGTAGTCTAAATTACAAATAAATGAATATTTCAAGCAAACACAACAAAGAGTATCTAGCGATTGAACTGAAGTGTTAAACAGAAACAGAAACGAACTGAAGACGTTGCATGATTTAAATAAGATCAGTGAACAACGTACAAGATTACTGTTATCTTGAAGTGGTCCGTCCCGGGTTCGAAACTTATGACACCAGCATAAGTTTAACCAAGGCTCCCAAAAAAACTCAAATAGGGTTCATTAATGATACAATTAGATGAGTAAACTTAGGGTGGTCATACGTACCATTTTTTAGACCTTTTCCCGGCGTTGCGCCCGGTTAACCATTATGTCCCGTTATGTATTTCCAATTTTAAGTAATGACTTTTTTTTATAGAACACTATGAATCTGAGACGGCTTTCAAGTGAAACCTCCCCTTTTTTTTAGAGAACATTATGATTTTGGGACGAAAATTGGAAATTCCGAGACTGCTTTCAAGTGAAGACCTTTTTTATAGAACACCATGATTTTGGGACGAAGATAGAAAAATTCGAGAATCTCAGACAAATTTATTTTGTTCTACCTTCCAAAAAAGTTTTTTAGCTGGGCTGCTTATGTTTGTCGGAATTTCGCCTATTCAGATATGGCAACCCTACTTTTAACGAACGGTACGATTTATCACTTTGAAAATATGACCACCCTAAGTAAATCTAAAACTAAAACTTATTGTCAATCTAATCAAAAATTAAATCTAAAATCTGAAATTTAAGTAAATCTAAAACTTATTGTCAATATCATACATTTATTTTATATTCTAAGAGCTTTTTGAACAGGCCGGCCTTCCCCTCGGTTGAGGTATTTAAAAAGTGGTTTGATGGGCCTTGACGACATGTCAGTTTTTTGGTCAATTTTTAAAATATTATAAAACCCACTTGAAGTTCTTTTGAGCCACCTCAAAATGAGGGATAAATTAAATTAAGAGTTTTTGCAACCACCAAAAACAAAAGTAAAAACGTTAAATAAAGAAACAAAGAAAGTGCAAAAACATGTAGAATTAATCATATAATCTTATGTGATATTAACATAAGCGTGTCGTTAATTTTTGTCACATGATTAAATCACACTTCTAGCCACCAACCCAGCAACGTTTGCATGTTCTCGTCGTGTCTTGTTGTTCTTTTGGGATCAATCTCTGTGGGGATGATGTTGGGATTGTCTTCTCCGTTGATTCCAGAGATTCAAAACGATCCATCTCATCGCACTCCACATTTGACCGTAAAAAGTGCTTCTTGGTTTGGGGTAAGAAAAAAAACCTTCTAATAAAAAAGGTTTACCTTTACAAAAAAAAAAAAAAAACAAGTTTTTTCAAATCTTGTTTTACTTATAATACGTGAAAGCATTCATAAGTTGAGAAAGGTTTTTTAAGATACCGGTGCTTGACGCCCGTCCGCTAAAAAAAAGACTCCTGGTTTTTTTTTGCTCTAATGGATGAAAATTCTTTCTAATATATGGCGTTCGAAAAAAGTTATCTATATTTACCGCCAAAAAGGTAACATGAAAAACCTTAACTTAAATTTGATTACAGAGTAAAATTCATTTCTATCTACCACAGTTTCTTTTTGGAAAAAACTGTGTTTTCTTCCAAAACAGTTTTTGGAGTTTTCGTAAAGCAATTTTTCGTAAGCTAACTTTTTATTTTTTACTGTAATACCTTTCATACGTCTTTAGGCTGTGGTTACTTTAGGCGGTATGTTGGGTGGAGTGGTAGCCGGATTCATCATGCAAGGGATCGGTCGAAAGTTTACGTCAATCATATCCGCTATTCCCTACATTATAGGATTGACGGTAACTCCTAAAAGCAACCACTAGATTTATTAACGGAAAAGCTTTATAAATAAAATCTTACCTCAAAATCACAATAATCAGCATTTTGTCATCTTGCGATGATCATTTGAAGGTTTTTGGACATGAAAATCAGCAAGGAAGGCAAAGTAAATGAAGTCCAAAACTACCCTGAGTTTTTTCAGCTCCTGCTGCAGATTATTGATATTGCTTGGTCGCGTCTTTCGAATTTTGTTTCTTAAAAAATTCTAGGCATTTTCAATTGGATTTTTTACGTAAAGTTTTTTTGCCGAATAAATGTAAAGATTTTTTTCCGGCACTGTATCTTGACCAGTGGTAGCCAAACCTTTGAACTTTATGGAATACTAAATGTATAACTTGTTATTTGGCGAATCACTAATACAAATTAAGAAAAAAAGCTACTGAGAAAACAAAAAAGGTGTTCAATTTTAAATTTTCTTTATTTTTGTGTCCGAAGTGTAAAATTGTTTAAAAATCAAGATAACCTAAAAAAAGCTTTAAAATTACTTTGAATATAAAGACTTAGGGATGTAATTTAAATAGGTAAGCCATATTTTCGAAGTGGTAAACCGGAACGTTAAAAAACTTTGTCCCAAAAAAGCAGTGTTTTTTAAAAAAAGGCCTTTACTTTAAATTGGAAATACCGGAACATACTGGTAATCTGGCGGGACGCCGGAACAAGGCCCTAAAATTCGGGATTGTCCCGGGTAAACCCTAACTTATAGTAAGCCTAAATTTTGAGTTTTTTAACTGGTAAACTTCTTACAAGCCTGATTTTTTCTGCTTATTATTGAAGTTTTTGCCGGATCACTGATCGGCGACCACTATTCTTGACTCAATAAACATGAGCAAAAATACTCGAATGATTTTTATGCAACTGTCTTTGCCAATGATATAGCTAGAAGCAATATCATCAGGTTGTATGAGCCATGAAGCCAATGCATTGTTTTATAAATAAAATTATTAAGAACTGTGCTTAAACTTGCGGCAATGACCGGTTATTTCCCTATTAAAAGTGATATTTCTTAAACTCTTTACTTCAATTCAATATTACAGAAACTGATCGATATTTTTTAATGCTGGTACTACTAGTGATAATAGTAATTTGATGGAAGTATTTATCAAAACTTGACTATAATACAGGACTTTTTATACTTAATTTGCTATATATCTTCTTGATCATTTGCCACATAATGGCGCAGGCGTTTTACATAGAGCGACTATCAAGCGATTACTCCTTTTGAAAATAACCAATTGGCCTAGATCATTGACACCTATTTAAAGTTTTCTTTTTCAAAAAACAACATCACTGTATGTAAAATTGCCACAAAGAACTTTTTCCAAGGACACAAAAACACGACGAAAGCTTGAGTTAATTGTTAAACCGAGATTCTTGTGATCGCTACAACGGCATCCTTTTGTTTACGTTGCCCGCAACTAGCCGAAAAATGTAGCCTAATCAGCAGCTGTTTTGTTCTTAAAATTAAATTTTCTTTTACATGATAGTGAGCATTTTTAATTATGCTGTAAAAATAGTCAACTGCCGAAATGTACACTTTAAGCAAGCTCAACTTTCTGTTTAGTTTATAGCTTTTGCCACAAAACTTTGGATGCTGTACACAGGAAGGATAATAACAGGATTTGGAGTAGGAATTTCATCTCTTGTAGTGCCGGTAAGTTGTTCAATAATATTTAGTTCAGCGTGGTGCAACTACAGGCCCGCGGATAGAATTTTTGCGGCCCGCTGAACAATTTTACGCAATTCAAGTCTTGTCGATCATGAGCAGCGGCAACCTTCAACAATAAGGCATGGCAAGCTTACGAGACTGGTGAAACCCAAAACAGCTAGTCCCAAAATAGCTAGTTCTAAAATAGCTGGTCCAAAATGGCTAGTTTCAAAATAGCTAGTACACCAAAATAGCTAGTGCCAAAATAGCTAGTATCTTAAATAGCTAGTTCCATAATAGCTAGTATACCAAAATAGCTAGTTCTAAAATAGTTTAACAAAAAACAATGATTTCTTATTATTCTTATAGGAAAAACAATGATTTCTTATTATTCTTATAGGAATATTAGTTCCATAATAGCTAGTATACCAAAATAGATAGTTCTAAGAAAGAAAGTATACAAAGAACTAAGTTGACTGCTTATTTATCAGGCGAGAGAGAGACTACAAGTAAAAAAGCCAAAGAAATTAATGGAAGAATTCAAACTTTAAAACATAGACTACAAGATGGAGAAATTTCAACATTTGAATTTTTACCTGGCATTTCCTGTATAATCAAATACTGAATAAGTAAACTTGATTTTTTTTAACAAAACATTGCTTTATGAATTTTAAATAGATTGTATTAATTTTAAGCCTTTTCTATAAAAGTTTTGACATTGTTGTTAGCGCACACAATTTCCTTTTTAATAAAGTATATCAGCTTTCTTTTTCTTTTTTTTTAAACCTAGAAATATATGTATTTGACAATAGGCTGTAATTATTAGGAATGAGAATATTTCTTGTAAAAACAAATTAGAAATTTTATATATTTTTCAACTATCTAGCATAATTAAAAAAAAAATGTTGGTAACACTGAAACAGACGATTATATGACTAAACAGCCAGTCCCAAAACAGCTATTTTGGTATACTAGCTATTTTGGAACAAGTTGTTTTGGTATACTAGCTATTTTGGTATACTAGCTATTTTGGAACTAGCCATTTTGGACCAGCTATTTTGGGACTAGCTATTTTGGGACTAGCTATTTTATCGTATAATCTACGAGACATAGTCTAGGGTTGAGACGGATTCCGAGTGAAGATCTTTTTTTTTAGAGAACACTATGATTTTGGGACGAAAGTAGGAAAATCGAAGACCGATTCCAAGTGAAGATTTTTTTTTTAGAGAACACCATGATTTGGAACAATTTCTAGCCGGTTGAGTCCCGCAAGCTCGAACAATTTTGAAAAGTGGCCCGGAAGAGTGAAGAACTTGGACCACCCCGATTTAGTCGAAAAAAAAACTTGTTTTAGTAAGCAAAATAATAAAAAATCAAACGTTTTTATGATCTATTTGCAGAGACTTGATTAAAACGTTTTGTCAAAAATGCTGTAGAATAAAGTTATATTGTTCAAGGCTGTGATTGAAAAAGATTGGCTAATGGCAAATAGGCCAACTTCTAAGTCACAATATCCTAGGCCAATGCTCTTCAACCTTTTTTCCGTCGCGCTTCTTTTACAATTTTTTACGAACCTTATATATAGCTCACAAATAACATTTAAACTCGTTCATATAATTCTATAATAATAGAAAGTTATCGAAATTTTTTGATAACGTATTATTTTTCCAGAGTGGAATTTTTACGCATTGATCTTGTAGTTGACCAAGGTATATCATCCTCTTTTTCTTTAAGACTGTTGTTCAGCTGGTTTAAATAATCACAATCGACGCCAAAGTGCGCCAATTTTGCAATCCAGAATATGGCAACTCTAAGTTGTCCGTATTCAGTGTAAAACGATCCCAATTGTTCTCCAAGTTCAAACACACAGAAAAAATTTCCTTCATGATAGTTTTTTATTAAAAAGATTGGATGTATCAAAACAGCAAAGGTAAGCAGAACGGGGTAAATTAAACTGTCTAAGTAATTAAGTAATATTCTCTAATTACTGAGACAGTTTGATTCACCCCCTTTTGTTTTCCTTTGCTCTTTAGATAGTTTTTTCTGAAAAATAAGATAATTTTATTACAAAATTTTGAAAAAGTCATTAAGTATCATAAAATTTGCCACACCTACAACTTTCCATACTTTTTTTTTGAGCAACTTCCTCAATCGCATCAGTATAAGTTTTTTTGTAATTAAGTGCTTTGCAGTTGAGATTTTCAGAAAGTACTACGCATTTCGGAGACAACCGTTTTTTTCTCTAGATTACACTTTTTGTAAACCTTGCACAGCTGTAGCGTCATCCACTGTCAAAGCTTCACGCTTTGACCAATATAACCTTCTTTTTTCAAAAAACTTACTCATTTTCTTGAAAATGGCTTCAGCAATTGCTTTTTCTCCAACTGGTTAACAGAATCGATAATGTTCAACCATTGCGTTAACTTCTAAGTTTTGAAATGGGACTTAATAAACATTTGAATTGTAATATTACTGTTACACTTATGATTTTCACTTACGCTGATCTTAACTCTATAGATACTCTTCGTATACCTTCTCTCAGTTTGTTGTATACCTTACTTTTGATTCGATATCTACACTTGAGTACACGCTTTTGATTGGCACTGTTCTAGCTTTTTGCGTAGCAAAATCTGTAGCCTACGTTTTACAATCATTGAAAAAATAGTAGCTTCGACGCTATTTAATTTTTATTTCAAAATATGTATTCAAAATAATTTTTTGAGCTTAGAAAAAGTATTCTTTTTTAACTTTAAGAACAAAGTATAGAGTGTGTTTATAGGTGTACATCGGTGAAGTTGCGACTGCGGATTTCCGAGGCATGCTAGGATCGGGAACTCAGCTTTGCATTGTAACTGGAATCCTTATTATCTATGGATTGGGTCAGTAAAGTGTAAATATTGTAGCAGCTATTCAAATTGTTTACGTAGTTTTTTTATAAAAAAATATCTTTACAAAAAAAGTTTTAAAACAACTAGTTTATTGTGTTTTTTTAACTTGGATCTTTGTCATATCTATCGTTTATCATTTTGACTGAGAGGGGAATAATAAAGTTAAACATTGAGTAATCTTTAAGCGAATGCCCGACAAAAGGTTTTTTCTGAGAGAACAACAACGTGATGATAGTGGAGTAAAACTGAAGCGATATTGATTATTCGAACGGCACTTTGCGCCACTTATAGGGGATTTTATCGACAAAGCTTTGGTTTGTTATCTACCTGTTTATGAAAATAGAAAAATATTTTTTTAGGAAATTTTCTCCACTGGAGAGAATTGTGCGGAGTGGCAACCATTCCGCCGTTGCTTCTTCTTGTCATCTCTGCTCTTATTCCAGAGACTCCTCGATATTTGATCATGAAAAATAAGTTGGAAGAAGCAAAAGAATCGTTGCAGAAACTACGAGGGAAAAACGTAAATTTTAAGCTTTAAAATGACTGCATTGAGTTGAACTGCTGACTATTTTCATGGCAAAAAAAGTAAAAATTGTACTGCTTTTTTGTGCTATGGATTGGGATCATTTGTATTTAACAAGTTTCTTTTAAAAACAGGCAATTATTGAAGAAGAGTTTAGAGCATTAGAAAAAAGTCTCAAAGAAGAAGCAAAATCAGCAACGTGGATAGAAATTTTAAACGATCGGTCAATAAGAATACCTACAATTTTGTGCGTCGTGTCTATGTATTTCCAACAGATCAGCGGAATAAATTGCGTTATGTTTTACGCAAAAACACTTTTTATGGTAAATCGAAATCACCTTTGTTGCGACGTAGCAGCTCATTAAGTTTTTTTTTAATTTTACCTGGTTTTGTTGAGCAACTTATACGCATGTGGCTTGTGTTCTGGCCAATAACTTTTTAAGTAATTCATTGCAGCTGAACATAGACGTTTCTAGATCCTTCAATGCAAAAACCTCATTTGATATATAGTTTTTAAAGTTAACTTTTTCAATGTTCTTGTCCCACGTTTTCAGGGCATTTGTAACACTTGAAGGCCTAACATTTGTTTTTCAAAACAAGTGCTGTAAAAACATAAACATTTTAGGGCAACTTTGTTTTGTTTGCCAGGCTACTTGAAAAAATTTATTGAAGTTAATTTGCATTAACAATTTCTATGTAGATCTAAACAATTTTCTTTGCCAATAAAATGTTTTGTATCTTATTACAACAAACGTTTTCTTAATTGTTATAGGCTATAACTTGTGTATTAAAAGCTAAATTACGTATTTCTTGCTTTTGTTTTCTTTTCAGGAAGCTGGTTTTACTACTCATTCCCAGCTTACATTAGCATTACTACTAATTGCTGGAGCTCAAGTAATTTTCACTTTGGTATCTTGCATGATCATTGATAGAATAGGTTAGAATTTTTCTTTTCAATGACTTCTGTTCTAATACAAAGTTTACTTGCAAATAGGCTAAATCTAAACTTTTAACTCTGCATTACGCTCTAACACAGGTGTGTCAAACTGGAGGCCTGCGGGCCAAATTTGGCTTGCCATGCTCTATTTTGTGGTCCGCGTCTTAAAATTGGTAAATCCGAGACAGATTCAAAGTGAAGATTTTTTTTTTACAGACCTTTTAAGAACAAAATCAAAAAATCTGATCTAAGTGGCCCGCGATTTTTGAAAAAGTCTTAAAATGTGCCTCAGGCGGAAAAAAGTTGAGAAACACTGCTATAAACAATAAATGAAAATATTGATCCTGTAATTATTTGAAAAATTGCCTGGCCCACGTAAAATGTTAATGCAAAAATCTGGTCCGCGTAGAATGTGATTGCGCAAATATGCCCCACAGCACCAAATGAGTTTGACACCCCTGCTCTAACAAATTGTTTGTAGAGCGCATATAGTAATTTTTAAGCAGTGTAAAAAAAACGTCACTTCAGTTTGTTTTCTTTTATTTCTGCTCCACCACATAATCAAAATAAAACAAAACATAAAAAAGTTTATGAATTACTTATAGATGAAATTAGAAAAAGGAAGAAGTAACAAAACAAGTTGACTTAGTGACTTGTTAATAAGAAATGAATAGTTTGATTAAGTGTATATGGAAGCAAGGTTGCTCCACCTTATTACAAGTGAAAGAAAAATAATCATAAGTAAGAGAAAAATAAAGAAAAAAAGAAGATTGAAAGTATTTGTTAAAAGGCAAAACATATTTAAAAAACCTTGAGTTATTCAAAACGTAATTTCAAAAAGCAATTTAAAGGCTGCATTAAAATTCTAGCAAACTATTACAAGTTGCGTTTAACTCGAAGACTTTATCAATCCTTTCGCAGATTTTTGTTCCTTAATTTTTGTTGTCATTCAGGAAGGAAAATTTTGCTGATAGTTGGAGCTGTTTTCATGTCTCTCAGCCTGATCAGTTTCGGGATTTACTTTCAATTACAGAACGCTCACTCTTCGTACGTTAACGAAATGAAGTCAATCAATTTCGAAATGATTAACGCAAGTTCTATTCATCATTCTTCAGTCCATCATGGTAATACATTGACTTTAAATTTTCTCCTTTATCAGGTTTAAATTTTTTAATCTTTTTAAGATCGAGGTTAGCTTTCTTTTTTTATTTTAAAATTTTATTTAAAAAAAAAAGTTGTTTTAAAACACTTGTGCGTAAAATTTTAAGCTGGATGGTTTTACCTTTTAATTTTTTTTTTATCGGCTTATAGTAAGTGAGTTGTCAAAGTTTGCAAGCCTGTACATTGATTAACAATTGATTTCACTTTTAGTTAATCTACTTCTGTCCACTTCGTGCATATACGTTTGGCTTAAGTTTTTTGGTTTATTAAGTATCATACGCCAAAAAGAGAAATTTAATAGCTGCGTAATCAAGTGGTTAAAACACCGTGATTGTAATCGACATGGTCGTGGTTCAAAGTTTACTTGCGCCATTCCGTTATATCCTTAGGAAGGATACATAACGGCACTTTTCCCTGCTTGGTTGTCGTGGCAAGCAATTTCCAATTTCAATGACTTCTTTGTAAAACTAAAAACTTAAAAAAACATATATTAAGCAAATAGCAATGTCCTGGCATCTCCGGAAGCAGGTGGAGTAATTGCTTGCCCTACATGTTAGGCCTCCGTCGCTTTCTTGCAAGTCAGGAGGATAAATATAAAGATAAAATAAATAATCGTAAATAATAAAATAATAAACAAGGAAAAAATAAAATAATAAACAAATAAAATAAACAACCAAACGTAGGCTGAGCATCATACGCCACGTGTAAAGCAAAAATGCTTCCGAATACCAAAACACTTTTTTTAATACGATGTTAACGTATCTTTGTCAGGTGAAGAATCACGTGCTAAAAGTTCTTTTAGTTTCAGGCTTGACTTTGCTTGCCTTGATAAGCATGTTGGTGTTCATTGCCGCTTATTCTATCGGAATCGGACCGATCGGATGGTTGCTTATAGGAGAAATTATTCCTGTTCGAGCACGAGGAAACTCTGCAGGGCTAGCCACAGGATTCAATCTTTTTATGGTTTTTATTTTGACTCTTCAATTCAGCAACATGATGGTGAGACGGAAGGCGTAGATTTCTTTTCCAAAAGTGCTTTCAAAGAATTCCACTAGTCGAGTTTTATTTTAAGTTTTTTTGTAGATACATTACTTTTACAAACTCCGTTTTGCTCTAATTTTTTATTTAAAATTTTTACAAGGCGCTAAATTTATCTCTTCGTGACAGCTTGCCTTCGGTTTTTGATTTTATTCAAATAATTTTTTTTTGCACCTGTAGTTGAATGGAATTGTTAAAATCTAATTGTAAAACATGGTTCAACATGTGTTTTGTTGCTGTTGCTCCGACTCGAAAGCTAATTATGGAAAACCCATGCCTTTATCTCTTTAATAAAGCCAACATAGACTTTTCCTTTTGTAAACATAGCAAGTATTTTGGCATGAAAGTATCGAAATTTATTATGTCTAGATAACTTTGCCGGAGTGGAATTTTTTTGGTTCCGAGTCGTGCCAGTTATTTTCGCATGTGACGTAGTGATATTTGTTATGATGAATGAATGTCACGTGCATGGTGTTTTTTTCGAGCCGAGGCATTGTGAGGTGATGTAGTTTAAAGCAGTGTTTCCCAACGGCAAGTCCCCGTTAACTTTTTTGCCAATCCGCCCCAATTTATTTCAATTTTATTTTTTGATTGCAAGATGTTTAAAGCGCCTAATTTAGTAAAATTGATGGGAAAATCCAACACATTTTAAGATTTAAAAAATATTTCATTCAGTTTACCGCATAGGTCTTGAGTTGATGTTTCAAGAAAAAAAGTGGCTGGAAAGGTGTGAAATAGGAATCTTGTTTTTTGTTCATCACTTAAAAAGGCCTAGTCGTGCTGCAAAAGTTGTTTTGATTAGCTTCCGGTGCGCAATCTTGAAAAGGTTGAAAACCACTGGTTTAAAGTTATTTTTATTAGGTTTCTCGACTGGATATCAGAGATGATTTAAAGGATCGGCGTATTGAAAGATTGAGGTTTTTATGTTTCTGGGCTGATTTGCTTGACCATTGAGATGATGTAGAGGGTGTGCTTGTGTTTATTTCAATTGTTTGAGTTGAGTCGCATGAAGATTGAAATATATGTCCATTAGAAAGATGCCAATTCAGATTGACGAAATTAATTTGGCCAGATTCCTCTTAGTACCCGTACGCGAAACTTTTTAAGACTGCGTGGCGCCCGAGGCAACATGAAAAACAATCTTAAACGTTATATCGTTAATATTTGTTCTTGTAACATAACCAAATTACGAGGTTCTGTTTTGGAAATTTTCTTCTAGGCTGCTTGCCTGTCTAGTTAAGAGCCTGACCGTGTGAAGTACATTTTGTCCGGTTTCCACCTTTCCGGCGGTTTGAACAGGATAAAAGACAAACCCCGACCAACGCAACAGCTCGATAGATATTTAAAACACCCAATTTTTTCTACCACTGTAAAATATGATAGCTGCTAATGTTGTTTGATGATCAAGTAAGCATGAAATAATGATTTACATTCGAGTTTGTAAACAGCAATTGCAAAAGATTAACCCAAACGCGCGACTGCAAGATTCTTTATGCTTTATGCACTATAGGAGAAAATGACTCCTCAAGGAACTTTCTGGTTCTTCGCGGCCAACTGCGCTCTTTCAGTGATCTTCACAGTCGTGTACATGCCAGAGACAAAAGGAAAAACCCTCGAAGAAATCGAAATGCATTTTAAAGCGAAAGACTAGATGAAGTGATTGTATTAATCAGAAAGTGATTTGTAAACATTAATTGTAGCGACAGTAATAAATAACCCGTTACTTTTTTTTTGACGAGACAGATAAATCAAGTGTATAAACCAGTGTTTCTCAAACTGTGTGCCGTGAGAGATTTCTAAGTGTATCGCGAAACTTTTTGAAATACATTAATCCATGCTCCGCAACGGCAACGTAACACACTTTATAGCAGAGGAAAAGTATGTTTTTTTAAGAGCTGTGACCAAAAAGCTTAAAAATTTTAAATGTAATTCCCATTACGTAAAGTTTTGGTGATCAGTTGTCTTTCAGGCTTGTTTCGGTACACCAGGCATTTCAAACTCGCGGCCGGTTAAGTCTTTCAACGAATTTTTCGATCAGATGCTCAATACGAAATCAAATTAATGATAAACTCAGAACTAAAGTTAAACAATTAAAGTGGCAAGTTTTATTAGCAAGAATTTGATTTTCGAACCAAAATTATCCAACCAATTAAGTGAAGACCTCTTCTTTGGTCCTCACCTTGATTTCAACGTAAAATTTAAAAGAATAACCTGGATCAGCCAAACAATTCAAGTGAAGACCTTTTTTATTGGCCTTCAATTTCTTTTGTAACCAGATTGCGACCAGCGGCAAATTTTCAGGCTAAAATTTCACCGATGCGGTCCACATAGCCGCGCGAGTTTGATATGCCTGTCGTACACGATATGCGGAACCTAAATACTGTATATGAAAACAAACAGCACAAAATTTAGTGAAGAATAATAAAAGAAAGTTTTCGCTTTATTTATAGAAAGTTACATAAAAATTCGAGGCCTTTACGTAATACACTATAATGCATCAGGTAAAGGAAAACGTGGAAAACTCAGTGCACACCAAAGAAGATCTGCACTCTGGTCCAAGTGTGCCGCAAAATTTAGAAAGGTAACAAAGTGTGCCGCGGGCGCAAAAAATTTGAGAACCACTGGATAAACACAATAGAAGTGAAGCTGTTTGTCGCTATTATATGAAATCTTAAAACACACGATGATGTCAAAAAATTGCAGTCTGTGTAAAAGCGACTGTAATTTAAATCAATTTGATAATGTGCAAAAGCGACTAAAGACGTTGCGACATTTGATTTCTCTATTGATAAAAAAACAACTTAAGCAACAAGTATCACAATTGTGCTTTGATTGGTAAAATTATTCTATGACAGCTCATCCGGGACAAGAACGACAGGATTCACGACATGATACTACACGAAAATGATTCAGCACACGTGAAAAATACTTCTACTCGGTCTTCGGTATTTTAGCGCGGGGTTGATAGGGAAGGTCGTGCTTCTGGGCTACATACCGACGTTGCCATTCCAGTTGAGGAAAGTTATCTGACGGAACAAAAACAGCGGGTTAATTGCATCACGTGCCCAGGTGTGAACACGAACGCTGGCACTCACAAGTTTTCAACGCGGCACGGGCGGCGTTTCTCTCTGCTTTTTGGATGCTGTAAACGTACAAGTGTCAATTTAATCTGAAATTATTAAAGCCTTTGTGCCCAAATGACGCCGGGCATTTTCGCTGCGACTACAACTTACTTGTCGCCGACGCCCTTTCCGATCTCCTCATTGAGAAAGAAGACGGAAACATGATAAGTCCTGGCGTGAGATGGACCTAAAACGTGGATTTGTGTTAGAAGCATAAGATTTGGGATGATCAAATTGGAGGAGTTCGAGACTTGACCACAAGCGGGCAATAAAGTAAAATTGAGGTTAAAAAAAAACCTGCTTTTAAACTACGAAAACACGGGTTATCAAAAATGAGTCCACTATCTTTTCCAAGCGTCAGTAACCGAACGATCAAAACGTTCAAAACAAAGCTTTTCTCAAAGGCGTTGAAAAACTTTAAGTAGAGAATAGACTTCGTTTTATTGAACTTGCAATGACTCCGATCAAAAAAGCACCGGTTCACGTCGCGTTCCAAATTAAAAAGACTGCAATCACCTCCGCTCGCCACAATTTACGCGGGAAGGAAGAAAAAATAAGATCAAAACTAATTAATTACGAGAAATTCTTTCTGCAAAATAATATTCCTATTTCTTACTTGTGAGAAAAACCACATAAGCGACGACTTCTATCAAGCCAAATCAACACGTTTTGAGAAACACATTAACATCAAGTTTAGCAAATTAATCCTAAATCATAATTGTACGCCAAGTCATACAAGCAGACGAGCTTTTACGAACCTCCGTGATTGACGACTTCGTATTTGGGAAGCTGGGCCTCCTTCCCTTCCTGTCTCAGAGTGAGGCAGCATTGCTGCAGACACGACTTCGGATCGTTCCATTCTTGCGAGAGAATGAACTCCTGTCGCCAAACACCGAGCGGTTCAAAGGAGGGAAGAGACTCCCCACGGCTACTAAGAAACTCACCTTGAGTCGGGGGAAGAAGCAGACCTGCATCAGGCCCTCGACGTGCTTGATCCCCTGGTCCAGGTACACGGCGGCCACGAACGCCTCAAGCAGATCGGCGAGATTCTTCGTTCTCCAATCAGGAGCTCGATCTGAACCGAAAGATCGCGTGTCTAGCGCTTTTTTTTACCAAGGCTTAAAATGTAAATGCGCAACAGTTGTGAGACCGAGACACGAATACGCGTCGTCGTCGTTAATTGCATTAAACCAAACTGATCGGAAACGAGAAGTTACCCAAACACGAAATTCAAATGCGGCTCGATTTGTCGTGGGGTATTTTCGCAAGACATTTCTTTCCTTCCTACTTTGCTTCCGGAATAAATCGATTCTACTCACCGTTATCAACACTGTAAATCACGTGCTTGGGCATGCCAAGTTCCGTAGCGACCTGTGACTGGGTCTGGCCGTTCACCATAGTCGCCCGCAACAACGTCAAGTGGCCTGCGTGAGTGGAACGTTACTTTCATTTCAATTCGCTTAATATTGTAACAATACGAAATCAGTGCACAACTCGCCGACTCCGACTCCCGAAAATTAAATCGATAACGTACCAATAATATAATCAATTACTAAGTTGAAAAATACCAACTCTTTGCTCAGTCTCTACTCTCAAATTTTCAATATTTTATACAGTTTAAAAAATCGTTTCTTGTTGAAAATTTAAAAAATATTAAAGTTTCAAATTGAATAAAGCATTAATTTGACAGCTAAAATCGCAAGGATAGAAATGTGATATTCAAACTCTCCCATATCAGTGAGGCTGACTGCGTGAGTGAATTTGTTCATCATACAGATTTACACATATTATCAGTATAAATCATAAAATTAATATTTACGGTTAGGGTGAGTGTTAGTGATACCATTAGCAATCAACAATCAAATGCATGTAGATGTAAACTTTCGTGTGTTCGCACGATCTACTTTTTACTCGTCTAGGTCATGTCCTTGGGGTGATGTCCCATTTACCGAAGATGACAAATTGAGAAACCCTCAAGTTCACATATCATTTTTACAAGTTCCAGTATTCCCATATCACTTTGCAATTACAGCAGAATCCCGTGTAGGCTATTCACAATCACAAACCAGTCGTATTTTGTCTCGCAAAAAGAAAAGGCCATTTGTAAATCGAAAATCCAGCGAAGTCAATAGCCTACTTTTTTTTGCAAGGAGTTTAAAGTCAAACTTCACGTTATGGTTTTCTAGCCTGACCCGTGGCCGGCAAAAGTCTTTTGATGCGGCCCACAAAGAAATTTCAAATTACATGCCAAATTTGCATCAGCAATATCTTGGCATCTCCGGAAGCAGGTCGGGGCAATTGCTTTCCCTACATATTAGCGCCTCCGTCCTTTTCCTGCGAGCCAGGAGGATAAACATCGAGATGAAATGAAAAAAAAACTTCAACGATTGCCGTGCTTCTCAACCTTTTTAATGGCGCGCACAAGATTCAAAAGAAAGTTACTTTCGGCTCAGTACAAGTTTTTCACTTTTTTCAGAAAAAAATACATAGAATCAAAATGAAAACCTTTTTTCGGTTTTTATCTCGTGGTTTCAATTCAAGTAATCAAAGGGATTAACAACAAACAAATAAAATTACAGTGAAAACAAAAGAAAAAGTTTTCTTTTGCTTCTAAAAAAAAAAACAATTAAAATCGAAGTGAAAAACTTTTTCTTGTTCTTCACTTAAATTACTGCCCTGATTGTGGCCCGAGATAAACTTACAGACCAAAAATAGGCCCGCGATGGTGAGGGTCGGGCAAGCCTGACATAAAGCCAACGTCAAGCAATTACTTCAACCTGTTTCCGAAGATATCAAGAAATTGCTGTTCGGTTGATTTTTTTCATTTCTATAAAGATATGACCAAAATATAAAACTGCCTGCCCAGATTACAGGTAGGGATAAGTGTCGTGAAGTGTCTTTCATAAGAACAAAACCGAATTGCGCGAGTGGGTTTTGAACCTCGATCATGTCGATCACAATCACGGCGCTCTCAACCATTCGAACACGCTGCTGACAAATATTAACAGTATTATTAAAGCTAATGAACAGCCTTGCAACGGATTATTGTACAATAAAGCCCCAAACCTTACGTCAGTGTTTCTCAAGCCTTTTTTTCTGCGACCCAAATAAATTTGACTGAGCGTAGTGAAAACGTAGTGATCTCTAAAAAAAAAAAGGTCTTCACCTTGTATCTGTTTCTGATTTCTTGATTGTCATCTCAAGAATCTAGTGTTCTCTAAAAAAAAAAAAAAAAAGGTCTTCATCTTGAATCTGATTCCGATTTCTTCATTTTCCTCTTAAATTCGTAATGACATCTCAAGAAGGTTTTTCACTTCTCAAATCTTGTGCGCGCAGATCTTTTTCTTTTACGTGCGGTAATTTACAAGGCTTCGCGACCCATGGTTTGAGAAACACTGCCTTACGTCATACTCACCTTCGTGATGAGTCGGATAGAAGCGGAAGAGATATTCGGACGCCACCAAGTTGCAAACTGAATCGCCGAGAAACTCAAGTCGCTGATTGTTTCCACTGAAGCAAAAATGTGGTTAGTGACGTCATAAAGACAAGCTGATCAATCAGTGACCCAGCATCTATTGTTTACAGTCCAGAGTAAACATTGGGACATACTGACTTGCACAAATGCATCAGTGAAAGAAAACGACAAGTTCAGTGATGAAGATGATTTTATCTAAACGCCGAGTTGAAAAGCAATGCCACAATTTTTCGGGTCAGCCACGTGATCGAACTACCGATTACTCACTGTGTGAGGATATTTTCGTGAACGTTTCGCCACGTGAACGACTTTGCTAGCAACCGGATATGGTTAAACCGGATCCCGATCGAATCCTCGAATTCCGTCAGCTTCTGCAGAAGCGGAATACTGTCGATGTAATGTCGATCCGTTCCTGGCTCCTCTTCCTACAACGGATTCAAGATTGATTCAACCATTCAATATTTTATCTAAGAGTAAACAAACTGCAGTTTGTCGGAAAATAAGCAAACTCGGAATATTGCGAGTTCGATTCCAGCATAAACCAATAAGTAGATTGTTTTTTTAATGAACTCAGCGCAACTAGTACTGGTAAAGCAGAAATCACAATTTACTTAAACACGGACATATTTACTTGTAATGGATGCAAAGGTAAATCCTTCCAAATATTTTGAAGTTCGGTGGTTTCCCAGAGAAATTTTCCGAACAGTTCTTGCGCAACGTCAAGGCCCGCTTCCATGAATATGGCGCCTACATGAACATAGTTGATCACACAGCGCATTTTCACGTTAATTCTTGTCACAAAACACAGGAACGGATTTAGTGTAGTTTAACATACTAATTTATCTTTTACTCTGTCTTTGACGTTTTGTCGTCGTACAAAACCATGTTTCTCTTGTTAACTACAATAAGAGCATTTTGACGTAGAAAGTCAGTTTGTTTTGCTTATGCCTTTCTTTTACAAAAAAAAGAACTGTTTTGCTACATTTCTGGAGCATTTGCCGCATTGGTATTCCTATAAAAACGACCTAATTAATATCACAATCATCATATTGATTATCCCTAAACAAGTTTATTATTAAGATTGATAACGAAACGTTTTTTGATTGAAGCATGTGACCAATAGTTTTGGTTGAATAAATAACATAAAACACTGTATTTCTCCCATTAGAAGTCATGCTCACTATTTTTTTTTTAGTTGTTTTTTGCGGCGTCTATTTTTTTATTCAGATCAACATTTTGCTGCACTATGAGTTTCTTTTGTTGAAGGACTTCAATTCTAGGTGGTATTGTGAGGGTATTTAACTTTATCTACTTGGCTAAAAGAGAAGTGTTAAACTAACTCGGCATCTGCTGCCTCTAATTGTCGGCAGCGTGGTCAAGTGATTAGAACGCCGGGATTGTGATCGACATGGTCTCGGTTCAAAAAACCTACTCACGCCATTTTGTATGTCCTTGGGAAAGACACTTTACGATACTTTCTCCTGCTTGGCGGTCTTAGCAAGCAGTTCTAAATTTTAGTCATATCTCTAGTAATTTTAAGCGGAATGCAATATCTTGGCATCTCCGGAAGCAGGTCGGGGTAATTCTTACCCATGTATTAGCGCCTCCATTGCTTTCCTGCGAGTCAGGAGGATAAATATAGAGATAAATAAAAAATTATTGCTAAAAGCGATAAAAAAAGTTAACTCAAACAAAAATCAAACAATATAACTTTCCGTGAATGCTTCCTTTTTTTTATTTTGAACTATTTTCTGTGGCTTTGTATCAAAAAACGCTTTTGAAAACAAAAGCGCTTTTATTCGAGAAAATTCGGCCGTTTAACTCACCCATCAGCGCCTCAAAGCAGTTGGCCATCGCATGACGTAGATCCTCCTTTCTACACAGGTCCGGGCCGTGCGAGTAGAGCATGTACTCATCCAAGTGTAACCTCTGTGTGAAAAATCGTGTTTATTGGGGAACGAAGAGCTCCGTTTAAAAAAAAAAGTATATAATGACAACGTGCATTGTCTGGTCGTGAAAATAATACGAAATAAAAACCTTTACTCATTGCAATGGATTTTTCAACTTTTTTAAAACTATTTGAGCCAGGTAGCTATTAAAATATCTTTGAGAAACTTGAAGGTTTAGCGTAAAAGTCAAGTCAGTGTGAAGGCAACTTATACGTTGTCGCAGCAGCTCAAAAACCAAAAAAAAATCCGATAGTTTGTACATTAGGAATGAAATTAGGATTACGTCAATAGTCAACGGAATTTAATTTTCGGGCTCGCACCATCACCTTACAGACTGACCTCTGCCAAGGTGGCGAGATGAAGGTTATTGACCAGCACAGTGCGAAAGGTGGTTAAAGAACCTTCGGCCAATTCCGGAAACAAGTGGAAGAGATGGACCGTGGTGAAGTAACCCACCACCGCGTCGCCGAGAAACTCTAGTCGCTCGTTGTGCTCGATTGGGGAGAGAACTGGCCTCTGCTGCCCCAATTTGGCCATGATGCGAATCAAGTTGGTGATTCCCCGTTTGCGAGTATACCTAAAAATAAAGATATTTTGCACATCAATTTAAAAAAAATTTGAATGTATAGAAAAAAATTAAAATTTTAGAAATATTTAATCACTTTTAATCGCTTTGTAATCTAAAAGTTTGAACCAGCAATACTGAGTAAAAATTTAAAAAAATTGCATTTCTAGTTTGAAAATCACTTGAGCAACAATTAACTTCATATTTGGTTTAACATTAATGTTAAAACTGGTAGAAATGTTTTAAGAGCTACGGCTACAAATCAAAAAATAAAGAGAAAAAATTCTAGCCCGATATGATTGAAAAGTAGGAAAAAAAAAATAATACGAAAAACATAAAATGTATTATTATTAAGATTGATACAATAAATTTTGTTTAAAAGTTGCACTTAACGAGCTGAACAAAGAGCGAAGATTGACTGACTTGTAATGAATAGAGCTGTCTCCGTATTTCGGCAGACGAAGCCCGCAGTTTGACAGCGCGTTTCTCACGTGATCGGGATTCAAGCCAAAGTTCATTTTGCTGCTGGGATGGGTCATTGCGTGCTGACGTAACAATGCGGAGGCTTAAAAAATGCGACTTTTCAAACAGTATAAATCAAAACTCACGTTCAGCCATTTTCTTTCTTTAAACTTATACTGAATTCGTTGCTCGAGACTTGAAAGACACAAAAAATAGCTGAAAAAAAAAGAAAAATTACAGCACAAAACACAGCTAAAAAAACTGTAAAACAAAAAAACTGCTGAAGAAATTTTTTTAAAAAAGCAACAAAACAACTGAACGAGCGTCTCACCGCAAGTGATGAGTGAGGACGGGGAGTAGGAGGGCGTGCTGGCACATGTCCGAGAAGATCCCCGTGCGGCGGAAGCCCTTGCTGCTCAGCTCAACTGTCACTTCTCTCTGCATGTCCTTTGTTCTGGAGGAGTGTCGATTGTTTCGTTAGAGGATACTAGTGGCTAGGTTTTAACAATCAGTTTTATTGAAAGAAGGGTGGCTCTATTACCGCTTGAGTTTTTGAAGTTTACACATTCCGGTTTATACTAAGCTTTGGTCGTTGTGTGAATTTAGATGCAACGGTTTTTATTTACTTTCAAAAAACGTAAGCTGAAAGAAATCGGCATACTTTTTGATTCTTTGCATAGCTTCTTTTCGCTCTTCGAGCTTTTTTTTGTCGCTGAGTTTCACTTTCGGTGCGTTGATTATCAAATGGCGGAGTTTAAGATACGATTTCCAAATCCGTTGATAACTGCAAATACAATTTTATTAATTAGAGTAAAAGACAAATCGTAACACTTTTAAAACGATTTACATAGGAGGTCAAACTTACGACCCACAAGTCAAATTTAACCAGCCAGATTTGAAGGTGACAAGTTCTAATTTCTATTTTACTTTTATAATTATCAAGTTCTTTTGGGAGGCTTAAACTTAGGACCATCTTCTACTACAGACAAAATCTCTTCGTCACAGTGCAAAGTCAGGTTCAGTTAAAACAGCGCTTTGTGAACAAGAATAGGTTTGACACCCCTGATTTAGGGATATAATTTTTTCACGTCATGCAACTGCTAACATCCGGGATACATACGTCGGGTCACCGGCATAGCTGAGATTCGCTGGACGGATTCCGAAGTGGACGATCAATGGATAACGTTCGTCGACCGGAAGTATGCTCTGTGTTCCGTTTTCCACCGGCTTCCGGTCGTAGCGGTCGAGTTGGTCGACCCTCAGCGAGCAAGGTTTCTTGCCAGGGTAAGTGACAATCATCCCCCGAACCTGGGAGAACACAATGCCCCAGTTACAGCGGGGTTCCGGGAACCCGATTATCGTAAACCAAAATCAATTTTTTTGTTTTACGAAAATTTCAATTCAGTCTCAGATCCTACCTTATCCGTGTATTCCAGCCATTCATCGTGCGTGCACTGGAGAAGATAATCCAGATCTTTTTCATCGACCAACGGTTTGTCTTGCTCGAGCAAATATTCCAATACTTTGCACAAGGATAAGATCTCTTTGCCGTTATCCGGCAAAGAGCGGACAAAACGAGGATAAAAGCGGAACTTGCGAAAGTTGCTCGTTTCGGTGTCATCTGGAAAGGCTTTTTCCTTTTCTTTCCAGTCGTAAAGTTCTAAGATTTCCCTGAAAAATAATTGGTGCAAAATCTATAGCGTGATTTACTACTCTTCCGTCAAAAGCAAATTTCCTGACGTCATAATAAAACATCCAAGACAAAATAAAATCGGCAAACCTAAAAAAGTAATCGCCGAACAGTTCAAGTCCCTTCATGCAGAAGTTCTCCGGCGGAGTTTCTTCGATAAGGAAGATTGTGTAGCGGATGTGGAAGCGGATAATATCACAGAAAGGAATCTTTACATCGGAAAATTTAATTGAAGCATGTTGTTTTAAATGCTAACGACAGACAGTTCATAAAGTACTAGGTTTGCAGCTACAAAATGCAAATACAAAAATTGGAGCGAAATCAAACTTGGCAAAACTTTTCACCAACCTCGTCAAGTGGCTCGTGGGAGAAGATCGAGAAGCCTTCGAACATGTAGTCGTGATCACTGTGAGATATTAAGGTGGGCATTGAGCTCATGAAGTTAACAGCGGGACTAACCATGACTCGGTAGTGATGCAGCTTGGCTGGAAATGGCAACAAAAAAAAAGAGTTTAGAAACATATATCCCCGCTGAAAACTGCAGAAAACTGAAATTTTCATTTATTGCGACGTCAGTGCGCTTTTGTGAGTGACGTCATAACAAGCTGAAAGTTTTAGCTTTACAGGTTGCAAAGATTGCAGTTGATGTTTACGCGCTTTAAAGTTAAAGATTGCAACGTGGTCGGGTTATTTCAGGATTAAGAAAATTCTACTTTCAGCGCATACTACAAAAATTTTGTTTTTTTTGTCAGGGGTCCCAATCGAGGCATTCTCACACGTATGTCATATGATACTACAAACACAGTATCTTTAAAACAGTATTGGTTTTTGGTGCAAAACCTTTGATAATTGGAAATTGTTTCAAAACTTTCAACAAGAAATTGTTATCTTGCCGATTAATAAGAACAATTTTTTTCTTTGTCTAAAAATACAGAATATTCCAATACTAATTAAAAGATGTATAAAATCAAGAATATGAATAGAACTTTAAACAGAAAGCCATATGTATTGATTCGTGTCAACTAAATAAACCGATCAAATAAGTTATTTAGTCTAAAAAAAATTCACTAATTTATTCTTGTGCTAGATGCAATTAAAAAAAATTCAGTAGCTAAAGCAAGTCACAAAAAACTAATTTTACGTACCAATGTTATTTTTCATAAAATGACATCCACAAGGAATTGATTCTCCAGGATAAAACCCATGTCTGATCCCGGTATCCCGAGATTCGGGAGCACAGTGGCAAAGAGGGCCGTCATTGGCTTGCTGGGGTTCATTGTACCTTTAAATAAACCTCAAGTAGCAAATTGCTCGTCTCGAACCAGGGGGTGCAAAAAGAGTTCCAGCGATTTTCAACATTATACATGATCGTAAATCTCACCACAGCTCTTCGTGCAGTCGATCTGGATGCGCCTTGAGCTTGCGAATGTTCTGGAGGAGTTGCCCGGCCTCATCTTCATCCGGGTCTTCGACATTAGGCTCGACTTCTTCACCGGTGTCCACAACGTTTTTAAGTTTATTCAGACTGTAGCTGTATAAGATCAAATATTTTGCTGTCAAAGACGCAGTACAATCTTCCTAGTAAACATAACGTAGGCAATTATCAAGTAAACTTGAAACTTTGCCCTTACACGGCAACAAACAAAGACGACGGCAAGATAACTGTGTGCCCGCAATACTAACAAGCCAAGTAGTAGAACAGCAATTCTAAGCCTATCTACATTTTTTTTCAAATCTTAGTTGAATAACTGCACATTCTTAAGACTGATGAAGAACGATTCTGTTGCGAGTTGTCGGTTTGTTAGATTAGTGGGTCGCTTCTGTCGTCGGAACTTGAAACGGGTTGAAATCTCAAATAAGTCGGACCAAAAACTTTGTACTTTGTAGAACAGTGTAACAAAAACTTTTTAGAACAGAAAAACTTGAATACTTACTTTATAATGGGAAAAGGAATAATAAAGCATTCTAATAAAATCCTTATACAGTAGAAAAAGAATGAGGCAAATAACGTAGTATCAAAAATCAGCCAATCATAATCGTGCTTTTTAAGATTTATACCAATCTTTCACTTTGATATGGTCAATCAAAACGGAAAACTTTATTTACGCTTCCGATCGGGGTTATGGAGTCGGAGTCGCATGTTTTTGGGTAAAGCCGGAGTCTTTTTTAAATATGCTGGAATTGGAGTCAGTATTTTCGGTAAATTGCGCGTAAGCTACCGCTATAGTCAGATTACGAGCTGAATGACTTAAAAAATAAACAAGCGCAAATACGGCCGAACACAGAGCCACTGAAGTACAGGGTGTCCCAAAAGTAACCGAACCGTAAACTTAAACAAAATTTAGATATCAAAACCAACAAATGTAATTTCTTTTTTATGTTTTTGTATAGTATTTTCTTACTTTTGCTTAACGTCACTGCTTAATTCCTGTTCAGTGTGCGCTGCTGGTACCCACATTTTTGAAAATGCAGCAAAGGACTTTAGATTTAAACAAGCGTGTCTTCGTTATTAAAAATTACTATGCAACGACTAGCTACAAGCATGTTAAAGAAAATGGGAAGCAAGCTTTGAAACACGTGATTGTATTGAAGTACAAGCTAGACGTTTTGAACAATTGTAAATACTAAATATGTTTAAGAAATTTGTTGTTTTTGATATCTAATTTTTATTAAAATTTGGGTTCGGTTACTTTTGGGACACCCTGCGTATAATAAAAATGACTTTAAATGTAATTTTTCATTCAAAATAACCAAACTTAAGCTTCGGTTCAGTGGCTTTTTTGAAAAATTCAACAAATGATTAAAAAAGATTTTCTTAAAATGTGCTTATTGTTTTTTGAAGTAGAGTGACTGAAAAAAGGTCTTCATTCGAATTCAGTCCTTCTTAAAAAAATCTGGATTCTTTAATTGTGGGTCCTTGTGTAAAGGTACCGCTTGTAACCTCGCGTTATCTCCAATATTCATATTGTATTTTCTCAATTGTAAGCCGCCTTTGATTGTAAACCGCATGTAATAAGTGTTAAAATTTAATGTAACCCAACTTCAATTGTAAGCCGAATATCAAAAACACGAAAATTTAAATTAATTTGCAAGAATATCAGAAACATAAGCAGAATATCAAATAAAACAGAAAAAACGTTTTGTGCTGTAAATTCCATAGAATCAATTAAAAACTTTTTATCTTCACTTAAAAGTCTACGCACTACTGATAAATACGGTATCCAACTTCTATAAGCGAGATGAACTTTCTAAAACAGACATAATCTCATTTGAGTTTGTTGATACCCATACACGTTTTCTAAACAGGCAAACATCTTAACTACTAAATCTAATGCAGTTGCTTTTCTAAACCAAGTTTGCTATAAACTTTTTTAGTTGGAAAATGCAAGCCTCCTTCGTTTGTAAGCCGCCCCCAAAAGCAAACTGCAAAAATGTTGATCAAAAAAGATTGTAACCTGCGGCTTACAATCGAGAAAATACGATAAGCTCTGTCCCAACAGAAGGAAAATGTTGAGTGTAACCAAAGTAACAAAAGCTTTTAAATGTTTATTTTCTGTTAATGGGAGACAAAAAAGCCTCAAACAAATAAAATGCTAATTCAGCAATTGCGATTGCTGAAAACTATTTTTAATGTTGCATTTTTCAAAATTTTAAGGAGGGTGTCTCTCCTTCTGGACCCCCCCTGGTTGCTTACGGGGGCCCCCATAGATAGCATTAAGTAATCAGATTGGGGTAATCGCTGGACGGTTGCCCATGTATAACGCCTCTGACGTTTTGCTGGGGTCAGGAGCATAAATAGAATAATGGATGATGACAAATTTATAGCTTATGAATTTTAAAACGTGTGAATTATAACTAAAGTTGTGGAGTCAAGAGTCGTAGTCGTATTTTCAAAACTCGTGGAGTCGAAAAAACTCTCCGACTCTACAAACTGCTTCGGATAACTATACTAAATAATGCCAGAAAGTTTAAAAATCACTTAAAATGTACAAATACGAGACGATATAGTTCTTCGCCAAACAACCGCAAAAGAGAATACGTACAGAGGAACAGATGGACGGCGGAGTTTTATGTATTCCTTAAGCGAAATTTGCATGTGTTTTGCTGCGTTAATAAGCTTCTTAACGATCATCGCTGTCTTCACTTTTTGGTGCCTGGTCACTAAAAACAAGTCTTGTAAGAAGTTTAATTTCTTTTTCGGCTTCGACCAAAATTTCTTGTCAACGTTTCAAGAATGATAACTGGAGAAAAATATCAGTTTTAAAATTGGTTAAAATTTAAAACAATCTGAAATTTTTTAAAAATGTTTTTCAACCAAAGCAAAAATTTAACATTATCCTTGTTCGTGACGCTAATTGATATTCACCTGGTTGTTGCTTTTCGTTTTACGATGAGTCATCATTGCAGGTAAGCAGCACATTTAGGAATTCTTCTTCAAGTGCATTTTCCAAAGGAGCATGGAAAGTTGTTCAAGTAGACTGAGCAATGAGCATTGAACTCGCGTCCATTTGTCTGTAAGCCGAAGTATTAGGAAACTAAAATATTGTCTTAAGAGAAATATCTTAGTTTTCCAACACCCCTTCCAGAAGGACGCGAGTTCGATACTCAGCCTTACTCAGGGATTTCCATTGCGCTTTTGGGAAGGGTATTTTACGACAAAATTCTAAATGGTTTCATGCTGTTTATCTACAATGGTGACTATGCTCAAAACAAAAAACAGCAACTACGGCAATACGATCATACCATGAAAATTGGCAATTGATGAACCATAATTAATCACTAACTATGCAAAAGTAGTCATAAAATCACAAAAATAAAAAATAACTTAATATAGTAAAATAGGTTGACGACTAACACTTCCATGCGAAATTTATTGAGTCCAGTCTTTCCAGAGTGACAACGATTGATTTGTTCTAAAAAAATAATAAAACGAGTTAGTCCAGTTACGCTGCTGAGTTAACAAAAGCTGATGAAACTTCTTTTTTTGAACGCTACAACGTGCAAAGAATTCCATCAATCAGCTTCAATGCCTGAAACCGATCGTGATTTTATTGACAAAGTTAATGACCCCACATCGTTCCGCATAATTGATCTGGACGCCACACGTGAACAAATGCAGAGAAGACTTTGATGCAGAAATTTTTAATTCCTTTCAAAATAACGTTGCAGGAAACTTTTGAGTATCTTATATCGAGAACAGCAAAAAAGAACGATGCATCTGGAAGATTGGATCCAATTTTATGGCATTGCAAAAGAGTAGGAATCAGGAAACGGGTTGTTTCCGAACGATAATAAAAGTGAAGACGAAGAGATTAACGAACACCCTGTCACTTCTAGACCTCTGGTCCCGGTCCATGGGGAATCGCCCGATTACTGGGATTCCGCGGAGTTGATCCGCACCCCCATCCCCAGGAATGGGTCGGGTAAATCCACCACCACCACCAAAAAACTACCGATAGTAGACAAGTGATTTTTTTAGGAGAACGTTTGCGTTTCTTGCCTGAAAAAGATGCGGATCTTGGACATTTATTACAAAGGGACATTTTCAAATTCAAGAAATGATTTATCATTTTTTCTAATCTTAATCTGAGCTTCAAACGCCAAGTCCACAAACGAGGACAAACACAACTTGCTGATTATTTTTAATTATTTTGAACTGCACCGCTTTAACGCTCTGTTCTGTGCGTCTGTTTCGCCCGTAACCGCGATATTATCGCAGAGAAAGTAAAAACTCACTTTTTTTCTACAAGTTCAAATATTGTGCGAGCATTTACATACACTACAATCACAACAACTGTTCGTAGCGTTTTGAACGAGCTTTAAAATTAAGGTCAAAGGTCAAAATACTATTTAAACGATAAACGACCGAGTTTGCCGGTTAACCAAACCACTTCAACTAGTACGAGTTTTTGAAGGATCTGAAATCGTAAGACCTGCGAAGTTAAATAAAATCATGAAAAAGGGGTTCGGCATCTTTTGCATTGTACTTGTTGACAGCAAATGATCATGTCCTTCGCATCAACTACATGACAACTGCCATTGTCCGGGATAAAAATTAGACTAGTACAGGGGAGTTTAATACATGGCAAATGACGGTCCACAAAAAATTCGGCGCTTTGGCGTCCTCTTTGACTATTTGCTCAAGTCAGGGATGTGTTTTTAAAAAAGAGCGAGGAAACCTGTTTCCCATTCTTCTCTAAAATATATTGGAGAAATATTAGTAATTAATTAGTCGGCTTAACGACAGACAAACTGCGTTTTATGATTGGCATTAATAGTGGGGAGGTTTACTCGATGTTTATGAAGCGCTTGTCTAACTCACGCAACATTTACAGAAAATCTGAAAGGTTTTTCATTTGGAAAAAAAGCTTGTCATTCACGAATTGCCCTGTTTTCTTCATTACTTTTTAAATTTTGAGAAATCCCAAAGCCTGTAAGGTTAGTCAGGGCGAACAGTAAACGAAACCCGAAAAAAAAACAAACATTAAATTAATTTTAGGCCAAAATCAGAATGATCTTTGCAAAAATCATAGTGAAAAAATGTAAAATGGTGAGTGCTTAAATTTTAAGTTAAAGTTTTTTGTCTGTGGTGATAGGACATTAACAAAGATACTTAATCACTTGGGAAAAAAATCAATAAAGAACATTTGTTCTCAACAGAAAAACATCTATTCAGGTCTATGAAGCATACTTATTTTTTGTTTTACTTGATTTAAGAAGCACATTCTGCGACGAAGATTTTTCGTCAAAAAAAAAACAAAAAAAACGAACTAAACACTATCGAACTCATTGATAGGCATTTACATGTAGACGCTGTGATGTGCATTGTCACAACATTAAACATTCAGTTTTGCTTGAAAATAAATGTTTGCAAAAAGCAGTTTTGAACGATTATGAATGGTTAACAGAATTAAATAAAAAAACGTATTTTAGTGTAGATGATCTTTGGCATGGTAAAAAAATAAAAACTAAATATTTGTTCCTGGGCGTGTTAGTGAAGATCTCAAGAAAATAGCATATTTTTCCTTATCGCACTTATGTCAAACGACGTCGATCTGGTTGCGACAAAACGCTTAATAACGCGACGGTTACTACTCAGGCACTTTTGTTTCAGCAACTAAATTGGTAATGCTTCAATGTAGATTAGGATTCACCATTATTAGAGCCGGATAAGAAACAAAATGACGATTAACACTATTTGTCTTGAACTCCATAAAAATAGTGTTTATCGTCATTCTGTTTCTTATCCGACTCTAACAATGGTGAATCCTAATCTATATTGAAGGATGTTAATGTTTTGTCCTCAAAGAGAAAGCAAGACAAAAAAGATAAAGCAAATCTTTTTTTTAAAGTAAAATGAAAACCAAAAACAGATTTTCATCTCAAATCAAAAGGCTTAAGTAAGTTTTTTAAATTTCACTATAGGAAACAATTGTCAAGTACAAACAATTGCAGACAAATAATAGTTTTAAAATTGGCGAAGAAAAGGCATAGTTAGAAATAAATAATTTAAAACTGACAGCCCCTTGAGATTTCTCAATGCCTGTCAACGCCCTTGCGGTAAAGAACTACTGCTCTAAACCAAGCATAAACTTGGGTATGCATGATTAGATGTTCAAATTCTGGCTTTTACAACTTCTTTTTCCAGAACTTGTGAAAAGCAAAATTTGAAAATGTCTAAAGGCGAACAAAGAACAGGAGTAAATCACAATAAAAATAAAACTTCAAAAAATCCCAATTCCTACCAACGGATGAAAGTCAAGTAGCTAGTTTGCTTTTCAAACGTTGTAAGATGCATGAGGTGACATCTAAACCTTTGATCAGCAAATGAACTCTTGAAATAAACTGTTATCAAGGAAAATCAACAGTTCTCAGAATATTCGATCAACAACAATTAAATTACTAAAACAGAAGACAAAAAAATATGCAATCTTTAGTAAAACTGTTTAACGATAGCCATGCTGCTTACTTACTGCTTCAAAAGAAAGTTCTTGCGGTTGTTTGGCGGGTGCATCTAAAGTTAAATTTAAGTAAACCAAGTTTTTCTAGGTAAAAAAAAACAATAGTATTATCGAAAAAATTATAAATACAGCACTGTTATATACAATTATTATGAATGAACTTAATCAAAGCCTAATATATGTATATTCTTGATGTAAATTACAGCATGTATTTAATTTTACAAATTAAATTCTTTTTAAAACAAAAAGCACGCGCACAGGCAGAGTTGCGAACTTATTGAAATGGTCGCTCCCAGCAAACTTAGCAATGGGATTTCACGTAAAATCCAGTGGACCAAGTAAAGTTTACATGTACGTGCTATGTCTGCTGGTCATTAAAATGAGTCGCGCTGACGGCTTGGAATTACGATCCAATGACGTCATAGGTTTCGTTTCTGCTCACAACAAAAGCATTCTCGTTGAAACAGAACATAATAGAGCGAACCTTGCGTGTTCGTGTTGCGCTTCCACAAAAGCTTGTGCCGGGTCGAAAGTTGTTTTTCAAACCTGAAAAGAAATGGAATTTTGTTCAAAACTGATAACACAATGCTGCAATGTTCAGTTATTCGTCTTTGTTTAAATCGGCTGTTTAAAGACAACGTTACAAACAAATGTAAGCAGCTTGGAAAATAAACAAAAAGCTTTTATAAAATTAGTGTTTATTTATATATCTTTGAAAACATTTAAAACCTGAAATAGATCATATTGGGTAGTTGAATTCGGTTTCTAATCACAATATCAAATCATCATACACTATTTTTCAACATTTTTTACAGCGATGAAATTAAATCGGGAGTCCAAACCGTACTTCGACGTATAACTGAATTCAAAATGCTCTTGGTGGTAAAAATATACAAATACATACTTATCGTAAAGTTCTTTCAACTTTTTAGTTCCTTCAACAGTTGAATCATCATGTAGTACCCTGCAATAATATTAATAGCTAGCTAATCTAATTTTCCAAATATCCATTGAGAAATTTTACATACAGACTGGAATTTAAAGTATTAGACACAAAAATTAACCTACTTTATTCACTAAAAAATCTAAACAGAAATTCTTCCCAATGTGCTTAATAAAAACTATTGCATTTTTTTTACATAGACCTATGTAAAGCACGAAAAGCACGAAAATATATATACGAACACGAAAATATACGAAAATAATGTAAAGCACGAAAATAAACAAGATTTAGTGTGTTTGGTGCCAACCTTTTGTACATATTTCCATGTTGAGTGCACTGTATGTAACTTGATTTTAAGCTTTTAATCTCTTCTTCAACATTTAAAACTGTGTCGACATCCGGGACAGTTTCATCGATTTGTATGTTGGACCTAAAAATTAAAACAAACAAACTTAGAACAATTTCTATAAAAAAATTTTGCAACACTACAAACCGTCCTCGTTTTCTCGAATTTTCTTTTTTGTCATCTTGTCTGTTTGAGTCTAAAAGCAATAATATATATACTGAAAAAACTCTATATTATAGTAATTAAAACTATTAATATCAAAACGACAAAACATTGAAAAAGAAAAACTGTATAAAAGTTACCTTTATCACTTTTAGAAGTTCTACTACTACTTGAACTTCTTGAATCTCTGTAAAAAAATTATAGTAGATTTAAAAAGTATGGCTCAAAAGTGCACTTAATGATGCTGCATCAAAATATAGATTTTTTTTTTTAAATAAATTTTAAATTATACTTCATACATTATTCAAAAACAACAAATATCTTTTACATCTTAATTCAGCAATTAACAATTTTCACAAACCTTGAGTGATCTCCTCTCGATTTTCTTGCAGGTGATTCATAATAAGTGTCATCAATTCTGCAAAAAAAAAAAGCAAACTTTGTCTTATGTTTAAGAAGCACAAATCTCTACGAAACATAAACGATGAACTTTATTAACCTTGAAAAAGATTTTCTTGAATTTGAATTGTCACGAGGATGAGCTTCATCAACACCTTTATGATAATTATGCCTAAAGATATGCAGATTAAGAAAAAACTATAATTTAAATGTAAAGAAGTAGGACAAAAAGATTCTTATTTAATGTTAAAGAAATGAGCACTTTATTTTTGCAATAAAAAAAACACAACTATTATCAAAAACAAAAAAACAAGCAAATAAAGTGCTTTCATAAATTTCTTTAGAAATTCAAAATTTTTAACTTTTATTGAAATACTTAGTGATTGCCATAAAATATACTTAATATACAGGGGTCCCTAAATTATCACTACAACTTCAAAAATTTGGCATAAATCTGTTTTTGATGTTTAGTACAGTTTGTGCAAAAAGAAAACAAAGACTTTTGAGTTTTTATCTAATTATGCTTTTTTTTTGCGTTTTGCCTTTTTGCTGTATATACTTAATTATTTACTTTTTTGTCTTTTTGCAATTCTTGAATTCCTTAAAATAAACACTTCCAGGGAAAAGACCCAGTGTGTGTCTTGGTTTATATAGGGACAAAATCAGACACTCAAATCTAGAATAACTTTTGAACTAACTGTCGTATTTTATCTCTATAAACCAAGACATGCACTGAGCCTTTTGCTGGGGAGTGCTCATTTTAAGGAATTTAAGAATCTGCAGAAAACCAAAAAATATGTAAATAATTAAATAAATACAGCAAAAAGTTAAAAATGCAAAAAGGCAAAAAAAGTCTACCAACTAGCTGGGTCTTCTTTAAGCAGGAAGCATGGCCTTGCCATGTTTGTCCACAAGCAACTGAGATACATGCTTTTGGACCAATCTCCACCAACATCAGAGATCGAGTGGTTGTGTGTGGACGTTGATGGTTATAAAATAGTCAACGTCTACAAACCACAGCCAAAGCGATTGCAAATCCTGAATCTCCCAGTGTTTCCTCACCTCTGTCTTTATGCTGGCGATTTTAACTGTCATCATGCTGACTGGGTTTACGATGACAACAGTCCGGACGGTGAGTGCTTGGCTGGCTGGGAAAGTATTAATAGTCTTGCCCTCCTAGAAAATGCCAAGGACACTGCCAGTTTTTATTCCAGCTGCTGGAACACTGGCACCAATCCAGATCTAACTTTCACCAGCATAGGTCCAAACAGTCGCTTACCAGATAGACGTGTCCTTGACAAATTCCCCAGGTCACAACATCGACCTTCGCTTATTACACCACCAAGATTTGCTATGGCAGTGCCATGCATGCCTGTTAAGCAATGGAACTTCTGCAAGGCCAAATGGAGTCACTACCTTGCTTTGACAAA
This sequence comes from Diplosoma virens, assembly GCA_963680785.1. Lineage (NCBI taxonomy): Eukaryota > Metazoa > Chordata > Ascidiacea > Aplousobranchia > Didemnidae > Diplosoma > Diplosoma virens. The sequence continues at coordinate 18,997,054 of OY796882.1, read as the reverse complement.
TAAATTTGCAAAGACTTTGTTGCCACCTGACTCACTTGATGTGGATGCAACTTACCAGGACTTTTGTAACACCATTAAGAAAGCAGCCAAAAAGACTATGCCATGCGGGTATCAAAATAACTATATTCCGTGTTGGGATGCAGAGTGTGAATTCCTCTATAAAACCTTTCTGCAGACTCCTCAGGGAGACAATTCAAGTTTGGCTGCTACAGCTTTGCTTGCCATGCTTGACAGGAAGCAGAGGGATCGATGGTCCGAGGCAGTTTGGAGCATCGACTTCTTACACTCTAGTCGAAAAGCGTGGAGTATTTTGAACAACCTTACTGGTAGGTCACGACACTTTCCTTGTTACTGTACCGTTTTAGCCGATGCTATTGCATCTCAGCTGGTTAGAAATGGGAAATACGAGGCTGTTGACTGCAAGTCATCTCGACTTGTCTTTCAAGAAGTGTCTGACCTTCAGAGGGCCACAACACCAGATGCAGTAAATATCTCTGACAATTTTTCACAGAAAAAATTTGCTGCTGCCCTTCAACATTTAAAACCAGTTAAAGCTCTGGGACCTGATTCCATCTGCCCCGAGCATATAATCCACGCTGAAGCTGCTTTGAAGTCCTGGTTACATGAATTCCTTTCTTTCTGTTTCCACCGACTCAAAATTCCCAAGATCTGGAGAAGAGTGCTTGTGGTCGCAATCCCAAAACCAGCAAAGCCCGTGGGAACCCAAAGAGTTATCGACCAATATCTCTGCTCTGTGTTCCCTACAAGATCCTCGAGAGGCTTATCTACACCCATGTTAAACCATTAATCGATCCACTGCTCCCTAAAGAGCAGGCTGGGTTCCGACGCAGGAAGTCAACGGTAGATCAAGTTGTTCTGCTAACCCAGAACAACGATGATTCTTTTGAGGCTAAAAAGAAGGCCGGTGCCTATCTGAGATCTGAGAGCTGCTTATGACACTGTCTGGCACCATGGCCTCACCTGCAAGCTGCTGAGACTTCTTCTGAATAAGCACATGGTCAGAATGATCATGGAGCTTGTCCGAAATCAAAGTTTCACCTTTACCACCAGTGACAGCAAGCAAAGCTGGCTACGCAGTCTTAAAAACGGCGCTCCTCAGGGATCAGTCTTGGCTCCCCTCCTATTTAACATCTATACATATGATCTGCCTTCCATAATTTCCAGAAAGTTTGCTTATGCTGATGATTTAGCATTGTTGCACTCTTCTGGAAACTGGAAGGACTTGAAGGGGACTGTAAGCCAAGACATGTCTACACTTTCAGCATATCTCCAGACTTGGAGGTTGAAGCTCAGTCACACTAAGGTGGTGACAGCAGCCTTTCATTTAAATAACTGAGAGGCCAAATGCGAGCTAAAAGTCTACAACAAGGGTAAACTTTTACCATTCTGTCCAACCCCTACTTATCTTGGGGTAAAACTGGACAGATTGCTCATGTTTTGTCACCATCTAGTGGCATTGTGCAAAAAACTATTCTCGCACATCACACTGCTGAGGCAACTTGTGGGCTCGGGATGGGGTGCTGGTACTAAAACACTACATATACCCACCTTATCTCTAGTCTACTCAACAGCTGAGTACTGTGCACCAGTCTGGTGTTGCAGTGCTCACACTCGCCTCATTGACAGTGTCTTGAACAACACCTTGCACATAGTCACTGAATGCCTGCTTTCCACTCCAATAGACCACCTACCTGTACTCTCAGGCATCCAGCCAGTTGAGCTTTGCCGAATGGGAATGACACTCTCCTTGGTTCACCATGGATCTCTGGACCCTGATCATATCTTGTATGGTCTTTTAAGTGGGTCCTCAGATACTTGCCAAGTGAGACTAAGATCCAGATGCCTGTTTGTGCCAGCTGCGTGGAATCTTTTAGACAACCTTGCCAGACTTGGCATCTGCACTTCTGAATGGACAAATCACAAATGGAAAACAGAGTATTGTGAAAATGCTTCCAGGCTCTGTGCTTTTGTGCCCGAGACTGGTGCCAGGTCTGTAGGGATGGGCTTACTCCGAGTAGCTTGGGTTAAGCTCAACTGCCTGCAGACTAGTGTTGGGCAATTCCATTCATCCATGCACAAATGGGGCCTCGCTCCTTCACCGAATTGCGAGTGTGGCACCTCTAAGCAAACCGCAGACCATATTCTAACAGCATGCCTTATACATTGGGCACCACATGGAGCACAAGGTTTGACAGTTTTGGATGATGAAACTCGATGCTGGCTTAATAACATCACTGCCAGCATCTGATTCAGGCAGTGCGGCAGCCTGGGCTAGTAAAAGGATAAACCCTTGGCCCCAGTCCTGTTTGTGTCTGACCTGAAGTGGATACCCTTCATATGACAACGCAATAAAATTATCCCCTGTATTGTGAATTTTTTAAATAATAAATTTTTTAAACATTAAAATTTGGAAAATTACAATGAAGCAGTAAAGGCTTTCTGGTCACTTTTTGGTCATAAATAACTCAAAATAATGACTTTAATGTATGCCAATAGTTAATATTAACAATTTTACTTGCAAATAAAGTAATTATTTTAACACCAAAATAAACATATTAAAGTTAAGATATAAAGATGTACATGACATACATATATTGTTTCAACATGTTTTTATCAACACTTCAACAACACTAAAAGCTAAAGATTTTGAAACAAACCTAAAATTATTTGGACTATTTCCAAATTCAATTGCTCTTTTTGGCATTTCTTGTGTTTTATCAAAATATTCATCATGCAAATGTCCTGAAAGAGTTAACGGTGAAGAAGAGGATGATGATGGAAATGGAAAAGATTGTAGTGGATATGAATACTTCAATGAAGAAGATTGAGAAGACCCTGGGTATTGCTCTTTTGAAAGTATTGTTTGAAGAAAATCATCATCAAAATAATCAGCATACATCAGTTCTACATCATCAAGATAGGTTGAATCAATGCTTTTTTGATGGGAATTAGTTGTACTGTTGTTGGTTGAGTTTGATGATATTTTAAATTTATTACTTTCAGTTTCATAATAAGCATGAGAAATTTGTCCCATTCCATTGGAGTAATGGTTATACTGTATTCCATTGGGATCCACATTTAACTGTTGTGAATAATTATATGAAAAATCATCATATAGCTGATGTGGGTGTTGCATTGGCAAAAAAAAATTTTAAATAATAAAATTACAAGATTTAAATAAATTAACTAAAACTTTATTAAAAAAATGATAGATCTTAATTTAAGTATGATATTCTCAATTACAATTAAACTTTGAATGCTATATTTTTTAATTATCAGTTGTAAAAGACTGGAATCATATAACTTTCTTGCTGTAGTATTTTTTCTACAAGTCTCTTGAATTCCTGTAAAGAATGAGGGCAAGAAAGCTATATCACCCAAATACTATTGCTCATTTTGAAACTATTTTAATGCCTGTCATTTTTTATGGGATTGAGCCAAAATTAAAATCAACTTTGACAACTAACAACCAATTACAGTATAATCCAATTTCACAAAAAATACTTAACATTGTTATTATGACTACTATTTACCCTCATGACTTGGAAAACAGCAGCAAGAGCATTAAATTTAGAAAAACTTGACAAGTGACTAGACCTGTTTACACTGAGCAATTAAGAATAGATATTTAAATTTCACAATTTGTAAAACATTGCATGCCTATTAGTGATTTTTTTAATCTTATATGCTTGCATATAAACTTGCTAAATCAATCAATCTAAGGTGCCATTGTCACACTAAAGCTACTAAAAAAATTGTTTATAGTCAACAATCTGTACTAGGTGAACCAAAGCAGGATGTATAATTACTTTGAAAAAAATAAATTGAAATTAAATTTGTAATGGAACAACATGATTACATTTTAAACTGTGACCATATCACTAACACCATCAATTTGGCTCTCTTGAAGTACTTGGCATGGTGCTAATTTTTGATAACAAACATGAATTTAAAGACATCTTTTTGCTTACAAGAGAACATTACTTCATTTTTATCAAACTTTAAATTGCTACACATTTTTACAACACAGGTAGAAGATTTTTCAGTTAAAAATTACACACCTTAGGTTGGAGAATGCTAAAAGTTTCTAACAAAAGTTAAAAACTGGCAGAATATCGTAAAACATGTTAAACGTATATTGTTGATTTAGAAATTATAAAGAAAAAAGTGAAAAGATTGATGCTAAGATTGTGCAACCCTAAAAGTTTTAAAATACTGTTTACAACTGCTTAAAAATAGCAAAAATAAATGAAAAAAAAAGTTTTTTGACTTATAAAACGTAATAAAAAAGCTTATTAACAATTGAAACTATAAGGTTGGGTAGGGTTCATGATGTAATAAAGCCATAAAAAAATTTGAATTTATTGACTTCATGAGCCCCAAGTTATAATGTTATAGCAGTCAGACAAAGTAGAAAGGAAATATTTGATACAGACTAGCACAGTTGCTCATGCTATACCTTATTTGTCATGTATTAAGTGCCCAAAAAAGTCTTTGCTGATTTTTGTTGACTTATTTTAGGTACCCTTTTTTCATTACTAACAAGCATAGTTATACAGGAACCAACTTGTATTGACAAATGGTTGAATGATTTTAGTTTTTATAATTTTTCATGACAAATGTTATTTTATTTCTTATTTTAGAGCCTTAAAAATGACTGATAGAAAATAGATAATTTGTGCTTGTCTGTTGTATGAGTTTAAACTTGGCACAAATGCTTCATCTGCTTCTCATAAGCTATGTACAGCATTTGGTGAAGGTGCAGTAAGTGAAAAAACTGCATGAAACTGGTTTAAAAGTTTTGCTCTGGCAATGAAACACTTGAAGATGAACCTTGAGCCTGACAACCAATATCTCTAAACAATGGCGATTTAAAGGCAGTCATAAACTCAGATTCATGTCTAACCTGTCACAAACAAGCTTCAAGATTTAATTGTGATGAAACCATAAGACTTCATTTGCACCAGCTGGAAAAGAGATGGAAGGTAGAAGACCTTTAATTTCCTTTATAAAAATCAGCAAAGACTTTTTTGGGCACTTAATATTTATATATGTGTAAGTTGCCAGTCTTTAAGAAATCTAAATAATGCATACAAACCAGTACAAAAAAGTTTTAAAAAACATTGTCACTAGCATAAAACAGCCAAAAAAAACTTGATACCAAAAATAAAATTACAAAAAAATTTTACTTGCACTTTCAGGGCTCACAAAATCAACTGATATACATTCATTCAACTCTGTTGAAATATACAAAGTTTGTTTTACAATTCAAACCTAAATAGCTTACAGATAAATGAAATTAGGCTAGTGTCTAATTTTTTTAAAATTTGTAGGCCAGCCAGAAATAACCCCATTTAAAATTTTTTTAGATATAGAAGTGTTTACTATGGTCCAAAAACTATGCCAGTTTATGCCTATAAAATATCATTTAGCTAAAAACACAGCCAAACAAATTAAGAACAATATGGGCATCGTTGCCATCTAAACCTTTTCACCAGCAAAAAAATTTTAAGAACAATCTAATTTTGTAATACTGAGTAAGTTTTCATGGCATAAAATAGAATATTAAAAATGTTTTTTTTGAAGAAAAAGTTATTTTACGTGCAAATAGTTTATTTCAATGTGTGCTTCATCTTTTGGGTCTCTTCAAAAAGGGACTGTAAATGTTTTTTGTGGTAAAACTAACGAGGACAAAATATAAAAACAAGAAAAAAAGGATCATTCTGGAAGCAATAGTGTAACATAGCAACTGGGTTAGCTTCACTAAGAAAAATTGCTCGTGATTATTTTTTGATGAACCCAATCTTTTTGGAGGTAAAATTATCATTTCAACACATAACACTTTTAAATTGATTTTTTAGGCAAAAAAATTTTCCGGTGCGTAACAAAGTTGGTGTATTTCGCTCAGTTATATTCGTATTGCTGGAGCTTTTTGGTAAAATCTTGAAAAACAATGATTAGGATAAAATTGTTTTGCCCCTTTCCCAAATCCTTTGTTCAAGTATAATTATGACGACAATCCACGAGTCATGTTTTTAGTTTATAAGCTTAAAAAAATGGATAGAAAAAATATTTTATAATTAGAGATTAAACCACACCTGAATCAAAAATACATATTAACCCCTAATCATTTTCTTTGAACCCGAACCGAAGCTGCATCTCTAATAAAATTTGCTGAACCTGAATTAAAACACTAAAAATAAAATTTGCCTAATTTGAACATTACTTTAAGAAATTCGACGTCCTCATTAAAAGCAATAAACACTAATAAAGCTTATATCAATTTGTTTATTTTAACAGTAAAAAAATTAATGAGAAATCACTGGCAACTTTACTTTATTGAAATTAAACCTTATTATCCGGCTTATAAATAAAATCATTAATTTTATTTTTCTGTAAAAACATATTTTTATCAAACATCATTTAATATATATTTAAAGCAATCTTCAATTAACAATGTATTTGACACTTATTTTTCAATTTTTTGTATAGGTGAATTAACCAACCAAAACGAAACCACATACTTATGACGTAATAAAAGCTCACCGAACTATTTAAGCAGAGACTACTTAGCATTTACTGTCAGTTACTATTACCATAGTCGCTATACTATAATATATAGCGACTATGCTATTACTTAGTAGTCTTTAATTTAAGTAGCCTTATGCAGTCTTTAAGTCAAGTGTACTGCAAAAAAAACAGCAAGGTTCGTGTCTACCAGAAAAAGTCAATGGCTTGATTGATCTAACAGCTGCATGCATACACCATTGTCTGGCACGTGGCCTCGCCTCACTAGTCACCAACTTGCCAACTGTTGAAACTTTTGCAGGATAATCATTGGTACGAATGTGCTAGTCTGTATCAAGTATTTTACCCGTGTACCATCTGCATCAAAAAACAAAGGTTTTACCTGGAACTAATTTCATCCTTTCTTTCGATTTCCAGACTTGATGGCTAAAGTTGAGATATGTTAAGACGGTAATGGCAGCCTTACAACTGAGGTCCTAATATAACCTAAAATTTTTCGGTACTTTCCTCTTATCGCCCCACCATCAATTTTTTTGGTGAAACTAACCAAGAGTTCCCTTTCCAGTAGTTTAATAGCAACTCAGCAAATCGAAAATTATATTTCTATTACCAGAAACCTATATCGAAAATTGTGTTCCTGCCAACCTATGCAACTATGTTCCTGCCAACGTATGTCAATCTGACCGGCTTAGTCAAGATTATGGCTATTAATGGCCTGAGGTCAAAAAGAATAATGCTTTCTTCACGAAGATCCTGCACCACTTCAAAAAGTCCGTCTTCTATTTGGCGAATGTCTTCGAGAGAGTTCGTTGTATCAATCTCACCAATCCTATCTCTTCCTTATACAAAGTGGGGCATAAGTTTGGAAACAATTTTTTAAATTAAATTATTTTGTTACTATAGAATAGTTCCTAAATACGAAATACGTTTTATTATAGCTAAGACATCACTCTAACACAATATCAAATAAATTTTTGCTAAATTTTAAACGATTCGAAAATGTCAGACAAGAGAGAAGCTATAGTTGTATTACACCGTGCCGGAAAGTCAGATTCCTCTATTGCAAAGTCACTTTCAATTGCGAGATCCACTGTTTGAAAGACATTGACACGTTTCAATGAAAGAGAGGATTTAGCTGATCGTCCAAGCACCCAAACGAAGTGGTAAACCACGCACCGGTCTAAATCAATGATTAAGTGGATTCGAGAGAGAATTAGGAGAAATCCCCAAGGAGATCCATGTGACAAATGGCAAAGTTTATTGACATGAGTTTCAGAACCATGAGACGACTCTTCCACAAAGACCTGAAAATGTCCTCTTTCACTCTCCAAAAGAGACAAACTCTGTCAGCAGCTGAAAAGCAAAAAAGATTGGAGAGAAGCAAAATTCTTCTAAAGGAATTCTCGTCTGGCACGGCGGGTGAAATTGTTTGGTCAAACGAGAAGATCTTCACAGTTAAATTCGCTCGTAATCGAAGAAATGACAGGATCATTGGAATAAATGTCATAGGAATTCCTTATAACCAAAAAAACGTGTACTAGACAATGAAACCAGCCTCCGTCATAGTCTGGGCCGTTGTTTTAAAAACCTGGGGTCTCTCCTCATTTTTATTGATCAAAGCGCAAAAATTAACACTAAATATTATGTTGAAAACATCTTGAAGCCAATGTTGAAATCTGCTAAAGATCACTTCGGCGATGACACCTTGTGGACATTCCAAGAGGACGGTGCCGCGTCACACACAGCGATGTTGCACAGAACTGGTGCAGAGAGCATATTCTTAGGTTTTGGTCTAAAGAAATGTGCCTCCCTGCTCCCCAGATCTGAATCATATGGATTTTTTGGTGTGGTCCATCCTCGAAGCCAAGGTCTGTGGAAAAATTCAACACAGTGCTGACGATTTAAAACAGTCTCTACTGCGAGCATGGCGAAAAATTCCACAAGAACAGCTGCGTGCCTCCGCGGAGGATGTTCGCCAGAGATTGCGGGCGGTAATCAAAAGCAATGGGGACATTTCGAATAAAATTATTTTGTATGCTTTGTATTGACTTTCATGCAATTGTACATATCTGTAAATTGTTAGATATATTTTTCGTTACATTATAGTATCGATTTTAATTTGCTTCCATATTTACGCCCACACCTGTAGGCTGTAGCTTACCAAATTCACGACTTAAAATTTAATACAACCTTTATTCAAGCAAAATTAGTCAGCGTATAGATCCACAGAGCGTAGAATTTTCGATAAAAATTGCTCCAATTTAACCAGACAACGAAATTTAAAATAACGATAGCAAAAAATTTTACCAGGCTATTCAAACGATCTACTGTAAAAGTGCCCTCTACAAATAACGTAACACTTTCTTACGCGAAAGACTTCAATTGAATGAATTCCTCTATGTCAGCTCTTTAATTTATAGAGAGAGGCTTAAGAAGTTATGGCGAGCGAACAAAGCATTTGTGACGCAATACGTGGTTCTATCGATTGACAAAAAAAAAAAAAAAGAATCCTGCATCGCTGCATTTCGCAATAGTAAATACAATGCGAACTAATTTGGCGCGACTGAGTACAAATAAGCACGTGCATTGACTACAATGAGACTTCGATAAAATTCAGGACAATTCTTAATTAATTTAAATTCTCTGAAGGCAAATAACGCTGATCAAATTTTTAGAAGCAATAACTATTTGTTAAATTGAATTTTTACCAAAAAAGGGCCGATTACAAAACAACCATCTAGACTAGGATGAAATAAAAAAGAAACTAGAAGAAAAAGGGGTACTTTACTGTTATCACCCCACCACCCCAAAATGTTATAAAATAATGTAATAAAGCACACAAATGTATTGAAGCTAACAGGAAGCAATAGAAGGTGGGGCGATAACAGGAAAGTACCAATTTTTCAACAATAGTAAATTTTTAGCATTTTGCAAAAACCGACTTTGTCACATGGTTGTGAGACAACTAGGGGCTCGAATAAGGTACTAGCGCCAAAACAATTACAGTAGAACGCCGATTATCCGAAACGTCGATTTTCCGAAACGAAACGTCGACTACTTTAACAAAAGTCATCAAAGCGTGACGCCTGTAAGCGAGAAACATTCGAAAACAAATTGTGTTTCGAAAAACGCGCAACGTTTGAAAGCAAAAAGCATTTGACAACGTGTCGTATTTCCTTGAAGTTTCAAACTAATCTAGTCACTACAGTATATCTGCAACCAAAAGAAAAACAAATTTACTTACTATTGAGACAAAACTTGAAATTATAAATCAAGTAGAAATGACCATAATGTACAATAAATAACCATATGTGGAAATGATGCTTTTTATTGCAAAATTGTATTTTGTTCGATTATCCGAAAAAATCAGTTATCCGAACCACCCCTATTCCTAATTAGTTCGGATAATCGGCGTTCTATAGTAGAACTGTTTTATCACTACTTTACAGTATAGGACACCTGTCTGATAGACAGGTTCTTAAATGACGCATTGCGCGTTAACACTACGAAAGTGGGCTGAAAAGTTCATAGCCTGACCTAGAAGGACTTATGCCACAATGATGAAATTTGACATGCCTAAAATGTAATCCTTTGTAACACTAACCACATACTTTATTTTTGGATTTACTGATGCTGACGTGTTTTTCGAGACTTTGAAAAGTGGTACCAGAGACTTTCAGTAAAAATGGAAAAAATTGGCACCGTGGTATTATCAAATATCTACCGAAAAAGGGGTTAGCCACCAAAGACATTCATGTCGATATGGTTGCTAGCTTAGGGAATGATGCTCCAGCTTTATCAACAGTGAAAAAGTGGGCAGCTGAATTCAAGAGCGGTAGGGAGAGCCTTGAAGATGACCCAAGGTTAATCGTCTAGCATCAGCAACAACCCAAAAAACATCGACTGTGTTCACAACATGGAAATGAAGGACAGACGTTTAATAGTATCAATTGCCATTTGGTCTCTGCCTCGAAGGCACGGACTCAATATTCATCTTGTGTGAGGAAACATTTAAGAAAACTGTCTGAATTCGTCCCAAAAAGGGTCAAGTTTACCTGCGACATGACCAGCCTGGTGTGCTTTTGAGCAGGCGTCAAAAGACATGGCGGCACCCACCGAGCGGACAACTTTGACATGCCAAGTTCTTGGTGCAGAATGTTGTCAACTCGTTCACGGGAAATGGCTAGAGCATCTACTATCTGATTAGCTGTTAAATGTCTGTCATCCATTATCATGTGGTGAACACAGTCGATGTTCTCTTGGGTTGTTGCTGATGCTGGACGATTAACCTTGGGTCATCTTCAAGGCTCTCCCTACCGCTCTTGAATTCAGCTGCCCACTTTTTCACTGTTGATAAAGCTGGAGCATCATTCCCTAAGCTAGCAACCATATCGACATGAATGTCTTTGGTGGCTAACCCCTTTTTCGGTAGATATTTGATAATACCACGGTGCCAATTTTTTCCATTTTTACTGAAAGTCTCTGGTACCACTTTTCAAAGTCTCGAAAAACACGTCAGCATCAGTAAATCCAAAAATAAAGTATGTGGTTAGTGTTACAAAGGATTACATTTTAGGCATGTCAAATTTCATCATTGTGGCATAAGTCCTTCTAGGTCAGGCTATGAACTTTTCAGCCTATCCTCGTAGATGTCTGCGTCATATCAGTAGCATGTTTTTTTCTTTTTTTTTCTTTTGTGCTTTATTGTTTTTAAGGTACAACAAGTATGCAGATCATGTTGACTTTTATTATATCATTACAATGTATTGTTTGCATGTCCTATAATCTATACCGTCTTTTACTGCTTCTTTTTTGTCAGCTTTTATCGTGTTTTTGTGCTTTGGTTTGTGTTGTTGCTGCTAAAAAATAAAAAAAAACATACATACATACATACATACATACATGCATACATACATTTTTAAAAGAATCGATAAGTGGTCCCACATCAACAGACTACTTATTAATTTTCAAAAATGCTGCAGCTGAAGCTTTGCTAAGAAGGACATACTATTTGGTTAACCGTGGAACTATGCCGAGAAAGCTTGAGATTTAGACCCCTGTTTGTGTCAGCTTCTTGGAACAACTAAGTCGAGCCATAGGCATCCGCACTTGCAAGTGGACAATTATAAATTAAACACGGAATTCTGTGAGAGCAGATTTACCCTTTCTGCTCAGGGCCAGTATTTGGTTTTTTGGAATGGGATTGCCACGAATACTTGAGTCAATTTTAATTGCTAAAGGATTAATATTGGGCTGCTCCAGTCGTCCATACACAAACGGGTCTTGCTTCTACATTGAATTAAGAAACTCCTAAGTACGTTTTGTCAACGTACACTATACATAGGGAACTACTTAGATTGCAACATCTAACGGTTTTTAATATTGAACCCAATGCTGGGTCAGCACTATCTGTCCCAGCATCCGATTCCGCCGAAGGAGCAGTCTGTAATATTAAAGAATAAACCTGAGGATAACCTTGGCCATTTTGTCTCTATCTAACCTTAGTGGGTTTGCTCTTACAAATAAAATTAGCAATTAAAACATAAAATTTAATTTTGTAACATGATGCACACTACTGGTAGGTCGTGTCCAATTCGAATAAAAAACGATTAGAGTGAGAGTAAAAAGAAACAAAATTTGTTGCTGTAAGAGATAAAAAGAGAAAAAAGTGTCGCGCAAATTCTTCTTGCGGGCCCAAAGTGAGCCCAAAATTTTTGGAATTTTTTTTAATTTGTCAAGATGCTCAAGAAGAACTTATTTCTTTTGAACCAAGTACTTTCTCTCAGAAACTAACCCTGTATCTCCCTAAAACTAATTCTCACTCCGATCAGCTTTTCTTCGAATTAGACACGACCCTACTTGTAGAACCAAAGGAAACCGCACTAAATTGTTAAAAAAACAGTAATAATAACAACCGCTGAATTGGTGTTATTGGAAAAAATATTGCAATAAAACTTTAACTATGGTTTAATTCCTATACAGTATACAAATATTATCCGTTAAAGTTGGAAAATCAGTTAGCTGAAGAAATAGAATTTGCACTTCGTAGTATTGCAACTTTGCAGGTTGCAGACCAAGAATAGATTGCAGAGTTCCATTTATCTACGGCTCTTTCATGCAATTACTGCTGAATTAGTATTCAACTTTTGATTTAGTTAAGTAGATCAATCAAGCTTGCAACTAAATCGTCAAAGTTGTATCCTTTTGATGCTTTTAAAATTAATTATCCAGTTTTTAAAATGTTGACTAATTACCGGTAACTAAAAGCAACTTAGTAGTTGCTAATTTTTTTACGAAAAAATTTGCGTATGAAATGGAAAAAAATAGCGGTTTAAATTAAATTTTAAGGATTTCTTATTTTTGCATTGAACAATCTGTCTTGGTTTGTTTATAAGTTTTTTAAGTTTTTTAAGTTCTTTATTAAAGTTTTAAAATAATTTTTGTTTTTAAATACTTGTTATTGTTACGTATTTTCTAAGTTTTTGACCTGATCTACAATTATTATTTACACCAAAAGTTAATATTTAATAAGCAAGTGAAATATGCAATAAGTGCTGAGGATAGACAGATGTAGACTAGCTTTTAAGCATAATTGGTTAAAAAAGAGAATGTGAAGACTTGGTGATTGTTTGGTTTGTGTAATCTGTGGACATTTGTTTTCATCTTTGTGTTTATTTAATGAACCAAAGAATAGGCTGTGCTTTAATTACTCTTATGTTATTTATGGTAATTCAAAATTTGTTGTTTTTAATCAACCTATGATAATTTTTTAGACTTAATCAAAAATGTCCTTAATTTTTCAAATTACAAAATCTTTAATTAATTTGAATTTTATTGCAGTGGTTATAGTATGCTTTGTTTTGACCATGATTGTTTTTTTTCTTTTGTGTACTTTAATATCTTCCAATTTGGCATTTTTAAATTATCAAGATCTTGGTGGTCACAACTGGTCTGCCTCTGGTAATCAACCTCCGTCCAGTGTGTTTATAGATTTATCACATGTAACTGTACCAGGTTGTGTGCATTTAGATTGGATGAATGGGAAAAATATTACTCAAGTAACTAATTTCTATTTTTATTTTAATAATTTTTTCATGACATTTGATGATTAATGGTAAGTTACTGATGTTAATAATTAAACAATTACTTGGTAATGGAAAGAAAATAATCTTTCAAGTTAAGTTTATGAATCTTATGCTGTTTTTTTGTGATGATGATTGCATTCTTGATTTTGTCACAATGAGTTTTTGTTTAATTTAACAAGCCAATTAAATTTGAAAAAGTGTTGTTAATTTTTTACTCTGTATAAATTGTGACCAGGGCTGCAAACTCAAAGCATTTTTAATCGAGTTTGAGTTCGAGTTCACAAAAATTTTCAAGTCCGAGTTTGAGTTCTTTAAATTTCAATGTTTTGAGTTCGAGTTCGAGTTTGAGTTCACAAAATAGAGTTGAAAAAATACAGTCAGAATAGAGTTAAGAGAATAATTCAACTGCGAAAAACTGAGCACATGTTAAAAATGCTTTGTCATCAATGTTATTAATTTTAATCTATTATTAAACAAAATAAAAGAGGATAGCAAATTATAATTTGGCACCAATGCTGAGAAATGTTATAGTTAAATTTACTCATTAAATGAACTCAAACATCACAAACTTTTTTCAAGTTCGAGTTCAAGTTCGAGTTCAGAAATTTTTATTTTTCGAGTTTGAGTTCGAGTTTGGCCAAAATTGCTGAGTTCTTCGAGTTCGAGTTTGAGTTTGCAGCCTGATTGTGACACAGTTTATTATAAAGGTTTTAAAAGATAAGGTTTAAATTTTGGTGTTATTATCATTGTTGCAATAAGAAAAATAGTTGTTATGAAACATATATTGTGAATTTTTGTGTGACTGGTGATATATTTTTGAAAATGGAGGTATGATAAATGTGTAGTCATTTTTTGTCAACTGTGTGTTTGGGTGGTTAAGTGCACTGTGATTGTGATTGACACGATTGCAGTTTAAGACCTACCTGTGCCATTCTGTTGGGCCTTGAGAAATACACTTTGTGGCACTTAACCCTGCTTGGCAGTCTTGGCAACCTGCTCTAAACTTCAGTCATATCTCTCTAAAAACTAAATATCAAATTAAAGAATTTAAACTGAACATCATTATTGTGGGATCTCCAGAAGCAGATCAAGGTATTGTTTGACATTTGCTCTATGCATACTCCAACACTTTCCTTCAAGTCAGGTAGATAAATATAAAGATGAAAATAAAAGAGTGTTCATTAAAAAATTGCAATTGTCAGATGAAAGCAATCACACCTCATTGTATGTATATGTGCAGTGTATTTTTTGGGCGTTGTAAAAGGCAAAATTTACTAATAGGTATTTTTTAAAATCCAAGATTTATTTGAAAAATTTCTGTCTGTTTTGCTTGTTGTCATTGGTATTGAAAATGAAATTGAACAAAAAGTGAATTTATATATATTTTTATCACCTTGACTTATTTACTGTATGAACTCTGAATCAAATATCAAATCAACTGGTTAAATTTTTAAAGTGAGTTAAAAAGTGATTACATTTATGGAAAAATGGTCATCAAATTCAAGTGAAAAATTTATTTTTCCATTTGTTTTATACTGTAAAACAAATACTGTCAAAAGTTGTATATATGTGTCAATTTTAATTGGAAACTTTATTTTAATCATATCATAACTTATATGAAACAGCTACTACTAAAAAGTCTGTAAATTTTATAGGTTTTTCAAACCTTGATTTTAATGAAAAGATTTTTTGGTCATCAATCTTGCATGAGACAATGTAGTTTTACAGTTTTGAAATCTGATTCTTAGTCAACTCTGCTATTCGGTATCTGAAATTTTTTTAAAATTTGGTGACTACTAATATGATTGAAAAAGCACTTCTGAACCAATTTTAGACATTGATTGAAACTAAAGCAAATTGTGTGACATATCTGAAGTATGAAATAATTTTCCATATAAAGATAGCCTAAAATATTGTAATCTAGCAATCTTCCATCATGATCACCAAAATGTCTGCAAGTGAGGTTTTCATTTATAATCTTTTTAAAGTGTTTTTTGTTCAGGATCTCTACTATCGATTTAATGATGATAAATTAAAATGGATCGCTAAGTCAAATTGGAAATACACTCGAAACTTTAAACCTGATAAAGAAATAATGAATTCTTATGAACAATGGCTTATCTTTGAAGGAGTTGACACCATTACTACAATTCGTTTGAATGGTGTTAAGTTAGGAATTACATCAAATATGTTTCAGACATATGTAAGTTTATTCTAAAATTACTTGCTTGCATGTTTTTGACTTTAATCTATGTCACAATTGCTTAAATCGTCTTTGTATTACTTTATTTTATATTAAGAGCACTTTTGTTTTCTTACTTTTATCAAAAAATAGTTTGTTGATTTTTACAAAACATTAATAATTAATTTTTTTATTTTTACGGCTTAAATGTTTTAGCATTTAATTAATGTTTTTTGTCTTGTATTTAGAAAACTTTGATGCTAATTTTTTTGTATGACCTCACTTGCTGACTGAATCTGTTCTAAGCATCTTAACTGCTTAACAAAGTATCACAATTGTAATAGTGTTAGAGTTTTTCATCTAGATTATATCTGCTGGCTAGGTATATTTCTAAAATGCTGATGTTGTATAAACAGATAAACTAAACTTGCGCAATCGGATAACCACTGCAATCAAATACCAAGGCAGCACCAGAATTAGTTATATGATTAAGTTTCGTCTGTTTTTTGTCGTTTACGCTTTTCTTTTGATACCCTAACAAAGTGTGCATTTATTATATTAAAGCAGGGGTTGTCCGCAAGTTGCCCCCAAAGCCTTTTCGTGCGGCCCGCAAAGAAAGTTTTAATCAGATGATCAATCATCTTGAAACATTGTAGTTCATTTAAACCTCCCCAATCTGTGATGCGCGAGAGATTCCCAAGTGTACTACAAAACCTTTTAAAAAGCATGCAGATAGTATTCATTTAATCGACAAAATAAAACCCTTAAGCAGAGTGAAGACCGTTTTTTTTTTTTTTTTTTGGAGAACTCCTGTTTTGCGGAAGGAAATTTTCAAACTAATTCCCATGGAAACATCGCATCAAACTAATTCCCATGGAAACATCGCAGCGATTGCGGCCCTTGATGAACTTACCACGAAAATTTGGCCCGCGACGAGTAAAAGGTTGGACACCCCTGCATTAAAGCAATAAAAATGATTTTGAATTATAGAGATACAACATCAGTTCATTACTTCAACCAAATTTCAATGTACTTGAAGTTGCTTTTCAATCTGCTGTAGTTTTTGCAAATCATGTTTCTATCACCGAGCCGTATCCAATCCCACCTTCATGTCCTCCCGATGTCCAACACGGTTTTTGTCATGTTAATTTGATAAGGTACCTACTTGCAAGAGTTATTTTCAAACGTTGTGTTGTTCCTTGCTTGCACTTCCTAATTTTTTTTGCTTTGTGGTCCAGCGATTTAAATAAGCTTTTTCAACTATCGATCATGTGGATTTTCTTTGCTCGTCTGTTACAAGTTTTAATTCGTGACAATTGATTTTAGAAATAAAAATTTGATAAATCGGTGGATTTTTTAAATCTCATTAGTAGCTACTAGTAACACGTAAAAAGTGAAAATATTTGATTATATATTTTAGACCCGTCAGTCTCGTTAACTTGCCGTATAATAAGTACGATTTTATAGTGCTTAAAATTCACCTAATTCGTTACGCTAAGATATTACAAAAATTTGTTCAAACCGACAAAAAATCTTTTGCCTGAAATTACTTTTCAGACACTTCGCTCTAACCACAATTTTGTAATGAAACGCCGAGCGAAACTTCATTTAGAACCTTTAACATAAACAGCTTTTTTATCATTTCACTGAATAAATTAGGGGTGTCGAACTAAAAATGCTCCGAGGTCCAAGTAAAAAATTTATTTTAACAGCATAATACAAAATAAAAGTCATTAAAAAAAAAATTTTTATTCAAAACGTATTGGTTTTCCTCGCAGTGTTTTGACAAGAACTTGATAAAGACTAGTTTCTACCACCTGCGTTTTTACCTCGAAAAACGGCTCCATTATTCATCACACTTTTGATCTTCGGCATGCGTTCAAGATCTGTTTGCGTAAAAAATGGCGCACGCCGAACAATATAGGTAATGGAAACGAACCTTGGCTTTTTTAAATTATTTCAGAAAGCTTAATTTTGGTGCTGCTTACCAATCTACGTTAATGAACCGAAGTTTTATTAGTTTTAAACAATTCACCTGGTCATATATCCATAAGTCAATCTCTGCTATCGTTTTACATGTAGCGAAAACTGCTGTTACAGAATATTTTTCGACGAATTAATATAGAGAGCTTCTTCGTTCGCTTAATGCTAATTTCAGGTGTCTGATTGGCCCCTCCAACTTCCTTCATGTTAGCACTTTTTTTTTACGTTTTGTTTTATATGCACGTTCGTCAAGTCAAGTCTGTATCGCAATCAATCTACGCAATGGGTTTCGTTCAGTTTTAACCCCAAAATAACGGAATGATTTTTTCGTCAAAAAATGATGTGACAAAGGAATTTAAAGTTGTGACGCTGGAATATCTTATTGCTTATTATTTAAAATACAAAACACACGTCCCCTCACAAAATATTCTCCCTTGCCGCTTTAGGCCCTGGGTCCTAAATTAGACCATGTTGAATTTAATAAGCTAAAATGTAAACAAATATAGAGATTCCCCCGAGGCCAACAAAAATATGAAAAATAAATTGTTTCGTAAATTAAACAACTTCTACTGTATTTTCTACAGTTTCAACAGTAAAACGTTGTCATCCAAACCCTTTAAGGCCCGCTTCCACCACGAACATGGATAGTATTCTTAGTTTGTGCACACTTCATAACGACCTCAATTGACATTTTTTAAATTCTTTCCGCGCTTAAGCGCTAAGCGAAACAAAAAAAATCAATAGAACAAACAAAGAATGCTCCATTCCACGCTCGTGGTGGCTCGTTTCGAGGCTTTGCGGTCGCTCAGATTTTAAGCGCGGAAAGATCAATAAAAGAAAGAAAGAATGCTCCGTTCCACGCTCGTAGTGAAAACGAGTCGTTAGGCAGGTCTACACTCGTGACCCGACTGTTGATCGAACGACATTTGATCAAAACGATACTTGTTCGAAACGGCATTTGATCGCAATGACAGTTCATTAAAAAAAAATTGATTTTCTAAATTTTTGTTTGAAATTCAGACTTAAGGCCCGTTTCCACTACGAGCGTGGAAAAAAGCATTCTTTGTTTGTTTTATTGATTTTTTTTGCGCTCGCTTTAATTTTAACCGCTCGTTTCAATCGAAGATCAGTAAAAGAAATAAAGAATGCTCTTTTTCACGCTCGTAGTGGAAACGGGCCTTTACACTTTTTTTATATAAATTTATAAATGACATTTAAGCTAAGGCGTAAATAAGTTTTGGCCTTCATCTAAAACTAAAAATTAGTAAAGTTCTTCAACTGAAATTATGTTTATTTGAAGTCCAAAATTCTTTTAGGTCTTAGCTCAAATGTGATTTATAAATCTATATGTTTGCGTGACGCGAACTTAATATGTACATTGATATGTCAACCTGACATCTAAGCACTAGAGTTAGGAAGGATTTGGACTTTAACTTTTAGTACCAAGTGCAAAATAAAAGGTTATATAAGGTGTTGTAATGTTTGTTCTTCTATAAAAAAAATATAAACTCTTAAAATAATGAAAAAGTGTAAATCCGAATTTCATAAAAAAATATATGAAACATTGTTTATTAAATATTAAATAAAATAGTTATTAAAAAGTTTTATTTTAGCTTAAATAAATTCTCAACTTTATGCAAATGGTTCTTCTTTTCTATTAAGTATTTTTCAATTTCTTTTATTTAAATTTATGAACATTGTAAAATAATCTAATCAAAATTAACTTTACAATTTCTATTAAAGAAATTTCCAGCTGTATACCCCAATTTATAAGCTTTCGTTTATTAAATGCCGTTTCGATCAAGTGTCGTTTCGGTCAAGTGTCGTTTTGATCAAGTGTCGTTCGGTCAAGTGTCGTTCGACCAACTGTCGTAGTACCGGTCTACACTATACTTTTTTTGGCTAACGCCGGAGCGAAACTTTTTTTATTTGGTCGCAAGCGCCTGCTTGGAATGCAAATGCGCCTTTTTCAAAATAATTTTTGTTGTTATCAGATAAAAATGCTTTTGATAACTTTTTTGTATATATCTTGGTGGAGCGAATCCGTTTGTGTATATTCAAATTAATAAATAATGCAATCGAACTCTACGTTAGAATGCCCGAAAAATTTTTTTGGTCATTTTTGGCTCTTTCGAAGTAAGAGATAATCGTGATAATGATATTCTTTACTGCATATTTTAAAATTAAATTATAACAAAAACAAAATAGCATCTGTCATGTTTTTTTTGTTTTGTTTAGGAAAGAACAGTGTTCATTTAGTTGGGATTGGGGACCTGCTTTTGCCACTCAGGGAATTTGGAAGCCAGTATATTTAATGTCTTTAAACTATGCTGTAATAACCGCAACAACTGCAACGTTTGATTGGAGTTAGTGAAACGAACACGTTTGTTTAACATTTTCTCACGCTGGTTTTTTTGTTTGTTAAAGTTGTCTATGATATTATCATTATATTAATTCAACTTTAATTTTATCGTCAACATCGCACTTCATGACGACCTCATCGACATGGTGTTGGTTCAATTCCTACCCGCGTGTCATGTGATTGGGAAAGGCACTTTACGGTACTTTTTTCTGCCTGGCGGGCTTAAAAAGCCTGGCAGTTTGTCAATTGCATTTATATCACTTCGTAAAGAACTAAAAATCAATTATAAAATCTCAACCTGACAATAATATCTCGGAATCTGTGACAGCAGGTCGGAGCAATCGCATGACAATTGCTTTTGGTTTAACTTCATTTCTGTTCTTCTGCTAGTCAAAAAGATAAATAGTGGACATGATGATATTGAAATAGTTTTACATTGCTGTCAGTTTATTCATTTTGTCATTGTTTTAGATACGATAAGTCTAGAAGTGGATGTCCAGTTTCTTTTAGTGATGTTTGCGGAAGATTTACCTCTTTACGGCAATGTATCGATTTCTATTAAAGAATTGGGTCTAGTGAAAAATTTTTCAAATGTTGAACTACCTCGTTCGAAAAATGAACTTACTAATAAAAAATTTTTTATCAATTTTAAAAATGTAAGTGTTTATTATGTAATACTGTAAGCGTTTTTTTGGTTTAAAATTCGATTTTATAATAAATCATCATCATCTTTTTCGGGGAAAACATTGAATTAGTTCAGTGTATTTCGCTTTGCGTGCTTGTTCTTTTGGGGTTGCGGGAGCAGCAGCTTAAGTTAGGATCTCCAAACATCCCGATCTTTCGCGGGTACGCGACAATTTGGCGGGAGACAATTCGACTGGACAATTTTGTCGGCAAGCAAATTTGTCGGCGGGCCAATTTGGCGGGAAAATAATAATTTTAATTTACCTTCACTAGCGTTGAAGCGACGACAAAAAAAGTTTTGTTACATCACTAAAGCAATTGAAAAGACAATTGCAATTGTTCAGCTGATGAGAGTGAAAATTCACATTTAAAATTGTTAAATGTGTTAAATTTAGAAATATTCCTAGCCGAATATTTTCTATTTGAATTTACAATAGCTTAATTTCGAATATTTAAACTTAAAAAAGTTACTTAAATGATTAAATTTTTGAACCAAGGTCGTTCAACATAAATCTTTTGCAAAATTGAAGTTTTCCGGGCGTACGAAAGTTATGACGTCATAATAAGTATTATACTATATTTAAACATTTTTCTACAAATCCATTCGGTCGGCGCGCATAAACATTTTTTTGCAGATCGGCGTATCAGAAAAATACTGAATGACGGTTAAATCAAAGCGGTTATTATATTTAATTATCAAACAATGTAAATTATTTTCACTATTTTTTATCAACTGCTCTAACCGTTTGTTTCGTTTATAAGGCTCGTCAGAAAGCAATTAAAAATCTGAAAAACAAATACAAAACGGAAAGCTTAACAAAGCGATAAAAGAAGAACTTAAAAACAAAAAAACACGGCAATGATTAAAAAGTTAAACCGGTTACAAATATTTTTGATTAAATTTCAATGTGTAAAGTTTTTTTCAGTGTCAGAATCATTAATCATGATATTGGCCGTAATAAATTCATATTTAGAAACATTAGTGTAAGCAACGGAAAAAAACTTTACACATTGAAATTTAATCAAAAATATTTGTAACCGGTTTAACTTTTTAATCACTGCCGTGTTTTTTTGTTTTTGTTTTTAAGTTCTTTTGCCGACTTTATCGCTTTGTTAAACTTTCCGTTTGATATTTGTTTTTCAGATTTTTAATTGCTTTCTGACGAGCCTTATAAACGAAACAAACGGTTAGAGCGGCTGATAAAACATAATCAAAATAATTTTCATTGTTTGATAATTAAATATAATAACCGCTTTGATTTAACCGTCATTCAGTATTTTTCTGATGCGTCAATCTGCATCAGAAAAAATGTTTATGCGCGCCAACCGAATAGATTTGTAGAAAAATGTTTAAATATAGTATAATACTTATTATGACGTCATAACTTTCGTACGCCCGGAAAACTTCAATTTTGTAAAAGGTTTATGTTGAACGACCTTGGTTCAAAAATTTAATCATTTAAGTAACTTTTTTAAATTTAAATATTTGAAATTAAGCTATTGTAAATTCAAATAGAAAATATTCGGCTAGGAATATTCCTAAATTTAACGCATTTAACAATTTTAACACTAGCTCAACCGCTGAGACGAAATCGACTCGTTGGTAATCCAAGAAAAAGTAATTTTTTTTTGAAATCGTAGGTCGACTTCCGGACAACTTGCAACGGTAGTAGAATTAAAATTGCAATAGATTTAAGAAAAACTCATAAAATTTCATGAATCTACATGTTGTAATTGAGTCAAAATGCTAAATTAACAAACATGCTGAGTCAAGATCGACTCAGTAGTAAAGCTAATGTTAGGTGCGAATTTTCACTCTCATCAGCTAAACAACTGCAATTGTCTTTTCAATTGCCTTAGTGGCATAAAAAAACTTTTTTTGTTGTCGCTTCAACGCTGGTGAAATAAATCGAAATTATTTATTTTCCCGCCAAATTGGCTTGCCGACGAATTTCTCCCGTCGAATTGTCTCCCGCCAAATTGTCTTGCTTCGATTTTTTTGCAAGTAGCGGCAATTCCACCGGTGGAATTCCAAGACGAGACCAAGCCGGGTCTTCAGCATAATTCTTCCAGCGATTTTTGTGCGTGCCCCTCTAGGCTTTTTGCCACTCGGAAGAGCATCCCTTAGTTGCTTTGCTGTTCGTTCGTGGGACATTCGTGTCACATGACCATACCAGCGCTGTTGCGATCGTTCTATGCGGTGTTCTATTTTAAGTTAAATTGCATTTAAAAATCCATAAGATTTTTGAAATGTTCAAATGGTCTAGTTCGTTATTTTTAAAGTACTTCTAGTTAATTACTAACAACCCTTGTGTGCTACATCATAATCATGTACGTTTGCTTGGTTACATTTTTAGGTAAAATTTCAAAAATGGTGGCCGAATGGTTATGGTTTGCCGAAGTTGTACAACATCTCGATTGTCTTTTCATCCTCTCGAGGTTTTGATCGAAGCGAAAAACATTTTTTGTGCGTCTGTGTCTTAGTTGAAACATTGCTAATTCTATATTGTATTTCTTTTGATTTTCTTTTCAGATTTGGGTTTCGAAAAGTTGAATTGATTCAACAGAAATTGATTGGGAGTGATGGACTTAGTTTTTATTTCAAAATTAATGACCAACCTATATTTGCTAAAGGAGCAAACTGGATACCTGCTGATGCTTTCAAAGCTCGAATCAAGCCCGGCATGTAATTAAAACTAATATCATTTAAATTCCTCTGACCCAGCGCATTGGTTTCATTGCATATCCTACAGCCTCTTAATACTTAACTTTGGGTTTCTCAGGGGCATCAAGTAATAATTACAGGTCGTAACTTTTGATTTAACATAAACTTAATTTTGAACAAAATTTAATTGAGCTGTACAATTCAGCTTGAATTCATGTTCAGTTACATATTGAGGCTTGAAACTTTAAACGAGTCACCCAGCGATTTGATTTATTTTCTCACCGCCAGATTTCATTGTTTAGGTACAAACAGCTTCTTCAATCGGCTGCTGACGCGAACATGAACATGCTTCGTGTTTGGGGAGGCGGCATTTATGAGGATCCGATTTTCTATGAAACTGCCGATAAACTGGGAATCATGCTTTGGCAAGATTTCATGTTTGCCTGTGCCCTCTATCCCTCGGACGAAAAGTTTCTGGATAATGTGACCACGGTGAGAAAAGAGAACAAAGCCGAATCATAACTGGGTCTGCTTCAGATTTGGGGGCAACATTCATCATCCCCTGAGCCTACTGTTGTACTTCATGTAAACAGTGACAAGTCTTGCGACAAATCCTGTTTTGTTAGTTAGTTCCCCGTTTTATGGCTTAAGTTTAACTGCAGCTTATTCGATCGCGTGGTTACTTGAATGCAGTGTTTTTCAAACTTTTTTTGTGGCGACCCAAATGTTAAGCGAAATAGAGCAAAGATTGGCGACCCATTCTTTTTTGCCCATACTTGTGACCCATACTTTATTGCAAGCATACAAAGTGAATTAAACACAAGACAAATTAATCTTCTATCTCGGATTTCTTGATTTTCGTCCCTAAAAAGTAGTGATTTCTAAAAAAAAGGTCTACCTCTGCCTCCAATTTCAAAAATGATTTAATTTTTACCGAACTACAGTCGTCGGCGACCCACTTTTGAAGCACTGCTTTAATGCTTTATCTAGATTTGTATTAGTAGCACTATCTTGAATGTGAATATTTGATAGTTTTATGTTGTACCTGTGCATTTTACATCTTTCCTTTGTTGCTGCACAGTATTTAATTGAGAAATTACCTAAGTAACTAAGTTAAATATTTGGGATTTTTTACGCATTTCCAAATTTTGTCCCAAAATTGGTAAAAAATTTCTTACGTTTAACTTAAATTAACCCTTTTGAAATTTAATATAAAAAAAATATAATTTTTTTATTGGTCCGAAAAAATCTTAACGGTATTGGCAAATCAAACTTTTTTTTGTATTTTGTCGCAAATAATATCCAAACTTGATTCGATGACGCAAAAAAAATTAAATCCTCTACTTTTTTTAGTTATGTAATTATTGGACAAGTTAAATTGATAATTATTTATCAATCGTTTACAATTTGTCGAGTAAAGACACTTTTTGGCTTGATTTTTTAATTACATTTCACTGGTGTTAAAGTAACTGATTGGGTCGAAAAATGCCTCATTCCGTTTATTTTTTATTCCGTTTATATTTCCTTTATTTTCTATATACTTCCTTTATTCCGTTTCACGCCTGGACCAGGCTTGAATGGACCCAAACTAACTTACCCACCTTTCTTTTTTATTTGGTTCAAAACGTTATTCGTCCGAGGCGATTAAAGTAAATTTTAGTTTTTGTTAGAATTAGCTTGTTATTTGCTATTCTTTGCACCCCAACAACCTTAATTCAGATTTAATTTTCGGAATAGAGGAAATTTCCTGCCCACCATGAAAGTTGATTGTATTCGGATAAAAGTGAATTTTAAATAAATTCTTCTGCTTGATACCAAGATTGCAATGACGTCGAGGAGAGTGCGATTTTGCGCATCAATTGTCGCAGCGACAACAATAAGTTTTGGGAAGGCGATCGCTCTGGGCGGGGTTATTTTAGGTCCAAAACGCAAATTTTGACAGCGGTTTAAATTTTTGGGTTTTTTTGTAACTTTCCGCACGACTTATTTTCTACATTTGATTTGACGATAATGAAGCGCATAAAATTCTGCATTTTTAATTTAAATATTAGAACTCTGGGCCAGTGTTCCGCAATCCTTTTTCAATCGCGGCACAATTGAAAATCTTCCTGTATTTTGCGCACACCTCAATCAAAATTGTAAAAAATCTGTTCAATTCAAATAGATCAGGGGCGTCCAACCCGTGGCCCGCGCAATATTTTCCGAAATGACGCAGGCTTACCATACATCCCGATTTTGGCGGGACAGTCCTAATTTTTACAGTCTTTTTTTAGGTCTCTGTCCTGCCCATTTTGGCAGAAATCTTGCCAGAAATCGAACACAGATTCCATGTGCAGACCTTTTTTTTTGTTTGTTTGTCTGAGATCGCTAGTTTTTAGAAACAAAAATCATGAAATCCAAGAAGGCTGGTTTCAAGTGAAGATTTTTTAAAAGAACAATTTTAATGGAAAAATTTCAGAAAATCGGAGAATGATTCAAAGATTCTTTTTTTAGAGATCACAACAATTTTGGGACAAAAATCGGGCTATTTAATTTTTTTGGCCCGCCAATATTTTTGATGAGTCAAAATGGCCCTCGGCTCAAAAAAGTTTGGACGCCCCTGAAATAAATAATACATTTGGTTCGCTTTTTTTGAGTACGATTTCTGTACGTTGAACTGTATTTTTGAAATAGCAAAGCGAAAAGGTTTAAAAAAAACTTCGATTTCAGTTTAACATCACAAATTTTTTCCTTCCATCTCTATTTATCTCCTGACGTTTAAAAAAATTTCGGAGGTTTTGTATTAAAATAAGCAACAAGCGATTACCCTGACCTGCTTCCGGAAATACAAGATATTGATGTGCGGTTGATATATTTATTTATTTGTTGTTTTTATCCAGAGATATGACAAAAATTAGAGATAATTGACAGAATATCAAGACTTTCAAATAAAGGAATGTGCCGTAAAGTGCCTTTCCCAAGGCGACAAGAAAATGCATAACGCGATATGTCCCAAGGACACAAGAACCGCGATAAGCTCGATGTCGTGCGCCAGCAAATTGCGTCCTTATCCACTTGGCCATGCTGGAGACAAATTAATCTTCAAAGCACGTTCAGAGTCTTGCTAGTGTTTGATTCAACGAATTGTCTTACAGTCGCAAAGCTTAAATTTCGAAAAATAAAGTTTTTTTCTCTTAAAAAAGTTTGTTCAGTTGAACACTTATCTTGCGGCACGGTTGTGGAGCACTGCTATAGGGTAAGCATTTCAAACATTTAGCATCTTGAAGCAGATTCGCTAACTTTTTCGTTTTATTGTTGATAATGTATCAAAATACTGTATCAGAACTATTTTTTACGATTTTGAAATTATAATTTCGGGAAATTTTCTTCTGACTTGTTTTTGCTACATTTTTAAAGTTTATCAGCTTTTGAATGATTGCCGATCTACAAGAGTACGATCGATTTAGACGGAAAAATAAGATGAAGTTTTTTTTTGTTTAACGTCAAGTGAAGACTTTTGACGTTGATAATAATTTGGGCAAATAACAGTGTTTATATTTTTCAGTCCGTTTAATAACTTTGTTTGTAACCTGACATTATTGCGCAAAATAAGGACGCGAATCCAAAACAAGTACATTTTTTAGAAATAAGGATGGTATTGGTAGCTTTGCTTTTATACCATTGCTTTACAACCACTCCTTGCAACATTAAAAAGAACCGCTTTGCTCAATCGTTTTTTTATGAACTTACATATTTTTAAAGCTATTTTAAGACTGTTTTTCCAATCATAAAGTCGTAATTTAAAACTTACAGTGTACTAAGACTTTTAATTGGCTTTGATGTCAGGAAATCGAGAATATTCTATGGGAACTAAAACACCATCCTTCTATTGTTGTATGGGCTGGAAACAACGAAAACGAAGCGGCCCTGTCTACCGACTGGTATAACACGACTGCTCATTTCAATCGATATAAGCGAGATTACATTGATTTATACATAGGTGAGTTTCGAATGTTTCACTGAATTTCATTTTTTTCAACAACGTTCCCTCTAAGCAAGACATTCTTATGTGCAAAGTATTTTTTAACCGGGCGCATTTTCAAACAAGCGTATGCAAAAAAATGCTTAGTTTGTACGACAACAACTTTGTAATTATAAGTTAGAATTTGTAAGTTTATTTGAACAATAAAATGTTAAAGCAACTTTAAAGCAGTAGGATTAAAAGCAGACCAAAGTTTTGGAAATCAAGCATTTAAATCAGGGGTGGACAAACTTTTTAGCTCGAGGGCCGAATTCGAAAGTTGAATTTATTTGCCGGCCGCATTATGGTAATCTCTAAAAATATTGATCTTCATCATGGATTTGTCTCGGATTGTTTAGTCTTCCTCCTAAAATCAAGGTCTTCTCTAAAAAAAACGTCATCCCTGGAAATACTTCTCTAATTTACTACTTTCCATACTGAGACCAAGCTGTTCTCTAAAAAAAAAGTCATCGCTGGAAATAAGTCTCTAATTTTCTACTTTTCATACTGAAACCAAGCTGTTCTCTTAAAAGAAAAGGTCTTCGTCTCTGATCGGCCTCAAATTTTTTTATTATTTGTTTTAACCCATCGCGGGGCGCAATTCGCACACCCCTGATTTAAATGATCCCACACTGATTTGATAAACCGCGTAATTTGCCTCACATCATTGGTATCAATGTCTGTTATTAGGTACTTAAAAATTTGTTCTCACTCAAAATTTTTAAGTGTATTTTAAACACTGAAATGATAATAACAACTTTAAAGCTTTACACGCCGGTCTTTGCTCTTCTTCCAGATAGTATACGCTTTGCGTGAACCATTAGTTTTACTGCATTTAAATACAATTTTATTCGCATAAGAGGAAGCGACTTAAATTTACACGCTGGACCAAATTACACAGCTTTTTCTACACAGTGCGCGGGAGAAGCAAAGCACTGCGCGGAGGCTCTGGGCCAGCTGCGCGGCCGCGCGACCGCGCAGCTTAGAGGGAACATTGTTTCTTAACATGCTTTTTTTTGTAGACACAATAGAAAAAAAAGTCAAGCAGCTGGATATATCTCGTCCTTTTGTCTCTTCAAGTCCTAGCAACGGTAAAGAAACGGTTGCCGAAGGCGGATTGGCTAAAAACCCTTACGACACGCATTATGGGGATGTGCATTATTACAATTACAATGACGATTGTTTGGACTGGACGAAATATCCTGCAACGAGGTTTGTTTGTTGCCAATCAGGACTCTAAAAGCTTTCCATTAACTTATAACGCAGATTACAACTAAATCTCACTTTAAGCAGTGCCTCTAGTAAAAGTCAATAATACAGCAGCCAAACATTTTGCCAATGGCGCGGGATTAAAAACAGGCTCAACGCTCTTGGCTATTCAAAGTAGAGGAGATTTGGCTTTGAAAGCTTTGCTACTGCATCATGTAAAACAACGTCTTGATGAGACTTGTCGTTTCTTGTCGTCTAGTTTAGCGAACATGCATGTGGTGGTGTTAGTATCACGCGATTACCGCATGGTTCGAGGTGACACGTTTTCTCCAAAGCGCGCTAAAAGTTCAAAGTTGTTAAAAGTTATTTGATTTTTCTACTGCAATATGTTTTGATTAAAGCTTAAGACAAATAATCTTTTCGTAGTTGCTTTTAATATCTGATTTCTAAATTATATTGTTAGTGTTTATTTATCTTATTTTTTAAGTTAAAAGCGTCGGACTACAAATTTCCGCCCAGTGAGCCGGAATTTTCGTGGTCAAGTTTACAAACATCGAAGAGTTCAAAGATACATTTTAGACTTTTCTTATATAAAATCAGTGTCGACTTCACCAAAACTTTATTATTGGTCAAACTGATGTTTAGAGTTTTTGTCATGCGTTCTTCATCAAGATAAAAGTAACACGTAAAAACTTTATTATTAGAACAAAAATTTTCAGCAAAAGCAGTTTAATCTTGAAGCAGCAATTCAAGAAAAATATAAAATTTGAAAATTTTATCTCAGACAATTGTTCGAAAAAAATTTTTATTTGGACAATTATTCGCAAACAAAAGCCAACATTTTAGGAACTATAGGGTTGGGGTTAAGGGCTAATTTAAAGGGGAGACCAAGGGGCCCGGCCCCCCAAAGTTTTTTCATCAAGTTATGATTTAATCCAATATTTTATTCTAACCAACTCAACGAGCTATTAAATCAAATTAGGCTTTTGATATCGCCCTCTGGTGACCGAAAACAAGGCAAAAAGCAAAGACCATGGCTACACTGCTACCATAATGGATAAATGAAATACTTTGCAAACATCATTTAAAATGAAAACCATTTTGCATATCCCATGCATTAGCCATAATTTGAATTTAGTTTTATAAATCTTGCAATTTTGCCCCCATTCACCACATTATCTTCAATTTCAATAAAAGCTTGTGACTATACTAATCAAATCGTCTTCAATTTAATCTCAAAAACTGGAAGAAATAATAAATCGATTCTATTCAGATGAAACCAAAAAACCGCCATTTAATTTAATTATGTCCTACACCAGGGGTGTCCAACTCGCGGGCTTCCGAGGGGCCACATTGCATGATGGGAATTGCGCCGCGAGGGGCGCGTGCAATTTTCGACCAATTTTTAGCATATTTTTTAGTTAGATGTAGTTTGCGACATATATTGCGACGTAATTTATGAGCTGGACGAGGTGTTGTTATTTTTTTAAATATTAAATGACATTTACATGCCAATTTTTTGTATTTCATTATTTTTTCAATTCACTGATTTATTACAAAAAAAATTATCAATTATACAATTATCAGAAACATTTATGAAGAAACTTTTGCTATGAAAAAAAATATATACTTAAAAAAATTATTTAATACATAGACCTGAAATTTACATAAAAAATGACAAAAATACAGCATAACCTTAATGTTTTTTATTTACATTTGTCTTGACGTTTGGCATCTCTTTTGGTCCACAAGCTTACAAATATTACCAATATTATTTTTTAATGAAAAATGTTTTAATTGTTGTTTTTTTAATGAAAACATAAGTATATAACACTAAAAAGGCCGTGTTTTTAACGAAAACTAAAAAAAATTCATGCAATATTTTTATTGTAATTTAATTACTTTTTTAGCTGGGTTAATAAAATTTTTAATCACGTATCTGTGCTTGTTTAAAAAAATGTATTACTTTTAATTAAAAATCTTACAAAATATGACAATTATTGATGGATGCTCGAGGGCCGCGAGTTACACGATTAATATAACTTACACGATTAATATAACTTCATGATACTGTAATAGTGTTAGAGAAATGATCGCAGCTGCTTCAGCATTTCTTACATTAGATTTGGAACAGTTCTGTTGTCCGCACTTCAACATTAATCTACGTTATTCTTTGTACTTGCATTGATAGTTCGCGAGGTTGCAATAGTTCTATACAGAATCGCAAATTAGCCAATTAACATTTGAGGTAATTGCAATTTCAAGTCCACTCTGCAATACCTGCGAAAACCCGCAGCTGCAAATAGCTTTACGAGGGCTTGTTGAAGCTGAAATTATTCTAAGAAAAATGGTTGCGAGTTAAGAACGCGTTGGCGCTGAAATTCAACGCTGGTTTGCGCTTCAGTAGCAAAAAGATAATAGTGATAACGAAAACTGTTTTGAATAATAGGCTTATTGCAGCAAAAGATGCTGCAATAAAAGGTAACAGCAAAGCTTTTTTAAAAGGTATCAGCAAAGCTTATTTAATTGGCATTCTCTTTGTAACGACCGCCACAGCAGAATAACGTTTAGTTCTATTAAACAATACCTTTCCATCTGAAAAGCAAAGAAAAAGACAATGTGTTTCTGCCTTGCAGGCTGTGCATTCACTCGTGTAGGGACAATTGTTAAAATTACAATTGTTCGAAAAATAACGCTATATGCAGTTGTCTGAAAATGTTTATTTTATTAGCACTAATTTTGCTTTTTCAATGAATACTTAACCCTATTGTTCGTATTCGAAAAATAACGCTAATTGTTTTTTTAATATTTATTTTATAAACGCTCAAATTGCTTTTTTTAATGAATACCCAACCCTAATCCTTACCCCAGCCAGGCGCGGATTTAAGATTTTTTTCGGGGGGGGAGCCATTATATCAATCGACAAGAATACATGAGAAAAACAAAAGTAGAAGTAAAACTTCGTGATTTTATCCATCGTTTGATCGTCGTCATCGTTTGAACTACGTTGTTTGATAAACTTATATTACGTAGTAGTCAGGAAAAACAAAATTTATTAAAGTAAAATTTAACAGAACCGAGGCATCTTTGTCCACATTTTTTACAATTATTATAACAATTCTTCACCTAGCTCGATGCAAAACGTCGGAAGCGCTATACTTATAACAACTTTCAAGCGATCACCCCTAAATGCTTTAAAAAATGTCAAAATGGCGGTTCAATTGAAATATTCTTCTGTAGCTTGATAAGACAGCCAGGCAGAGAAAGTGCCCGAAAGTGTTAGTACCAAGAACCCTACAGAGTGACACGATAAGTTTCAAACAGCGACCGTGTCGATCTAATACCGCGTTTGCAATCAAACTGCGCTCCCATCTACTCGGTCAACACGCAGGACTTACGTACGTTACAAGTCGTTTAAGTAAGTTACTGCACAAAGAAGCTTGTTAAATTCGTTCGCTCTCTTTAAGCTTCTAACACTGACGTAAAAAAGCTGTTGCGAAAAGTTGCGCCTTTTGACGGCATCTCGAGGTCACGTGGTTTTAATATTTGGACAGGTTTGCCTCGGAATATGGTTTCCAATCATGGCCCTCATTCGAGACAATTCGACCGGTTACAATCGAAGAGGATTGGTCGATTGATTCGAAATGGGCGGAGCATCGACAGCATCATCCGAGCGGAAATCAAGAAATTATCAATCAAATATCATTGCATTTTTATTTACCAACTGCTCGAAATGGTTCCGAAATGTTTGCCGCTATGATTTATTTATCTCAGGTTAGTTTACTTCAACATTATTGTTTTTTTGACTCCTAAGTCTTTTTAGCGGCTGCTTTGAATACATTGAATACAACCTGTCATTTTTTGGATCATTCTGACGTATAGCTTGCTGTAACACCTGCCTAAACATTGCTCAATGCAAGTAAAAAATGAAGGCTTGTTGTGACGTCACTCTATCGTTTCCAATTGGTTTTAACTGGTTTGCGGTTGAAGAGTGAAAATTTGTTGTGCAAGTGAAAAAGAGTTTTGACAAGAATCTCACAAGGAAAAACAAAAACACTTGCATTTTACAACTGATTTTGTTTTCTATCAAAAACCCTATTTTAGCGCCTTTTTGATTGAAGGTTTTTTTCAACAATCCCTTTTGGTCGGATTGATTGGCGATCAAAAAAGTTTAAAAGCCATTGGGCCAGACATAGTTCATCAATTTGCTACCCAAGGCACCTATTATTATACAACCATGTTATAAATTTTCATCTTTTTGAACTAATATAGAAAAATTTCCTTAATTCCTTTCAAAAGCTTGATTGATCTCACTGGGAGAGCTCGGTCGTAATACTGTATGTTTATAATATATAAACATAGTTGTCTTTATTTATGCGTAATTTTTATTTACAGCTTTAACTTGATCTTCTCTTGGTACCGCTTATACTGTCGAAAAATTTAGTCATTGTGTAAGCTAATGAAATTTAATAAAACTTTTATCGATAAAAACTTTGTTTGGAAAATAAATTTTACCAAAGTTTTACCGCACAAGAATTTGGGACTAATTTTTTGAGGTTAAGCAGGTGTTGTTTTGATATAAAATAAATCATCGTCTTAAATGGTAAGCTAAGGTTAAAATGACGTCATAATCAGTTGTATAGTTTTTACATGACTTAATTGTCGTGAAATAAGATCAGTTTAATGCGAGTAAACGAACCAGTTTGAATTTTTGCTCGAGAATGATTTAAGAGATGTGTTAAATTTTTTTTAGTTTACTTACTTGATCTAAAAGGCTAGTTCTCTGGGCCCCCGGCACCAAACGTATGGGTTTGACTCCTGGGTCGGGCGAATCATGCGCAGTTCTCGCCAACGGCGCGTCGCTGCCACGGCTGCTTCACGTGAATGCTTGTGTTCTCCAGGCACGATGTTACTGAGATAAGTGCCGCGAACTGATCACGCGCTTCGACGCAGAAAGTGAACATAACCAAAGACCCGATCATAAGGTTTTTCGATTTAAAAGGTTAAAAGCTCTTGTCTATGATTTGAAGAAAAAACAAAGCAACAGACTTTTTGTTACCGAAAAATCTAGAAGAACGACAAACAGGGCTTGATGTTTTTTAAGTGAGTCACGTGACAACGTACTGGATTAAAGGCACTGGGCAGTGTTGTCTGTGAACGACAATGGCCTTCACACTGTCCGACATTTAAACATTGTAGAAAATTACGGCTGCCATTTATTTTGTTTTGTGTTTCTTTATAATTTAATCCTTCCTACAACCAACGTTAAAAACTTATCTTACATTCACAATTAAGGAAATGGTGATAAAATGGATAAAATTTTGAATATAATGCGAATCAAAAATATGTTAGACTTCTGTTTCTTATATGATTTATTATACGATAAAATCGAAAATAAATTAGATTTTTGTTTCTTACACCAATTTAGCAAACAGCTTGAAGCGGCAGTGACACGACAGGTTGGAGAAGTTTTTGTTGCCATTGTTTGCAACGGCATTCAAGTTAAAAAGACAACACCTATCCTTTCAGTTTTGTTTGTGCATTATACCTTTGTTAAAACGCATTCGAAACAACTACAGTACATTAAACAAAAGAGTAACGCAAGAGCTGCAAACCTACAGTTGTAAGTGCTCAAATACTGGATTTCTGTTTTCTCTTTAAACATTGTTCACACTGGCAAAACTTAACGACGTTTCTACGTCATCCGACTCAAAAATTGCCAAAAACTTTCCATGCGTTTGCAAGTGTTTTCTGTCAATTACATGTAAAACGCATCCTGTTGTATATCGTTATATAGTAAGCTGTGTTACTTTCATTCAAACTGTGAAGGATTTTTTGAAAATCGTAAATGTTTATTGTTTGATAGAAGTAAATAGTACCAATTGTTTTATCGCAAATACTGCGACTTATGACTATTTAAAGAACCGTTAGTTGAAACCGGCAAACGTGCTAACAGCATGTTTTCTACTGCAATTGGAACTCGATTAGAACCTTAACAAAGGCACTTCCGCTAACCGATAATCAACAAAAAATTTGTTGATTGAAATTAAAAAATAGAAATTTTCTGCACTGAGTCTTGTCTTCCTAAATGTGCTGCCGCGTAATAACTGAGGCAAACATAGCATCGCACTTTCAGGATTTTCGTGCAATCTTGTTTATGAACTTACGTCCAACCGAGTTTGTCGATTACTATAAAAGTGGATCTTAATAATATTTCTGGGTACGTAGAAAAGAAGAACGATATTGTTAACGATACGAATTGCTCGTATACTCGAATTGGATCACATCTCAAACAAAAAGCTGCGCATTTAACGTGTGTGTTGTCAATTTTTCATATTTTCACTTTGAATGAGTGTGCGTGTGCATGTGCAACTCTTCTATTTCAAGTTATATTTAGTTTGACAATTATCGTCCATTATTTTCGCGACGTTCTCGTAAAGAACCGTAGCAAAAGGTAATAAAATTAGGTTTATTGACCTTGCGCCTGTCAACATATTTAAGAACCAGCCCATTCGAGAACAATTGAGAAGTGACGTCACAATGTTTCTCCAGTTTTTCAATAGCGTTGTGCGATGTCCAGGCTTTTATTATGGCAGGGCATAATGTGTCTTGTTTGTCTTGGTTGCGTTTAGTGATGGCTATGGTTTAAACGCTTTTGAGTCACTAAGAATACCGATTGATTAGTTATACGATGACTAATTGTCATCAAGCTTGGCCGATTAATATCGGTTTCCTCCAGATTACAAAAACAATTAAAAATGTCAAGTGTTTGAGTGCAAAATATTGATTGTCGTACGAAAGCAAAATGACGCGCCGCATTAAATTTGCTTGATAATAAAGTAGCAAAAATGAAAATGTTTCCAATTTTTGCAGATAATGCAAGGTCTCTGTTACAAAAGTCAAACTGAATTTTATCGTCGAGCCAGAAACGAAACAATAAACGGAGCAGGACATACCATGGGAGCCTTATATTGGCAACTTAATGATATATGGCAAGCTCCTACTTGGTCCTCCCTGGGTAAGAGACAACATCCATCAATGATGCGGTTTACTTCGTGCTTAAAGAACAGCTTTTACCATTTGAAAAAAGTTTCGTCAGATAATAAAGACAGCACTTCGGTATTTACTCGACGTATATGATATATAATTTTCATATTCGCCTATCCATTGCTCATTGAAATGTAATTATTTATTTTAATATTTGGCAATTAAACTCTAAATTTCTTGCAGAATACGGCGGCAAGTGGAAAGCGCTTCATTACTTCGCCGCTAAATTTTTCTCTCCTGTGGCCCTCATCGCCTTCAACGACACCTCCACCCTTAAAATCTATTCCGCTTCTGATGTGTCTGACGTCATTGAGGGCACATTGGTTTTAACCGTATACACTTGGGATAGCTTCACTCCCACTAATTCCTTCAACCAATCCATAACTATCTATCCGCATACTTCTGCACTTGTTTATCAAGAAGATTCTAGTTATTTGCTGCGCAATGCCGGATGCCCAAATAAGGTAAATAATGATGAAAAGTCTTACGTTTGCTATTTTTCGTAATTTTCAAATCAGTCGACAAAACGCTTATCGCGTAGCAATATTGACCTTTAACCAGTTGTTTCTATCCGTTTCTTATGATACGTTGTTTAAAACTGATTTTGTCTTGTCGAAAGCGATTTAAAAAAGTATTAAAAAGTAATAATTTGGATGTAATTGCAAGCGCAACACATAAATACACTTTGTTCACGATATGGCAGCATCGAGTAGACCGCAAAGTCCCATGTCCAGGGGCGTTCGCGTATTCTTTACCCTCTCCTTAATGCCCCACGTCAAGCCGAAAAGCTGTGAATGCCTTGGACGCGACTCGACTCGGAATCGATCCCAAGTCTACGGCTTCAAAGTCACCAACCAACCGGGTTTGATACTTCATTTGGTACTTTTTAGGAGCTTTGCTACATATCTTTCCACGTTGATGGTGTCGACACTATTCCAACCAATTACTTCTTTCCCGTGCCTTTCAAACATATCGAACACTTACATCAGCCTTCAATTCAAGTGAGTGGTCACGTGACGT
Organism: Diplosoma virens; assembly: GCA_963680785.1. Taxonomy (NCBI): domain Eukaryota; kingdom Metazoa; phylum Chordata; class Ascidiacea; order Aplousobranchia; family Didemnidae; genus Diplosoma; species Diplosoma virens. The sequence goes on along the minus strand of OY796882.1, from coordinate 18,960,268 downwards.
TGCGAAACAATCGATGTCGACATTGTTTGTTTTTCATATCAATGCGATTGCAATGTGATAAAATCTCTTGCTTTTCTCGAACATTCTCGTACGTTTTGTTCCAAATAGCTTCTCTGAATCTTCAAAATGAATTCAATCATCGGCGACTTCTTTCGACGTCGTTTTTTTGCCCGAGGACTAAACAAGTGTTTTATTTTTCATGCAAAAATCAGTGGTTAAGATCGGTTCTTGACTTTTTTTCTGCCTTTTGTTTGAAGATGAATTGATAACCCTGAGTCAGTATAAAGCTATTTAGAAAACACTCTGATCGATGATAAAACTTTTTAATCCGCTGCTTTTACAACAATCAACTTTTCTCATGGTAAACATATTCTATAATACCGAAGCACATATGGAGAGCGCCCGCAGACCACGACAAGTCAACCTCAGCCTAACCGTATGAGATCTTTAAGTAAACTTAACTTCCAGTTTGTAAAGCAAAGCTGTGAATACAAATTTTTTAAGTTTTGTAAAGCAAATGAAAATCTACCGTTGTAAAAGTAAAAACATTTTTTCTTTTATTAAGATGAAAAACGTGACGAAACTTTCAAACGACGAGTTTGAACTGACGGTTACGAGTTTAAAACCAGCCTTGTTCGTGTGGTTGGAAGCCGAAGGCGTGCAAGGTAAGTTTGTTTTGAAGAACGTTTGATTTTGTTTAGATTAGGGGGTCACAGAGTTTTTTTTGATAAGGACAAGATTTTGTAACTGCATGGCTACGCCATATTGAGAAAGTAAGCTGAAGACGAAATGATGCGATAGACCACAGTTTGGTGATTTCCGGTTTATACTTTTCTATTTTAATATATTTTTCGTAAATTCGATTCGTCGAACACGGGCCGCAGCTTAGGTGAGCCCTGGTTTCGATCAAAAGCATTAAAATGTTTTCAAAATTTTTTGTCTAGGTTAATACTTTTTCGTCTACCAACTCTCTAGTTTTATTTAATGCATTAAAGCAAAAGCAATGACAAAAAGCTATGGTTCCGTTAAGGATCGTAAGTTTTATTATTTCAGCGATAAGCATAAAATAAATATGAATTTGTGCTGACAATGCAAACTGCGCATCGTTTTCTTGCTTAAAAACCTGCAGAAAATAGAAATCTACTAATTGTGCTCGTCTATATTGCTCGTTTCGATTGTGAAAAAACATTTCATTTCACTGATCATTGTTATGCCAGTCACTTGACGAAAAGTTAATTTTAACATTTGATATATTTGCATGTTTGTTGTTTGAAATTTCAATGCGGCGGCTGCACTTTTTTTTATCGAAAGGTCGCTTTTCTGACAACGCTTTTATGATGACGCAACCATCGAAGCGAGTTAAGTTTCATTCGTGGATTTCCAATCTGACCGCCGCTGACCTGAGAAGTAGATTAACGTCCCGGTCTGTCAACGACATCATGCCCATAACCGAAGGTGAGAAACTTTTTTAATCAAACCGTGTTCGTTTCCGTGTTTGTTTCCTACGGCTTTGTTTGGTATTTCTGTTAAACCAGCGCCCTCCAGCGGCCACTACGCGGAACATTCACAAGAGTTTTGTGAGTCGTGTCTAATTCGAAGAAAAACCGATTGGAGTGAGAGTAAAAAGAAACAAAACTAATTGCTCTAAGATATAAAAAGAGAAAAACGTTCCGCAAATTCTTCTTGCAGGCCCGAAGTAGGCCCAAAATTTTTGGAATTTTTTAAAATTTGTCAAAATGCTCAAGAAGAACTTAGTTTCTTTTGAACCAACTACTTTCTCTCAAAAATTAACCCTGTATCACCCTTAAACTAACTCTCACTCCAATCGGTTTTTCTTCGAATTAGACACGACTAGCTTTGTGAGGTTTAAGTGTTTCCATCGGTTTTTATTAAATATTTTGAATAGAAAAGTTTTAACTTTTTTTAGTCTTTAGTTGATTTTTTTCAAACCTTCGACTTTACCACAAATAACTTTCACCAGTGGGACCAAAGGTTTAGTTTTTTTGGGAAATAGAATTCTGTATGAATATGGAACAAGGGGGGTGAATATGAAACAAGGCTGCAGTTTATATTTACGCTGGATTGGTGGATCCCAGACTTATTCGTGCAGCAACTGGAGGCTCAATCACAAGACATCTTCCATCTCGTGCTGGGTTGGTCCGTTCTTGACTCTTTACACCGGTCATCCCTGTTCTTTTTTTCTACAATTCTAGGGCTTTGGGTCCGTCCGTGGAGATTCCCCTGTTTGTTTAGACCAGTGGGTTTTCAACCTGGGTGGTTGCGAGAACGTTTCATAAACAATATAAAAGTAAAATAATTAAGCAAAATAAAATTCATAATTATAATTGTAAAATTTACTTAAAATTATTTATCGATGTTTGATTCATGGCCACATTGGACCACAAGACAGAAATCCTATCTTAACGAGTTTTGAGAGCAGTTATGAACGTTACAATTACATATAGAATTCGTTTAGTACATCATTATACCGAAGAGAAGAGGAGAAAATCGACCTTCCTGTGGGAGGGCACGGGTTAACTTGCATTTATGAAATTGACGGATGGGTGGGAGCGGGTAAAGTTACTGGCTCAGTACGAAAAGGCGAAAATTAAAAAAAAAGAAGTAGACATACTATAATTTGCAAGTTTTCAATCTTGAACCGAGCACAAATTTTATATCTTAAAAATTTGCAAGTTTTCAGTCTTGAGCCAAGCAAAAATGATGACTCTATCTTAAAAAGTTTTCGTGGTTTTGACGGTTTTTGATGACGTCACTCACAGGTGATCAAGTTTCAAGCGGGTTTTAAAAGTTGAAAAAATTATGGAGCCAGGAACCGGCAGAAAAAGTTACGACCGCGTACGTAAGGGTTAGGTAAAATTATAGTACTTAAAACGTTGAGAAATGTTTTTTTTAAATTAATCTCTCGTTCTTTGATGGCTAAAATAGTGACTTCAGTTGGACACGCGCTAGACTGCAAGTAGGTGCGGCTTAATTGTCATATGACTGTACCATATGAGCGGGAAAGGCATGCGTAAAGTTATGCGTCATATTGGAAAGGGAAGATAAAATTGACTAAAATATTATCATATAAAAAATGATTGACTTTTTATGATATCATTCTTCCTGCTCTACATGTTAACTTCAGAGTTTTAAGCCTTAATTAAAACTATTATTTATCTATTTACCTCCTGTCGTTAACTTTAGGGTAACCATCAAGCAATTACTCTGATTTGCTTTTGGAAATGCCGAAACATTTGCCATAAATGTCCGGTTAAACTTCTTTTATTTTAGTTATAGGCAATGACTGAAATTCAAAGCTGCTTGTTTAGATCGCCAAGCAAAGAAAATACAAAGTGTCTTTCCCAAAAACGCAACAGAATGACATGGGTTGGAATTGAACTCAGACCACATCAATCGCATTTGCCATCAATACGGCGCTCCTCCTACCTATACGAATGTAATTCAGTGGGTGAGTACGTGGGAAAAACGGATCATGTATCAAATAGACCCTAAAGGTTAACCGGGAATCCCCTGCAGCACCATGAGGGAATAAAAGAGAAATCAAGAGAAAAAGGATTAATTCAAAAAGTGATAGTAACCACAGGGGGATTCCGGGTTAGTTTTACTAATAAAATACGGTCGCTTCTTCAAAAGACCCGATTTATCATCTATCGAACACGACCTTTAGGGCGTATTCGATAGATGATCCGGAAAGCCATATTGATAAAGAACATGATCACGGACTTTATCAGTATGTTCAATGCGATGATGCTAAGGATAAGCTTATAACCTCACAAAATAACTCAACTATAAAAAATATCTTCAAAACTTTGTCTGAATACTGTATAAATATGTCATAACTCTTATATCTCAGAGTTGTAAGCACGTTCATTTGACTTCTGATGCCTTTCCCATCAACCTGGTTCTGTCAGACTGGCTTCTCTGCCTTTTGGGTATAAAAAAAAACAAGGCCTGAAATGAAATGATAGTAAAGCTAAAAGTTGTGTGTTCTGGCAACAACTGCACCATGCATAGAAAAACTTTTCTCCAAAATTCGATACCAGTCATCCCAATGATGTTGTTTCGTAGATGTTGAACTTAATTAATGAGTGATTACTTTTAGTGATTTTTTATTAAGAGTGTTCACGAATGCATTGGATAGCCGGCATATAATAAATATACGAGTAAAAAAATTGAAAACTACTGATTTAGACCTAATGGAGTTGATTTGCGCCTTTATCCCAAGAAATAAGTCGGGTCAGCCAAGCACTACAAGACATAACCCTTGAGAAATACATTTTTTGATTGGGTTTTTGTGCTATCTTGGCTTGTAAGCTTAAAATAGAGATCCCATTAAGTTTGAAAAATTATCTTGAGTAATTTGTGATGCTAAAAAGTTTAAAAGGTATTGTGTCAGAATGGTCAACGTCTGTGGACACTTGAGGAAATCATATGTTTACGTTTGCAATCAAAAAGACATGGGTTCATGGGTTCATTTATCGACAAGGTTGCTATATGACATTGCATGTTAATTAAGAATGATCCAACTTGTGACGAGTTTTTCAGCTTCGCTCTTCAATGGTGCGATCTTGAGCGGCGTAAGGGCTCGTTTTCACTACGAGCGTGGAATGAAGTCTTTTTTGTTTGTTTTATTGATTTTTTTGCTTGGCTTAGCGCTTGCTTAGATTTTAAGCGCGGAAAGATCAATAAAAGAAAGAATGCTCCATTCCACGCTCGTAGTGAAAACGAGCCTTGAACCGATTACCACAATTCACTTCGAAAGATACCTGAAATAGTTTTTGCGCATTTTTTGTTTAAATTACTCCGGTTTAATATTGCTTGTCAAATTAACCTAAGAATCTAGTCTTCTTCATCGTCAACATTTTGATTTTTTCCTCAATTCACTACCAACACTCTGACGTCATCTGATTGACGTAATTCGTTGCGTTTTCATTTAAAAACGTTTCGGAGTGATAAAAACTTTTACGTTTTTGGACTGCCGCAGCATTTGAATGATCGATTCGTGGTCATCGAATCTTTTAATTTATCATTTAAAATCTAGAGCCAGGAAAAATGTTTGCGTTTTTTCTTGCATTTATCGGGCCTTTTTGGTGTCAAATTACGGCTCTTTATTTCAGATCCTACCGAGTCTACCTTGCCGGGTGTGACGTCGACAATCACGTGGTTGGAAAACGACACCACTCAATTGACGTTTGCCGTGCTCGGTATGTTGCTGATAGTCATGGCCGCGTCGCAACTGATATGTCTCGTGCTCAGGTACTGCGAGTTTTTGTTTCTGCATTTTCTCGTGTATCGCGTCGAATTACCCGAAATTAACCATTCGGTGGGCGTCGTAACCACACAGCGATCACCAAACTAACTTCGCGGCAATTAAACTAAAACAAAAAAAGATAAACCAGAGGTCCTTAAATTACGGCCTACCCTATATGGAAAGATTTATTAAATTGAAGTAGAAGCCCTTATTTTTGATCCGTGTAGTTACAAAATCAGGCCCTCACTTGACCCTCTTATTTGCTGTCAAGGATTTTTCAAAAAATCGCTGGTGACCTCTGGTATCACCTGTGTCCCTATATTACTAGAAAAATGACCTTCCTACCCGGGCAATGTTGTGGAAACGGGTTTCGTGAATTCGTTATATGATTCGGCGTATAAAACGGGTCCCATAAAATGTAAGGTATTGTCCCCAGTTGAGCAGTTGAATTTTAAATGCAACGTATCTGTGTTGGAATTCACCATTAAATTTTCAATTGTAACTTGTAAAAAAACAATTTGCGATTGGTATGTAAACTAAAGGTTACTAAGTTTTTTTGGTATCTCTAATTAAAATAATTGGGTGTTTGCGGTTTTTCAATCAATTATTGTTTGTCTTTCATGTAATTTTTAAACTTCAAAATGTTTTCCTGTAGATTAAACAAACCAACTCACCGTCCTCAAAGCAACCGCTCACCCAGCAACTCGTTGAAAAAAGACAGTTCGTGGAGTTCCGATATGTCCAGCTCCCATCAATCCCCTGAAGATGAAGCAACTGGATTTTTACTGCGGACAAAATCTGGAAATGGGTCGCAAAAGAAAACTGAGTTTCGCTTTTACATCATATAAAACATGATTGTAAAATCTTCTTTCCTGATTTCAGTGCAATTTCCCCAGATGTGCGTTGATTTTTTATTTGATCATTGATTGTGAGTATTTAACTTAAGTTAAATTTAATCAGTTTTTGCCTTAACAGATGAAAAGTGCTTGTTGTTTTCGCTTGAGTGTGTTTAGTATGCATGAGTATAACGGTGCAAAAGTACCTCAAATTAATTCACTAAAACTCTTGTATATTTCTTTTTAAATTTCTACTTCTATTTTCAACGTACAAAGTGGGTTTTGAAAGTCGATTTATTTTCTTTTAGAACGTGTTTACCGTGCCATAAACTATTTAGCTTTTCCAATTAATTTTTTATTTCTGACTGTTGCTTTAACCTTTAGCAAGTTGAGTTAATCTTTGTTTCTTAACGAATTCGATTCACAACGTTCCACGGGACAATCTTTAAAAGTTGATCAATAATAATCACCCGACGGTCACTCCAAGCTTGACCCTTTCATGCCCTTTTCTTGTCGGTCAGAAAGATAAATACTTGAGGTGATATGTTATGATATAAAGATGGTATCTTTTATGGCTAATGTTATGAACTCTTTTTTTCCCTTTCCACTCTTCACTTTCACACTAATTGTACTGGAAATATGAGTTTTTTTCTTTTCATTCATTACACATTTCATTGTTTCAAATCCGTCTTATTGATGAGCTTTAGCGATGTATCCTATTTGATACAGCATAGAGATTAGCTTTTGTATAAGATGTTGTTACTTTTACTCATGATTCCTTCGTACTTTTATCCGGCCGATTTATTTGCCATAAATTTTCCTTATTTGTAAAGTTTCTTATCAAAATCCTAATGGGACTTGCTTCACTATAGTTATATTTAGAGACAGTTTTTTTGATTTTTTAAAAAATATTGTTGTATTAAAAGTGACATTTTTCGGATAAGATTCTTGTTTGGCATCAATTCATTTGCTTGTGTACCTCTGTTGCCTTTCAGTGTTTACACTGTTATTGCTTTGTTATATTTTTTTAATGTTTTTCTTTTGTTTGCAATGTTTTATTCAATTTATTTGTAATTCAGCCTTGTTAAGTGATAAATTGTATTTCATCGATTCGCTTATGGATTTACATACTTGTAGCAATGTGTGCAACTGAAAACGTTTTCGATTATTTACCATACAGTTTTCTGAAAAATTTTAAGTAATTTTAGCTGCTAACCGAGTTGCTATTGTTTTTAAAAAGCAGTAGCACCATTACAAATAAACAGATTACCATATAGCGTAAAGTCTGGCTTATGAGATCCCTTTTCATAACCAAAATTTACTCATAAATTTAAGGGGGAATCTTATACAAAAAAATTATAACTTGATATAAAATTTAATTTAATTTTTTAAATTAATTTTTTTTCTAAATTAAATTAAAATATGAGTTTTTTGGAGCTAAGCTAACTTTAATTTAAGGGGGAGTCTTGTACACCGAGGGGTCATATACGCCGGACTTTACGGCAAACAGATTTTTAACTGTTTTTGTGGGTCCGATACATTCTCACCTATTCTCAAATAAACGCTGAAATATATTTTATGAAATCGCTGTTTACGTATTTAGGTAAAAGAAAATTTTTGACATACGTTAAAAAGCACTGCATGGTACATATCAGTAAACATAAGAAGTCTTTCATACAACTTAGATAAGGCTCGCACCCTCGACCACTCGTCCCCGAGACTGATCTTGGACTCTCGCTCTATTTTTCTGCACAGAAAGCAGGGACCCTGTGGGCATCATCATCATCATCATCTGTATAAGAATTTAAGAGATTTATCGTCAACATGAATATATTTTGATTTAAATGGTATTTTTAATATACTGTATCTTCAAAATTTAAGAAAAAAACTTTTGACATGCATTTTTCAAAACTAGAAAGAAATAGTTTGGTAAGCAATGTGAAAGTCATTAAAAGTGCAATTTTTGATGCTTTATTCTGGTAATTTTAAAATTTTTTTGCCTTTGGTTTTGAAAAGTTTTTGTATGTCATAGATTTTGTGTTTAATCTGACCGACCCTTATTCATAAAAGTGTTTGGCGCATAATGAAAAAATGTGTGCGATCAACTTCCATCTTTTTGCAATGCATTTACTGTTTTATGCTTATCGAAGTGTTTGTTGACGTTTTTAAAGTCTTTTGATTACGCATCTATTAAAAGCTTTTGTGATTTAAATGCTTTCGAACCGAAATTACAGTTAAAACTATAGCTGCATCCACAAATTCAATACAAAAACGATTATTGTCTGTAGCGTGGCCAAGACGAGGAGCAAGACGCAATAATCATTAGTCAATTTAGTCGCTTTTTAGCGAGAAAATTTCTTTTCCCTACACTTTTTAATACTTCCCTGGTTGAAGTTAACCATATTTTTTATTATTTTTAAAATTATGAATTTTAAAAGCATGTGATACATTTATTTGGTGTTACGCCTTTTTCAGCTTGCCACCGTGGAAGAAAGAGAAAAAAACTGGGACAGTTTATTCAATTAAAGCATATAAACAAAAAATAAAGAAAACATAAAATCAACAAAAATTAAATCATATCATATGGTGAAGGCTGCCAAATAACACAAATATTAAATTTGAAATAAAAAGTAGGTTAAATACGAACCGATTTCACTGAAAGAAAACCTGGAGTAGATTGTTAAGTCCAGATACTTTTTAATTGCAATTCAGGAAATAGTAATAACAGTTTATAATTACTATCGTACCTAATTCTAATCTCTATAAAAAAAACTAAAAAAATTTTTACCAGACAGCAACATCTTGGCGTCTCCAAAGGTGGGTCGGTGTATTTGCTTGACGGTTGCCCCAGTATAACGTCTCTAACATTTTCTTAAGAATCAGGACGATAAAGGATGCATAAACTAGACTGGCTCAGACAGAGGATAGTTCCTTTCTCGCATCCTGGGCTTGTGAGTAAGACTATTCTTAATGTACATGATACACCAAAGCGAATCTACCCATTCCGATAGTGATTTTCAGCGAGGGCTTGCGAATATGCAGACGTCCTTTCAGGCAGGGAGCAGTGTTCAAACTTTTAAATGAAAAATAAGCTTTCAAAACTTACTGACATTGTGCACTAAAAAAATTGTTCTTTTTAGTGCACAATGTCAACAAGTTCCGAAAGCCCACCATTCTTTAGCTAAACATCGAAGGTCTCACTGCAAGCAAGATGAATGTTCTTTATCATCTTGCTCTACAGTCATACTACTGCAGGAAACCCACTCGGCCAGCCCGATCTACAGCAGGAAACCCACCAGCCCGGACGGTGAATGCTTGATTGGCTGGGCAAGTATTACTGGTCTTGCCCTCCTATGCAAACATAAAGGATGCCGCGAGTTCTTACCCTGGCCGCTGTAACACTGGTGCTGATCCAGATCCAGCCTTTGCTAGTGTAGGTCCTCATAGCCGCTTACCTGACAAACTTGTTCCAGACAAGTTTTCCAGGTCACAATATCGGCTTTCGATTATTGCACCAAAGCTTTGCTTTGCCGATATTTGTTAATACCAAATGGAGTTTTGCTCCTTCACCGGATTGCGAGTGGGGCGCTACTGGCTAAAAAACCGCAGGCCATCTCCTAATACCGTGTCTAATACATTGGACACCACATAGAGAACAAGATCTGATTTTTGGATGACGAAATCCAATGTTGACTCAACACCATTGCTGCAGCATCTGCTCCAGGCAGTAAAGAATCCTGGAGTAGCAAAAAGGTAAACCTTCAACCCCAGTCCTGGTTGTGTCTCACCAGGAGTGGATGTTGCAGCGCCAGAAAATGCCGCGAGTGCCGCGAGATAAACTAAACGCGCACGAATAATCAAACTACCCTAGCGCAGTGGCGTAGGCAGAAATTTGTCATCGAAAGGAGGAAGGGAGGGATGGATTCAAGTCAAAAACACGATTACTAAAAGTGGTCCTGGTCATGGTCCAAAACCTTTCCAAGTTTACTATCCAAATTACAGTAAAGCACGCCTATCGTGCTTTTTAAAGCACGTAGCAGTTGCACGAATTTTTTGCCCAACCGTAAACGCAAATACGAAATATCATTGGAAATTAAAAAAATTAATTTTGACCTTAGCCACAAAGCAAATAAAACACACAAGAAAAACATATACACATAAATGTAATTAAATTTATGGTAGGTCATGGAGCATCTAAGAACAGAACGTTTTTGAGTCGAGATGCTCCCCAGCATGTATCACGAAATACAGTGTGCAGAAACTCTTCAAATTGTACAATAAGCGTCAAATTATACTACATAAGGAACAACAAAGTTAAGGTTATTGAAATTCAGAAGTTAAGGTTATTGAAATTCAAGCTATTCAAAACAAAGCAAAAAGATTGCCAACTTAAAAGCAGAGGTAATCAAAAATCTATCACAATACTTGAAACTAATTAATCAAGCGTAGTCTTCCGCCTAGAGTGGCCGCCTTCTCGAAGACTTAACGAAACAAGGCTTTTAACTTCGATTCTTTTCTTCATTTCTCTGAATGAGCACTTCTTCCTGCAATGCAAAAAATTCTATTAAAAAATAAACAGTTTTATAGAAAGAAACACATAGACCAGGGATTACTTTGAATTTTCTCTCGTCCTTCTTCTCGTCTTTCCGAACATACGTGGAGTCAGGGATTGCACGAAAATAAATATTTGTCTCATTACCATTTCAGATGTTTTCCTCTGAAAATGTCTTTAGAAGATCTGATACGGACTCAGTGACAACCGTTTTGGCTGCTTTCCCATCTGCTTCCGCAGCCTCTTCTTTCAAAGTGACGAAAGTGATGTCATGCTGCTTCTTTCATCTAATGAACCACTCATCGGTTGCTTTAAATTCAAGACAACCGCTTTCTTTTGCAAGCTGCTCTGCTTTTTGACAGAGAATAGAACCGTTGACAGGCGTGTTCCATGATGTTACAAATAGGAACCAATCTTGAAGAGCATCTTCGACTTGTTTATCTTTTCCATTTCTGTGCCGAATTAAGGAACTGTGACCCGCAGCAGCTTCGTTCCTGATTTCCCCCTCCTTTTTTAGTATTTTTTGTAGCTGTCCACGAAAGATGCCGAGCACACTTGCAGTGTATGATATCTGTCGAGCATCGAAATCTTCTCCTGCATCATCAAGCTTTGACAAGTTTCTTTCAGCTTCTTGACCGGCTGAGTACTGTTGACTGAGGAAGGTGGTCATTTCTCCATTATGATTTTTACAATGACAAACCTGGACTGCGTAATTCAAAATGACAACCAAGTTTCATAAGAAACACATCATATCAGACACTGGAAATAAAACTAATAAGTGCAGTAATAAGTGAAAATTAGATAAGACAGTAAGGAAGATGTTGGAACAGCTGGAGGAAATCACACATGCATTTTTATTAGGAAAACAGACGTTGACGGTTGTTTTTTTTGTTCTTACTTTTTATTAATTTACAAAAAATACAAATAAATCAAGGTGCTACCAATGCGGGTACATAACAGAATAAAATAATGACTTTGTTGTTGTCCACCATTACACAAACGCACAATTACCCGAGACACGGAACGAAATAAACACAGATTACCGCACCACGGCACAATAGTCAACACACGCTGATAGTTCGATTCCTATCGTAACAATAGTGGTTTCACTAACCGAAGCCGTGGATCCACTAAGCGAAGTATTTTGGACTATTTTACTATGTATATTAGGAACGGACCACGGGATTTGGCTTCAATAAGGGAGTGGATCCAATAACCGTGAAACCAATGAGTGGCGCCCCTTGTACAACGGAATTTGTAATTTCATAAAAAATATGATCTGCTAAGTAAAACTCAATTTGGATTCAGAAAAAATTTTCAACATCGCATGCTGTTAGCCATATCTATGAAAATCTGTTAAATACGTTGATCAAAACTATTTATAGGGATGAATCTTTTTGGACTTATCAAAGGCTTTCGATACTGTTAATCATAAATTTTTGTTAAAAAAATGGAATGCTCTTTTGCAGTCAGAGAAAATAGATTACATTTAATAAGGAGCTATTTAATTAATCGCCAACAGTAATTAAAAATCGATTGTGGTGTTCCTCAGGGATCATGTCTAGGTTTTCTTCTATTTTTAATTTATATTAATGATCTACCGAGAGCCTTGAATTTGCGAACTGTTTTATTTGTTGATGACACATACCTTTGTTTACCTGATCAAGATTTGCACTTGCTGCAAAATCGTGTCAATACAGAGCTAAAAACATTGATGCTTGGCTTTGCAGACACAAATTATCGTTAAATCATTTTAAGACAAATTTTTTGTTAATAAATAAGTACCCGCATAAAAAAGTTAAATATAATTTCAGATTGTCCGTAAATTCAGCGGTGTTAAAAAGAACTGAAAATGTTAAGTACTTCGGCGTACATCTAAATAACAAACTGATTGGTCTTATCATGAGAAATATCTCTCACTACTACTTGCTCGATATTCTATCGAATACGTAAACTTTTTCCCACAAGTGTATTGATAATGTTATATTATACTCTTGTGTATAGTCGGCTCCAATATAATTCTATGGGGGTCAACTTATAATTCAATACTACGAGAACTTGAAATCAGACAGAACAATATTACTCGAACTATCACTAACAACCGCAAATACGATCATATTCAGTGATGGTTTTAGTACTGTGCAAACGGAGCGGCCGCACCGGTCCCCCTGAAAACGTCAGAAAGCGGCCCCCTAAACAAAATATTGCTCTATTTCTTCATAGTAGCACCATGATGGTGGCTCCCGTGTCTGCACCTTAACTTTAGAACGAAAGTAGGGATTGTGTATTCGATTTATTTATTTTTTTAAAGATCATTATAATTTTGGGACAAAAATCTTTTACTTCAATAGAAAGTGAAGATCTTTTTTTTGAGATCACTATAATTTTGGAACGGAAATTAAATTTTAGATATCAATTGATAGTGAAGACCTTGAGATCACTTTTTTTAAAACGAAAAAAGCTTGGCACACTAAAAAGTGGCCCCACCTATTTTTTTGCATGGGTCCACCTTTTGTAAGGCCATCACTGATCATGTTACACCACTATATAATCAACTAAAATTGCTTCAACTACGTGATATATACCAATTATACCTAGGAAAATTTATGTACCAATTAAATACTAACAAATTGTCAAAAATTATTCAATCAATGCTCCTAAAACTGGTCAATTTACACAAAAATGACACAAGATAATCAAAAATAACTACTGTAACTTGTTTGTACCAAGAGTTTTTTAAAAAATTGCACAAAATCAACTATCATATAGAGGCCCAAAGCAGTGGATGTCAATTCCATAAAAATTTAAAACTTTATCTTGGAAACCATTTCTAAAAATATATAAAGACTTTTTTCTTAAAAATTACTGAAAACTGGGTAGTTTTGCTCCAAAGTACTTTACGGGTAATTTTGTTTCAACTATAATGTCAGCATCACGTTTTATTGTCAATAAGCATTCAGATAATTTCGTATTTATTTATTTTTTGTATTCAACCAATCAATCAACACATTTATTTTCGAATAAAGTTTCAATGTACGTGATAATGTGTAACCGTTGAAAACTGCGAGTTGGCCTTTAAATGTTACAGTAGTGCAATTTGAAATAAAATTGTGATTTTAATTTTTGCTTTGTGGTTTTCTAAAGCACTGTAAGTTGGAAAAACTCAATGAAAAAATACTAGAAGGCCTATGTTGCCTGAAAGTTGCCATTCAAAGCAAATCCAAAAGTAAACATCTGATTAAAGCTAACCTTTAAAACTTAATTCTAGTATAATGCAGCTATTAACGTTGTAGCGACCACTATTTTTATTTGTTTATTAACCAAACAGTAAGTGTTTAAAAAATATTCTACATTTTTTCGCGATCTTGATATACTGCCAATCAGCGCATTCAATATCAAATCATAATCTGTTAAATTTACTTAATTTGCTAACCTATTGCCGCCTTGTGGTTTCGTCTTAATTGATTTTTTTCGTATGTGTTCATTGAAATCTTGTTTTCTTTGTGTGTCTGACTGTCGAAGCCAAAGAAGCTTGTTTGTCTGCGTGGTTTATCGTTTTTAATTACAAATTAAAAATTTTTTCAACTAATTAAACTTTGTGTAAACTACTCGCTTATCACAATCTCATGTAGTTTTGTTTGGTTTTACATGCTGTTCTTTCTAGAAACTAGCTACAAAAACCTACAAAGTAAATTGTAAAAGTATAAAATATTCGAAAGTCTTGCCTATTGTAGTATCAATGGTTGCCATATAAATGTGGTACAATGTAGCGTAACGTTGTAATCACCCCAAAAGTGACACTACATATTGTAACGTTGTTTCCACATCGCAGTTTAACGTGGATTTCACGTAAAATCTAGGTGAATAAACAACGTGGGTACAATGTAGAATACGAGTAAATGCAACGCGGCCTACCAACGTGGTCACCACGAAACTGCGACCACACACTTTAACGTTGTTTCCATGTAGAAATTTAACGTGGATTCCACGTAAAATCAAGGTGAATATACAGCTTAGATACAACGTGGAATACTAGTAAATGCAACGAGGCGTAACAATGTGGTAACCACAAAATTGCCACTCCACACTTTAACGTTATTTCCACGCAAAAGTTCATCGTGGATTCCACAAAAAAATTGCGTGGTTACAATGTTGCAGCCACGTGGATGTGTTTATTGGGATATAGATCGAAGATTTTTAAACTGAAAATTATGCACCCCAGAGTGGAGGTGCTAAGAGTTTTTAGGAGAAGTTTGAAGTTGGTAGAATATTGTAAAACATGTAAAACTTATATTGCTGATTCAAAAATTATAAAAAGGCAAAAAGATTGATGATAAGGGGTCGCAGACCAAAAGTTTTAAAATACGTAGGCCAACTATAAAGTTAAGCTAATCAAAAAATTGCAAAAATAAGCAAAAAATGAATTTTTCTGTGAAAAGTTTGACAAGATTAAATTTTGACAAATTTAGATTTTATTTTAACCTATAAAACTTGGTAAAAAGACTCCATAACAACCGAAACTATGAGGTTGTGTAAGTACTATGATGTAATAAAGACCAAAAATAATTCACTTTATTGACTTCAGCGGGCCTAAGTTATGATGTTATAGATGCAGATAAGATGCATACATAGGCTTACCATAAGTCCTAATTTTTAGGGCTCCCTCCCGAGATTTCGGCTGAAATCTTGTCAAAAGTCAAAGACAGACTCCATGTGCAGACCCCCTTTTTTCTTGCTTTTTTCCTTTTAGATCATTAGTCTTCTGAGGCAAAGATCGTGAAATCGGAGACAAATCCAAAATAAATTTTTTTCAGAGAACACTTCTTTTCAGGGACGAAGTTTAAAAATTCGGAGACTAATTTTTTTTAGAGAACACTTCTCTTGTGGGACGAAAATCAAGAAATTCCAGAATTATATTAAGTAAAGGCTTTTTATTAATAAATACCTACTACTTTCAAGGATAGGTTTTTATTGTTAACGAGAGTCCCGGTTTGCCCCTTCCAAAATATGCTATGCTTCAACTTTAGAAATTTTTGTAGCGTATCATGAAGAGATAAAGATAGGAGAAAAAGAGAGAAAACGAGAAGTTATGTATTTGAGTCACTTTTTGAAAATTAGAAGATCTTCAAACCAAACAGTGCAAGAACGGAATCATCTGTTCAGACCGTAACGGCAATATGTTTAAAAGATTGAAGGTCGAAGACAGCCCGATTGTAACATTGGCAGTAGTTTGGCCATAGTGCAAAATGACATGGTCTGTGTAGTTAAACGCTGGGTAGACTTCATAGGGAGAAAGAAAGTATAAAAGAATTGGTTCTTTAAGTTAGCTAAAAGAGTGTCTAAGTTGTGTGATAAATTTAAAAATTTGAAAAACAGATGCTTGTGTGATGTTTGATTGATGCTTTTTGTATGTTATTATGGTGTTAATCTTGGTCTTTTTATGATAGTGATCCACTAAAACTCAAAACCAACAATATTGTTCTCATCATTGATCTATTGATTTGTTATTCAAGGTAGCACGAATTATAAAAGTTCAAAATCATTGCTTTTGATTAGTATGATTGTTTGTTTAACATAAAGCGTTTTCATTAAATAGTTACATAGTTTCTATATAAGAAAGTTGAAGTATTACAAACAAAATTTTAAATAGGATATCAATCATTGTTTACTTCAAAGCTACTCCCGCTATCTAAGCTCTTGCACTTGTCCCTATGTCTTTATCAAGTTTGGAAAAAAAGGATTAATTATGATCTTTACTCGACATCTAAAAGACATATGCCATCAAAAACGCTTCTCAGTCTTTGATTTGAAACTATTGTTCTGCTATATTTAGTATTTAAGAACAACTGTTTTTTCAGAAAAGATATTTTTTGCCTTTACAAAAATTTGTTAAAAAAATACTTTTTCAATCTCAATTTCAGCCTTCATCTGCTGTCTTTTGGTATAGCTTGACAAATTGACAATCTTAACTACAGGCGTTGATGGTAAAAGGTCGAAAGGTCTTGACTAGGGCTGCCATACGTCAGGATTTTCCCGGACGTGTCCCGGAATTTTAATGTTCAAATCTTCGTCAGGAAGAAATGTTAAAATGTGTTAATATGTCTGGAATTTTTGAATTGTGCCTTTTATGAAATTTACCTGAAAACTTTACAATAAGAATTTTTTTAGTTTCAAGCAAATATCCTGTAATGAAATATTAAGTTGAAATCATATTGCATTTTTTGTAGAATATCTGATAGGTAAACAAATACATGTGGATGATGTAAAGTTTTTTTTTTGATTTCACCTCAATATTTATCTTCCTGACTCGCAGGAAAGCGTCGGAGGTGCTATACTCAAGGTAAGCAATTAGGCTAACCTGCTTCTGGAGATGCCGAAATTTGCAGTACGGTTGAAATTTTTATTTTGGTTTTTTAGTTTTATAGAGATTTAAAATCCTGAAATTAAAAATTGCTCGCCAAGACCGCCAAGCAGGGGAAAGTGCCGAAAAATGTCTCTGCCAACGACGAAACAGAATGGCGCGAGTAGATTTTTGAACCGTGACCATGTCAATTGCAATTACGACGCTTTTAACCACTTGACAACGCTGCCGAATTGAAATATTTTTTATCATGTTTGTTATTTGAAAACCTTTGTGGAACGTTGCCTTGAATGATAAAAACTTTACTGGACTACCAACTCATAAAAAATGGTGCAAGTATTTTTAGTAATCCAAACATTCTGTATAGCCATCAGAATTACTAAAGATTGTACAGTTTTCCTTTTTTGTGGTATCGTACAATACAAACTTTGAAAGAGTATTTTCACTGAAATAGAGTCTAGTGGTATCGTACAATACAAACTTTGAAAGAGTATTTTCACTGAAGTAGAGTCTAGTGGACAAAAAAAAGGTGATTGTTGAGATGATAAAAAAACTCTAACGCTCTACCGGTAGTACAACTTCAAAGATAGACAATGTTGTGAAGAATTCTTAGAGTTTTTAAAGTTTGACAAAATATGCGTTGCCAGAAAAAGTATTTATTGTTTGTAGGCTCCATTGTTTTAGACTATGTTTATTTTTTGTATTTTTCCTGGTCCTATCGTATGATTCTGGTTTTCTTCTGGTTTTCGTTTTCATAAATATTGTTGTTTAGAAGAAACAACTGGCATTTGTCTTGGTAAAACGCAACAATTTTACTGTTTTCGTTTTGAATTGACGTTTGGTGATACAGAATTTGAAGATGGCGTGAAGTAAAAGATTTTTCTTCCCAAAGCTTTTCATCTGACACTCTTCAGGGGAAATCGTCAGAATGAAGCAGAAATGAAACCAAACTGGTTACTACGGAAGTACGGAAGAAAAATCTTTTACTTCACGTTGTTTTTGTTTTGTTCCGTATTTATCAATCATAGGGAAAGCGACGGCGGCATTATGCTTTGGATAAATACTGAATTTATATCATAATACAACTGTTTTTATCCAAAAAAATTGGCTGACATGACTGACATAAATCTGTCAGGATGTCACACTTTGTTCGTAACAAATGTAAGCTCACAAAAATTTAGTTATTTTCTGTTTAAATACCGTACGTAACTTCAATTTTTATTATGACATAATATCCACACCGCCAAGTAATAATCGCATTGTCGGTTAAGCTCCTCCTTTTGTGTGACTTAAACTCTTTGCAAGTTGCTTCACGATTGTTCTAAATATTTTTCCTTTTTGTTCTACGCCAGGCAGTAATGAAGTAATACACTTTGTCGCGGTCCATCGACTTATTTATCTATAGTGCATGCAGTGACCGAGTGTGAACTTTGTTCTACGATGGAAGAGACGCTATGGTTCTGGCGCATTCGAGCGAAGCGTTTCTCTCTAGGGGATTCAAGTATAGTAAAGCGTTCTCTACTCGAATGAAACACACGTAATACTATCCTATATAAGCAAGCGCAGAGCGCAGTAATTATTCCAGTGATAAATCCCATTCCATTCGAGTGAAATTCCACTCACTGCTGGTTTGAGCGCAAAGCGAGGGCAGTGGGCCCAGTGATTGTATTGTCATGATTAACAAGTGTTGTAATTGTTTTGCACCAGCGTTTTGGAGATTGGTTCGACGGAGGTAGAATTATTTGAGTTGGACGAATTAAGTTGTAGCGCTGATTTCGCTTTGCAGTTTGGCAGAGCGTGAGAAGAGAGTTTTGTCAATTGATAGTTTTTCCGTGAATTTTGTACAACATTTTTTCTTGTTAGAGACGGTGGTCTCTGCCTGATTGCAGAGAGGACTTTTCAAAAGAATCAATTTGAACCTAGTTGAAGCCAACTGTATAAGAAACTTCAGTCTCGTAGGAAACTACTTCTTGGGCCCGAATAAATAAATTTAATCTGTGACACAGGGATTGGGCCTGTTCAGATATGGTAACCCTTGTTTAGACCAATAATCTTTAACTTTTGTTCGCAGTAAATTTTTTACAATTTTTTAAAAACTTTGTATAAGTTATGAACAGCAAAGTGTAATTGCTACTTATGAAGTATAATAAAGTTTTTAAAAAATAAAAAGAAGATGGTCGGTTAAGGCATTATAAAGGATTATAGTTTTATACTGGGCCCGAGAAATTAAACATGCAAAAAAGAAAATAAAACGTATAAAAATAAAGTTGATTTAGTGCATTGCTTATTCTCGTAGTTTTGACAAAAATGTGGTCTAAGCTTTTTTTCAGTTCTTTTGCGCGATAAAAAATCAATATCAAATATTGAGTTTCTTTTTTTCTTATCTGTTCTCAAAAAACTGCAAAAACTTTTAAACAGAAGTAGGCTAGGTTGTAAGTATCTGTACTAAATTACAGTATTAAGGCCTTTTCGGCAAGATTTTTATAGTTTGGAAAATCAAAAAGAAAAACGTACCGGTAAAACTCATATATTTTTTCAACCAAATTTTTTTTGATTTAAATTAGGGTTTCAATAATTCCCCGTCTTTTGTTGGTTTATTAGGTTTACCACTAGTGTTAAAAAAGTATTCAAAGACATTGCTACTTTACAAAAAAAATTAAGAGTTTATAAACTTTAAAATTAATTCTAAGCCAGAAGTTTTTTTAATCAAAAGCCTTTTATACATTTGAACCAATCGTGGGATTTAGCCGTTTTGCACCGGTTAGTTACAACCATCTCACGAAACATGAGTTCAACGAATGGACTAGCCGCTGTCAGTCATGGTCCACTAGTTTTTAACATGTAGTGCGATAAGTACCGGGACCGTGTCTTTTGTTAGTGATTTAGATCTTAGTTTATCTACACAAGTGGTGACCAAGTTTGTTACAACTCGTATCGTATTTGCTTTTGATGTGCATTTGTGTTATAAAATTACATTTTAATACAACTAATGGACTGTTCAGCAGGTTTTAAAAAAAAAATTAAAATATTTTTAAAAGCATAAAATATTTTACTATTATCAGAATAAAAAGTATAGCCAATATACTTTGAAACATAGTTTTATTTAGGACGTTTCGGAATTATAACTGATTCCATTATCAACTTGTAAAATTGTACCAGCACACTCCTACTTTACAAGTTGATAATGCAATGAATTATAATTCCGAAACGTTTGATTCCGAAAAACTCTTATAAGTCCGAAACTCGTACTTTGCAAGTTGATAATGGAATCAGTTATAATTTTTAATCAACTTTTTCCGTAGTGTAATTACGTTGATGTAAGTATTTTGTTCGACAAGTGGCGGAAATAAAAAACGACTGAACTGAACTGAACTGAAATTGTACAAACACACTCTTATTTTACAAGTTGATAACGGAATAAGTTATAATTCCGAAACGTCCTAAATAAAGCTATCTTTCAAAGTATATCGGCTATACTTTTTATTCTGAAATTAGTTAAGCGTTCCAAATTTTATGTTCTGAGATTTTACTATTACTTTGTGAAATATACTTTCTATACACAATCATAAAATTTATAAGAGACAATAAGCTTAAAATTTATCAAAAGAGTAATTACAATTTTAGAAGCTCTCAAACATGTGTATTGGTGTTCTGGTAGATATAGACGAACCTTTTTTATTTTTATCTTGATATTTATAATCTTGACTGGCAAGAAAGCATCGCAGGGGCTATCGCACAGCAATTATCAAGCAATTACCTGACCTCCTTCAGTAGATGGTAAGATAATGCTGTCCGGTTGAAATTTTTATTTAGACTTTTTAAATACGAATAAAATTTAACGCTGTTTGCCAAGCAGAGTAAATTGCCGCAAAGTCCAAGGGCAAGAACGACAACAAAATAACGCGAGTAGATTTTGAAGCGCAACCGTATCGATCACGCTCGCCATCCATCACGGCGCTCTTGACCGGTAGTGTCTAATTTGAATAAAAAACGATTGGAGTGAGAATAAAAAAAAAGAAAACTAGTTGCTCTAAGAGATAAAAAAGAAAAAACGTCGCGCAAATTGTTCTTGCGGGCCCAAAGTGAGCCCAAAATTTTGGGAATTTTTTAAAATTTGTCAAGATGCTCAAGAAGAACTTAATTTCTTTTGAAACAACTACTTTCTCTCAGAAACTAACCCTGTATCTCCGTAAAACTAACTCTCACTCCAATCAGCTTTTCTTCGAATTAGCACGACCCTCTTGACCACGCCATAGTGCTGCCTTCAGTTTTTTATAAAAGCACTTTTCATTATCATTATAATGCTTGTTCAATCATTATTTTGAAATTTTATTAATTTCAACTAAATTTAAATAGCCAAATCAAACTCAGCTTTGAAAACCCTTTCACCGCAAAGATTTGCATTATCTTAACTTGTCTACTATCTGTACGCCAAAGCTAAATTAGTGGGATTGTTAAACCTTACGACTTTACTATCATCAATAGTGTCTCAATCATATTAAACATTAATAAAATAATCCAAATTTTTTGAAAACTAAATCTGCAGGTCAGTTTAATAATATTTATCTAAGTCTTTTTCTTAGTATGACTTTATGATAAACATGTTGTGATTTAATATGTTAATATAACAACAAAAATTGTTAATCGCAATTGTCATAGTTGTGACTTCCTCTAATTTAGCTTATATTGGTATACCCTTCATATACCATTTTGCAGTTGTTTATCGTAGCTTTGATCCGGTATGCACTTGAGTATATAGTATACTTAGTTAAATAGCACTGGTCTAAACCGATAAATAGTTTTTATTGAGAGCAGCAAAAAATTTATTTGATCTGGTTTTGAATTTGTACTTCGCTAAAAGGACAAAAATTTTAATAATTACAATTTAATTTAACGTTTCTGGAAAAGATATTTTTTAAGAAAGAATAAATCTTAATTTAAGTTTCCTGTAAGCCACAGCAAAATTTGTAACTGGTCTTCATGGCCAGTAACTTTTATATTTGTAAAATGACAGCACGTCAATCATCTTTAAACTTTTATATTTTCTTCAACTATGTCGTTGCACTTAACCAATGATAGACTGAGCTGTCTGTAAAACGACAAGTTTTATTAATGTAGAATTTCGGAATTTTTTACCAAAACTATTAATCAAATAAAACATTTATAAAAGTAAAATGAGCGCGTTTGCCATGATCTTGGCAATAATCTTGTCTGTCATACTGCACTAGTATAAGGTACAGAGGTATGGGAAAAACGTATAACATTAATTTTCTCTACTTGACAATTTTGAATTAGTCTATGTTCAGATACAGTAGTAACACTTTATGTATATAAGACCTGAAACCAAACTCAGGTTTTCTCCTATAATTTCATTATCAAAATATTGTATCTGCATCAACTGGGTTATTAAAATGCATTCCCGGTATATTTTAATACAGTATTTAAATAAATCGAGTTTTGTTTAATTTTATTTTTTTGTTGGTATGAATCTTAAGACTATCAACTTCTACAAAATTATATTGTGTTTCATAGATGAAAGAAAAGCGTCCTGTCCTGAACAGTGGTGGATATTGGGTGAGACATATTTAAACTTGAATCATCTCTTATGGCTTTTTTAGTCTCCATAAGAATTGAACGGTGCCAGATTATCGGCATAAAAATACTTTCTGGAGGTTATTAAAAGCAAATCATATGTATAGACAGTGACGGCTCGCGAATTGAAGCTGCAGAGCTGCAGCACCTTAAATATCTGTGCAGCGATTGTAAATATTATTAACAACACTTAAAAAATTAATAATTATATTGTTTAAGCATTGCGGATAATATTTGTTAATATTTATAAAGGCAGCCTGATATTTAGGATGCTGCAGCTCTGCAGCTTCAATGCGCGAGCCGCCACTGCGCATAGATGCTACAAAAAGGGAGGGTTTTTATATTTATTTAACATTTTTGAAAAATTTTCTCGTTTTTTTATTTCTGTTTCATTTAATTTATTTTACCGCTATTGTGTTTACAATGTTTGGAGAAAATCTGTCTTCGTCCCTTATAAAATTACTCAATCAGCAGTCAAAACAATTGATTTTCTGTTTAAATTAAACTAAAGTTATGAAAGATAAAAGACAATTCGGTACGAAACCTGAAGAGGGCTTAAGTTAACCAAAAACGTTTGTTTTGCTCTGTCTTTTTTTTTTTTTCTTGCTTTAATAATGTAAACAAATAAATTCAAAAATGCTCAATTTGATATGGTTGCTTCGCATAGCAATTTTATGGTATAAGAAAATAACACTTTTCCCGAAGCTATGCCATTATTTAAATAGTCAAGCCTGCTTCACTTGCTTTAACTAGTAGCAAAGGTGAAGCTACGAGCATCAAGACCATATGCTTTATACATTTAGGCCAGAAGTCTTCGCAGCATGAAAACATTCCAGGATGTTAGATAGTGTTACTGCGAACAGTCAGACGGAAAAACACGGCAACAGCTTTTTTAAGCATATAATGAATTCTTCATATTTTGTCAGTAATAAAAGTAAGCCGGAACAGTCCGGAACGCCGTTCCGTTAAAAGATTTGCTTCCGGAACAGCGTATCGGTGAAAGATTTACTGGGGAAATAGTCTTAATGCGAAGAGTCACAATACTTTGCACTTTACTGTTTCATTGCCGCCGTGGTAGAGCCTAGCTTATCAGAAAATTGCTAGTGTTGATAGCAAAGCAGCGCCTATTAACTTTCCGCTATTTAGTGGAATTGAAAAGTCTGTGCGCTTGTCATATTGCTGTCAAAATTGTGGACTGTTTGCTAAAAAATGGTTACACCATGCGAGTTGCTCCAAGAAGTATTTATTATATTTTGCAGTGATGTAGCTTGCGCAATGCTGGGGTCAAAGTGAGGAGTCGAAAAGTTGCTTAAAGATAAATTTCCTGATATAATATTGTGGCATTGTCTTAATCACAGACTTGAACCTGCTGGGGAAACAAAAGCGGGAAACAAAGAACAAAGAACAAAGCGGGAACTTAATAAATGTTCTTATGAATTGCAAATTACCCTCAAAAGAATTGGAAAGGTGTTTACTGTTCGCTGGGTCGCTTCATTTTTTAGGGCGGTATCAGCAGTCTGGCAATTTTTCCTGGCATTGTCGCAACATTTTCACAAAGCTTCAAATGACGAAACGAGAAAATGTACAAAAAAAGTCACATTTCAAGGATGTATAAGTTTTATCAAAAATTTAGCGCTAATTGCTAGGCTTATCATGCGTCCCGATTTTAATGGGACAGTCCCGATATTTTAGGAATTTTTTCTGGCCAGTTTGCCTGAAATCCCGCCAGAAACCCAAGACAAATTCAAATTTAAGTCCTCCTTTTTTCTTGAGAACACTACATTTTAGGAACAAAAATCATAAAACTCGAGACTGATTCGAAGTGAGAACCATTTTTTTTAGATGACTTTTCTTTTTTAGGACGAAAATTATAAAATTAGAGAGTGATTCAGAGTGAAGACCTTTGGTTTTAGAGACCACTACTTTTTAAGGACAAATTTTTTCTGTTAACGAACGTCCTGGTTTGCTCCTTCAGAAATATGGTATGCCTACTAATGGCGGATGTAACAAATTAAAAAATTTATCAGAAACCCTGCAAAACCAAAATGACACGCTACTAAAAGCTCATACTTTACTCACTGCGAATACAAAACGAATAAAAAGCTTTACTACTTCCCCGGGGGAGCATTCCATTTTAGCCCATTGAGCAGAAAAAGCAATGTCATTCCATAAGTAGAATTAAGAAAAGGAAAAAGTCCAGTAATCAATCAGGCTCACTTTTTCCAGGATGTAGCTGACAACGTGAAACAAAGACTCTTTATTACAGCATTCAACAGAGCACAGCGTAGCGCAGTGTTTTTCAACCTTTTTCCATTTGCGGCACAATTTTGAAATCCATCAAAAGTCGCGGCACTTTTAGACCGTTTTTATTAATTTTTGTTCCCAAAATCAGGTGATCTCTAAAAAAAGGTCTTCACTTTGATTTCATTTCATATTTCTCTTCTTCTCCCCAAATTCAGGTGTCTCTTTACTCTGATTTCATCTCGCATTTCACTTATTTTCCCCAGATCAATTTTTTTCCTTTGCGGCACACTTTTGAAATCCATCAAAACTCGCGGCACTTTTAGACCGTTTTTATTTCCAAAATCATGTAATCTCCAAAAAAAAGAAAAAAAGCTCTTCAGTTTGATTTAATCTCTTAATTGTGTTATTTTCCCCAAAATCGTGCTGATCTCTAAAAAAAAGGTTTTCACTTCGCGGTTTGGACCACCCTGCTCTAATCAAGACGAAAATCTTCACCTGAATTCACGCTCTTTCTTGTCAATTTCCTTTCCAAAATTGGTTTTTTCCAAAAAACCCGTTTTCGCTCCGAATCTCACTTATTTCGCAAACAAAAACCGCAAAATTCGACGTCTCTAAACAATTTTTTTCCTAAAACTTTCGCGACACACCTGGAAGACACTAGTGTGCGTGGCACACCGGCTGGGAAACTCTGGCCTAGCGTTTATGCAACTCAAAAAGAGAACTAAAAACTCTGTTAATCAAATCGATGTGTTAGATCCAGAAAAAATTGAACATGAATATCCTCGTTTCGGAGAATATAAGGTGAAAAGTTGATATGATACCATCAGTGGCGTATCGAGGATTTTTGAAAGGGAGGGGGCATGCAACCACAATCATACTGTATATGCTGAGTGAAAAAATATTTTCAAGTGGTAGCTGTTACATCGTACGCGTAAATGTTTGCCATGTTGGAAATGGACAATGGATTTCAAACCAACGCACTTTTTGTTTTTGCGTTGAATAATCAGCGCTGTCTTTTAGTGCCTTCTCGCGTGGCTGTTTGGCATCTAGTGATGCCACATTGTACTGGGGAAATAGTTTTGTGGAACTTGTGGCATTATACAACTAAGTGATAAAAGAGACGTCAAATTTTTAAGAGCAGAACTTTAGAATTTACTATCTATTTTTAGTCCTTTTGAACATTATCTACGCCCCGTAGATAATTTGTTGGTCTTGTTCGTAATCGACTCTAAACACTTGACCATGCTGCCCAGGACCCGTTTGACAACCGATTAAAAATTGGTAATTTATGAATCTATATATCCATAAAAAATGATGCTTAAAGATTTATAGGAGCACCAAGACAGCTTTAAAAACTATTAAAATAAAGACTTTATTGATTAAAAAAAAATTAGGGCTTGAAAAAAGTGAAGAGCAAAACAAGTTCTTAACTTTTATTCACTGAAATTAGGGTAATATTTTTGCTTTTGTAAAAATTTCTGCGGCCAGATGAATAGTAAGAATTAGTTGTTGAATAAAATTATTTCAAATTTAGTGAGATACGAATTGGATTTAAGTTTTCAGGTACCAAGTGTAATAGAAGATCACGCAACATGTTACCATGTTTATTTTTCAGTTGAAATTGATTAGAATTTTTTAAAATGATATAAAAGTGTACTTCCAGTTTTATGCCAAAACTCATAAAAAATTATCTGTCAAGTAATTTATTCCTGGTTTGTATTATTATCAATTTTTCCTTATGGTTCTTTTTATGTAAAGTATAAAACGATGTTTTTAATTTTTGATATTAATTTTACTTAATTTCGAATCGCACCAATAATTTTAACAACAATCAAAATTTTATAAAACGTTAATTTTTTTTGAGTTAATCGCCTTAACACAATTTATATTTCACTTATTGTAATTATATTCTTTAAAGATCAAAAGTTATAAAAAATAATTGGTTTGATGAATAAAGTTGTGCTATTTTGTCTAATGCAACCTTAGCTCTTTCAAAAATTGTTTAAACCGAGGAAAAAATTTATTAGCAAAACACAAAAAACCAACTATAAAATAGTAAACAAACGTTGAAAATAGTAAAAAAACATTGAACAAACGTTGAACAAACAAAAATAAAAAAACGAAAAATTAATTTTCATTTTTTTATTTTTACACTTATCCTCCTGACTTGTAGGAAAGCAACGGAGGCGCTAATACATAAGGCAAGCAATTATCCCGACCTGCTTCCGGAGATGCCAAGATATTGCTGTCCGCTTAAAATTTAATAAAGACATGACTGAACTTTAGAACTGCTTGCCAAGATCACCAAGTAGAGGAAAGTGCCGCAAAATGTCTTTCTTTTGGACACAACTGAACGGCACAAATAGGTTTTGAACCGAGACCATGTCGATCACAATCCCGGCGTTCTAACCACTCGACCACGCTGCCGACTTGCATTTAGCAAAATCAACTTGAAAAATTCAATAAAAATCAAACTTCGTCTAGATCGAAAAAAACAACTTGTTACGGAATAATTTTTCACATCGGTTTTAACCTCTTGATTTTTTTTCTATTAATCGCGTGAATCAAAGTTTATTACAAGAATCGAATGTAAAGTTTTCCAGCTTCAAATGAATACGATAGCAACAATTTAAAAAATGTTTTTTTGTTATCAGCGCACAGATCGTAATTAACGTTTTGCAATTGTGTTGCCACAGAACAATAAATATCAAGGTGAAATTTTTTTTTCGCAGAATAGCTCTTGTTTGTTTACTACTGAGTGATTTCATTGAGGGCTTAAAAAAGACAATTTATTGGAAATTCTTTTATGAATTCATGTTGCTGCTTGCAAGGTAACTGAGGTCAATACGAAGGAAAGATTAGAATGACCTGACCTTGCTCGTTTAACAATTGGTTGAGGAAATCTTCTCTGTACAAATATCTACTCTGTTGCCTGAACATGTTTTTGTTCTTGTACAGTTACTCTGACAAAGAAACATTTACGTGTTTTGTGACAAAACAGATCTCACAAGATCACAATGTGAAAACTTACACCAACTACGCTTCAGCATGAAACAAAGTAATTTGATGCTATTCCTGGTATGTTTCTATTTCAAAAAAACTAAAGCAAAGAACAAGTGAAAAACACTTGAAATAGGACAAAGAAATAACTAGCTTTATATTGAGAGATTGATAGATTGACTGTGACAAGCAAAATTTTTGAATCTTGTCAAGTTGTCCTGCAAAAACATTTTGTCTCTGAGTCAAAAAAACAGCGTTAAGAAAATCTGTAAAGAAAGAATGCAAAAAAACTGGAAGAAATAATTATATTTCACAGGATTTGAGGCCCTAGTTCAGAAGTTTTAAACAGCTTTGATATTTTCAGTTAACAAAAACTATTTTAAATAACTAATATATTTACTCTAATAAAATATCTGAATATTTTGTTCATTTACACAGCAGGGTTTTTCTAGTTTGATGGTTTATTATTGTTTAAAATTTTCGTCATACCTGCGGTATTTTTGATGTTTTTTTTATTGCTGATGCCAAAACATCAGGTACAGCTCTCTTATTTTTAGTTTACTCAACAGCCGAGTATTGGAGTCTCATTTATTTTCGTTATACTTGGTTTATACATATTTATACATATAGTGCCTTGAATGAGATAAACTAAAAAAATAAAAAAAATAAAAATAAAGTATGCGGCTTTTCGCGTACATTACAGTAATATCTCTACTAAATTACTAGCGGATAGCAATATCTTGGCATCTCCGGAAGCAGATTGGGGTGATTGCTTACCCTATGTATAGCGCCTCCGTCGCTTTCCTGCGAGTCAAGATAAATATAGAGATAAAAATAAAAAAAATAAAAATTGAGGCTTTTTGCGTAGTCACTGATGCCTCCGTTCCTATCCAACGAAACATTTAGGCTACCAGTTTTGTCAAACATCCAGCCATTTGAGCTTTGACAACTAATAGCGACACTTGTTTCGGCTAAAGCTGGTACTCTAGATATGTGCTCTGCTACTTTTTTAAACCTGCGGCACACTTTGAAAAATTTCAAAAATTAGCAGAACACCTGGACCAGGTAAAGAGCTCAATTTTGAGCGCTTTCCGTTACTTGAAATTTTATTTGGCTGTCATAAAAAACCTAAAAATTTCAATTTAAAGTCTAAAAATAAAGCGATGACTTTTTTTTATCTGAAGTTAGCAATTTGTGTATATCGTGCACAATCGAGTTTGTGTGAAAATTACCGTATTTTCCCGTGTATAAGAGACCCTTTTTTGTTCATAATTTTCACTTTAAAAATAGGGGGTCTCTTATACATGGGAGTAAGTCTTTTGATTACTAAAAAACTTTTTTCCTGAAAATTTTGCCTAAAAATTGAAGGGTCTCTTATACACAAGGGTCTCTTATACACGGGAAAATACGGTAATCAAAAAAAATTATCTATTCATTTGTAGAGAGTTTTTATATTCACGAAATAAAACTTCATATGAAGAAAAGCGTTCGAAATTCAGTAAAAATCGAAGAAAAGGTCTTGACCTTACACCAGGGGTGTTCAAACTTTTTTCCAGGAGGGCCAGATTGATAATGTGAAAGTGACCGAGGGCCAAGAACGATCTCTAAAAAAAGGTCTTTACTTCGATTTGATTTCAAATTTCGCTATATTTCTCTTAGAATCGTTGTGATCTCTAAAAAAAAAAAAAAAAGGTCTTCACTTCGATTATAGTATATGCTGCAGAATAGCGCCTCTGCAAGCAGTAGCTGGTCACAACACACTTACTGGACAGAACACGCCTTGCTTCAGTGATCGTAGTGAAAAAAGAGCCTGTGTAAAAAAATTGTGAAATGTCAGCGGCGGGCCGTAGTTTGGCCACCCCTGCCTTACACAATGAGATGTACTGTATAATGAATTTTTTTAAGTTTTTCGGTTGCTACTTTAGAGAACATAACTTTTTTTCTATTTCAAAGAGTGTGTTTCTTGATTTTCCACAGAACCCGAGTTGCAGAGCACTGCTCTAGAACCTGACTATAGTTTATTTATCGGTTTCAAATGCCTGCCGATAAACGCAAAGTTCTAAACGCTTGTTTGCGCATGCTGCGCAAAAACTTGAACAATTTTGTTAAATTAAGCTTCCGTTCTGCCCATCACATGAATCATAGATCAAACACAGAGTACTATTAGACTGAGAGTAGCCTACATCCGGCCTTGAGCTTTCATTACCAGCGCCTTGCCTTACACGTTCGAAATAGCGTGCCCAGAATAGTTTCAGTTATGCTTCAACGCCTTCAGACGGGTTAAAGACAACTGGACGCAGGCGACTGGTTGCTGCTTAACTAACCAGTAGGCTGCGTCTATTTGGGTTGCGTCTAGTCGGTTGGAGCCAGTTGCCCCATTTTGCCTGCAGACTGTAGTAGCGCGTTTTCATTTGTGCATAGACAAATGGGGTCTTGTTCCTTTCTCTCATTGCCAATTCGGCCCCAATAGCAATTTGCAGTAAAAAAATTAAGCACGGGAGCCACTCCTATTTATGTGTTTTACTTGAAATGGATACTTTTACATGCTATAATAGGGTGGAGTGAAAAAAAATTTGAAAAAAGTTTAGTTTTTAAATCCTGCCAAATAAGCTAAAACTTCAAAAAAATTGGTTTTGGCGAGTTGCTACCTTTGGGGGGCTAGCAACCCCCCAAAATGTGTTTTTGGGGGGTAAAATTGACAAAAAATATCGTAACTCGGTAACCGCTTATCGTAGAGGCATGATTTATGGCTCAAAATTTGCAGAATTATCATATTTCTATATGTGCTAAGAGAAAATTTTTGTCTATTTCCACAAGAAAAAAAGTTATAATCGATAAACCGTTTTTTATGCTCAATACTCGAAAATTGCGCTGTATGGAAATAACTTTGATCTAACATTTGAAATGATATATGTCTAACTGATAAGGACTAATTATGACAATCACAATATTAACAAGATGATTTGGGATAACTTTGGTTATCAGACAAAGTACCTAAATAGGCCTACTCATAAGGTACAGAACGTGCTAGCTTTACTGCCCATAAAATGTTTAGTATTTCAGTAATTTAAAGAAAATCTGTTACATCTCATTACTTTCGAACTGTTGATGCTGATATTGGGTTGTTTTGCCTAAGGAGTGAGAGAAAAATAAGAAAGCAAGTTAGAGTACACCAAATACCCTACGCAAAATGAAGCGCATCAGAATTGCACTTTAGTGTCAAATTTTTTCAAAAGTTTTCGAGATTTAATCTTCTGGCGAATCAACCCATCTCTTCGCTCAAATCCTTCAACTTGTGCTGCGGCCTCTGTTATCATTTTGACATGGCGCTCTACACATTGGTTGTGACATGGGTGGTCGAGCTGCAGTGGTCTTATCCGGCATTGTTCAATATCTAAATCAGTTAAATGTTCAATTACCGGAGGCTGCTGATGGCAAGATGTTAAATTCACCATCTTGTAGTACGAGTTCACTGTTAGATCCAGTGTGGGAGGTTCAAACAGCCGTACAGTTGAGGCGGTATCATAATATTTTGCTCCTTCCAAAGAATATTCTTCACTGCGACTGTCAACCAAGCCATGATTATCAAATGAAACCGTTGATGGCAAGTTTCCACGAATCGAAAGCACTTTGTTCACTCCTCGCATTCGTATCTCCTCATCGTTGTCACCCAACATGGCGATCAAGACATTTTCCTGGTGTGCAAAAAATGCATTTCGTTGCACAACTTTCAGAGCAGTTTTCCGAACAGCTTCGTCAGGCACCTGAAGAATTCGTTGGACCAAGTTGAAAAAATTTCTAGATCCGCAAGTTAGTTGACTATTTAACTTAATTTCAAACCAACTTGGAAAGTAAACTTGAAGACAAAACTTCGTCAGAGTTTCCAAGTTTGAGGAGGGTTCATCCACCGAAACATAATATCTGAGGATTCGACAGCCCAGAGTTAGCCAGCGTGAATGCACAATGGGACCTACTTTTAAATATTGCAAGTCGCTGTCGACAACTCCCATGATTATTGCTGAACATATCTTGTAAGCATAGTGTTGATCAGTACTCAGATCATTAACAACTGATTCTGGCAACTGTACAAACTGAGGGTTTGAAATTGACTTAAAATTAGCAGCAACCGGCCAACTTGAAACATCTCCAGTTAAACACTTCCCAATTGGTCCTGCAAATGTGTCAGGACTATTGGTGGTTCCATCAAGCATAGTAAAGACATGGCGCAAGGGTATTTCATTGGTATGTAGTAGGCAAATTACCCATTGTAGTGGCTTGTTCAATAGTTCTTCCAACTTACGAATGCAACCATTGAACTTGCCTGTCATTGTTGCAGTTCCATCAGTGCCAACTACTGTAAGCTTGTCATGTAATTCGGTGTTGGCAATGGTGTTGAAGATCTTTTGTGCTATGGTTCTTCCTTTACCATCCTCTGTGGAAAAATGAGAAAGATAGTATTCACCAGGCTGCCCAACCATTGTATGGTGATCTTCAAGTTGCACAGACCTGTAAAACGTGTCATTTGGCCCTTGCATGGTGACCTGTGTTGCATCTTTGCGCCCATCAAAGTATATGGCATTCACTAACTTGAAATTTTCTTGCTCCTTTTTCCTAATTTCAGCACGGCATCGTTCTCGCTCTCTTCGAAGCTTGCTACGATCAATAACGTATGTCTTGTCATCATCAGTAATTAGACCCAAATCTTGCATCACACTATTAGCGATCGCAGCAGCAGCTCTGTCGGATATCTGAAAACGCTCACTCATCCTTGCAAGGTTTGACCAAATCATTCGATTCTGATTTTCATATGGCATTGATTGAGAAACAAATTCAGAAGCAGCAGAAGATTGCGTTTGGTGTGTGTTGGTTGAACTAGAATCTGACAGATAATCCAAAGCTGACTCAGGCACTGATGTAACTGATGTAACGGAAGAACATGTTGGTGGTTCTGGATGAGGTTGTAAGGGTCGAGAGCGCCTCAAAAACTGTATGTCAGCTGACGTTGAAGGAACCACAGCATCCACACATTTTCCAACTCGCTTACTACGAGGTAGTTTGATCTTTATAAAAAGCATAATCATCATCTGTCATTTTCAAACCATGTTGTTTCTCCAAAATTTTGCGCTGCTTATCGTCAGCACAAAAAACATCAAATATTTCATCAATAGTTGACATAAACTCTTTTTCCTTTTGTAAAAATGCTTCTCCTCGTTTTTTCTTTGACCAGCGATCAAATGCACTGAAACAATTCACAAAACTTTGAACTTTTTTCGAAATGTGTACAGATGAATGAGATATACGTTGCACCATACCCATCTGTCATAAATTTATCTGGCAATTTCATTTGCAGCATTGAAGGTTCGAAAGTTTTTCAAATGAAGAATGCGTTCTATTACATGTCACTTGGTAGGCAATACTCCTGGCGGAAAACTATCACGGGTAGAGAAAGTGTGTCCACTATGTAAAATCTTCTTTACAGAAGTTGAACTCCGTCTTTTCATGTTTTACTACTTCGCAGTTTGGCCAAAGCTTTGATTTACACAATTACTTAATAATATACCTGCAAAAAATAATAATAACTTTTCAGATAACTATTAGTTAAGTACAAACAAACAAACTTATTAAACAGTTTTTCTATCATAACTTTTTTTCTAGTGGAAATAGACAAAAACTTTCTCTTAGCACATATATAAACATGATGACTCTGCAAATTTTGAGCCATAAATCAAGCCTCTACGATAAGCGGTTACTTAGTTACGACATTTTTAGGAAATTTTACCCCTCAAAACACATTTTGGGGGGTTGCTAGCCCCCCAAAGGTAGCAACTCGCCAAAACCAATTTTTTTCGTAGATTTTACCTGTTTGGCAGGTTTTTAGAACTACACTTTTTTCAATTTCAAAAAAAAAATTATTTTCACTCCACCCTAATGCTATAACAATGTTGCCTTGTTTTACGTAATGTCAAATAAAAGGCCTTTACAGCTTAATATCTCTTTCTCAAAGTTATCTTGGAGAGGCCTTGTGGTGATCAATATTTTCTGAAGTTGATCAATCTAATCTTCCACGGTGTAAAACAAAAAAATGCACTTTTCAATTAAATATATTGGAGCCAAAATGTGTTATTTTAGCCCGTATTTCATGCGACATTTTTCGTACTGCAAAATAAGAAAAATATATCTATTTTTGTTACCCAGATATGTTTATTTTCTAGTTTTGCTTTTAGGTTTTCACTGATTAATTACTTTTTGCCTTATCGCAGGTTGTTTTTTAAACGATTATTTTATTATAATTTTTTTGTTAGTTTGAATGAAACAATAAATGTAACTATTGACTAGAAAAACTTACGGTTATTTCCCAGTCACGTTGTCCTACATTTATTCTCAATTATATGTTATGCGAATATTTGTAGATGTTTAGTGACAAATAAACAAATGTGAATGGCCCAGATGGTAGGTGCTTTCACACAGCCTGGGCCGTGAGTAAGTCTGTTCATTGATTTTAAAAATGACAGACCGAAACCGAACCTACCAAAACGGAAGGGTATCCACCCATTCCGATCTTCAGTGTGGGTCTGCTAATCGGCAAACGTCCTTTTCAGGACGGGGCAATGACAGGATAAAACTGCCCTTTTCAGGGCACATTGCCAACAAGTTCCGAAGACCCACTATTCTTCAGCTGAACATCGAAAGCCTCACTGCAAGCAAGATGAACGTTCTTCATCACCTCGCTATGCAGTCTGAGGCACTCGTCATCCTACTGCAGGAGACCCACTGCACTGATGCAGAGAAGTTGGTACTACCAAACTACCAACTAGCTTGGTCTTCTTTAAACAGGAAACATGGCCTTGCCACGTTTGTCCACGAGCGACTGAGATACACGCTTTTGGACCAATCTCCACCGACATTGGAGATCGAGTGGTTGTGTGTGGACGTTGATGGCTATTAAATAGTCAACGTCTACAAACCACCGCCAACGCGATTGCGAACCCTGGATCTCCCAGTGTTTCCTCACCCCTGTCTTTACGCTGGCGATTTTAACTGTCGTCATGCTGACTGGGGTTATGACAACAACAGTCCGGACGGGTGAGTGCTTGGCTGGCTGGGCAAGTATTAATTGTCTTGCCCTCCTATATAATGCCAAGGACGCTGCCAGTTTTTATTCCGGCCGCTGGAACACTGGCACCAATCCAGATCTAGCTTTTGCTAGCGTAGATCCAAACAGTCGCTTACCGGATAGACGTGTCCTTGACAAGTTCCCCAGGTCACAACATCGACCTTCGCTTATTACACCACCAAGGTTTGCTATGGCAGTGCCATGCATGCCTATAAAGCGATGGAACTTCCGCAAGGCCAAATGGAGTCACTACATTGCTTTGACGAATAAATTCGCAAAGATTTTGTTGCCGCCTGATTTACTTGATGTGGATGCGGCTTACCAGGACTTCTGTAACACCATTAAGAAAGCAGCCAAAACGACTATCCCACGCGTGTATCGAAATAACTATATTCCGTGTTGGGATGCAGAGTGTGAATCCCTCTATAAAATCTTTCTGCAGTCTCCTCAGGGAGACTACCCAAGTTTGGCTGCTACAGCTCTGCTTGCCAAGCTTGACAGAAAGCGCAGGGATCGATGGTCCGAGGCAGTTCGGAGCATTGACTTCTCACACTCTAGTCGAAAAGCGTGGAGTATTTTGAACAACCTTACTGGTAGGTCACGACACTCTCCTCGTCACTGTCCCGTTTCAGCCGATGCTATTGCATCTCAGCTGGTTAGAAATGGGAAATACGAGGCTGTTGACCGTAAGTCATCTCGACTTGTCTTTCAAGAAGTGTCTGACCTTTGGAGGGCCACAACACCAGACGCAGTAAATATCTCTGACACTTTTTCACAGAGAGAATTTGCTGCTGCCCTTCAACACTTAAAACCAGGTAAAGCTCCGGGACCTGATTCTATCTGCCCCGAGCTTATGCTCCATGCCGGAGCTGCTTTGAAGTCCTGGTTATGTGACTTTCTCTCTTCCTGTTTGCGCCGACTCAAAATTCCCAAGATCTGTAGAAGAGCGTTTGTGGTCGCGATCCCAAAACCAGGAAAGCCCGGGGGGACCCAAAGAGTTATCGACCGATATCTCTACTCTGTGTCCCCTAAAAGATCCTCGAGAGGCTTATCTACGCCCGCGTTGAGCCATTAATCGATCCACTGCTCCCTAAAGAGCAGGCTGGGTTCCGACGCGGGAAGTCAACCGTAGATCAAGTTGTTCTGCTAACCCAGAACATCGAGGATTCTTTCGAGGCTAAAAAGAAGGCCGGTGCCGTTATATTTATCGATCTGACAGCTGCCTATGACACTGTCTGGCACCGTGGCCTTACCTGCAAGCTGCTGAGACTACTTCCGGATAAGCACATGGTCAAAATGATTATGGAGCTTGTCCGAAATCGAAGTTTCACCCTTACCACCGGTGACAGCAAACAAAGCAGGCTACACCGTCTTAAAAACGGCGTTCCTCAGGGATCGGTCTTGGCTCCCCTCCTATTTAACATCTATACGTACGATCTTCCTTCCATGATTTCCAGAAAGTTTGCTTATGCTGATGATCTAGCATTGTTGCATTCTTATGGAAACTGGAAGGACTTGGAGGAGACCTTAAGCCAAGACATGTCCACACTGTCAGCGTATCTCCAGACTTGGAAGTTGAAGCTCAGTAACGCTAAGACGGTGACGGCAGCCTTTCACTTAAACAACCGAGAGGCTAAACGTGAGCTAAAGGTCTACAACAACGGTAGACTTTTACCGTTCTGTCCAACCCCTACTTACCTTGGGGTAAAACTGGACAGATCGCTCACGTTTCGTCACCATTTAGTGGCATTGCGCAAAAAACTATCCTCGCGCGTCACACTGCTGAGGCGACTCGTGGGCTCGGGATGGGGTGCTGGTGCTAAAACACTACGCATAGTCACCTTGTCTCTAGTCTACTCAACAGCTGAGTAGTGTGCGCCAGTCTGGTGTCGCAGTGCTCACACTCGCCTCTTTGACAGTGTCTTGAACGACGCCTTGCGCATAGTTACTGGATGCCTGCGTCCCACTCCAACGGACCACCTACCTGTACTCTCAGGTATCCAGCCAGCTGAGCTTCGCCAAATGGGAGCGACACTCTTCTTGGCTTACCGTGGATCTCTGGACCCCGATCATATCTTGCATGGTCTTTTAAGTGGGTCCTCAGATACTGGCCAAGTGAGACTAAGATCCAGACGCCCGTTTGTGCCAGCTGTGCGGAATCTTTTGGACAACTTTGCCAGTCTTGGCATCCGCGTCTCTGAATTGACAAATCACAAATGGAAAACGGAGTACTGTGAAAATGCTTCCAGGCTCCGTGCTTTTGTACCCGAGACCAGTGCCAGGCCTGTTGGGATGGGCTTACCCCGAGCAGCTTGGGTTAGGTTCAACCGCCTGCGGACTGGTGTTGGTCGATTCCATTCGTCCATGCACAAATGGGGTCTCGCTCCTTCACCTAATTGCGAATGTGGCGCCTCTGAGCAAACCGCAGACCATGTACTAACAACGTGCCCTATACATCGGGCACCACATGGAGCACGAGGTCTGACGGTTTTGGATGACGAAACTCGATGCTGGCTTAATGACATCACTGCCAGCATCTGATTCAGGCAGTGCAGCAGTCTGGGGTAGTAAAAGGATAAACCCTCGGCCCCAGTCCTGTTTGTGTCTGACCTGGAGTGGATACCCTTCAAACGACGACGACGACGACGACTAGCTCTGCGACTAAACCTGTGTAAGCAGACTGTTCCTGATAAGAGTTTAAAACTCGAAACCATGGTCTGGCAGTGAGCTCGGGTTCGGCGTGCAGGATACAAAATGCCACAGGTAATACTTTTAGTGCTGTTTCTTCACAACTCGATGTATTTCGAGCATCTGGTTGTAGAAGTGAGTGATGCACAATGCCGTTTTATTGGTGCAGTAATGCATCAGGTTGAAGCCCAAAAATCTTTAAAAAATAATAAAAAATTTTAATCGTACAGTAAAATTGTGGTATCTCCGAAAGCAAGTCGGGTGAATTGCTTGCTGTAAATGGGATCCGGAGTTTCACTGTTAGACAACGAGAATTCCATTTTCAGTTGGCAAAGTTCAGCTGACTTGATGCCTGAAAGAATTGGAATAATATGCGGTCTGTTGAAGTGGTTGCAAGCATCCAAATGTTTAAAGCGTCATTCAAGGCTTTATTCATTAGGCAAGCATGTGCGCTGCTAAAACTCAGCTGTGGAGTAGATCGAATATAAGGGAACGGCCTGACGCGGAAAAATATTTTTTGCGCTATGCCGCAAGGTGGTGACGAAATGTGAGCGATTTTTCCAGTTTTACCCCAAGATATGTAGGGATTAAACAGAATGATAAATGCCCGTTATATTGTAAACTTTTAGCTCAGGTTTGGCTTCTCGCTTGTTAAAATGAAAAGCTGCCATCACCTTCTTTGAATGACTGAGTTTCATTCTTCACGTTGGAAGAAAGGGTAGAAGAATGAATACGTCCTGACGTAAAGTCCCTCCAGTCTTGAGAAAAGTGCAACAATGTAAGAAAGTCTGCATAGGCAAACTTTTTGAAAATTGTGGAAGCGAAATAGTATGTACAGAGGTTAAAAAAGAAATGAGCCAAAACCGATCTTCAACCTTTTTCGAGCTATTGACTTCTCGAAGGATGGGCTTTAGAAGCCCACCAAGTTAACGATTCATAACTTCAAAACTACCTAAGCTATCTTTACGAAATTTTAGCGGAGTAAAGATCATTTATTTAAATTTTTTTAGAGCAAAGAAGTTTTTGAAAATTCATTTGTTGAAGTATGTAAAATTGCAATTTAGCAAAGTCACTTCAATTTTTACGTTTAGACACTCATTTAACTAGCGTGAAGTGCGATTGTAACGGATTCGATGTTGTAGCAGTCGTAAACTTAATTAAAAAGTGGACGTAAAGAGTGACGTCTACGCGCACGACAATTACAAACATTGAAGAAGCTAAGGAAGCTTGTTTCATTGTTTGAATAGTCGAAGTATGGAAATTATTTTAGACCAGTTTTAATAACTTGTTTACATGTTTGTCCACATGTTTTTGTAGTTACTAATAGTTACTTTTTTTAAAAAAGGATAAAAAAAAACAAAAATCAATTTTTTGACATAAAAGAATTTGAAATTGGCTATGTTTTGATGTTTAGCAGTGTTAAGATATCGACTTACAAATATTGTAAAACCAACAAAACTTTATCTTTTATATATCAGCGTTTATATGCACATCGTTTTGGTTTTTGGGTATGTATTTCAACGCCACAAAAAGAGTTTTTTAATTATTGCAATGAAACTACGCCATTACACAACCTTAACAAAAAAACACTTGAGAAAAACAATATTACTCTACTGTATATAAGTGATACTGCTAATCGTGGAACATAACTCGGCATCGATCAAAAGATAAAGCGCAAATTTTTAAGCAGTGCCGCAAACACGAAGAAGAGCCACATGTTTGACATTGATTTCGTGAATTGTCCATGTTTTTTTTGGATTTTCTGGCCTGGTCCAATTTCATTATCATAGCGGAGACAACAACGTTTCCTAAAATTAGACTTTGAAGCATAATTTTGAGGTGTAAATGTTACAACACTAGAGTCACTCGCACGGAAATGACTTTCGCCCAAGATCAATTTAATTTTTCGTTGAACATCCAACTGTAAGCCAGTCAAAGGCTTTCTTTCACGTGCAATTGAATTAGGGCTAGCGAGAAGTTAAAAGTGTCGTTTTGATAGAAACGGATCAAGATCGTATTTGTTCATTTCGTTTCACATTTTATTGTTCTATTAGAAAAAACATTTTACGGCACTTTCCCTACTTGAAAGTCTTTATCAGCAACTCTAAATAACAGTTTATAAAAAACTAGAGTGCTCTATAAAAAATTTCCTGAACAGCAATATTTTAACATTTGTGAAGATTTAAGATTCACATTTGTTGTCGTCGTCGTCGTCGTCGTCATCGTTTGAAGGACATCCACTCCAGGTCAGACACAAACAGGACTGGGGCCGAGGTTTATCCTTTTACTACCCCAGACTGCTGCACTGCCTGAATCAGATGCTGGCAGTGATGTCATTAAGCCAGCATCGAGTTTCGTCATCCAAAACCGTCAGATGGTGGCTATGCGTAGTGTTTTAGCACCAGCACCCCATCCCGAGCCCACGAGTCGCCTCAGCAGTGTGACGCGCGAGGATAGTTTTTTGCGCAATGCCACTAAATGGTGACGAAACGTGAGCGATCTGTCCAGTTTTACCCCAAGATAAGTAGGGGTTGGACAGAACGGTAAAAGTCTACCGTTGTTGTAGACCTTTAGCTCACGTTTAGCCTCTCGGTTGTTTAAGTGAAAGGCTGCCGTCACCGTCTTAGCGTTACTGAGCTTCAACTTCCAAGTCTGGAGATACGCTGACAGTGTGGACATGTCTTGGCTTAAGGTCTCCTCCAAGTCCTTCCAGTTTCCATAAGAATGCAACAATGCTAGATCATCAGCATAAGCAAACTTTCTGGAAATCATGGAAGGAAGATCGTACGTATAGATGTTAAATAGGAGGGGAGCCAAGACCGATCCCTGAGGAACGCCGTTTTTAAGACGGTGTAGCCTGCTTTGTTTGCTGTCACCGGTGGTAAGGGTAAAACTTCGATTTCGGACAAGCTCCATAATCATTTTGACCATGTGCTTATCCGGAAGTAGTCTCAGCAGCTTGCAGGTAAGGCCACGGTGCCAGACAGTGTCATAGGCAGCTGTCAGATCGATAAATATAACGGCACCGGCCTTCTTTTTAGCCTTGAAAGAATCCTCGATGTTCTGGGTTAGCAGAACAACTTGATCTACGGTTGACCTCCCGCGTCGGAACCCAGCCTGCTCTTTAGGGAGCAGTGGATCGATTAATGGCTCAACGCGGGCGTAGATAAGCCTCTCGAGGATCTTTTAGGGGACACAGAGTAGAGATATCGGTCGATAACTCTTTGGGTCCCCCCGGGCTTTCCTGGTTTTGGGATCGCGACCACAAACGCTCTTCTACAGATCTTGGGAATTTTGAGTCGGCGCAAACAGGAAGAGAGAAAGTCACATAACCAGGACTTCAAAGCAGCTCCGGCATGGAGTATAAGCTCGGGGCAGATAGAATCAGGTCCCGGAGCTTTACCTGGTTTTAAGTGTTGAAGGGCAGCAGCAAATTCTCTCTGTGAAAAAGTGTCAGAGATATTTACTGCGTCTGGTGTTGTGGCCCTCCAAAGGTCAGACACTTCTTGAAAGACAAGTCGAGATGACTTACGGTCAACAGCCTCGTATTTCCCATTTCTAACCAGCTGAGATGCAATAGCATCGGCTGAAACGGGACAGTGACGAGGAGAGTGTCGTGACCTACCAGTAAGTTTGTTCAAAATACTCCACGCTTTTCGACTAGAGTGTGAGAAGTCAATGCTCCGAACTGCCTCGGACCATCGATCCCTGCGCTTTCTGTCAAGCTTGGCAAGCAGAGCTGTAGCAGCCAAACTTGAGTCGTCTCCCTGAGGAGACTGCAAAAAAGGTTTTATAGAGGGATTCACACTCTGCATCCCAACACGGAATATAGTTATTTCGATACACGCGTGGGATAGTCGTTTTGGCTGCTTTCTTAATGGTGTTACAGAAGTCCTGGTAAGCCGCATCCACATCAAGTAAATCAGGCGGCAACAAAATCTTTGCGAATTTATTCGTCAAAGCAATGTAGTGACTCCATTTGGCCTTGCGGAAGTTCCATCGCTTTATAGGCATGCTTGGCACTGCCATAGCAAACCTTGGTGGTGTAATAAGCGAAGGTCGATGTTGTGACCTGGGGAACTTGTCAAGGACACGTCTATCCGGTAAGCGACTGTTTGGATCTACGCTAGCAAAAGCTAGATCTGGATTGGTGCCAGTGTTCCAGCGGCCGGAATAAAAACTGGCAGCGTCCTTGGCATTATATAGGAGGGCAAGACAATTAATACTTGCCCAGCCAGCCAAGCACTCACCCGTCCGGACTGTTGTTGTCATAACCCCAGTCAGCATGACGACAGTTAAAATCGCCAGCGTAAAGACAGGGGTGAGGAAACACTGGGAGATCCAGGGTTCGCAATCGCGTTGGCGGTGGTTTGTAGACGTTGACTATTTAATAGCCATCAACGTCCACACACAACCACTCGATCTCCGATGTCGGTGGAGATTGGTCCAAAAGCGTGTATCTCAGTCGCTCGTGGACAAACGTGGCAAGGCCATGTTTCCTGTTTAAAGAAGACCAAGCTAGTTGGTAGTTTGGTAGTACCAACTTCTCTGCGTCAGTGCAGTGGGTCTCCTGCAGTAGGATGACGAGTGCCTCAGACTGCATAGCGAGGTGATGAAGAACGTTCATCTTGCTTGCAGTGAGGCTTTCGATGTTCAGCTGAAGAATAGTGGGTCTTCGGAACTTGTTGGCAATGTGCCCTGAAAAGGGCAGTTTTATCCTGTCATTGCCCCGTCCTGAAAAGGACGTTTGCCGATTAGCAGACCCACACTGAACATCGGAATGGGTGGATACCCTTCCGTTTTGGTAGGTTCGGTTTCGGTCTGTCATTTTTAAAATCAATGAACAGACTTACTCACGGCCCAGGCTGTGTGAAAGCACCTACCATCTGGGCCGCAGAGCTAGTCATATATATATATATATATATAAAAAAAATTAAAAATTTGTTGGCTTCTACCAGATGAATTGTTGCACTGATAAAAGTGTTAAAACCTGGGTAAGCGGACTGCCTCTGATGAGAGTTTAAAACTCGAAGCCATGGTCGGGAAGTGAGCTCGGTTTCAGTGTACGTGATACACAATTCCACAAGTGATACTCTTTAATGTCATCTGTCCAATAACTTGATGTATTTCTAGCATCTGGTCATCGGCGTGGGTAATGCACAATGCTGCTTTTATTAGTGTAGCAATGTTAAATCCACAAATCTTAGATTTTTCTTTATATATATACTGTATATGACCAGCTCTGCGACAAATGCGCGGTGAGCAGAATGTGCCGAAAAAGAGTTTAAAACTTGAAATTATAGTCTGGCAGTGATCTCGGGATCGACATGCGTGATGCCCAATGTCATAGATGGTACTCTATAGTGACATCTATCCTATAACTAGTTATATTTTTTGAATTTTTATTTTGTAAGAAGACTAAAATTTAAAGCCAAAAACGAAAGCCTAAGTAATCTTTTTACAAGGTCACAATAGAACCAAGCGAGTAAGCTTTGAACCGTAATTGTGTCAATTGATTAATGCTTGCACATGCAACTTATTAGAATGTCATAGAACCGTATAGACTACAATTAAAAGCATCGTGATATACTGTATTTGAAGATACCAAATTTTTTATCAAAAATATGAAATGCAAGACGTTTAAATGTTAATAAAAACAGGCCTATAATTTTTCAAGCACCTTATACGGTGTCCAGGCTTCTGGATTGCCATGTATAAAGATTGCCATGGTTCAATCATACCGTGACCAAAGGCAAATTTATAGAGGGCCACGACGTCCGAATGGGTAAAAAAGTACAAACAGCCTATTTTTATCAAAATTTATGACATATTTACAACAACACCTGTAAGCTTTGGTCACATCGACTACATTGTCTCAAGTTGGATTCGAGACGTCTCGAGGTATCCACCTCTGTTTCAAAATGAACTCGTTGTAGCATATAAGTCTCGGTGACATTACGCTGGGTTTCTTCATTGCTTCCAAAAACAAAACAAGCTATTGTCCAGTTGTTTACATAAGATCTCGTTCCACTCGAATGGAGTATTCTTTGTTTTATTTGTTTTTTTTACTTCGCATAGCGCTCGCTTAGATTTTAAGCGTGGAAAGATCAAAAGAAGAAACAAAAATTGCACTATGTGTTTATTAATCTGTTTTTTGCTTCGCTTAGCGCTCGCTAATATTTAAAGTGCGGAAAGATCAATAAAAAATCAATAAAAGATTGTTGTAGAAATGAGCTTTGGGCTCGTTTCCACTATGTACGTGGAATGGAGCATTCTTTGTTGTTTTTATTGATCTTTTCTCGCTTAAAATTTCAGCAAGCGCAAAG
This sequence comes from Diplosoma virens, assembly GCA_963680785.1. NCBI lineage: Eukaryota > Metazoa > Chordata > Ascidiacea > Aplousobranchia > Didemnidae > Diplosoma > Diplosoma virens. Next base: position 18,916,283 of record OY796882.1, on the reverse strand, counting down.
CAAAGTAAAAATAGTAATCAATAAAACAAATAAACACAATTATATACAGCACCAAAAATATATTAATACCAAACAAAAAAAAATAAAAAAATCAAGATCGTTTACGGTCTACTTGAACTATTTTGAGATGAATAAAGAATGCTCCATTCCACGCCCGTAGTGGAAACAAGCCCTAAAGGTCTGCGTTTTTTTGCAAAAAGTTATTACGCTTTGTTTTTTCTGTTCTCACGATGCGAGCCACTGACGTAAAACAAAGAAAAAAGGCAAGTGCAAGTTTTGTATTCAATCGGTCAGAAACTCGTTTTTTTTAACAGATCTTTTAAAACGCGCTTTAACTCTTGAGCAGCTTTGTCTCTCGATATTTTGTATAGACTGCTGTCTACTCATGAATGTACAGCGAGAGCATTATGCTTATGAACTCACAATGCGTTTTCAATCGGCGGTTTGTTTCATTGTTGTGCAGAAATGTTTGATTTATCGAATAAAATAGTTTTTGAATTTTTTTTAATTAACCGGATTGTACAATAAACCGATATGCGATTAACCGAAGCAAATAATTTGTATGCGATAAAGCAAATTATACAATTTTCCGGAAGGCAAATATTCAAATTCGTCTGCACAGCGGAAGCGCTGCAGTATCTGGGCAATGTTGCTCCAGCCGCTTATTTCTACAAGAATCTAAGCCCAATTTCCAAACGACTTTATTATTCAAATCACAATCAAAAATCTCTTTGTTTAGTCTAAATTCAACTGTGTCTGAAGCGTGGCAGGTTAAGTAGGAGCGTGGTATTGATAGCGAACGAGATTAACAAGATCTCCGTCCAAAATTCACTCTCGTCATTCTTTTGTGTCCTTGGGAAGATACTTTACGGCACTTTCTTGGGAGTCTTAGAAAGCAGCTTTAACTAAAAAAAATCTAACTGGACAGCAACATCTTAACATTTTGGGATGTAAGTTAAGGTAATTGCTTGACGGTTGCTTGAAGCATAATGCCTCCGACGTTTTTCTACAAGTCAAGAGGAAAAATAGAAACTAAAAAATAACTTTTTTTTACTTAGAAACGAATAAATTTGGAAGCTTTGAGAAAACACGGAAAACAAAAAGTATTTTTTTGTTATTGAATGAGATCGGTTCAGTTGCAAGCAGAAGGGGTTCACTCTTAACTATTTCCGCTTACTACTTCTGCTTCTACTTCCATAAGAAAGAGTGAACACACACTCTTTAACTAAAGACTAATTTCCTACTTTGTTGTAAGTCTATAGATGCGCATGTAGGCTTTGTACGTAGAATAAGATATGTGAAACAAACAACGGTGCCGCTGTACGCTTTATACGTGCATAAAAAAACTTAATGTTTTTGCTTTAAATAAAAGAGGAAGTAATTTTCTGTACATTTATAAACAAATTGATTTTCTGGCTCCTACTTTTCCAAAGCACTTTTAACATGTTATGTATCTATTGCAAATGCGAAAGCTTTCTTAATTTCTGATTTTTAATAATTACAATAGAAGTTTATCACTGGTTGAATATTTACGAATTTTGGTGATACGATGAAAATCATGATACTGATGAAGACTAAGTGGATTATAGACAACAAAGTACAGCCATATTTGTTCTATTAACCTTGATATATATTTTGCTTTGGATGAACATGTGCACCATTTTCTGTATATAGTTTGGTAAAAGTTTTTTGTTTATGCTAGAAAACAATGCCAAGCGATTATATTGTAGGAAACTGTTAAAGTTTTGTAAAATTCTTGAAGAATTTGTCGGAGGCATTGATACATAAACTAAATTACGTGTCGTGTATTCCGACGTGGTGAAGTTAGAAGAGTGAAATCAAGTACCGTTCTGTAACAGTAATTTTCAATTTTTGTAACGTGTTTCCGATGCAAATTGTATAGTAAACCTTAATTAGTAACAATAAATCTTATTTTGCTGTTGTTGATACCAGGTATATATTATTAAAATTTTTATTTATGTTTTTGTGGTAAAATTAGAGTCTAAACTGCTATTAAATCCTTATTCAAAGATAAAAACAACAATTATGACTCGACGTTTCGGTATAGTATAAAATCAGTAAACCTTCTTCAGGACATTGAATGAAACATAAACATCATCGGCAATAAAATCAAAGCGTTGCGAAAAAAAGAAAAAACCAAAAGGAAGAATATTTGTAATCTGTAGCGACATCTAACGCAGTTCAATTATTTTAAAATTTTAAATTTATGATAAGCAGTTGAATAAAAACAATTGGTTTTGTCATTAAAAGCATGATTATTCGAATGAATAAAAAAGGACTCTAAAAATCTTTTTTTTTGTATAACCTGTTTCTTTTTTAAAATTTTTGAGTTATTCCAATCCATATGATGATTTTGCGAATACACATGTTTCACTAGAGCAGATTTGTGGTTCATATCATTATTTTCTAAACATTAAAACAGAAAAGGCATCATTAAACAGAGTTCGGAACCGTTTGGTAAATTTAGATATTTTGCCGCGCGTTTTCTTATCCTCGTGTGTGTTTTGCGTATCACTATACGCGTTTTAAGACATTACAGTTGGTTTCTGTGAAAGTTAAAAGTCGGAAAGGATTTTCCTTTCCTTCCGGAAAGTCCTTCCAAAGGAAAAATACGATATACGATGCGTTAACATTATTACTCAAGTATTTCACGGGAATAAGAGCTTACAACAGGATTTCTCAAATGGGGCCCGAGGCATTTACCAGGGGCAACAAGGAGAAGCCTTTTTTAGTCTTTACTTAACTTTTGGGACAAAAATGAAGAATTCAGAAACTGTTTCAAAGTGATGACTTTTTTTGCCTCATTTTTGGGACAAAAATAAAGAATTCAGAAACAATTTTAAAGTGATGACTTTTTTCGTTTTTACTTCACTGTTGGGACAATATTTTAAGCAGAGACCATGAATGTTTGAGGGTCTCCAAAAAAGGGTAACGTACCACCAAAGTTTGGGAATTACTGGCTTAGAAAATTGATAGTTTTCACTAAAATAAATTAATTTTTTAAAGAAAAAACGTTTACAATCTCTGTACCAAGCGTATTTATGAATCTTCTTGTGCTGAAAGAAAGTATTTATTATGCACAGTCCGTTAGCAAACACCTTCCATTTCCGTTAAAGTCAGAGTCTCTTTGTCTTCCGTTAACACCCTTCCATGTCTTATTGTCAGTATCCACGTATACATTAAAATCACCCAGTAGGGAAATTTTTATTATTGTTTTTTGTAAAGCAACACCTACTTTATCTTAGAAAGGCTGGTGCTGTACTTTAACGTTTGGTGCGTACACCTGCAAAATGCACCGTGATCGCTTCTGTAGCCTAAGCGTAAGGATACTAACCCTCCGTCCAAGTGGGATCCAATCAGTGGGCCAAGTGGGGATTACAAGAATGGTTACCCCTACCCCTGCCTGAGCAGACATAGTTACATCTAGATCTTTATTCTATACAATAGAAATTAAGCTTGCAGGCTTTATTCAACTCAACAGTATCAGAGCCTGACGCTTGGCAGAGGAAAATCCGACAATATTAGGATGCTACTACTTTGCCTTGCAAACCAATTCCTGCTCTTTCCCATTGAGTAAAGTGACGTTCCACTTGTCCATGTGTAGATCCCAGTGTTTGGGACCAACTTGAGAACAGATATTGTGTGCTGTCCACATTTGCCTCCTCAAAAGCTTAGCAAATGCATTAATGGGTTTCCAGTTACGTCAGCTTGTGGGAAAAAATGTAGCTTACGTTTCAAACGGGCCCCTCTGCATAAAGCCCAAACGCGGAGCTTTTTATCCTGCGCGACGCCCAATGCAGTATAAATATTGTCGTTCGAATTATTCATTGTGCAACATTTGTTGATTGCTTTTGGTCTGTTTCTCGCCTTCGCCTTATTACCATGAGTAGCCCTGAGAATACTTGAAAACTCCAGACGGCATTGCTCTTGGGATCATAAAAAACGCAAACCCTTCCATTACGCCAGGGTAGCAATTCATCGGAGAGGCTCGATAGTCATTTTTATCTTTTTTATTTTCTATATTTGTTTTTATCCATAAATGCTCGTTAAATATAATCGATAGTCTTTTTTACACATAAGTGCAATTATCAGTGTTCAGTCAGTCGTTTTTTGTTTCCGCCATTTGTCGAACAAAATACTTACATCAACGTAATTACACTACGGAAAAAGAGACATGCAACAAAACGAAACAACGTTGAAACATGCAAAAACTCAATAAACTACACTAGCTAAGGTAACGGCTTGCATGGTTGCAGCACCTAGAAAAAAATATATATACGAGTATAAAAAATAAAAATGCCTGAAACAAACAAAAAAAAAGCACAAAAAAATGCATAAAAACAACAAAAAAAATTAAGACAGCCTTGTTTATTATTATAATATTATTTGCTGGCATGTAACCTCAGCACAGGGGGGCTTTCAGGTACTACACTTTGCCGAAGGGTGACCTGGAGGAAGTTGTAATTGGGTATCCTCATTCATCCCGACTTATCGGTTGATAAGCTTACAACCGAATGCAGTTTACACTCATACCCAAGAGAAACATATTTATAGACAAGACTTGTTTTTGTAACACATTTATTTTCGTTTAAAATTCTTTAAACGTATTATTTAAAGTTCTAATATGAGTTTATTTTAAGACTCTGCTGGCAATAAACTTTTTTATCTGGTCAATTTTTAGGAAAAAAAGAAGTTTGTCGAGTTTCCAAGACTAGTTTAATACAATTTGGGATTAAACGATTGTTCCAGGTGCATGTAGAGTTGAATTCTTGAATTGATATCGACGATGACCTGAAATATAAAAAGAAAACAGCAGCAGGCAGGAAAAAAAACAAACTTTTTCTATGTTGCAGGTACGGCACTATGTTTTCGTAGATTCGTCGGATATTGCGCCAGTTAGATAATAAATTTTTAGTTTGTTTTTGAAAGAAACTAATGTGGAGCAGTTTTAAATTTCTTGAGGCAAAGTATTCCGAATTTTGGGTCCAATGAATTTAATTGATTGTCGGCAGACTGTTGTTCTAAAACAAGAAGAAATAATTTGACTATCACTTCTAGTTTTAATTTGACACGGTTTAAGCTGAAATAGTTGTTGAATTGGAATAGGAAGAGTGCGTTTTTGAAATTTATACATTAAAATTGCAATTTCACTTTCATAAACTGCTGAATATTTAAAAGCTCGTTTTTGATCATAACATTTTTTATTCTATACATGGCTCGAATAAATTTATTACAAATACGTTGAAGTTGATTGATTGTTGTGCAATTTCCATAGCACCAGCTGGTGATACAATATCTTAAATGGCTTAATAATAATGAATTGTATAAAATTAGCATTGCTTTAGTGGTAAGACACGGTTTTACACGCATAATACTTCCTAGAGAAGAACAAATTTTTCGTTTTATCATATTCATGTGCTCTTTCCAGCTTAATTTTCATTAATTATTACACCCAAAAAGCGAATTGATAAAACTTTTTCAGTAGTATCATTTCTAAAATGTACTTTAAACGATGTATTTGAGACGGAATAATTACTTTTTGTAGGAGTAAAAAGTAGATATTTAGTTTTTGCAGAATTTACTGTTAGTTTATTCGCAGTCATCCATTCATCAATATTTATAAGTTCAGGATTAGTTTTTGAATAGACTGATTGAATATTTTTACCAGTAATAAAGATGGTAGTATGATCAGCAAATGATACATACGTGCTGAAATCCAAGCAGTTTCTAAAATTGTTTACATAAAGTATAAATAAAAGAGGACCCAAAATTGAGCCTTGAGGTACAGAGCTGGTGATTGGCTTTTTAGTTGAAGAAAGACAATTATTGAATTGCACCTGTTGCGTGCGTCTTGATAGATAGCTTTTAAACCATTCGAATGCAGTTCCTCGAATTCCATAATAATTCAGTTTATAGAGTAGGATGTCATGGTCTATAGTGTCAAAGGCTTTGGAAAGATTCAAGAAAACACCAATTGTTAACAGTTTTTTTTCAAAAGCATCAGCTATGTTGCTAATAACTAGTGTGGTAGTGTAGCGAACTTAGCTAACGAAACGTTGGAATGTTCCACTTGGCTTCGTGCTGGTCACTTGACGGTTCCTCGTTAAGTTGTTTATAAAAGATTAGACGCGTCCGGCAGTTGACAATCGATCGATTTGGAGTCGACTCCCGAATGTTGTTCGTTGAGATTTGAATATATATATATATATATATATATATAAATATATATATATATATGTAGATTGCATTTGAATCTTTCATTTGTGGTTTTATTATGGCTGGTATTAGCGACAAGTGATGTCGCGGATACAAAATTTTGTGTCCGCAGCCCGCAAGTATTTTTTATTTGTGACACCGCACTGCACTGCACTGCACCGCAAAGTTGTTACCAAAAACTTACACCGCACCGCGCTGCACCGCAAATCATATATTTAAATAGAAAATTTTTAGATATTTTTTTTAAAAAGGTGTTTGTTTAAACAATACTCACTGTCGTAGTCATCAAAGTAAGCCCTTATATTTAAGATTCTATAGCTATTGGCTATTGGCATAATCTTGCTATATCATTGGAAGTACTTTAAGCACATTACTCTGCTTGGCATCCCAGCAAGCAGCCTTACTTCAGTAATGTCTCTATAGCTAAAAAAAAAACAAATAAAAAATTTCAACCCAACAGCAATATCTTGGCATCTTCAAAAGCTGATAAGATAATTAGCGTCTCTTCAAGAAGTCACCGTATGCAATTTTTGTTTGTGAAACTAACTCCAAATCCTCAATGGTTACTATTGCTTCTTGAAAGGCCTTTTTTTCTCATAAGTTTTCTTTTTTATTCCATTCTGGTGCTGAATGGAGATTCTGGGTAAGTTTCACTGAAAAAAATTGCTTACGGTGACTTCTTGAAAAGAGCCAATAATTGCTCTTAGTATAATGCCCCTCAATGTTTTCCTGCAAGTTAAAAAGATATATAAAGAAAATATAATTATCTCTTTTTTTGCAAACACAAACCTTGCTTTACTATCAAGTTTTTTTTTTTTTAATGTTTTTAGCTTGGAATTTGAAAAAATAATCACTCAAACATATTGCATAAATTACTTAGATTTTTTAACCATAAAACCTTACCAAAACCCTTGATATGCATTTGTTGTCAAAGCAATAGTTGTTGTCATGCTAAGCTATTTTTGACAGCTACAACAGTATATCAAATCCTCACAAATAACCTTTATTAAACTATATTTAATAAGTACATTCAATTTAAGGCATAGTTAACTAGTATTAAAAATTACATTTTTAAAGAAATCACGAAAAATTAGATACAAGTAAATTAAACCATTAATAAGTTCAGTTAAGATCAATTTTTATTCAATTCATTTGATTTTAAATAATGCCAAACTAAACATTGCAGCTAAATAGACTTTTCAAAGTTTGATCTAGTAATGTTTTGTTAAAGCTTGTTGCATAATAGCTTAATATGCAATTGCAACATGAAGAGAAAACAATGTAATTTTAATGCATTTATACAAACCTTTTGTTTTAAAAAGGCCTTTATTTTTTTACTTTCTTAGACAAAAATAGGTCTTAAACTGTCATATAAGATTAGCAACTGAATTACAAACTACTTTTTTGCAGTTTGTATACATCTAATTAATGGTGCTTTAGCTTTTACATTTTTTCAAGGTATTTTGCCAAATGCAACACATTAACACTGTGGTGTATGTATTTTAAACTATTTTAACAGTTTCTTACATGTTACAAAAAGAATTGCTTATCTTCATTAACACATTTTGTATTACCCCAAATTTAAATTGGTTTTTGTTAAATCAATTGAACTAAGTTTACCATTTTTAACTTTTCTATAATATATAAAGACTACTTTAAGCCTTTAAGCTTTGTCCTAACTATGCTCAGAATAATATTATAGTACTTTAATGCTCTATTGAAATTGTAATTTACATAGTAGCATAGATGTTACATTTAAAAATTATAAAGATATTGCAACACCACCAGAAAGACTTTGAAAAACTTATTTAAAAAATACTTGCTACTGAGTACTTTTCAGTTAAACTTTAAAAAAAAATAAAGAAATATCTATAAGTTGCTAAAATTAATTATTGAAATGTAATTACTTATTAATGGTTGGCAACTTTAATTTTACATTGAGAGGATTTTCAAAAACTCATTCTACAGTTCTATGTCTGATTTTATAATCTGCTTTTTTGTTTTGCTTAAATTAGTACTTCCTGTATAAAAAACAATGGCGTTTAAAGTTTGAGTGCTTTTTTACAAAGTAACACAATAGGATATTTTGTAAAGAAGGTTTATTAGGCTAAGTAGCAATAGTTGGTTCTCATTCACTATTAGCCGAGTTTAGTTAATTACCTTTTAAATTTTGGGAAATCCCCAGAAGCTGCGAGGTTAGTAAGGGCGAAAAGTGAATAAAAACCCTAATAAATGATAAAAAGCTAAGACTTTGTTTTGGTATTGAATAATCGGGTAAAAGATATAAAATAATCCAAATGCCAGGTTGATTAAAAAACTGGGGAAGCTTCACATACTCTAATTCAAGTTTATCTTCAAAATTCAAATTGCTTATTCTTTCTAAGTAATATTTTTTACAAGCCTTTCTCTGCTGTACAATTAGATTCCATTGCTTTCTCTTTTTCTGCTCTCGCTTCAATTTTAACCGCTCGCTTCAATCGAAGATCAATAAAAGAGACAAAGAATGCTCTTTTCCACGCTCGTAGTGGAAACGGGCGTTAAGTTTAAAAGCAGTTCACCTCCTCTCTATTTATTTTAGTTTCTCTCATATTTCTTTTTTCTTTTTGGCCGCTTTACGCGCTATTTGCATTATAAATTACCGGTACTATGGAAAGAGGCTATTCAGTTGATTATGCTTCTGACACTTTGATTTCTGTGATTAGATTAATGAAAGGGAACAACTAAATCGGCAACCCAAGCAATAGCATTATGCAAGATAAGATTTGCTTAAAATTTAAATGTAAACTTTTAATAATGTGCACGCGGCAAGATCCTCCAAAAAAGGTTACTACGCTGCACACGGTTGACATTACTATTAGCGACGTAGTTGCTATAGTACAGGGTTTCCCAAACTTTTAGTTAATCGGTACCCTTTGGACACTGTAGCAGGTTTGCATGTACCCCCAAAATGTTGCGACCTTTCTCTAAAACAGGGTGGTCCAATTTCTTCACTCTTGCAGGCCACTTTTCGAAATTGTTCGAGCTTGTGGGCCTCAGCTGGGTAGATATTGTTCCAAATCATGGTGTCCTCCAAAAAAAAAAAAAAAAAAAAAAGAGGTCTTCACTTGCAATCAGCCTTCCATTATTTTGTTTCAAAATCATGGTGTCCTCTAAAAAAAAAAAAGTCTTCACTTTGAATCAGATACAAATTTTCCCAATTCATGCCGAAAATCACGGTGATCTGTAAAAAAGTCTTCCCTCTTAATTGTCCTGCTTGACGTAATTACAATCGACCGGATTCGAAAATTCTAGACATTTGAGTCTATTATTTCTTCCGGACACGGAATTTAACTTAAATAAGGATATTCTCTAACATAATAATGTACCCCAGTTTGGGAACCCCTGCTATAGTAGCATGACTTGTGGCATGTCCTGGGCGAAATCCAAATTGTTCTGCATTAAGAATGTTGTAGCATTTCAAGAAATTGTACAATCTTTTATACATAATTTTTTCCAGAAGTTTTGAAAACGATGAAAGTAAGCTAATAGGCCGATAGTTAGATAGATTTTTTGAATCTCCATTTTTAAAAATAGGAACTATTTTTGTTTTTTTGAAAGCATCTGGAAATTTGCTTTGGAGGAGTGATAAATTGAAGATATAGCTAGGAGCATGCAATGCATCATCTGAAAGATACCTCAAGACAATGGGTGGTATTTGATCAAATCCAGTACTTAACTTTGGTTTAATTTCTGCTATTAGTCTTTTTAATTCAAGGAAACTTGTTGGAAAAAGATATATTGAAGATAGATGAGAAGATTTTAAATAATTAGAAAAGTGAGAATTAGAATTAGGTAAATTTTTAGCTAATTTAGCTGCTGCATTTGAAAAATATTCATTAAATGCATTAGCAATTTCAATGTTATCAGTAAGTGTTTTACTTTTATGTAAAAGAGAAGTAGTCTTTAGTTTGAAAAGATTCTTCCCATTAAATTGTTTAAAACTTGCCAAGTTTTTTTGATATTATTTGTGTGAGACTTGAGTTTGTTTTAAATAAATGTTTTCTTTTTGTTGTTTATTAAATAAAAGTAAAAGTTTCTTATTTTTTCATACTTTTTTTTAGCACAGTGGGTTTTTGTTTTCAGAAAATGTTTGTATAATCTGTCTTTTTTCCTTTCTAAGTGAAGAAGCTCTCTGTCATACCATGCACATTTGAATTCAATATTTTTCATTTGTTTTTGCTTAAAGCTATGTTCTCCAAAATGATCAATTTTATTCTGAAAAAATTGAAAGCTTTTATTAGTGTCAGAAATAGTATACAAGTTGGACCAGTCAATTTTGAGATAGACTCAGAGAACTTTTTCGAATTATTAACTGTATATGACCTCCCTGCATTAGACTTCATTTTCAGTAGAGGTTCACCAACTTTTGAAACTTGCATAATGGGTAGATGGTCACTGATTTCATGGGTGATTATTGCACTGTTTATGGATGCATTAGTCAAATTACACCATATGTGATCAATAACAGAGCAGCTGGAGTTGGATACCTTTGTTGGTTTGTTTATCAGTGGGTAAAAATTATTCTCAAGCATCAACTCGGAGAATGATTCAACATGTTCATTATTGGAAGCAAGAAGATCTAAATTGAAGTCACCATGAAGATAGCATTTTGATTTTGTTTTGTTTATTGTAATTAAAGTTTTTTCTAAATGATTTGTGAACTGGAGAAATGATTTATTATTGTTTTGAGGAGATCTGTATATGTTTCCACATACAACTTGGTTATTTTGAAATTGTATAGCAATAAAGATAGATTCAAATATATTTTTTTCATTATCATTAGAATTTGAAACTTTAAGTCCTGTTTAACATAAAAAGCTACACGTCCACCTTTATCTTTTTTCTGGGGTTGGACACAAAAATGTAACCAGGAAGTATTTTAAAGTGACCTGATGAACTTGTGCTTTCCCAAGTTTCAGTTATACCAATTACATCTGGCTTATAACCCAAAGTAGCTATCAGTCCTTCAAATTTGGTGTAATTTATGGGATTTACTAGAGATCTAACATTAATACATATTGAAGAAAAAGGTTGTATTTGACAATTAGAACTATTTTCCATTAATAATTTTGCTTCTTCTGCACTTACATAAAGCACTTACACAATACTAAGTAAAAAGGTTGTATTTGACAATTAGAACTTTTCTTCTTCTGCACTTACATACTTACATAAGCACGAGCAATATAAAATTGTCCATGTTGTTTTTTGGTTCAATTGTATCTGTGAATAACTGATTAAATATTGATGCATTCACTGGTATTTTTGGTTTAAAGATTTTAAGTAATTCTGTGTTATCAATACTATGAAATGGAAATGTGAAGTGAGCACAAGGTTGACATAAATAATTGTTGTACAATAATTCTACTGGACCTGCAGATTTTATACAAGTTTTGTGATAATTATCTTTACAATGACTACAAAATAAATAGCCTTATCTTTTGTGAATGTTTTTAAAGCAAATTTTACAGTTAAGTTTAAATTGTTTTGGCATGTAAAGACACAAAAAGAGAAAAAAATATACACACAAACACAAAAAATAAAAAATTAATAAATAGAAAAATTAAATTTAAAAAGAAAAAATGCAACTAGATGTAAAAATTTGTAGAAAAAAAACCCAAGATAAACTGTTGTTCTATAATTCGCCTAAAAAAATTTTTTAAATTAACCCAATTAATGCAGCTTTGAAACTTAGCTATGAAGAGAAAAAATCTCACCAAAATTAATTAAAAAGATTTAGAAAATAAATTTGGTATATATATTACATTAGTACAATTTTGAAATCTATCTCTTCACAGCATCAGAGTAGCTGACCGATGCATGCTTTAGTTTAGCAATATCATTGATGTTTTAAACCACCTGTTTTTTTCCTCGTCCAAATGCATATATGTCTCCCATCATGGACCAAACAGATTTTCATCCAAGGGCATCTCGGGCAGCTTCAAGAAGTTGCAAGTGACGCTTTGTCAGCGACTCTGTTATCACCATCCCTTTTCCTTTAAGTGCTTTCTTTTTGGCATATATTTCGTTTCTTTGGGTTCGACACAGAAACTTAATTATTATTGGAGTACCCCTCACATTCTTTTTTGAAAGAAGTGGATGGGCTATGTCTATGTCATTTACCTGTAAAGGACTATCGAGAGGAAAACTGTCATTTAATTTATCACAAATATAATTTCCACATTCAAGGAACTTTCCTGTTTTGGAGACATCTTTACATTTATTTCCTTTTCTTCAGCTGAATGAAGTTCCGAAGACCCACTATTCTTCAGCTGAACATCGAAGGCCTCACTGCAAGCAAGATGAACGTTCTTCATCACCTCGCTATGCAGTCTGAAACACTCGTCATCCTACTGCAGGAGACCCAATGCACTGATGCAGAGAAGTTGGTACTACCAAACTACCAACTAGCTGGGTCTTCTTTAAACAGGAAGCATGGCCTTGCCACGTTTGTCCACGACCGACTGATATACACTCTTTTGGACCAATCTCCACTGACAACGGAGATCGAGTGGTTGTGTGTGAACGTCGATGATTATAAAATAGTCAACGTCTACAAACCACCGCCAACGCGATTGCGAACCCTGGATCTCCCAGTGTTTCCTCACCCCTGTCTTTACGCTGGCGATTTTAACTGTCGTCATGCTGACTGGGGTTATGACGACAACAGTCCGGACGGGTGAGTGCTTGGCTGGCTGGGCAAGTATTAATTGTCTTGCCCTGCTATATAATGCCAAGGACGCTGCCAGTTTTTATTCCGGCCGCTGGAACACTGGCACCAATCCAGACCTAGCTTTTGCTAGCGTAGGTCCAAACAGTCGCTTACCGGATAGACGTGTCCTTGACAAGTTCCCCAGGTCACAACATCGACCTTCGCTTATTACACCACCAAGGTTTGCTATGGCAGTGCCATGCATGCCTATAAAGCGATGGAACTTCCGCAAGGCCAAATGGAGTCACTACATTGCTTTGACGAATAAATTCGCAAAGATTTTGTTGCCGCCTGATTTACTTGATGTGGATGCGGCTTACCAGGACTTCTGTAACACCATTAAGAAAGCAGCCAAAACGACTATCCCACGCGGGTATCGAAATAACTATATTTCGTGTTGGAATGCAGAGTGTGAATCCCTCTATAAAACCTTTTTGCAGTCTCCTAAGGGAGACGACTCAAGTTTGGCTGCTACAGCTCTGCTTGCCAAGCTTGACAGAAAGCGGAGGGATCGATGGTCCGAAGCAGTTCGGAGCATTGACTTCTCACACTCTAGTCGAAAAGCGTGGAGTATTTTGAACAACCTTACTGGTAGGTCACGACACTCTCCTCGTCACTGTCCCGTTTCAGCCGATGCTATTGCATCTCAGCTGGTTAGAAATGGGAAATACGAGGCTGTTGACCGCAAGACATCTCGACTTGTCTTTCAAGAAGTGTCTGACCTTTGGAGGGCCACAACACCAGACGCAGTAAATATCTCTGACACTTTTTCACAGAGAGAATTTGCTGCTGCCCTTCAACACTTAAAACCAGGTAAAGCTCCGGGACCTGATTCCATCTGCTCAGAGATTATGCTCCATGCCGGAGCTGCTTTGAAGTCCTGGTTATGTGACTTTCTCTCTTCCTGTTTGCGCCGACTCAAAATTCCCAAGATCTGTAGAAGAGCGTTTGTGGTCGCGATCCCAAAACCAGGAAAGCCCGGGGGGGACCCAAAGAGTTATCGACCGATATCTCTACTCTGTGTCCCCTAAAAGATCCTCGAGAGGCTTATCTACGCCCGCGTTGAGCCATTAATCGATCCACTGCTCCCTAAAGAGCAGGCTGGGTTCCGACGCGGGAAGTCAACCGTAGATCAAGTTGTTCTGCTAACCCAGAACATCGAGGATTCTTTCAAGGCTAAAAAGAAGGCTGGTGCCGTTATATTTATCGATCTGACAGCTGCCTATGACACTGTCTGGGACCGTGGCCTTACCTGCAAGTTGTTGAGACTACTTCCGGATAAGCACATGGTCAAAATGATTATGGAGCTTGTCCGAAATCGAAGTTTCACCCTTACCATCGGTGACAGCAAACAAAGCAGGCTACGCCATCTTAAAAACGGCGTTCCATAGGGATCGGTCTTGGCTCCCCTCCTATTTAACATCTATACGTACGATCTTCCTTCCATGATTTCCAGAAAGTTTGCTTATGCTGATGATCTAGCATTGTTGCATTCTTATGGAAACTGGAAGGACTTGGAGGAGACCTTAAGCCAAGACATGTCCACACTGTCAGCGTATCTCCAGACTTGGAGGTTGAAGCTCAGTCACACTAAAACAGTGTTAGCAGCCTTTCACTTAAACAACCGAGAGGCTAAACGTGAGCTAAATGTTTACAACAACGGTAGACTTTTACCGTTTTGTCCAATCCCTACTTATCTTGGAATAAAACTGGACAGATCGCTCACGTTTCGTCACCATTTAGTGGCATTGCGCAAAAAACTATCCTCGCGCGTCACACTGCTGAGGCGACTCGTGGGCTCGGGATGGGGTGCTGGTGCTGAAACACTACGCATAGTCACCTTGTCTCTAGTCTACTCAACAGCTGAGTACATGTGCGCCAGTCTGGTATCGCAGTGCTCACACTCGCCTCATTGACAGTGTCTTGAACGACGCCTTGCGCATAGTTACTGGATGCCTGCGTCCCACTCCAACGGACCACCTACCTGTACTCTCAGGTATCCAGCCAGCTGAGCTTCGCCGAATGGGAACAACACTCTCCTTGGCTCACCGTGGATCTCTGGACCCCGATCATATTTTGTATGGTCTTTTAAGTGGGTCCTCAGATACTGGCCAAGTGAGACTAAGATCCAGACGCCCGTTTGTGCCAGCTGTGCGGAATCTTTTGGACAACTTTGCCAGTCTTGGCATCCGCGCCTCTGAATGGACAAATCACAAATGGAAAACGGAGTACTGTAAAAATGCTTCCAGGCTCCGTGCTTTTGTGCTCCGGACCGGTGCCAGGCCTGTTGGAATGAGCTTACCCCGAGCAGCTTGGGTTAAGCTCAACCGCTTGCGGACTGGTGTTGGTCGATTCCATTCGTCCATGCACAAATGGGGTCTCGCTCCTTTACCGAATTGTGAGTGTGGCGCCTCTGAGCAAACCGCAGACCATGTACTAACAACGTGCCCTATACATCGGGCACCACATGGAGCATGAGGTCTGACGGTTTTGGATGACGAAACTCGATGCTGGCTTAATAACACCACTGCCAGCATCTGATTCAGGCAGTGAAGCAACCTGGGGTAGTAAAAGGATAAACCCTCGGCCCCAGTCCTGTTTGTGTCTGACCTGGAGTGGATACCCTTCAAACGACGACGACGACAACTTAATTTAGAACGATTTGGATTAGTAAGTAAAAATATCTAAGATTTAAGGTGAAGACTTTTTTTTAAGATCTTCAAAATTTTATCTGGATAAAACCACCATTTTTTGCTCTATTAACAACTGAAAAAACAAATTAAAACCAAACAAATTGATTGAAATTTGGGGCTCTCTGTGGAATAATGCAAAATCATAATTTGGGCAGTCACCTAAAAATTTTAGGTAAAAATGTATTGTTCACAGATTTTTTAGTCTGGTACGGGTATGGCTGCAGTGAAAATAATATTTAAAATTTTGATCATGTGTAGAAACTTGATGTAAAATTTTTAAACTTATTAATTCGGGTTCTGCTACATCTGAACCGAACTTGGTTATAATTTTTTGTATTTTATTTTCATCTTTTTCAAGTATAAAATTAAATATTTGTTGATAAAAAGTCAGAGAATTAATTTAGGCTCTTCCTTTTAATCTTTTTTATACATTCATTGTGATTGCTTATAACTTTTTTAAAATCTGTGGCATTTTGATTTACTTTATCTACGCATCATGAAACTGCAGCAGATTTCGTAGCTTACAAACTTCATAAAAAAACACTGTAGATGTAAAATCATGCTTAGAAAGCATGCACAAGAATTGCAATTAGTTTTTTCACTTGTTTAAACCTTTTCCACCAACTGCATTTATACATATGTACGCCACAAATTAATCCCTGTAATTGGGCATTACATTTGCTTGACCACGTCTTTACAACCAAAAAAAACAGCAAACTCATTTAGCCACTTCGAGGTTTTATTTCAAGCAGCAGTAAATATGCAATTAAAGTGAGCAAAAATATTTTCTGGGCAAGAGTACCGCTGAAGTTCATTTTTTTCTCTTGTGGATTTTCACTTTTTTTTCGATAAAACAAAAATAACAAAGTAGAACATAAAATAAAATTTTTGCAATGTTATACGTAATTAAGGCTGTGGAGTTCATTAAAAAATGTCGGACTGCCAACACTGACTCATTCATTGTTTACTATGTTTTGTTTCATTTATAAAATGAATACCGACTTAAAGAACAAAAAGAACAAAAACCAAAAGAACAAGATCTAGCCAACACCGACCGAAAAAATATCTGTCATTCATTGTTTACTGTATTTTGTTTCAGTTATAGATTGAACAACTAATTAGTTCTTAGGAAATTGAAAAAGCGACCTGGAAAAAATGTGACAAGACCAAAACAAAGAAAAAAGTTTCACAACAATTCGACGGTTTTAATGGCAGCTTTCCTAAGAAGTCAATTTGAGACAAATAATATTAAAGAACCTTTAAAATCAAAAGTTATTCAGTTTTAGTGCGTGCAGACCTTCCGTTAATAAAGTACACCATGGCGCCGATGCATTTGAAGAGGAAAAATGAAATTTTTGTTGTTTTAGAAAAGAGAACATTCATGTGTTAGGTTGTTTGAAGTGACAAAGCTAAAACAATTAGAAAAACTTTAAAACTGAACGAGCAGCATGATCTATTAAAAAAAACAACCGAAAAACATGAGTTATGTAATGAATTTCACTAAGATTGGTCACGAGATCACTGCAAAAACTGTAATTTAAAAAATAATAAATATGATCATACACGAAAAGCAAATGTTTTTTCGAATAGAAAATAGAGTATTAATAGAGATAAAAAGAGCAATCTTTAAAAATGTACAGGTTAGCAAGGTTGGCTTGGAATGTTTCAATTTTGTTGTACCATCTGTATTTGTAGGCCTAATCTAAATAAATGTACAAAGCAGGAATAGGAAATCTTTTTAGTTTTGAAAAAACTTATCAACTTAATAAGCTTTGCCAAACTAATTAATCTAACCCAATGTTTTTCAACCTTTTTTCGGCTGCCGCACATTTTTTACTTTAGAAAAATGTCACGGCACACTATAAACATAAAGTTAAAACAACAACAACTTACAAAATAAAAAGTTAATTTTGAATTTATGTTTCAACATAATTCAATTAGTGTGAACATTGGGCTTGCTTGGATAAACACAAATTGTATATTCTGGCAGGAATAGAGGAAAGGCACACGCGGAGCTCTTGTTTGACACCTGTTAATCTTTCTCTGTACTTTGTTTTTATGTCAGTCACGTTTTGAGAAAGCTAAGCTCACACAAATATGTTGTTGCAAACGGGAGCAACATTGAAACAGCTTTGTTTGACAGAACGGGAAATTCCTTCGAGGCCGTTATCCAGAAACTGTCCAAAGGTACTTCTGCGAAGCATAGTTTCAAATTACAATCTTGCCTCAGTTCAGTTAATTTCTCTTGCTCTTGCAATGTCATGTCAAGTCCAACAACGGCGGATCAACTGTATGGGTCCCTCACCCAGTCAAAACGTTCCGTGCAAGCTGACGAAAAATAAAACGACAGTTTGTCCCCGAGAGTTTTTAAGTTTTGCTTATTTTCTCACAAAGGGCAGCATTATTGGCATTTTGCTGTTTTGGGGTGAGTGGAAATATTTCAAGATTGCCAATTTCCACGCGGTGTTGCCAGAAGTGCAACTTTGACCGAAACCCATTAATTTTATTGGTACTTGTAAGCAGATTTTCATTTCGGCCTTGGATTCGTGTATTTAATTCATTGAAATGATAAAATATATCTGCTAAATATACCAACTTTGCACACCATTCATCACTTGCAAGCAGCTGTGCGTAATCTGACCTTTCGTTAGTTAAAAACTCTTTTAGTTCTTCCCGCAAATCATACACACAGGCCAGCACTTGCCCCGCGACAACCAGCTCACCTCTGTATGGAGCAGTAATGTTGCATGCTCCACTCTCATTCCCTCACACAACAAAGCAAAAAAGCAACTTTTCACAGGTCTAATCTTTACAAAGTTTACCATACTCACCACATCATTTAAGACAAGAACTAGATCTGCTGGTAAAGTGTCTCGCGATTCAAAAAGCAGTGTGTAAAGATAACATTTTGATTTCTTTCCTTCACTCTATTGACCAAACCTTTATTTCGTCCGACCATAGCTGCGGCCCTGTCAGTACAGATACTTATAAAGTTTTCCCACTAAAGATTTCCATTTTCAAGATATTCCGCTGTAATACAAAAAAATTCTTCTCTAGTTGTTTTTACTAGTGTTTTGCAAAATAAGAAGTTTTCCCTGATGGTATCTCCATCCACAAAATGCACGTTGACCAATAATTGAATATTTATCTGTACACTCGTCCAATTGCAGAGAAAAATGTTTGACAATGCGAATCTTTTCCAATACAATAGTTTCGATATCTACAGACATGTCATCAATACGTTTGCTAATTGTATTGTCTGAAAGAAGGACTTTAGTTACTTCTTGAACCGCGTCAAGGCCGAGCATTTCTTTTACAATGGCTTTGCAGGTAAGTAATATTAATGACTTTGCTATAGTGTGCGGCTTTTTGATTTGACTACAAGCTCAGCTACTTGAAAACTAGCTTTGAGAGCTTTCTCATTTATTTTTACGGCTTTATTCTTAAAGCTGATCTGTTTCTCTGTGTGTTTGATTAAGCAAAGAAAATAGTCTGCCGGGTTGTTTTCGAGCGACGGGTGTTTCAATTGCAGATGGCGTTTAAGTTTGCTTGGCACCATAGCACTGTTGGATAGCTTTTCGCCGACTACGGGCAACGGAGTAGGTTTTGTGTCATTCGCAGTGACAATAAGTCCGAACAAAAGTTAACTTTTTTTGTATTTTCTTCACATCATTGTTTTTGCTTTTTTTTAACCACTGCTCGTACTAGAAATTTCTTCTGGGAAAGCATTATTTTGGTTGAGGTTTAAGTTTGGCTTCTCGACTTCTATTCAAAAGTTTATCCTTTACTTTTACTACCGTACTACTTGTCTTAGCACAGTTCTGCCTAAAATTTTAGCCAAAATAAAAAAATTTTTTTCGTTAAAATTAATTCCTCTTTATTTCTTTACTTTATCTAGGCTCGACAATTTAATCGAACACCTTTTAATTCTTTAAGAAATTTTAAGACTGTCCTCAAAAGGGAGATTTCTTTCGATGGAGAATCGGGTATAAATTCAATAATAAAATTACCAGGTTCAATAATTCACAGATAAAGATCTTTTGTTTTTTGAATTCCCACACCTTTTTAACTAACTGTTTGAGCATTAAAAGCGAAACTTCAAATGACGTAATAGTCCAACAAAAAGCTTCTCAGGGAGAAAAAGAGGTAATGAATTGAGCGAATTGACAATTTAGACCATGGCGAATTAGACGAACCAAAATGCACGTAAAAGATAAGAATTCTGTTAGGACTGAGAAAAAAGTGACGACTTGAGCGAATTGACGAATTAAAACGATGACGAATAAGACAAGTTCTACCCTAGATGAAACTTGACAATTTTCTGCGGAACACCTGGCACGTCTCGTGGCACACTAGTGCGCCGCGGCACAGCGGTTGAAAAACACTGATCTAACCAACCTAGCTCGGTCCCCATATGTCAAAGCAAGTCAATCTCACCAACCTCGTCCACGCAAACCTTGCCGAATGATTGTGCTTTCTATGTTTATTTACATTACAAATAAAACCGGTTTCAACAAAATTTAAAATATATTTTACAGCCAACCTTGCCAACTCCTCAAAACTGAATAATTATTATTGCTTTACTTATTTACATTTCAAATACAACCGGTTTCAACAATAAATAACTATTTTATTTAACTAACCAAATCAACTTTGCCAATTTAGGCCCTCACGCCGACCACGTCAATTACGCCGACCTGTACATTTCAAATGAACCCACAAAAAAAGATAAGTATAAAATTGTGATCAAAACTTTTTGAAAAAATTTTTACTTCGTATTGCGTTGTACATGAAACTGTGTCATAGATTTTGTACTTAGTTTGCAACCGATATTTACCCAAGCCGAATTTTTATATTTTTATTTTACTGTTTTTTTTATCCTTCCAAGTTACTTGTTAGCTGATCGTAAAATCCGAGTCACTGCTCTGTATTGTGTGCCTTATTAGCCATCATTTTATAAAAAAGTTGCTCATCATGTGATTTAATATCGCGTAATTTTTTGTCTAGAAAAAAGATAAAAATATTAAATAAATATTCTCGTTATATGATAAGCCGAATGGCGACACTTCAGGGAGAAACCGATACTCAGATAGATACACAAGATGACCAGAGAACGAAAGTAAACCTGTGTTAATCACAAAATCGTCAATCATTGAATCTATCTATTTAAATAAATACTGTCCGAATTGTCGTTTTCTTTATTGGTAGATGTGGTCAAGACTCTTAAAATGATGAACTCACCACAAGATGTTTACAAACCACAACAGTGACTGGCAACCAGAAATAACTTATTTGAAGGTTATGGCCCAATTTACTTTAAATAAAACAAATTAGATTCTAATTTAAATAGTTTTAATTCTAATATAAAGTAAATGGATTTTATTTGAACAAGACTATAAATGGCTTGATGTGCCACTTTTTCCAAAACAGTTACTCAAGTGGATTTTAGGATCTTTAAATTTTACGTTTAGTCTTACTTTTGATAAAATTATAGATAATTTTTTATCTTTAAATGTATATCAAAAAAGAGACTGAGCGAATGTTGTTGTTCAAATAAAATGAAAGATATTTATGAATTATTAAAAAATTTTAGGATTAAATGCTAAATTCTATAATATCTTGTCTTGAAATATACATGTATATTAACAGGTCTTTAAGAGTGCTAACAAGAGTAATTTTTGCTTGATATTTTTAAAGCTTTAGTTGATTATAATGTCTGATTTAACATCATCATCTGATGAAGAGCCAGGAACATCGACTAAATGCAAAAAAATAACAAACAAATTTTATGGAAACTTAAACGCTCAGCAGTTCTACGCAGGTGTTGGAGACAGCAATGCTGACGCAGGTAATATTTAACGCGATTTTTGCAAAACAATTGTAATGTATTTTTAGTATTATATCAGAGCATTGAACACCTGAATCGAAAACACTTAAAGTCGTACTTCATGCAATTTGAGTTATGACGAAGCTATGGTGATATAAATTGTTACATTGCGTGTTATTTTTAAAATTGATTTAACTTGCCATAATAGTTTTATCAAAGAATTTAGTTTTAGCAAAAGAAACACTTCAGCAAATCAATGATCGGTGTTGTTCAATCAAAGGCAAGATTCGTCTTTTAAGTGTTGTAATGGAAATATTTTTTTCATTTTGATTATTTGCAATAGCTTTGTATAAAATTGTTTAAACTTATTTAAAACTTTAGGTTTCTGCTAAATTTGAACCAATGTTTACAGTCTATTGTCATTTTTAAAAGTGTAATTTAAACTATTTATCATTAAACGGTTAAGGAATTAATTTAGGTTCTTCCTTTTGGTTCTGGTCACACATTCGTTGTGGTTGGTTATGATTTTTACAACATCTGTGGCATTTTTACTCGCTTTAAATAGGTAGTAATAATTTACAGATTATTTTGTAACTTACAGCAATAAATTTTATAAAAAACACTGTGGATGTAAAATTCTGCTTAAGAAGTTAACTCATAAGGTGTAAGTAGTTTTTTACTTTTTTAAACCTTTTCCACCAACTGTAATTATGTATATGTATGCACAAGGACTTCGGCCATACCATTTCTTAACTACCTCTTCTCAACCAAACGAAAAAAAGTTTTATTTTATACAACATTACATATGCAATTTAAGTGAGCCAAAATATTTTTTGGCAACACCTGATGTCCATTTTTTTCGCAAGCAGATTTTCACTTTTTTTTTTTAATAAATGGAAAATAACGACAACACACAAATTGAATATATTAGGGATGTGGAGTTGGTCTAAAACATCCAAATGCCGACTCAATGCCGTTCGAAAGTCCGTATCTATAATTCGCAAACTCAATCTTTCCGTCTTTGTAGAGGTGTCCCTCAAGGTTCAGTTTTTGAACCAGTCCTTTTTTGTCTTTTTATTACCTCCCTCCCTCTCTTTCTTCAACCATTCAAGTCTCTCTCTATACTGACACTCTTGCTATTTAGGCCTCCTACCCAAACATTGAGCATGCAAATGCGGCCGTACAGAATGCTCTCAACAAACTGGTAAATACTTCTTTAAGTGGGTTTACCTCTTACCCCCTCAAATGTGAATCATCTTTCTTCATCCTAGATTTTTACTAATCCCACCTTAATTTTTTTATCAATTCTCAACACCCCATTCAACTTTAATCCAAATCCAACTTTTCTCGATGTAACATTCGACTAAACCCTTTCTTTCAATCATCACGTTCTATCATTACGGAAGAAGTTTTGCAACCAATTTTGTGCCTTCCGTTCTATTGTTTTTGCTTCCTGGGACCCCTTTAAAGAATCTTTTTGTACTTTATATAAAGTCTTTATTCGCCCCATTTTTATCTATGCTTTCCCAGGCTGGTTTCCTTTTCGTCACCCACCCATATTACGTTCTTAGAGAGAATGCAAAGATCCTCTTGTAGAGTCATCAGAGGATGTCAGTTATCTACTCCGATTCTTCTCCTACTCTTATAAGTACTTCTCCTCCCACTGCGTGTCACCCTCACCATCAATCTTTATCTTACTTTGAGCGTGCTTTAAGTCTACCTCCATCTTTTTCTCTAGCCTCTCTTTCCTATCATAATTCTCGTACCTGTCTCAAAAAGGGATCTATCATTTTGCGAACCTCTAATCCTATATCCTTCTAAACCTCCCTGGTCTTTGCTGCCCTCTTATTCTATGTCTTATTATTATTCTTCAAGTTCGTAATACTGCATAAAATTCTTCATGTTCTCGTAATGGATCTCTTTTCCTCCGCAATGGCGCGCTGTTTCTCATCTATTTTCCCTCCCACACAGCAACATTACTGCCTGGACTGATGCCTGAGTTCCTGCCAGGCTGGGTAAGGGAAAAGCAGGGAATTATATTATATGTACTGATTGTCTCACTGCTGGACGCTGGACCACCAGCTATAGCGCCGAGACTTAGGCCATTCGTCATGCTTTTAAATCGTGTGTTTCTCATTCCCTGTCGAGTAAATACAATATAAATTTGTCACGTTATTCTCCGATTCCCAATCTTTCCGAACAATTTTCTCTGTTTCCTTGCCATACTTATCAAATTCCCAAATCCCTCACCGACACCTAATCACTTCTTAACTCTTTATCTGACTCCCAGGCATAAAAATTTTTTTATTCCTTATTTAGTGGATATCTGGTCATTCTTCTTTTCCAGGCAGCGACTCAGCGAGTGCTTCAGCTAAAGTTGTTGCCACTCATGACCCCTCCAGCATACCACTATTCCTCTCACCTCTTACTTCCTCCCAACACCTATCCCTTTGCACTACTTGGAGACGCGGTATTCGATTCGGTTTCTTTTAGCACTAAATTTTTACTGTATCTTCTGAGAAGCTTACTTTCCTTTGCTCCACTTGCTGTGCCCTCTCTCGTTTATGCTGCAATGGCTACATCACTCTTCTTGGTACATACCTCCACAGGATTGGTCGCGCCGAAATTTCTTCGTGCAGCAACTGTATTTCCGAATCACAGAACATATTCCATCTCGTGCTAGGCGGCTATATTTGGCCACTCTCTCACCCTTCTAGACCTATGGTCTCGTCCCTGGGTTTTACACAATTATGGGGACTACGCGGATTTAATACGCGCCCTCATCCTTAGGAATGAGTCGAGTAAGCCCACCACCACCACCACCACAGAGAAAAAACTATTTTTCTGACTCTCGGCTCCGACTCGGGAAAAATATCTCTTCTACTCTGACTCCGAGTCTTAAATTATTCACTATATGACTTTGACTACGAAAAATAATGATGAAGTTTTCGGCTTTAAAAAAGTTTTATAGTTTGAGCGTAAAGGATAAAAAGTTTCCATTGTTGCTAATCAGTTCATATACGTAGTTTAGTCATAATTTAAAATCTATCCTTAATATAAAAAACTCTGTTTGAAACTTTTAAATTGTAATTCACTATAAACTAAAAAGTAAAGAATTAAAATATTAAATTATTTTTTTTACTAAATTTCTACTTTGACTTAATAAAATTATCCCGACCAATCGACTTCCGAGTCCAACTCACAAAAATATCTTGACTCATCAACTCCCAGCTCTTAACTCCGACTCACTAAAAATACTTCATCTCCACATCACTGGTTATACTAAAAGAATTAAAAAAGACATTAATATGAGTGATAATATTGTTTTTATTTATACTGTAAAAGTGACGTTATCTTTTAGTTTAGTATAATATTATTTTTACAATAACATTGAATACTGTTAGAAAGTTAATAAATTTAAAAAATCGTTTTTGCTAGACAGAGTGCAACAGTAATTATATTTTAAACAAAAGTTGTTTACGTTTCTGTCAAGTAAACTCTTGATGATTCTAACAATTTGTTCAAATCCCATATAGATTTTTGTAGGTTTAAGGAAATGTAATGTTGCGAAAAATCGTTAATGGGATTTATTCTGATCAAGCAATCAAGCAAACTGATAACTCAACGTCTTTAATGCTTCAATCTAATAAACTGATAGCAAGAAACTTTTTTCTGACCTATAAAATACTTATAATTTCCGTATCTTCACTTTTATAATTAAGTTTTTTAGGAACTTTTCAATAATACTTTTTTGTACAAGTTTAAAGAAATTCTTTTTAAAGTATTTTTACACCCAAAAAACAAGATCTTTTGAATTATCATGTTGTATAGAAATATTTTATTATTGATTAATACTTGAAAATCGTGTTGGCAAGCCTATTAGAAATATTTGCTATACGTATAACTTAGGTTAATGAAAAATTATTCACTTTCAACATTATTTTTAAACTAATATATATAACTGTTGATAACGTATATTCCGAAAGTCAATTTTTTTATTAGAAATTCGGAAGAAATCAACCCGTGAAACGTTTCCTGAAAACTGTAAGTAAGCTTTATCGTTCTTTGCAAATAAACTTTGCCAATCTTCGGTTTTTTCCGGGACATAACAAAATGTAATGACAAATCAATGTTTTCTAGCTACAAAATAACAAGAAGTAAGTTCATTTTTGAGGCCTTTCATCTGACAGTCGTCAAAAAGAAAGAACGAAATAATAATAAAATTTAAAGATTGTGTAATATATTTGGCATAAAAAGCATAATTAGTTCAAAACCATTCTTCCAAAGCAGCAGCATGTAAACCTTGAGCAGAAATTTTATGCAAATACTAAACAGATACTTTTAGGCAACAAAGACCAGTTTTGAAAACTTAATGTATGTGACTTCAGAACAAATAAATAAAACGAAAAATCACCAACAAAAAAGTATAAATATTTTCAATATCATAATTTTGAAACCAATTACGCATTGTTGCTTTTGTGTCGTCCTATAAAGCCAAGTCAACAAGCAAACTTTGGTTTAAAAATATCTAATTCAGCAAAAGTTGATCGTCTGTAATAGAGTTAGATATTTCTTAGAATCCTATCTACTACCTGTTGTGATGGCGACCTTACCGACTTTCAGGTTTGCAAAAAATTTTGCTGACAATTTTACTTTGAAATAAAGCGTAGCGCGTACAACTATGTAGTATTTTCATAGCGTGTTGGCTTCTCTTTTATTACGTGCTACGCTTTATTTCAAAGTAACATTGTCAGCAAAATTTTTTGCAAACCTGAAAGTCGGTAAGGTATGTAAGTTGTAGTACTCTTTACTCTGTTAGTAATTTCTCAAATTAAATTGTGTTTAATGACAAAGACTTAAAATGCCTTATTGACAATTATTAGTTTTGCTCAAAATCAAAATTTTTATTCTCTTAATTGGCCATTTTTTGTTTGATTTATCTGCGCTCTGGAAGCCACAAATATTACGCTTTCAAAGCCTGAACTTTGCCATCAAAACGAATCTTAAGCTTTATGTTCATGTTTTGTCGTTGATCCAATTAGACATTTTTATGTCTACTACGTACTACAAAGTAAAATTTCCAAATTTTTCCTTCATTTTGTCGTTTTTTATTGGCGAGCGTCCAACGTATAGATTTGAAAATAGATTCTACTTCTTGCTATTTTCAAATTCTGTTTCACTAATAACTTGTTTAAATGCAATATTATTCTATTTTTATTTCTTTTTTACAAATCACTTTGAATTTGTTTGCAGATAAAAGTGTTCGGAAACTCCTTCGCTCAAATCTTGCAAAAAATTGTAAAATACCTAGGATAGATTTTTTAAGAGATGATCCTAAAATTGATTATGTTCCTCTCCAGATGACTCAGTACCAAAAAACTGTGACAGCACCGGATAGTGGCCATCAACACATAAGGAAAGAAATTCAAAACTTAATCGAAAAACCACCAATGGCCAAAATTTTGCCTGAAGACTTTTTTACAGAATCTCGAAAGATGGCTAAAAACTCTCCTGATTATAAAAACGCTCTTACAGACGAAGCCAAGGAAGAATATTTGAACAAGCATGGAAATGTTGTAGGTGTCATTGGTCAGGCTGGTGTAGGAAAGTCGACTCTTAGTATGATACTGCTTAGTCGTGTCTTAAAAAACAACTTATACAATGCAGATTACATTTTTTATGTTAAACTGCGAGACCTTAGTGATAATAAAAAACTTACCTTATTTGACTTTCTTTTTAACAATATAACTTCTGTCTTGATGAAAGAAATCAAACGTCCTGAAGATTTTTTGCAACATCTTTCTGTTTCTAATTCGGTTGTCATAATTTTAGACGGTTTTGATGAAATCGATATCACTCAGTTAGGTTCTTATTCGGATATCAAATTTAATGCTGAAGAATTACCTCTACACTTTACTTTAAGTCTTATAAATGGTGAAATTTTGCCAAAAGCCAAAAAAATTATTACTTCTAGACCAGGACAGTTGTTAGACTTACCATCAAAATTGAAACCTATTTTTCTTGTCAGCATTCTTGGCATTGATATCCAAGGTCAAAAACAAATATGCAGCGACATTTGTAACGATTACAAAAAAAAAGTTTGGAATCACGTTCAAAGCCAACCCGAGCTTAACTCGTACTGCTATGTGCCTGTTCTGGCAATTCTAATTTTTTACACCATTAATCAAATGCTTAAGTTCAACAAATCTAACCAACAAACTCTGACAAATATAACTCAAGTACTAACAAATTACTTGTGTTTGTTTATTGACACTGAACAAGTCCGCACACCAATCAATCTAAAATCATTGTCGCGGTTAGCTTACGAGGGAATAATAAAAAGGAGATTTTACTTTAGTGATGAGGACTTTCAGAACGCTGAACTGCAGGAAACTGATATTAACGCTTTCTTAACTACAATTCATGCTGAAGATGAAACAAATCCTCTTACTATTTATAAGAAAATCACAAAAAAGCTTAGTTATTTTAGTCATTTAATATGGCAAGAGTTTTTTGCTGCAATCTGCATGATTTTTTATTTAGACTCTAAAGAATTTATAAAAATTTGCTTTGATCCAAACCAAATTGAATTAAGTAGCAGCGAATTTGAGGTTGTAACTAAATTCTTGTTTGGTTTGTGTAACGAACACACTGTAGCAACCTTACAAACGATTGATAAAAATCAATTTACTTCACCAACTCAAAAGGTAAACGTTTTAAAAGAATATCTGCGTTCTTCTCTGCCAAAATTATATACACCTTTCAATTTTATTTCTGTTTTGAATTTTTCATTTTGGTTGTACGAATTAAATGACAAGGATTTAACAAAGGAAGTTTCAAATTTTTTACCAAAGTACTTAGTAATGTCGGGTGATGTATTTCCAAACAACGTATTGCCGTTGTGTGACTTGATTCGGAAAAGACAACTTGATTTGGCAATTGGCCCTGTAAATAATGCTAACTTCCACAAAAATGCGCTTCTACTGTTTCTTAAAGAAATGGACCAAATAATTACCGTATCGCCACACATAAAAGTAAGAAGCTCATTTATTCTATGCTTTATCTACTTACCTATTAATGGAACTTCCTTTTAAGTTGATTATTTTAGAGCAGGCGTGGCCAACCTTTTGTTTCCCATGTACAAAATTTTTTGCTTCTAATACAGATGCACTACACAAATTTTAACTCAATGTGTTATTCAAGTTTAATCTGAATACTTTTCGTTTGCAGTTGTTTTTGCAGTTGTAAATGGAGCGGATTTGCTACACTTGAGTCATTTAAAACAAAAATATATTGTAAAAAAAAATCATTTAAAAAAAAACACCAAATTTTGATGAAGACATTAATTGTTTGATGTATTGCAGCCAGTGATACAGGTTTCTAGACAAAAAATTTATGGTTTTGGTCTCGGTCTCGAACTTGTGTTGATAGTTTTTTATTCTGTTCTTAAGATGATGTGGTCTAGCTCTCGTGTTTTTTAAATTGGTCTCGAGACGGGATATTTTTTTATATTTTTTACTTGATATGATTGTAATGATTTTTGCAATTTGTTTGGAAGTAGCATGCAATAGATCAGTTTTGTTGCCAATCGAAGTCCTAAAGCTAAGAGTCAAATTTTATTAATTATTTAGCTTACCAGCTTATTCATGTCCATTGTAATAATTATATTTGGTGATTGTGTTTATCTCTGATAAACTAATTCAATTTTGAAAAACTTACTGTTACTTTTGGCAAAAAAGAAGTCTAATAATCTTCTGAAAGTTTGTGCTCATACTCTTACCCGCTCAAATATTCATACCAAATTAAACCGATGGTTAAAAATAAAGTAATCCGATTACGTAAATACTTCTTAAAGCTAGTTTTTTCATTGGGAAAAGAAGCCGTACAATAAAAAAAAGAAATATTAAAAAATAACTAGATCTACAGCAACAAGATTGATTATGTAGTTTAATTTAAATGCAGACTATCTTGTATTCGTAGCTCGAAAGAGCAGACTAATTAATTTTAAAATTTTGACTGTTGCAGTTTATCTATAGTAACCTTGGAATTTAATACTCCTGTCAAAGTTGCATTAAAATAAATTAAAATGCTTGCCTTGGACCTTGATTTTGATGTATGATGTTCCAGCGGAGATGAATTGAGCACAAAATTTCAGCCCAAACCCGAAAAACGGGGCTCAAAATCAACCCGAAGTCGTAAGATGAATTCCAATCCCAATTAAAGTCTTACAATATTTCGTGCAATGTGGCAGGATTCAAATTTTCACTTTGCATTCGTAGAAATTATGCCAAAAAACTTAATTTGTCGGCAGAAGCAGATACTGATGCGATGCTGATAAAACTAAAGTGTTTTACGATCAGTTTCACTTTTTATTGAGGAATGAAGTAATTAATGTTTAACTGTTGGGTTAGGAGCGTTGTGCTCAAGTAATAGTTCAATTCAAAAGATTAACCACTAACAAGAAAAACAAAAAAATATCGTTATATCTTTTTATTTTATCTTTATATTTAACCTTCTGACTCGCAAGAAAACGTCGAGGCACTATACATCGGGCAAGCAGATTATCCCGACCTGCTTTCGAAAATTGGTGTCCGGTAGCAATATGTTATTTGTCTTTTTAGAAGAGATATGACAAAATTTAGAACTGCTTATAAGACCACGAAACAGGTTAAAGCGTCTTTCTAAAGGACATAATAGAATGAAAAGAATACAATCACAGCGCATTTAACCACTCGACAACCTGATAATTAAAACGAAACAATTGCAATGTTGTAGAAAACTTATTTTTATCATAATTCTTAATCAGTTAGTTTACTTAACTTTCATTATGAAAAATCTCGTGAAAAGAATTAAAAAACAATTTACGTAACAAAATTTTTGGCCTCTTGCTTCGTTTATCTTTTAACTTGAGAACCATTATTATTAATTTTTTTGTCTAACAAGGAATGATGGAAAGTCTTTGTAATCTGGTTTTGTTACTTTTCTCAATTTGATAGGGTTTTTTAAAATTTTATTCCTGATAGAGATTGATGTAGACCGAAAACGTGTATGTTAGTTTATTGTTTGTTTGTTTCGTTTTGTTTTGATTCTGTCCGTATGAATGGATTAGTTGTGTCGTGTATTCGTGTTATAAACGATAAATACTGTACTTTCTTTCCAAATGATTGAAAGTTTCCTACAAACAGGTGTATAATTACAACAACCGGTCTTGTTGCCAAATAAATTGTTTTTGTTAAATTTAAGTAAATCAATCGTTTTTGTTTATTTTCATTGTAGTATTTTCACTAATCATTAAGTTGAAAGTTACAAACCATCGACAATGCAATGGATAAAACACAATCAATTTAAAATATACTTGAATTTGAAGTGCTTTGTTTAAAAACATAGTTTCATTGTTGATTGTATTATTTTTATTCTATTCAGTTTTAAGAAAGTTTTATTCTTACAACATGATGTTTTATTCTGCAGATTAACAAAATAGAGTTTAGCAGAATCAACATTGGTGAGGAGTTTGCTCATCTGATTGGAAAATGTATCAGCAATGATGGAGAACTGGTGCTTCAACAGTGCGAGATTACAAAGCCTGCATTTGGAACATTTTGTGTAGCACTCGGAGACAAACATGTAATTATTAGCTAATAATGTTTTCAAAACCATTGTTTAAAACTCGTTTTACAATTACTCTTTGTGATAAACTGTATTGAAAATAAAGAAAGTCATTGATTGTCCGTACAGTAAGTAACTTTGTTTGTGTTTTAAACAAACATTTGTCAAGAACTGGTTCAAATCTGCAGTCATTTACCCAAAAATAGTAATATCAATTTAAAACGTGTCAAAAGTACGAATACCATTGTGTTTAATGGAAAGATTTTTTGTCATTGTGTTTAACAAAGATTGTTTGTAATTCATGACATCATTTTGATACTATATGAAAACGTTTGTACATTAAGAATTCACAACGACAAGCGCTATGAATGCATGTTGAACTCACAACCTACCAATATCTAACGAAAAGTTATTAACGAACTAACATTAAACAATAGAACTAAAAATTGGATGATTGTTTAATTAATTATATTTTAATGTTGATGCTTTAAGCATTTTAATTTAGTTTGTTTTGATTTATTATCTATCGTAAATTCGCGTGTTTGAATTTCGTAATCGTTCTATTTATTTAATTTTCATTATAAAAATCTCGTAAAAATAATTAAGAAAACAATTTACGTAACAAAGTCTTTGGTTTCTGGTTTTGTTATTTTTATCAATTTGATAATGTTTTTTAAAATTTTATTCGTCAAAAAAGGACTGATGTAAACCGAAAACGTGTATGTTAGTTTATTGTTTGTTTGTTTTGTTTTGTTTTGTTTCTGTCGGTATGAATGAATTAGTTGTGTAATGTATTCGTGTTATAAACGAAAAATACTGTACTTTCTTCCCAAATGATTGAAAGTTTCCTACAAACAGGTCGTAATTGCGACAATCATTCTTGCTGGCAAATAAATTGCTTTTTGTTAAATTTAAGTAAATCAATCGTTTTTGTTTATTTTCGTTGTAGTATTTTCAGTAATCATTAAGTTGAAAGTCACAAACCATCAACAATGCAATGAATAAAACACAATCAATTTAAAATATACTTGACTTTGAAGTGCTTTGTTTAAAAACGTAGTTTCATTGTTGATTGTATTATTTTTATTCTGTTCAGTTTTAAGAAAGTTATTATTTTTACAACATGATGTTTTATTCTGCAGATTAAGAAAATAAAGTTAGGCAGAATCAAAATTGATGAGGATTTTGCTCATCTGATTGGAAAATGTATCAGCAATGATGGAGAACTGGAGCTTTGCTATTGCGAGGTTTCAAAACCTGCATTTGGAACATTTCGTGTAGCACTCGGAGACAAACATGTAATCATTAACTAATAATGTTTTCAAAACCACTGTTTAAAACTCGTTTTACAATTACTCTTTGTGATAAACTGTATTGAAAATAAAGAAAGTCATTGATTGTCCGTACAGTAAGTAACTTTGTTTGTGTTTTAAACAAACATTTGTCAAGAACTGGTTCAAATCTGCAGTCGTTTACACAAAAATAGTAATATCAATTTAAAACGTGGCAAAAGTACGAATAGCATTATGTTTAATGGAAAGGTTTTTTGGCATTGTGTTTAGAAAAGACTGTTTGTAATTCATGACATCATTTTGATACTATATGAAAACGTTTGTACATTAAGTATTCACAACGACAAGCGCTATTAATGCATTTTGAACTCACAATCTACCAATGTTTAACAAAAAGTTATTACCCAGCAAACATTAAATAATAAAACTAAAAATTGGATGATTGTTTAATTAATTATATTTTAATGTTGATGCTTTAAGCATTTTAATTTAGTTTGTTTTGATTTATTATCTATCGTAAATTCGCGCGTTGGAATTTCTTAATCATTTGATTTATTTAATTTCTATTTAATTTTCATTATGAAAATCTCGTGAGAATAATTAAGAAAACAATTTACGTAACAAATTCTTTGATTTCTGGTTTTGTTATTTTTATCAATTTGATAGGTTTTTTTTACTTTTATTGGTCTGATAAGGACTGATGTAGACCGAAAACGTGTATGTTAGTTTATTGTTTGTTTGTTTCGTTTTGTTTTGTTGCTGTCGGTAAGAATGAATTAGTTGTGTCGTGTATTGGTGTTATAAACAAAAATACTGTACTCTCTTCCCAAATGATTGAAAGTTTCCTACAAACAGGTGTGTAATTACAACAACCGGTCTTGTTGGCAAATAAAGTGCTTTTTTGTTAAATTTAAGTAAATCAATCGTTTTTGTTTATTTTTATTGTAGTATTTTCAGTAATCATTACGTTAAAAATTACACACCATCGACAATGCAATGGATAAAACACAATCAATTTAAAATATACTTGAATTTGAAGTGCTTTGTTTAAAAACATAGTTTCATTGTTGATTGTATTGTTTTTATTCTATTCAGTTTTAAGAAAGTTTTATTCTTACAACATGATGTTTTATTCTGCAGATTAAGAAAATAAAGTTTAGCAGAATCAACATTGGTGAGGATTTCGCTCATCTGATTGGAAAATGTATCAGCAATGATGGAGAACTGGTGCTTCAGCAGTGCAAGATCATAGAACCTGTATTTGGAACATTCTGTGTAGCACTCGGAGACAAACATGTAATTATTAGCTAATAATGTTTTCAAAACCATTGTTTAAAACTCGTTTTACAATTACTCTTTGTGATAAACTGTATTGAAAATAAAGAAAGTCATTGATTGTCCGTACAGTAAGTAACTTTGTTTGTGTTTTAAACAAACATTTGTCAAAAACTGGTTCAAATCTGCAGTCATTTACCCAAAAATAGTAATATTAATTTAAAACGTGTTAAAAGTACGAACAGCATTATGTTTAATGGAAAGGTTTTTTGTCATTGTGTTTAGAAAAGACTGTTTGTAATTCATGACATCATTTTGATACTATATGAAAACGTTTGTACATTAAGAATTCACAACAAGCACTATTAATGCATGTTGAACTCACAACCTACTAATGTTTAACGAAACGTTATTACCCAGCAAACATTAAACAATAGAATTAAAAATTGGATGATTGTTTTATTAATTATATTTTTAAACAAGCTGCATAAAGATGAGAAACATTAGACTCGAGTTTCGCTCTCATTAGAGCTCGTCAGTAATGCTTATCTCACCGCGAATCGAACCTGGGACCTGTAGTCTTCCACGCAGGTTACTATACCACTAGACTACAGATCCCGGACGACAGATGGAGTCAAACCAGCTGTTATAACTTATTCCCGGATTTACTGAACAAGGAATACATAGAATCCACTATGTTGTAATTCCAAGGCCGTACCTCATAACCGGGACTTACCCGACAAGCGTTAAGCATCGCGCTTACTCTCCTAGAGCTTGACGAGCGGAGAAGAAATTTATATTTGATGAATTACGAGGATTTGAAATTAATTTTTAAACAAGCTGCATAAAGATGAGAAACACCAGACTCGAGTTTCGTCCGGGATCTGTAGTCTAGTGGTATAGTAACCTGCGTGGAAGACTACAGGTCCCAGGTTCGATTCGCGGTGAGATAAGCATCACTGACGAGCTCTAATGAGAGCGAAACTCGAGTCTGATGTTTCTCATCTTTATGCAGCTTGTTTAAAAATTAATTCCAAATCCTCGTAATTCTTCAAATATAATTATATTTTAATGTTGATGCTTTAAGCATTTTAATTTAGTTTGTTTTGATTTATTATCTGTCGTAAATTCGCGTGTTTGAATTTCTTAATCATTTGATTTATTTAATTTCCATTTAATTTCTATTATGAAAATCTTGTGAGAATAATTAAGAAAACAATTTACGTAACAAAGTCTTTGTTTTCTGGTTTTGTTATTTTTCTTAATTTGATAGGTTTTTTTTTTAATTTTATTGGTTTGATAAGGACTGATGTAAACCGAAAACGTGTATGTTAGTTTATTGTTTGTTTCGTTTTGTTTTGTTTCTGTCGGTATGAATGGATTAGTTGTGTAATGTATTCAGTTATAGACGAAAAAACAGTACTTTCTTCCCAAATGATTGAAAGTTTCCTGCAAACAGGTGTGTAATTACGGTAACTGGTCTTGCTGGCAACCAAATTGCTTTTTTGTTAAATTTATGTATATTTTCATTGTAGTATTTTCCGTAGGCATTACATTGAAAATTACAAACCATCGACAATGCAATGCATAAGACACAATCAATTTAAAATATACTTGAATTTGAAGTTCTTTAATTGAAATTGTAGTTTCATTGTTGATTGTATTGTTTTTATTCTATTCAGTTTTAAGAAAGTTTTTATTTTTACAACATGATGTTTTATTATGCAGATAAGAAAAATAGGGGTGGTCAGAATCAAAATTGATGAGGATTTAGCTCGTCTGATTGGAAAATGTATCAGCAATGATGGAGATCTGGTGCTTTGGGATTGCGAGATTACAAAACCTGCATTTGGAACATTCTGTGTAGCACTCGGAGACAAACATGTAATCATTAGCTAATAATGTTTTCAAAACCACTGTTTAAAACTCGTTTTACAATTACTCTTTGTGATAAATTGTATTGAAAATAAAGAAAGTCATTGATTGTCCGTACAGTAAGTAACTTTGTTTGTGTTTTAAACAAACATTTGTCAAGGACTGGTTCAAATGTACAGTCGTTTACACAAAAATAGTAATATCAATTTAAAACGTGGCAAAAGTACGAACAGCATTATGTTTAATGGAAAGGTTTTTTGGCATTGTGTTTAGAAAAGACTGTTTGTAATTCATGACATCATTTTGATACTACTATGAAAACGTTTGTACATTAAGAATTCACAACGACAAGCGCTATTAATGCACGTTAAACTCACAATCTACCAATGTTTAACGAAAAGTTATTACCCAGCAAACATTAAACAATAGAACTAAAAATTGGATGATTGTTTAATTAATTATATTTTAATGTTGATGCTTTAAGCATTTTAATTTAGTTTGTTTTGATTTATTATCTATCGTAAATTCGCGCGTTGGAATTTCTTAATCATTTGATTTATTTAATTTCTATTTAATTTTCATTATGAAAATCTCGTGAGAAAAATTAGGAAACAGTTTACGTAACAACGTCTTTGGTTTCTGGTTTTGTTATTTTTCTTAATTTTATAGGTTTTGTTATTAAATTTTATTGATCTGATAAGAACTGATGTAGACCGAAAACGTGTATGTTAGTTCATTGTTTGTTTGTTTCGTTTTGTTTTGTTTCTGTCGGTATGAATGGATTAGTTGTGTAGTGTATTGGTAATATAAATAAAAAATACTGTACTTTCTTTTTAAATGATTGAAAGTTTCCTACAAACAGATCGTCGTCGTCGTCGTCGTTTGAAGGGCATCCACTCCAGGCCAGACACAAACAGGACTGGGGCCGAGGGTTTATCCTTTTACTACCCCAGACTGCTGCACTTGGCTCAGATGGTAGGTGCTTTCACGCAGCCTGGTCCGTGAGTAAGTCTGTTCATTGATTTTAAAATAACAGACCGAAACCGAACCTACCAAAACGGAAGGGTATCCACTCATTCCAATGTTCAGTGTGGGTCTGCTACAAACAGATGTATAATTACGACAACCGGTCTTGTTGGCAAATAAAGTGCTTTTTTGTTAAATTTAAGTAAATCAATCGTTTTTGTTTATTTTCATTGTACTATTTGCAGTAATCATTAAGTTGAAAGTCACAAACCATCGACGATGCTATGAATAAAACACAATCAATTTAAAATATACTTGAATTTGAAGTGCTCTGTTTAAAAATGTAGTTTCATTTTTGATTGTATTATTTTTATTCTGTTCAGTTTTGAGACAGTTTTATTCTTACCACATGATGTTTTATTCTGCAGATTAACAAAATAAGCGTTACAGAAATTGTTGAAGATTTTGCTCATCTGATTGGAAAATGTATCAGCAATGATGGAGATCTGGTGCTTCAACAATGCGAGATTACAAAGCCTGCATTTGGAACATTCTGTGTAGCACTCGGAGACAAACATGTAATCATTAGCTAATAATGTTTTCAAAACCACTGTTTAAAACTCGTTTTGCAATTACTCTTTGTGATAAATTGTATTGAAAATAAAGAAAGTCATTGATTGTCCGTACAGTAAGTAACTTTGTTTGTGTTTTAAACAAACATTTGTCAAGAACTGGTTCAAATCTGCAGTCGTTTACACAAAAATAGTAATATCAATTTAAAACGTGGCAAAAGTACGAACAGCATTATGTTTAATGAAAAGGTTTTTTGTCATTGTGTTTAGAAAAGACTGTTTGTAATTCATGACATCATTTTGATACTATATGAAAACGTTTGTACATTAAGAATTCACAACGACAAGCGCTATTAATGCACATTGAACTCACAATCTGCCAATGTTTAACAAAAAGTTATTACCCAGCAAACATTAAACAATAGAACTAAAAATTGGATGATTGTTTAATTAATTATATTTTAATGTTGATGCTTTAAGCATTTTAATTTAGTTTGTTTTGATTTATTATCTATCGTAAAATCGCGTGTTTGAATTTCTTAATCATTTGATTTATTTAATTTTATTATGAAAATCTCGTAAAAATAATTAAGAAAACAATTTACGTAACAAAGTCTTTGGTTTCTGGTTTTGTTATTTTATTAATTTGATAGTGTTTTTTAAAATTTTATTGATCTGATAAGGACTGATGTAAACCGAAAACGTGTATGTTAGTTTATTGTTTGTTTGTTTTGTTTTGATTATGTCGGTATGAATGGATTAGTTGCGTAGTGTATTTGTGTTATAAACAAAAAAAATGTACTCTCTTTCTAAATGATTGAAAGTTTCCTACAAACAGGTTCTTACTTACGGTAACTGGTGTTTCTGGCAACCAAATTGCTTTTTTGTTAAATTTAAGTAAATCAATCGTTTTTGTTTATTTTCATTGTACTATTTGCAGTAATCAATACGTTAAAAATTACAAACAATCGACAATGCAATGCAATGGATAAAACACAATCAATTGAAAATAGGCCCAGATGGTAGGTGCTTTCACGCAGCCTGGGCCGTGAGTAAGTCTGCTCATTGATTTTAAAAATGACAGACAGAAACCGAACCTACCAAAACGGAAGGGTATCCACCCATTCCGATGTTCAGTGTGGGTCTGCTAATCGGCAAACGTCCTTTTCAGGACGGGGCAATGTCAGGATAAAACTGCCCTTTTCAGGTCACATTGCCAACAAGTTCCGAAGACCCACTATTCTTCAGCTGAACATCGAAGGCCTCACTGCAAGCAAGATGAATGTTCTTCATCACCTCGCTATGCAGTCTGAGGCACTCGTCATCCTACTGCAGGAGACCCACTGCACTGACGCAGAGAAGTTGGTGCTACCACACTACCAACTAGCTGGGTCTTCTTTAAGCAGGAAGCATGGCCTTGCCACGTTTGTTCACGAGCAACTGAGATACACGCTTTTGGACCAATCTCCACCGACATCGGAGATCGAGTGGCTGTGTGTGGACGTTGATGGCTATTAAATAGTCAACGTCTACAAACCACCGCCAACGCGATTGTGAACCCTGGATCTCCCAGTGTTTCCTCACCCCTGTCTTTACGCTGGCGATTTTAACTGTCGTCATGCTGACTGGGGTTATGATGACAACAGTCCGGATGGTGAGTGCTTGGCTGGATGGGCAAGTATTAATTGTCTTGCCCTCCTATATAATGCCAAGGACGCTGCCAGTTTTTATTCCGGCCGCTGGAACACTGGCACCAATCCAGACCTAGCTTTCGCTAGCGTAGTTCCAAACAGTCGCTTACCGGATAGACGTGTCCTTGAGAAGTTTCCCAGGTCACAACATCGACCCTCGCTTATTACACCACCAAGGTTTGCTATGGCAGTGCCAAGCATGCCTGTTAAGCGATGGAACTTCCGCAAGGCCAATTGGAGTCACTACATTGCTTTGACGAATAAATTCGCAAAGACTTTGTTGCCGCCTGATTCACTTGATGTGGATGCGGCTTACCAGGACTTCTGTAACATCATTAAGAAAGCAGCCAAGAAGACTATCCCACGCGGGTATCGAAATAACTATATTCCGTGTTGGGATGCAGAGTGTGAATCCCTCTATAAAACCTTTCTGCAGTCTCCTCAGGGAGACGACTCAAGTTTGGCTGCTACAACTCTGCTTGCCAAGCTTGACAGAAAACGGAGGGATCGATGGTCCGAGGCAGTTCGGAGCATTGACTTCTCACACTCTAGTCGAAAAGCGTGGAGTATCTTGAACAACCTTACTGGTAGGTCACGACACTCTCCTCGTCATTGTCCCGTTTCAGCCGATGCTATTGCATCTCAGCTGGTTAGAAATGGGAAATACGAGGCTGTTGATCGCAAGTCATCTCGACTTGTCTTTCAAGAAGTGTCTGACCTTTGGAGGGCCACAACACCAGATGCAGTAAATATCTCTGACAATTTCTCACAGAGAGAATTTGCTGCTGCCCTTCAACATTTAAAACCAGGTAAAGCTCCGGGTCCTGATTCCATCTGCCCCGAGCTTATACTCCATGCTGGAGCTGCTTTGAAGTCCTGGTTACGTGACTTCCTTTCTTCCTGTTTGCGCCGACTCAAAATTCCCAAGATCTGTAGAAGAGCGCTTGTGGTCGCGATCCCAAAACCAGCAAAGCCCGTGGGGGACCCAAAGAGTTATCGACCGATATCTCTGCTCTGTGTCCCCTACAAGATCCTCGAGAGGCTTATCTACTGCCGCGTTGAACCATTAATCGATCCACTGCTCCCTAAAGAGCAGGCTGGGTTCCGACGCGGGAAGTCAACCGTAGATCAAGTTATTCTGCTAACCCAGAACATCGAGGATTCTTTCGAGGCTAAAAAGAAGGCCGGTGCCGTATTTATCGATCTGACAGCTGCTTATGACACTGTCTGGCACCGTGGCCTTACCTGCAAGCTGCTGAGACTACTTCCGGATAAGCACATGGTCAGAATGATCATGGAGCTTGTCCGAAATCGAAGTTTCACCCTTACCACCGGTGACAGCAAGCAAAGCAGGCTACGCCGTCTTAAAAACGGCGTTCCTCAGGGATCGGTCTTGGCTCCCCTCCTATTTAACATCTATACGTACGATCTTCCTTCCATGATTTCCAGAAAGTTTGCTTATGCTGATGATTTAGCATTTTTGCATTCTTCTGGAAACTGGAAGGACTTGGAGGGGACATTAAGCCAAGACATGTCCACACTGTCAGCGTATCTCCAGACTTGGAGGTTGAAGCTCAGTCACACTAAGACGGTGACGACAGCCTTTCACTTAAACAACCGAGAGGCTAAACGTGAGCTAAAGATCTACAACAATAGTAGACTTTTACCGTTCTGTCCAACCCCTACATACCTTGGGGTAAAACTGGACAGATCGCTCACGTTTCGTCACCATTTAGTGGCATTGCGCAAAAAACTATCTTCGCGCGTCACACTGTTGAGGCGACTCGTGGGCTCGGGATGGGGTGCTGGTGCTAAAACACTACGCATAGCCACCTTGTCTCTAGTCTACTCAACAGCTGAGTAGTGTGCGCCAGTCTGGTGTCGCAGTGCTCACACTCGCCTCATTGACAGTGTCTTGAATGACGCCTTGCGCATAGTCACTGGATGCCTGCGTCCCACTCCAACGGACCACCTACCTGTACTTTCAGGCATCCAGCCAGCTGAGCTTCGCCGACTGGGAGCGACACTCTCCTTGGCTTACCGTGGATCTCTGGACCCCGATCATATTTTGCATGGTCTTTTAAGTGGGTCCTCAGATACTGGCCAAGTGAGACTAAGATCCAGACGCCCGTTTGTGCCAGGTGCGCGGAATCTCTTGGACAATCTTGCCAGACTTGGCATCCGCGCCTCTGAATGGACAAATCATAAATGGAACGCGGAGTACTGTGAAAGTGCTTCCAGGCTCCGTGCTTTTGTGCCCGGGACCAGTGTCAGGCCTGTTGGGATGGGCTTACCCCGAGCAGCTTGGGTTAAGCTCAACCGCCTGCGGACTGGTGTTGGGCGATTCCATTCGTCCATGCACAAATGGGGTCTCGCTCCTTCACCGAATTGCGAGTGCGGCGCCTCAGAGCAAACCGCAGACCATGTACTAACAATGTGCCCCATACATCGGGCACCACATGGAGCACGCGGTCTGACGGTTTTGGATGACGAAACTCGATGCTGGCTTAATAACATCACTGCCAGCATCTGATCCAGGCAGTGCAGCAGTCTGGGGTAGTAAAAGGATAAACCCTCGGCCCCAGTTCTGTTTGTGTCTGGCCTGGAGTGGATGCCCTTCAAACGATGACGACGACGAATTTAAAATATACTTGACTTTGAAGTGCTTTGTTTAAAAACGTAGTTTCATTGTTGATTGTATTGTTTTTATTCTGTTCAGTTTTAAGAAAGTTATTATTTTTACAACATGATGTTTTATTCTGCAGATTAAGAAAATAAATTTTTCCCATGCCATAATTGGTGAGGATTTTGCTCATCTGATCGGAAAATGTATCAGCAATGATGGAGAACTGGAGCTTTGCTATTGCGAGATTACAAAGCCTGCATTTGGAATATTTTGTGTAGCACTCGGAGACAAACATGTAATCATTAGCTAATAATGTTTTCAAAACCATTGTTTAAAACTCGTTTTACAATTACTCCTTGTGATAAACTGTATTGAAAATAAAGAAAGTCATTGATTGTCCGTACAGTAAGTAACTTTGTTTGTGTTTTAAACAAACATTTGTCAAGGACTGGTTCAAATCTGCAGTCGTTTACATAAAAATAGTAATATCAATTGAAAACGTGGCAAAAGTAC
Source organism: Diplosoma virens (assembly GCA_963680785.1). NCBI lineage: Eukaryota > Metazoa > Chordata > Ascidiacea > Aplousobranchia > Didemnidae > Diplosoma > Diplosoma virens. The sequence continues at coordinate 18,874,362 of OY796882.1, read as the reverse complement.
GAACAGCATTATGTTTAATGGAAAGGTTTCTTAGTATTGTGTTTAGAAAAGATTGTTTGTAATTCATGACATCATTTTGATACTATATGAAAACGTTTGTACATTAAGAATTCACAACGACAAGCGCTATTAATGCACGTTGAACTCACAATCTACCAATGTTTAACAAAAAGTTATTACCCAGCAAACATTAAACAATAAAACTAAAAATTGGATGATTGTTTAATTAATTATATTTTAATGTTGATGCTTTAAGCATTTTAATTTAGTTTGTTTTGATTTATTATCTATCGTAAATTCGCGTGTTTGAATTTCTTAATCATTTGATTTATTTAATTTTTGTTATAAAATCTAGTGAGAATAATTAAGAAAACAATTTACGTAACAAAGTCTTTGGTTTCTGGTTTTGTAATTTTTTAAAATTTTATTGGTCAGATGAGGACTGATGTAAAGCGAAAATGTGTAGGTTTGTTTATTGTTTGTTTTATTTCGTTTTGTTTCTGTCGGTATGAATGGATTAATTGTGTAGTGTATTGGTGTTATAAACAAAAATACTGTAATCTCTTTCCAAATGATTGAAAGTTTCCTACAAACAGATGTGTAATTACGACAACCGGTCTTGTTGGCAAAAAATTGCTTTTTTGTTAAATTTAAGTAAATCAATCGTTTTTGTTTATTTTCATTGTAGTATTTTCAGTAATCATTACTTTTAAAATTACAAACAATCAACAATGCAATGAATAAAACACAATCAATTTAAAATATACTTGAATTTGAAGTGCTTTGTTTAAAAACGTAGTTTCATTGTTGATTGTATTGTTTTTATTCTGTTCAGTTTTAAGAAAGTTTTTATTCTTACAACATGATGTTTTATTCTGCAGATTAAGAAAATAAAGTTTAGCAGAATCAACATTGGTGAGGAGTTTGCTCATCTGATTGGAAAATGTATCAGCAACGATGGAGAACTGGTGCTTCAACCGTGCAAGATCACAAAGCCTGCATTTGGAACATTCTGTGTAGCACTCGGAGACAAACATGTAATCATTAACTATAATGTTTTCAAAACCACTGTTTAAAACTCGTGGTAACGTGATTTATTGTTAGTTTGCTGCGCTTACCTCGTTGGCGAAGGAATCTGGTTAAAAGGTTAAGACAATGAGCATTGTGACTCAATGACGTAACATGCGTTTGAATTTAGGTCGCTTTGATTTTTTCTCTGCCTTTTGCTTAAGCGTGAATTGTACAGTTTAATTTGTTTTTCTATTTGAATAAGGTGTTTTAACTTTAACTTAAAATTAAAGAAATAATTTGTTAAATTTTGGTAAACAAATATTTTGGTTTTCTGTCGGAATAAGGAAACAAATTGGTTAGTGAGAATCACCTCAAGTAGAATCAATCGCAGTGAATTCACTGCACCAACTCGTTTTGCAATTACTCTTTGTGACAAACTGTATTTGAAACTAAAGAAAGTCATTGATTGTCCGTACAGTAAGTAACTTTGTTTGTGTTTTAAACAAACATTTGTCAAGGACTGGTTCAAATCTGCAGTCGTTTACCCAAAAATGTCAAAAGTACGAATACCATTGTGTTTAATGGAAAGGTTTTGTGGCATTTTGTTAAGAAAATACTGTTTGTAATTCATAACATCATTTTGATACTATATTAAAAGGTTTGTACATTAAGAATTCACAACGACAAGCGCTATTAATGCACGTTAGTAGTATATAAAAGGAATTTTGTGTTGCGTCCGGTGGAGCAGGAGCAGGAGCCAGGAGCGTGAAGGAGCGCTGACGTCATCCGTGCGCGAACCTTAGACTCCATGAGTCAGCAAAAAGTCGAAACCCTATCTTTTACTTTCTAATACTTATATGTTTCAAATCAATTTAGTTTCAAATTAATATTAATACGTAATAAGATTAATAAGTTCTAAAAGAAAAAATAAGATTAATAAGTTCTATTGAAAAGAATTTTGTAAAGTTTATGCGCTAGATAGTTACGACGTATTTCCTGAAGCGTGAACGTCGTTTCCTGTTCTGAATCGTATTGATTTGACCTTAAGTAAACTCTAACTACGTCCAAAGAGTGATTTAATACTTTTTTTCTAACTTTAATCTCAAAGGCAATACTTGTGCACGTTTAAGCGTTAATTTTTGTTAGACCTTCACTTAATTTTTTCTTGATAACCTTAATTTTTGTCATACCTAAACTCAATTTTTTTCTAAAGAACCTTAATTTTTGTCATAACCACCTTCAATTTTTTCTTAACAACCTCGATTTTTGTCATAACTTTGTTTAAGTTTTTCTTAAAAAACTTAATTTTTATAACTATCTTCAATTTTTTTCTCGGCGATCTTGATTTTCTTATATCTAGGTTTAATTTTTTCTTGGTAACCTTGATTTTTGTCATAACTTTGTTTAGTTATTTCTTGACATCCTCGATTTTTGTCACACTTATCTTTAATTTTTCTTAACAGTCTTGATTTTTGTCATGCCTTTGTTTAATTTTTCTTAAAAACTTTAATTTTTGTCGTAACTATCTTCAATTTTTCTTAACAACCTCGATTTAACAAAGTTATGACAAAAATCTAGATTGTTAAGAAAAAATTAAACAAAGTTATGACAAAAATTAAGGTTTTCAAGAAAAATTAAACAAAGGTATGACAAAAATTAAGGTTCTTTAGAAAAAAATTGAGTTTAGGTGTGACAAAAATCAAGGTTACCGAGAAAAATTAAACAAAGGTATGACAAAAACCAAGGTTGATAAAAAAAAAAATTTAAACAAAGGTCAAGATTGTTAGGAAAAATTAAAGATAAGTGTGACAAAAATCGAGGTTGTCAAAAAAAAATTCAACAAAGGTATGACAAAAATCAAGGTTACCAAGAAAAAATTAAACCTAGATATAAGAAAATCAAGATCGCCGAGAAAAAAATTGAAGATAGTTATAAAAATTAAGTTTTTTAAGAAAAAATTAAACAAAGGTATGACAAAAACCAAGGTTGATAAAAAAAAAAATTTAAACAAAGGTCAAGATTGTTAGGAAAAATTAAAGATAAGTGTGACAAAAATCGAGGTTGTCAAAAAAAAATTCAACAAAGGTATGACAAAAATCAAGGTTACCAAGAAAAAATTAAACCTAGATATAAGAAAATCAAGATCGCCGAGAAAAAAATTGAAGATAGTTATAAAAATTAAGTTTTTTAAGAAAAACTTAAACAAAGTTATGACAAAAATCGAGGTTGTTAAGAAAAAATTGAAGGTGGTTATGACAAAAATTAAGGTTCTTTAGAAAAAAATTGAGTTTAGGTATGACAAAAATTAAGGTTATCAAGAAAAAATTAAGTGAAGGTCTAACAAAAATTAACGCTTAAACGTGCACAAGTATTGCCTTTGAGATTAAAGTTAGAAAAAAAATATTAAATCACTCTTTGGACGTAGTTAGAGTTTACTTAAGGTCAAATCAATACGATTCAGAACAGGAAACGACGTTCACGCTTCAGGAAATACGTCGTAACTATCTAGCGCATAAACTTTACAAAATTGTTTTCAATAGAACTTATTAATCTTATTTTTTCTTTTAGAACTTATTAATCTTATTATTAATATTAATTTGAAACTAAATTGATTTGAAACATATAAGTATTAGAAAGTAAAAGATAGGGTTTCGACTTTTTGCTGACTCATGGAGTCTAAGGTTCGCGCACGGATGACGTCAGCGCTCCTTCACGCTCCTGGCTCCTGCTCCTGCTCCACCGGACGCAACACAAAATTCCTTTTATATACTACTCACGTTGAAGTCACAACCAATCAATGATTAACAAAAAGTTATTACCCAGCAAACATTAAACAATAAAACTAAAAATTGGATGATTGTTTTATTAATTATATTTTAATGTTGATGCTTTAAGCATTTTGATTTAGTTTGTTTTGATTTATTATCTATCGTAAATTCGCGTGTTTGATTTTCTTAATTATTTGATTTATTTAATATTTATTAGGAAAATCTCGTGGGAATAAGTAGGAAAACAATTTACTTAACAATTCTTTGGTATCTGGTTTTGTTATTTTTCTTAATTTGATAGGTATTGTTTTAATTTTATTGGTCTGATAAGGACTGATATAGACCGAAAACGTGTATGTTAGTTTATTATTAGTTTGTTTTGTTTTGTTTCTGTCGGTATGAATGGATTAGTTGAGTAGTAATTCGAGTTATAAACAAAAAATACTGTACTTTCGTCCCAAATGATTGAAAGTTTCCTACAAACAGGTTCTTACTTACGGTAACTGGTGTTTCTGGCAAATAAAGTGCTTTTTTGTTAAATTTAAGTAAATCAATCGTTTTTGTTTATTTTCATTGTAGTAGTTTCAGTAATTATTAAGTTGAAAATTACAAGCCATCGACAATGCAATGAATAAAACACAATCAATTTAAAATATACTTGAATTTGAAGTGCTTTGTTTAAAACGTAGTTTTATTGTTGATTTTACTATTTTTATTCGGTTCCATTTTAAGACAGTTTTATTCTTACAACATGATGTTTTATTCTGCAGATTAACAAAATAAAGTTATACGAAGTCATAATTGGTGAGGATTTTGCTCATCTGATTGGAAAATGTATCAGCAACGATGGAGAACTGGTGCTTCAACAGTGCTTGATTACAAAGCCTGCATTTGGAACATTTCGTGTTGCACTCGGAAACAAACATGTAATCATTAACTAATAATGTTTTCAAAACCACTGTTTAAAACTCGTTTTGCAATTACTTCTTGTGATAAATTGTATTGAAAATAAAAAAAGTCATTGATTGTCCGTACAGTAAGTAACTTTGTTTGTGTTTTAAACAAACATTTGTCAAGAACTGGTTCAAATGTACAGTCGTTTACCCGAAAATAATAATTTCAAATGAAAACGTGTCAAAAGTACGAACAGCATTATGTTTAATGGAAAGGTTTTTTGACATTTTGTTAAGAAAAGACTGTTTGTAATTCATGACATCATTTTGATACTATATGAAAACGTTTGTACATTAATAATTGATAACGACAAGCGCTATGAATGCACGTTAAACTCACAACCAATCAATGTTTAACAAAAAATTATTACCCAGCAAACATTAAACAATAAAACTAAAAATTGGATGATTGTTTTATTCGGCGTCGTCGTCGCCGTCGTTTGAAGGGTATCCAGTTCAGGTCAGACACAAACAGGACTGGGGCCGAGGGTTTATCCTTTTACTACTCCAGACTGCTGAACTGCTTGGATCAGATGCTGGCAGTGATGTTATTAAGCCAGCATCGAGTTTCGTCATCCAAAACCGTCAGACCTCGTGCTTCATGTGGTGCCCGATGTATAGGGCACGCTTTTAAAACATACTCTGCGGTTTGCTCAGAGGCGCCACACTCACAATTCGGTGAAGCAGCGAGACCCCATTTGTGCATGGACAAATGGAATCGCCGAACACCAGTCCGCAGGCGGTTGAGCTTAACCCAAGCTACTTAACATTGTTTTATTAATTATATTTTAATGCTGATGTTTTAAGCATTTTAAATTAGTTTGCTTTGATTTATTATCTATCGTAAATTTGCGTGTTTGAATTTCTTAATCATTTGATTTATTTAATTTCTATTATGAAAATCTCGTGAGAAAAATAGGAAAAGAATTTAAATAAAAAAATCTTTGGATTCTGGTTTTGTTATTTTTCTTAATTTGATAGGTTTTTTTAAATTTTATTGATCTGATAAGGACTGATGTAAAGCGAAAACGTGTATGTTAGTTTATTGTTTGTTTTGTTTTGTTTTGTTTCTGTCGGTATTTATGGATTAGTTTTGTAGTGTATTCGTGTTATAAACGATAAATGCTGTACTTTCTTTTTAAATGATTGAAAGTTTCCTACAAACAGATGTGTAATTACCACAACCGGTCTTGTTGGCAAATAAAGTGCTTTTTTTTTAAATTTAAGTAAATCAATCGTTTTTGTTTATTTTCATTGTAGTATTTTCACTAATCATTACGTTGAAAGTCACAAATCATCGACAATGCAATGGATAAAACACAATCAATTTAAAATATACTTGAATTTGAAGTGCTTTGTTTAAAAACATAGTTTCATTGTTGATTGTATTGTTTTTATTCTGTTCAGTTTTAAGAAAGTTATTATTTTTACAACATGATATTTTATTCTGCAGATTAAGAAAATAAAATTTGGCAAAATTAACATTGGTGAGGAGTTTGCTCATCTGATTGGAAAATGTATCAGCAATGATGGAGAACTGGTGCTTTGGGATTGCAAGATTACAAAGCCTGCATTTGGAACATTCTGTGTAGCACTCGGAGACAAACATGTAATCATTAACTAATAATGTTTTCAAAACCACTGTTTAAAACTCGTTTTACAATTACTCCTTGTGATAAATTGTATTGAAAATAAAGAAAGTCATTGATTGTCCGTACAGTAAGTAACTTTGTTTGTGTTTTAAACAAACATTTGTCAAGGACTGGTTCAAATGTACAGTCGTTTACACAAAAATAGTAATATCAATTTAAAACGTGGCAAAAGTACGAACAGCATTATGTTTAATGGAAAGGTTTTTTGGCATTGTGTTTAGAAAAGACTGTTTGTAATTCATGACATCATTTTGATACTATATGAAAACGTTTGTACATTAAGAATTCACAACGACAAGCGCTATTAATGCATGTTGAACTCACAATCTACCAATGTTTAATGAAAAGTTATTAATGAAAAGTTATTAATGAACAAACATTAAACAATAGAACTAAAAATTGGATGATTGTTTAATTAATTATATTTTAATGTTGATGCTTTAAGCATTTTAATTTAGTTTGTTTTGATTTATTATCTATCATAAATTTGCGCGTTGGAATTTCTTAATCATTTGATTTATTTAATTTTTGTTATAAAATCTCGTGAGAATAATTAAGAAAACAATTTACGTAACAAAGTCTTTGGTTTCTGGTTTTGTTATTTTTATCAATTTGATAGTGTTTTTTTTTAATTTTATTGGTCTGATAAGGACTGATGTAAACCGCATGTGTATGTTAGTTTATTGTTTGTTTTGTTTTGTTTCTGTCGGTATGAATGGATTAGCTTTGTAGTGTAGTCAGCTATAGACAAAAAACTATACTTCCTTTCAAATGATTGAAAGTTTCCTACAAACAGGTTCGTAATTATGGTAATTGGTCTTGTTGGCAACCAAATTGCTTTTTTGTTAAATTTATGATTATTTTTATTGTAGTTTTTTCCATAATCTTAGGTTGCAAATTACGAACCATCGACAATGCAATGAATAAAACACAATCAATTAAAAATATCCTTGAATTTGAAATAGTTTGATTGAAATTGTAGTTTCATTATTGATTTTACTGTTTTTATTCGGTTCAGTTTTAAGAAAGTTTTTATTTTTACAACGTGATGTTTTATTCTGCAGATTAAGAAAATAGAGTTTGGCAGAGTCAACATTGGTGAGGATTTCGCTCATCTGATTGGAAAATGTATCAGCAATGATGGAGAACTGGGGCTTCAGGAGTGCGAGATTACAAAACCTGCATTTGGAACATTCTGTGCAGAGGTGATCGGATCTGCATAAAGTAGGATCCGGATCTGGTGAGGGTTCGCAAGAAAAAGAACAGGGTCCGTACCAGATCCGCATTGCTTCAATATTATGAGATCCTGATCCACTCCGGGTCTGGGAAAAAATTAAACCAAATACAGCAATAACATGTGTTTTTGATCGATTAGATCGATTTTTGGTAAGAAGCTGTTTCTTGCATGGCTCAATAAAAACGCAAGACCAGCAGATTACCAGAAGTCAATTGCCATCTTATGAAACAAGAAAGCAATGGAAAAACATGAACACGTACACATGAATAAGATCACCATTATTTTTTAAATTATAAAAATCTTACATATGTTAACTAACAAAAAAAATATAGTAAGAATGGTCAAGTCAATCAACAAGCAAGTGCCGACAGACCTGTTTCGTCCTTATTAGGACTCGTCAGGACACTACAGCTTGTTGTTGACCCCAGCTGAAAAAGTTGAAAACTTAAACAGCTGGCACAACTTTCTGTTTGTGGTTTTTACACCTCAAACATCCAGTTGTGGACCTGAACGCTGGGTAGGTAGTACAATGAAAACAATGTTCCACCAGCGCAACTGCAAAAGACACCGCTAAACCGCAAGGGTATACTGGCGGCGGTTCCGATATGCTAACCACAACGAGTTAGCTAACACGGAGACAGGTTAAGACAAGCAAAACCCTACAGTTCCCATTACAAACATATAGTAAGAATGGTCAAGTCAATCAACAAGCAAGTGCCGACAGACCTGTTTTGTCCTTATTAGGACAGGTCTGTCGGCACTTGCGCTGGTGGAACATTGTTTTCATTGTACTACCTACCCAGCGTTCAGGTCCACAACTGGATGTTTGAGGTGTAAAAACCACAAACAGAAAGTTGTGCCAGCTGTTTAAGTTTTCAACTTTTTCAGCTGGGGTCAACAACAAGCTGTAGTGTCCTGACGAGTCCTAATAAGGACGAAACAGGTCTGTCGGCACTTGCTTGTTGATTGACTTGACCATTCTTACTATATGTTTGTAATGGGAACTGTAGGGTTTTGCTTGTCTTAACCCGTCTCCGTGTTAGCTAACTCGTTGTGGTTAGCATATCGGAACCGCCGCCAGTATACCCTTGCGGTTTAGCGGTGTCTTTTGCAGTGGCGCTGGTGGAACATTGTTTTCATTGTAAGAAAAAAAATCTTGATTGTCACATCAAAACCATCAACTACCTTTTATAATTGCTAACCAAGCATATGTAAAACCTCTATAGATAGAAATACAAACTTTGATATGAAATAAACTGCAGTAAAAGAAATGATAAAGGAAAGTAATAAAATATAAATATTACTAATGAAAAGTCATGCAAAAAAATTTTTTTTATGATATAAACTTAATTTGTTTGATTTCATTTCCTACAAGCTGGCAGTACATCTTACAATTAAATGAGCTATTTTTATGACATTTATTTTATGAAATCCTAGTTTAACTCACACTTCAAGCTGCATTACTTGACTGCTTTACAAAAAACTAATAAGTCACAAATTTAATTAGAAAATCAGATTCTCTAACAATATCAAAAACTACAATTAAATTATGAGTCAAATATGTCCTTTGTACAGCAATACTGTTACTTACTAAAAAGTTAATCAAATTAATCAAATGCAAATGCACATGAGACAGCTTCAAACATTTGTTTTAATTGATAAATATTGATTTGGTTAAACATACTCAAGAAACACTAGTATCTTGTCTTGATTAATCATAACCTTTAGTATCTCCATTTTAGCTTAATTTAAGTTTGTTTTTTTATACCAATACCTAAAATAGAAAGCTTTGCAAATTGTATTTTCCAAGAATGATAAAAGTAGGCTTTGTATGGAGATTATGTTAAGTAAATTTGTCATCAATAAAATGCTATATTTACTCAGCACATTGTCAACAAACTTTTGGTTTGTAACAATTATATTGTTACAGAAAAGCAGAAAATAACTGAATTTTAATTTTAAAAAATAATTTTAATTTTGCCATTCTAGTACATACCAGTATAAATAGCAATACTTATTCAAAACTACATCAATAAGAGTTTGGCTTTTGTTGTATTGCCAAACTTTTTCATCAATTGAACATATTAATTAATTTTATATAACAAAAACTTTTTTATCAATTAACATTGAGCATATAATAATGCATTTCGTTTATTTCCTGCCTCCTTATACATAATCTTTATTTCTATTTGCACTATGAGTAATTTTGAGTTGATTATGAATAAAACCAAAAATTATTTAATTACAGTCAATTAGTACTTTTTATGATTTTTTTGAAATAAGTAGCAACAACAAAAATAAAAAGTTATAAAAGTATTTAGTGGAAAGAATAAATTTTACAAGATATATTGATATCAAGCAAAATGAGGTTGCCAGCAAACACTTCAAAAATTTCTTAAGCTTACTTCAGTTTGCCAGACCCTATCAAAATAAAAGTTGCAAAGTTACTAAACCACCAAAAACAAAACTACATATTTATTTAAAAACAACAATTGGTCTATCTTCGAGACAATGCATTTGTAACTTTCATAGATCAGCAAATATAAAAGATCCTAAATTGAAATGAGAAAACTACCGGTACTATATTTTGCTATGTGAAAAACAAAACTGAAGAATAATCGCTCTATCATAAGAGGCCCTTTTGCAATGTTACCTTATTTTGGAAATCAAAGTGTGGTGTTCATATTTTGTATGACTTGACAAACAAAAATTCGCATCCGGATCCGCTCCGCGATCACCTCTTATTTTGCGTAGCACTTGGAGACAAACATGTAATTATTAGCTAATAATGTTTTCAAAACCACTGTTTAAAACTCGTTTTGCAATTACTCCTTTTGATAAACTGTAATGAAAATAAAGAAAGTAATTGATTGTCCGTACAGTAAGTAACTTTGTTTGTGTTTTAAACAAACATTTGTCAAGGACTGGTTCAAATCTGCAGTCGTTTACCAAAAATTTTAATTTAGTTTGCTTTGATTTATTATCTATCGTAAAATCGCGTGTTTGAATTTATTAAATCGTTCTATTTATTTAATTTTTATTATAAAATTCTCGAGAAAATAATTAAGAAAACAATTTACGTAACAAAGTCTTTGGTTTCTGGTTTTGTTATTTTTTTTAATTTGATAAGTTTTTTTTTTTAATTCTATTGGTCTGATAAGGACTGATGTAGATCTGTCGGTATGAATGGATTAGTTGTGTAGTGTATTCGTGTTATAAACGAAAAATACTGTACTTTCTTCCCAAATGATTGAAAGTTTCCTACAAACAGTGTGTAATTACGGTAAGTGGTGTTTCTGGAAACCAAATTGCTTTTTTGTTACATTTAAGTAAATCAATCGTTTTTGTTTATTTTCATTGTACTCGTAGTATTTTTAGTAATTATTAAGTTAAAAATTACAAACCATCAACAATGCAATGCATAAAACACAATCAATTTAAAATATACTTGAATTTGAAGTGCTTTGTTTAAAAACATAGTTTCATTGTTGATTGTATTGTTTTTATTCTGTTCAGTTTTAAGAAAGTTATTATTCTTACAACATGATGTTTTATTCTGCAGATTAAGAAAATAGAGTTTTTCCAAGTCATAATTGGTGAGGATTTTGCTCATCTGATTGGAAAATGTATCAGCAACGATGGAGAACTGGTGCTTTGGGAGTGCAAGATTACAAAGCCTGCATTTGGAACATTCTGTGTAGCACTCGGAGACAAACATGTAATCATTAGCTAATACTGTTTTCAAAACCACTGTTTAAAACTCGTTTTGCAATTACTTCTTGTGATAAATTGTATTGAAAATAAAGAAAGTCATTGATTGTCCGTACAGTAAGTAACTTTGTTTGTGTTTTAAACAAACATTTGTCAAGGACTGGTTCAAATGTACAGTCGTTTACCCAAAAACAGTACAGTAGAACCTCGCAGTACGAGTGCCTCGTTGTACGAGAAATTCACTTTGCGAGCGGCTATTCGTAAAGAATTTTGTCTCATACGACGAGTAAAAATTTGTAGTACGAGCGATCGTAGGCCCTCAACGTCCAGGGGCCTCGAAATTTGATTTCGGAGTTTGTAATTCTATTAAAAACTTGATAAACTAAAAACCTACCTAAAGTATATACAGTACGTATCTAGCTTTGAGGCCAAAAATGCCAAAGTAACCGATGATGATAGAAATATAAAACACCAGAAATTGTTCTACCTGACGTTTCAATGGACAGAGATTTTTTGTGACAGACAATAACCTATTCTTAGCTTCATTGTCTTCCACACGCTTAGATGGTCTCTATTTTAAGTTTAATGGATTAATAAAACATGATTATTTATTGCATGGACTTTTATTATTCATATTACATGTAAAGCATGGTTTATTTTTTTCTGATTGCACCTTTTCTACTAAAAAATAAACATAAAAACAGACATTTTGGGGATGGAACGAATTATTTATTTTCATGTTAATTTTAATGCACAAAATTGCTTTGTAATACGAATAAATAGCAATAAGAGCTCATCCTGGTAACGAATTAAACTCGTACTGCGAGGTTCTACTGTAATTTCAATTGAAAAAGTGTTAAAAGTACGAATAGCATTGTGTTTAATGGAAAGTTTTTTGGCATTGTGTTTAGAAATGACTGTTTGTAATTCATGACATTATTTTGATACTATATCAAAACGTTTGTACATTAAGAATTCACAACGACAAGCGCTATGAATGCATGTTAAACTCACAACCAACCGATGCTTAACAAAAAGTTATTACCCAGCAAACATTAAACCATAGAACTAAAAATTGGATGACTGTTTAATTAATTATATTTTAATGTTGATGCTTTAAGCATTTTAATTTAGTTTGTTTTGATTTATTATCTATCGTAAATTCACGCGTTGGAATTTCTTAATCATTTGATTTATTTAATTTCCATTTAATTTTTATCATGAAAATCTCGTGAGAATAATTAAGAAAACAATTTACGTAACAAAGTCTTTGTTTCTGGTTTTGTTATTTTTCTTAATTTGATAGGTTTTTTTTAATTCTATTGGTCAGAAAAGAACTAATGCAAACCGAAAACGTGTATGTTAGTTTATTGTTTGTTTGTTTTGTTTCTGTCGGTATGAATGGATTGGTTGTGTAATGTATTCGTGTTATAAACAAAAAATACTGTACTTTCTTCCCAAATGATTGAAAGTTTCCTACAAACAGGTGTGTAATTACGACAACCATTCTTGCTGGGAACCAAATTGCTTTTTTGTTAAATTTAAGTAAATCAATTGTTTTTGTTTATTTTCATTGTAGTATTTTCAGTAATCATTACGTTGAAAGTTACAAACCATTAACAATGCAATGGATAAAACACAATCAATTTAAAATATACTTGAATTTGAAGTGCTTTGTTTAAAAACATAGTTTCATTGTTGATTGTATTGTTTTTATTCTGTTCAGTTTTAAGAAAGTTATTATTTTTACAACATGATGTTTTATTCTGCAGATTAACAAAATAAAGTTTGCCGGAATCAACATTGGTGTGGATTTTGCTCATCTGATTGGAAAATGTATCAGCAATGATGGAGAACTGGAGCTTTGCTATTGTAAGATTACAAAGCCTGCATTTGGAACATTCTGTGTAGCACTCGGAGACAAACATGTAATCATTAACTAATAATGTTTTCAAAACCACTGTTTAAAACTCGTTTTACAATTACTCCTTGTGATAAACTGTATTGAAAATAAAAAAAGTCATTGATTGTCCGTACAGTAAGTAACTTTGTGTTTTAAACAAACATTTGTCAAGAACTGGTTCAAATCTGCAGTCGTTTACACAAAAATAGTAATATCAATTTAAAACGTGTCAAAAGTACGAACAGCATTATGTTTAATGAAAGGTTTTTTGGCATTGTGTTTAGAAAAGACTGTTTGTAATTCATGACATTATTTTGATACTATATCAAAACGTTTGTACATTAAGTATTCACAACGACAAGCGCTATTAATGCACATTGAACACAAAATCTGCCAATATCTAACAAAAAGTTATTAACGAACAAACATTAAACAATAAAAATTGGATGATTGTTTAATTAATTATATTTTAATGTTGATGCTTTAAGCATTTTAATTTAGTTTGTTTTGATTTATTATCTATCATGAATTCGCGTGTTTGAATTTCTTAATCATTTGATTTATTTAATTTTTGTTATAAAATCTCGTGAGAATAAGTAGGAAAACAATTTACGTAACATATTCTTGGATTCTGGTTTTGTTATTTTTCTTAAGTTGATTGTTTTTTTTTAACTTTATTTAGACTAATTTAGACTGAAAACGTGTATGTTAGTTTATTGTTTGTTTGTTTGTTTTGTTTTGTTTCTGTCGGTATGAACAGATTAATTGTGTAATTTATTCGTGTTATAAACGATAAATACTGTACTTTCTTCCCAAATGATTGAAAGTTTCCTACAAACAGGTGTGTAATTACGACAACCGGTCTTGTTGGCAAATAAAATCCTCTTTTGTTAAATTTTTGTTTATTTTCATTGTAGTATTTTCAGTAATCATTACGTTGAAAGTTACAAACCATCAACAATGCAATGAATAAAAAACAATCAATTTAAAATATACTTGAATTTGAAGTGCTTTAATTGAAATTGTAGTTTCATTGTTGATTGTATTGTTTTTATTCGGTTCAGTTTTAAGAAAGTTTTTATTCTTTCAACATGATATTTTATTCTGCAGATTAACAAAATAGAGTTTAGCAGAATCAACATTGGTGTGGATTTCGCTCATCTGATTGGAAAATGTATCAGCAACGATGGAGAACTGGTGCTTCAACAGTGCGAGATTACAAAACCTGCATTTGCAACATTCTGTTTAGCACTCGGAGACAAACATGTAATCATTAGCTAATAATGTTTTCAAAACCATTGTTTAAAACTCGTTTTGCAATTACTCCTTGTGATAAACTGTATTGAAAATAAAAAAAGTCATTGATTGTCCGTACAGTAAGTAACTTTGTTTGTGTTTTAAACAAACATTTGTCAAGAACTGGTTCAAATCTGCAGTCGTTTACACAAAAATAGTAATTTTAATTGAAAATGTGTTGAAAGTACGAACAGCATTGTGTTTAATGGAAAAGTTTTTTGTCATTGTGTTAAGATAAGATTATTTGTAATTCATGACATTATTTTGATAATATATCAAAACGTTTGTACATTAAGTATTCACAACGACAAGCGCTATGAATGCACGTTGAACTCAAAATCTGCCAATGTTTAACGAAACGTTATTACCCAGCAAACATTAAACAATAAAAATTGGATGATTGTTTAATTAATTATATTTTAATGTTGATGCTTTAAGCATTTTAATATAGTTTGTTTTGATTTATTATCTATCGTAAATTTGCGTGTTTGAATTTCTTAATCATTTGATTTAGTTAATTTTATTATGAAGATCACGTGAGAATAATTAAGAAAACAATTTACGTAACAAAGTCTTTGGATTCTGGTTTTGTTATTTTTATCAATTTGATAGTTTTTTTTTAATTCTATTGGTCTGATAAGGACTGATGTAAACCGAAAACGTGTATGTTAGTTTATTGTTTGTTTGTTTCGTTTTGTTTTGTTTCCGTCGGTATAAATGGATTAATTGTGTAATGTATTCGTGTTATAAACGACAAAAGCTTACTCTCTTTTTAAAGGATTGAAAGTTTCCTACAAATAGGTGTGTAATTATGACAACCGGTCTTGTTGGCAAACAAAATACTCTTTTGTTAAATTTTTGTTTATTTTCATTGTAATAATTTCAGTAATCATTATGTTGAAAGTTACAACTGATCGACAATGCAATAAAACACAATCAATTTAAAATATACTTGAATTTGAAGTGCTTTAATTGAAATAGTAGTTTTATTGTTGATTTTATTGTTTTTATTCTGTTCAGTTTTAAGAAAGTTATTATTTTTACAACATGATGTTTTATTCTGCAGATTAAGAAAATAAAGTTTAGCAGAATCAACATTGGTGAGGATTTTGCTCATCTGATTGGAAAATGTATCAGCAATGATGGAGAACTGGTGCTTTGGTATTGCAAGATTACAAAGCCTGCATTTGGAACATTCCGTGTAGCACTCGGAGACAAACATGTAATCGTTAGCTAATTGTTAGAAACACTAACTTATAAATTCAATTTTTGGTACAGATACCAAATAATAAATTTAAATTTTGGAGAAGATTATAAATTCAATTTTGTTGATGAGAGAAGGAGATTAAATTCTTGTTAATGAAGGAAAAACTTAATTCGCTCCCCGCCGAAAGGTGCCGGAGTGTCCAACGATAAAAACGGAATTCAATAACGATAACCGTCCTTGAAAAGCCGAACTTATCTAATTAAGGTCGGCGAAATCCCTCCTCCAAGTTACAGCTACCCTTATTTAAATATGCGTAACTGTATGACGCCCAGTACAGAAAATTATAGTTGCACGAGAGGAAGGATTGAATTTATTTTTTATCTGCGGCTTCCACACACGCAGTCAACACTATACAGCAAAAATTGATAATAGAATAGTCACCTAACCACCATTCAGCAAACACGGCCACCGTTCTCTAAGCCAAATTCTAGTTACTGTTTCATAAGAGTGATTTCTCACTCTATTTATAACAAATTTGAACCGGGCCACGTGGCCGACGACAAAATTAACAGTAAAATTCGATTCCATGCTATTATACAGGTTACTACCAAAATGAGGTCACATAGGGATTAAATAAATTAGAACGATGTATTTAGGTTATTTTAGAAAGTGCAGGTAATTGAAAATCTATAAATTGATTTATCTTTTAAAGGCGTCAATTTTATCACATTTCTTTGCTGTTGGCAGTTGCGACTCACCGCATTTCTAATAGCTCACAAAAATTCACAAAGAGCGATTTGCATTACGTAACACTAATAATGTTTTCAAAACCACTGTTTAAAACTCGTTTTACAATTACTCCTTGTGATAAACTGTATTGAAAATAAAAAAAGTCATTGATTGTCCGTACAGTAAGTAACTTTGTTTGTGTTTTAAACAAACATTTGTCAAGGACTGGTTCAAATCTGCAGTCGTTTACACAAAAATAGTAATTTTAATTGAAAATGTGTTGAAAGTACGAACAGCATTGTGTTTAATGGAAAGGTTTTTTGGCATTGTGTTTAGAAAAGACTGTTTGTAATTCATGACATTATTTTGATAATATATCAAAACGTTTGTACATTAAGTATTCACAACGACAAGCGCTATGAATGCACCTTGAACTCACAATCTACAAACGTTTAACGAAAAGTTATTACCCAGCAAACATTAAACAATAGAACTAAAAATTGGATGACTGTTTTATTAATTATATTTTAATATTGATGCTTTAAGCATTTTAATTTAGTTTGTTTTGATTTATTATCTATCGTAAATTTGCGTGTTTGAATTTCTTAATCATTTGATTTATTTAATTTTTATTATAAAATCTCGTGAGAATAATTAAGAAAACAATTTACATAACAAAGTCTTTGGATTCTGGTTTTGTTATTTTTCTTAAGTTGATTGTTTTTTTTTAACTTTATTTAGACTAATTTAGACTGAAAACGTGTATGTTAGTTTATTGTTTGTTTGTTTGTTTTGTTTTGTTTCTGTCGGTATGAACAGATTAATTGTGTAATTTATTCGTGTTATAAACGAAAAATACTGTACTTTCTTCCCAAATGATTGAAAGTTTCCTACAACCAGGTGTGTAATTACGACAACCGGCAAGGCCTTCTATAACTACAGGTTTGGAAGCAAAAACAAAATGGCGGACAATCCAGGCGATCAAGTCGCGTCGTATATGTTTAAAGTCTACACTGGTACATAGATAAGACGATACAAATACTTCGTTTATGTTGTTCGTTATAAGACTATTTTAAGGAATCTACCAAAAATGTTGTTAGTTCACTTATTAGTTACAATGAAAAGATATGGAATACTTTGTGTTTTTGAATAAATTGTAACAAAACTAAGTTAGCAAATTCAACAAATTATGACCCAATATTGGATGAAATAAATACTAAAATAGTACTGCAAACAATTGGAGAAAAGCATAGAAACTGGTGTTATTACGATTACAGAAATTGTTACCAATACTGTGCTCATCAACCATAGATTCTCATATCTTTTCAACTTTTTTTGTAACAATAAAAACAGACACTTTCCAACAAAATAAAATTAGAACAATGCATTCGAATTGATATTTTTTTAGTAATTTCTAGGCATCAAAACTTGGCAACTTTTTTGGTTATTACAGTGGTATATTTAATACTGTCACTTTTTGCTTTTGAATAATTGTTCAGCATTATATTTACTAATACACTGACGCATTGCAACAAAATAGTTGAACTATCCTGCAGGCACAAATTGCAATTGGTTAACGACTGCAAAACATCATATTGTTCCCAATAACGAAAAATAGCACGCAAAAGAAATCTTTTCGGATATTGTATTTTTAAAAAAGTTTTCGCATAGTCTTGTGAAATGCAGATGGTAAAAATTGCATGAGCGGCTTGAAAAGCCTGCAACACAGTTGAAGAAGGATATATCAATCCTCCTTTGTTTAATTCTTCAAAATACGAAATAATACTTTTATGAATGTCTACCTGTAGCAACTCACCATTTTCATCGATAAGCATACACTTGCAGCCAAGGCAGTGAATCTTTGCAGTAATTCTTTTACCTGCATATCCAGCAACGTACAATAAAACTGGCAACTGAGTTTCGTCAAAGCAAACGTTCTCATATGGAAGTTCTTCAATCAAAAGCTTATCCTTTTCAGATATTTTGTTAGTGTCGTCACACTTGGCAAATTCTGAAAGATATTCTTTTACTGGCACAGTAATGGCATCAGAGTGCAATTTTAACAAACTTTTGATTTTAAGCTTTTTCTCGCTTTCTGTAAGTTCTTGTACGGAAATCAATCTGTTTCCTCCATACATTTGACGGTATTGGCCAAACCTGCTCTCTAAATTGTCAGTCTGAAAACATCCCAGAAGAACAAAATCAAACTTAAGGGTTTCAATCAAATACTTAGCAACTTCCACAATCACTTTCAGGGTATGCTTAAACGTCAGATAAGTGTCTTTAGATTGAAAACCTTCGTTTAAAGTTTTGTTTTTATTTGACCAGCAATCCAACCATGTTTCGGCCCTTGAATGGGTGCTTAACATTTACGACACACCACCATTTCCAAACTAAGTTTATAAAACTTGCTGTACCATTCCAGTTTTCTAAGTTTTCGTTATGGGGGCCGTAACAATTTAGCGCAGCAGCTGTGGTGTTCGAAAAGACTTTCAAAGCTAACTTTACATTTTGTCTCTCCAATGCGTTAGGATGGAGAGCTTTCCACGATAAAGCAGGAGCTTTCTTCAGAGTAAGAGAAGTTTCCAACAAGTAAATAGTTTCTAGGTCAGCAAATAATGCTCGGAGAATTTTTTCATTGTCCTCAAAATCTGGAAATGAGAATGTTTTTTTGTAATTTTTCAAATTAATCCAATTGTTTCGAATACATTTGAGAATATGTACCGAATCAAAAAGCAAAAAAATTGGTCGTTCTTGGTTGTATAGGTTTGTTATATGAACAGGTAAGTCGGTGGTGCTAGGACAGTCAGCCAGTAATTAAATGAAACATTTTTTTATTAATTCTATTTCCATCAGTTATGATGCTAATAACTGAATATCCAGATGAAGTCACTATTTTCAATACTGATTTCAGGAGGCTGCAAAGTTTTTCAGCAGTTATCTTTTTAGCGGGAACCAAGGCTACAACATCTTTGTTATTTGATAGCAGTGATGATATCAGAAAGCAGTGTATGGAAATAGCAGTTTCTCCCTCCTTGTTTGTTCCTGTTAGTCTTCCATTTTTGAGCGTCACACATGGTCTTATGTCAATTTCATCGAGTTGAACGTTAACATACAATTTTTGAGGCTTCAAGTATTTGGTTTTTGTTTTAAGATATTCATTAGATTCTGCACTTACATCAGCAGATATATTGCTGGAGATCTGTCTCAAATGTCGACTGCTCGGTAAAACAAGCAAGTTATTTCGAACATATTCATATGCCCTGGGTGACTGTATGTTAAGTGCGTAAGCTGCTACAGTAGCATTTGAAGAAAACCTTCGACGATTAGGATTTTCAATGGAAAGAAGCAACTGTTCTGATAGAAAGGAACGGAGTTCTTTGTTGGCATCTGTAGTAACTTTCGAGATAAAAATATTAGCATGTTCGATTAACGATTTATCGCTCATTTCGAAACATTCAGCCTCCTTTTCTGCATTGTGCAAACGTGCAAGTAGATTTTCCAACTGGCTCCAGTGTGATATTTTGTTATCCTGCATCTGCAACCAACCAAGATCACTAGAAATCAAACGTATGCCATTCAACCATACGTCAACTTCCAATGATTCAGTAACACGAAGACTAAAACTCAAAAAAGGAGAATCACCGTTGCTTGCAATTTTGATTTGGTATAGCAGCAACTCCTTTTCACTTGACTTATAGAGAGCTGAATGTTTAAAGGATTGCAAATGTTCATTTAAATTACCCACTAACTGAACATATGAAAATATTTTGTCTTGATCAATCCATTCTTGTTGCAAATTGTGATGAGCCTCTTCTATTTTTTTATGACGCTTTGAAGGACTACAGCGACGGACAGAGCCAGTAGAGGAAGAAAGATAGGACGGTAGATTTGGAAGATGTATGGTACTGCATCCATTTGAAGAGCAAATTTTTTTCTTAAAATTAACGTATCTGGTTTTCCATGTTTTCCCGGTAAAACATCATTTTTAATTACGTCACTTTCACGAAAATGTTTTATGCAAACAACCGTGTATTTTGAAACTTTCAGATTATGACGAGGAAATTTTCTTAACCATTTTTCTTTTAATTGTTCTTCAATAGGAAACGTAAAGCAAGTAACACTGCGTTCACCTTTTTTGATTTCGTAATTGGTCCTGCATCCGGGCACGCAACATTTATTAACCATAATTATTTTACATAAAAACTAATCATCAAATATTGCTAAAGTGCAATGTTTTTTACGTTATTATAAGATCTAATCAATTAGTCAATGACGAAAATATTTTATTGCACTTAATTAATATGTAACATTTGTCTTTCTGTACTTTATCTTTAACCTCACCGTCTTATTGCTTATAGGTGTATCAGCAAGCTAACCAAAATTACAAATTCTCTTTGATCTAAACCAAAATATTAATGCTACTTGTTTTATAATTATAGAATGCAGACAAAAGTTTTCTACCAAACTAGTATAAAATAGATTTATAATGTATTATTTGGAACTAAATACTTGAATAAAACGACTGAAATCTATGCTATCTAAGCTAACCAACATTGAATAAAACGACTGAAAAGTTAGATTATCAGATTTGTTAGCTTATCAAAAAACCATTTACTTACTTATGCAATGTCATCACCTACTCTTTTTAAAATTCAACTTATTCAGACATTTAATATTTGTTTTGAAGATTGTTACAGTTTTACAATCAAAATGTTTTATTGCTGATATGACATAATTCAACTTAGAACTAAGTAACCTCCCTTGAGAATATCTATGTTAAAATTAACGAACTAGACAACTATCTTCCAACAAGCCTTCTCTACTCAGCGAAATTCGCTAGTGTTTTGTCTACAGTCTACATTATTGACAAACCAGCTTTGCTGACCGCCTGCGCTTGTGACGTCATTGGTAAAATCTCTTCGTGCTTCCAGGCCTGTAGTTATAGAAGGCCTTGCAACCAGTCTTATTGGCAAATAAAATCCTCTTTTGTTAAATTTTTGTTTATTTTCATTGTAGTATTTTCAGTAATCATTACGTTGAAAGTTACAAATCATCAACAATGCAATGAATAAAAAACAATCAATTTAAAATATACTTGAATTTGAAGTGCTTTGTTAAAAACGTAGTTTCATTGTTGATTGTATTGTTTTTATTCTGTTCAGTTTAAAAAAATTATTATTCTTTCAACATGATATTTTATTCTGCAGATTAACAAAATAGAGTTTAACAGAATCAACATTGGTGAGGATTTCGCTCATCTGATTGGAAAATGTATCAGCAACGATGGAGAACTGGTGCTTCAACAGTGCGAGATTACAAAACCTGCATTTGCAACATTCTGTGTAGCACTCGGAGACAAACATGTAATTATTAGCTAATAATGTTTTCAAAACCACTGTTTAAAACTCGTTTTGCAATTACTCCTTGTGATAAACTGTATTGAAAATAAAAAAAGTCATTGATTGTCCGTACAGTAAGTAACTTTGTTTGTGATTTAAACAAACATTTGTCAAGAACTAGTTCAAATCTGCAGTCGTTTACACAAAAATAGTAATATCAATTTAAAACGTGTCAAAAGTACGAACAGCATTGTGTTTAATGGAAAGGTTTTTTGGCATCGTGTTTAGAAAAGACTGTTTGAAATTCATGACATTATTTTGATAATATATCAAAACGTTTGTACATTAAGAATTCACAACGACAAGCGCTATTAATGCACCTTGAACTCACAACCAACCAATGTTTGACGAAAAGTTATTAATGAACAAACATTAAACAATAAAACTAAAAATTGGATGATTGTTTTATTAATTATATTTTAATGTTGATGCTTTAAGCATTTTAATTTAGTTTGTTTTGATTTATTATCTATCGTAAATTTGCGTGTTTGAATTTCTTAATCATTTGATTTATAGATTTTCTATTATGAAAATCTCGTGAGAATAATTAAGAAAACAATTTATGTAACAATTTTTTGGATTCTGGTTTTGTTATTTTTATCAATTTGATAGTGTTTTTTAAAATTTTATTCGTCAAAAAAGGACTGATGTAAACCGAAAACGTGTATGTTAGTTTATTGTTTGTTTGTTTTGTTTCGTTTTGCTTTGTTTCTGTCGGTATGAATGAATTAGTTGTGTAATTTATTCGTGTTATAAACAAAAAATACTGTACTTTCTTTCCAAATGATTGAAAGTTTCCTACAAAACTGGTGTGTAATTATGACAACCGGTCTTGTTGGCAAACAAATTGTTTTTTTGTTAAATTTAAGTAAATCAATCGTTTTTGTTTATTTTCATTGTAGTATTTTCAGTAATCATTACTTTGCAAATTACGAACCATCGACAATGCAATGAATAAAAAACAATCAATTTAAAATATACTTGACTTTGAAGTGCTTTGTTTAAAAACGTAGTTTCATTGTTGATTGTATTGTTTTTATTCTGTTCAGTTTTAAGAAAGTTTTATTCTTACCACATGATGTTTTATTCTGCAGATTAAGAAAATAAAGTTTAGCAGAATCAACATTGGTGAGGAGTTTGCTCATCTGATTGGAAAATGTATCAGCAACGATGGAGAACTGGTACTTCAACAGTGCGAGATTACAAAACCTGCATTTGAAACATTCTGTGTAGCACTCGGAGACAAACATGTAATCATTAGCTAATACTGTTTTCAAAACCACTGTTTAAAACTCGTTTTACAATTACTCTTTGTGATAAACTGTATTGAAAATAAAGAAAGTCATTGATTGTCCGTACAGTAAGTAACTTTGTTTGTGTTTTAAACAAACATTTGTCAAGGACTGGTTCAAATCTGCAGTCGTTTACCCAAAAATATTAAGTTCAATCGGAAACATGTCAAAATTACAAATTGCATTATGTTCTATTGAAACGTGTCTTTGGCATTTTCTTACAAACATTTTTTGCATAAAATAAACTATTTTTAACAGTTTTTTTTTAAGTCGCGCAAAGACAGATAGACAGACAGACATATTTTATTTGGTCACAATAAACAAAAAAAAAAACGAAAAACGGAAAGTAACAATTTCAATAAATAGCAAATAATTCAATGTGACTGGGAAGTTGCGAACAGACCTTGCGGTCATCGAGTCAAGCAATCACCCATTATCGAATGCCTCTGATATATTCGTAGGTGATATATGTAAAAAAAAAAGTAATTCCAAATATATTTAAATTGTAGAACTAGTGCTATTACCTGAAGAACATATTTTTCTACAAAAGAAAAGTATTTTAATGTTGAGATAAGAGATATTGTTTAAACCGAGATTTACAAGAATTAAAGGAATGTCTTTTTATTTCTAACGAAATATTATTCCAAATTTTAACTCCCAGGTATTTTATACACCTTTGCAGTCTATTTAAACGATATTTAGGAATATATGAGTCGTCTTTGTCTTCTGATTGTCTAGTGTGCCAGATTGAAACTTGATGGGTTTTTTTAAAGTAATTAAGAAAAGGACTAGGGTTAAGTGTTTTGTTGAAGTTATATACAAATTTAGCTACTTCATGCGTAAAGGTATCGTGAATCGTCATAATGTTTAATTTTTTGTACAAAAGTTTAATGGAACTTAGAAAAAGGCATTACATGCAACTTTTAGAGCTCTATTTTGTAAATTTTGAAGTTTTTGAAGATACATTGTATGTGTCGAACCCCAAATTGTAATTCCATAGGTGAGGTGTGAGTGGACAAGTGAATGATAAAGTTGTAGTAATGTTTGTTGGGGAATAAATGACTTTAATTTGGTCAGAATACCAACAGAGCGGGAAACTTTACTTTCAAGTAACTTTATGTGTTCATAAAAACAGAGTTTGTTGTCTATTATAACACCTAGATACTTTGAGTTTGGAACAGTAGCAATAAAGGAGTCTGCAAATGTCATGTTATAATTGTCATTACTATTTTGTAACAATTTAGGAGAGATAAAAATTATGTTGGATTTTGACGGATTAACAGTCAATTTATTGGAACAGCACCATGTGTCTACATTATTTAATTCACTATTAATGAGGTTTTGAAGAGATACAGGGTTGAATGCTTCAAATATGAGGCAGGTATCATCTGCAAACAATCTAGGTGTGCAGTTCACGGAATTAGAAAGGTTATTAACATATATAAGGAAAAGAAGATCCTTGTGGTACTCCATATTTTATCTCTTTGTGATTGGATTTGGTCTGTTTGAAATTTACGTACTGTTGCCGACCACTTAAGTATGATCTTAATAATTTGAAAGCCACTCCTCGAATGCCATAGTGGGCTAGCTTGGTCATTAGTATTCTATGACAAACATTGTCAAATGCTTTTTTGAAATCTATAAAAACCAATCCAGTATGCAAATTATTATCAATGTTGTCGTAAGCTGTAGTGGTTAAATCAAGCATAGCGTGGGATGTACGTAGAAATTTTACCTTGAAAGCCGAATTGATGAGGATACAAAACTTCATGTTTTTTGAAGAAAGCCATTAGTCTATTGTAAATCATTTTTTCGATTATTTTAGAAAAACAAGTTAATATTGAGATGGGGCGATAGTTGTTTATATCCTCTTTCGAGACATTTTTGTAAATAATAGCTATTTTAGCAATTTTGCAGTTGTTAGGAAAAAGGCCATTATCAAATATAAAGTTTGTGAATATTTGTAAATATGGAGCAATTACAGTGCTTGACACTTTAAGAAAGTAAGCTAATATATCGTCATGTCCAATTGCCTTATTGTCGTCTAATGATAAAATATGATTCAATATTTAGTTTACAGATGGAGGTTTTAAATATATGGAGGATGAGATTTTTTTGTTTAGAAATTTATACGGTTTTTTCTTTGTTTTTCCTAAAATGTTATTGGTCAGCTTAGAACCGATAGAACAAAAATAGTTATTAAATTCATTTGAAATGGTTGTAGGGTTGTCAGTAGTAGTATCATTTATCTTAATTGAGTTTGGTAGATGACAACAGGATGAGTTCGACAAAGTGGATTTAATAATTTCCCACGTTTTTTGTAGGTTTTGTTTGCACTTTGAAAGTTCGTTTTGGAAGTACACTTTTTTTGATAAGGTCTTTAATTTAGACAATTTATTCAAATAGCGTTTAAAAGTATTTTTTTCGGTCTCGTTGCCATTTATAAGCATGGATTGGAAGATGATATTTTTTTACGAATCGATGTTAAAATTCCTTTGGTTATCCATGGTTTTTTTGCTAATATTTGTTGTTTCCGACTAAGTCGTTTTAACGGCGCGTGCTTGTTGATTATTCGCAAGGTTGTCAAAGGTTTCCTATTGCAGGAGACCCACTGCACTGATGTAGAGAAGTTGGTACTACCAAACTACCAACTAGCTGGGTCTTCTTTAAGCAGGAAGCATGGTCTTGCCACGTTTGTCCACGAGCGACTGAGATATATGCTTTTGGACCAATCTCCACCGACATCGGAGATCGAGTGGTTGTGTGTGGACGTTGATGGTTATAAAATAGTCAACGTATACAAACCACCGCCAACGCGATTGCGAACCCTGGATCTCCCAATGTTTCCTCACTAGGGTGGAGTGAAAAAAATTTTTTTTTGAAATTTAAAAAAATACCTAACTGAATACCTGCCTTTGGTCCCAAAACTTTGCCCAAAAGTGGTTTTGGCATGTTGCCACTTGTAACCAGGTGGCAACCTCACTCTAAAGATCATCAAAAGGTCAAATTCCTTAAAAATACTGTAACTCAAAAACCACTGGTGCTAGAAGCTTCATTTTGGTCTTAAAAGTTGCAGAATATGCACATTCCTATCTTGTTGTAAGACAATATTTTTTTCTATTTTAATCAAAAATCAAGTTATTAAAAAAAACTCATTTGCTGGATTAAATTTATCAAAATCGCCTACAAATTTGAGAGTACAAGTAGCAGAGAAGAATATTTACAGTATCTCATTCAGTATTTCATTGAATTTTGTTGTCAAACACTCCCTACAATGTCATCACAGTAGTTATTGATAAGCATGTACTAAAGATCTACACTACTCCCACTTTTCAGTTTTGTGAAGTTGTTAATAGCTAGTTACAGTTAGTTAAGCTTGGTGATAGCTACAGGTAGTTTGTTGTTATGCTAAAGATACTGTTAATTTATTTGTAGTCAACTAGTAAAGTAATAGGTTTCCATATCCTTGTGTTGTGCTGTTATTTTGTTGATACAGGGTACTAATAATCAAGTATGACTGTTTTATATAGGATAACCACACAAGAACAGGTTTGTGTTATTGTTTTCTAGTGTAGTCATAAGAAAGTTTTAGATAGATCAATCAGATTATGTTACTTGTTATATTTATAAGCATTTAAACCATTTCTGTTTTTAATATATTAGAGCATTTATTTGATATATTTCAAGTGATAGCATTTATTTGGTATATTTCTAGTGATTGGTTTTGTTTAATTAATTTTTGAGTTGTGAAATGGCGACTAGACAGACCTCTATAAAAAGAATTTCTGAACTTCAAGGGAGGTACCGATTTGTTAGCAAATCCGTTTCCTGACAAAGGTATGCTACCTACAAAGAAAGAAGCTTTGTAGCGAATACTTCATGAAGACAATTAGAGAACTAAACAAGCAGCTGATCTCGTAGCAAAAGAATTAAAAGAACATTGGTTATGGTGCAATGTTTACACTGTCAGCATAACAATCGTGTCAAAAAAAATTGTTGAATTAACAAAGACATTTTAAGTTTGTGAATAGTTACTCAACGAAAAAAGAGGCAAAATTTATGAAACTCATCTTGATGACTTTTTGTCAGATATTGATACGCTGTTTAATATTTTTTGCCATGATAGAGAACAAAGGCGGATTCAAGAAAAAGAGCACAAATTGAGAATGAACGATTCTGATTTAGCATTCTACCATGACCAAAATAGTTCAAGAATATGCAAATGTCTGTCAGTTGTAGAGAATCCTTCCAGCAGCAATATCAATTTTCAAAAAAGAGTTTCTCAGAAGCAAATAAGATGTGACACTGAAGTTCAGTCTTCTGTGATTGAACAACTAAATTTGGAAAGTAATGTAAGTGATCCAGGTTCATCATCATCTTTTCACCACAGCAAAAAAGAATGAAACTTATTGAAGACAATCAACAAAACAGATAATCTTTAAAAAATTTGGCTATGATGTGTGAAAGATATCAGATTTTAGACAGAGCAGCTGCAGCTATTGGAAGCGCTACATTGAAAGATTTTGGAGTTGTAACTGAATATGATGCCTCATTGGTAATTGATAGAAGTAAACTAAGGAGGGAGCGTCAAAAATACAGGGATGAAATTAGAAAAGCAGAAGAAGGCCTATTTGAAATTGTTGATGGAATATATATCGATGGACGAAAAGATGCCACATTGGTGGTGACAGAGAGTGATGGAAAAATGTATGCAAACAGACCTTGAAAAACATTATGTAATTGTAGGAGAATCAGGAGAATTTTATTTATCTCATGTGACACCTGAAACAGAAACTGGTCTGTACATTGCACAATCAATTTACAAGGCTGTAAAAGATACAGAATGTGAATTGAATTTGAGTATCATTGGTTCAAATGAAACTGCAACAATGACAGGTCCCACTCGAGGTTGCATTGCATCATTGGAATCTTTACTCCAGAGGCCTTTTGTATAGGCTATTGGAACCTTACTTCAGGGGTGATATGTTTATTACATTGTAATGAATTACCTTTGCGGCATGTCTTCAAGGCTTTGGACGGGACTACTAAAAGCCCAGATTCTTTTGCTGAAGTTATTGGAAGCCATTTAAATGGAATTGTTTCAGATTGAGAAGTTGCTAACTTTAAACCTATTTGCAATTAGAACTTCCCTCTTGTGCCTAGTAGTGTCATTGATGAATTGAGTGCAGACCAATATTATGGATATAGGATTTGTATGGCTGTTATAATGGGTCCTTCTGCTATAAACAAAGATCTGGAACTTTTGGAAGTTGGAGGGCTTTCTCACACAAGATGGTTGACTTTAGCTTGCCGTATTCTTCGATACTATATTTCTGTAGAGCATCCATCAATATCATTAGCTACACTGGCTAAATTTTGCAATAAAGTATACTTTCCAAACTGGTTTGAAATTAAAAATAAGCAAGGAATCACAGATGTGACAAAAGATTTTTACATCATGGTTCAAAGAGTTTTGCTATTCCCCAATAAAAAAGTCACACAGATTGCATTGAAAGTTCTGAAACGAAATGCGTTTTTTGCACACCAAGAAAACATTATTTTAAGTATGCTAGCAGATGATGACAAAATGGTTCATCATTTAGCAGTTAGTAAAATTCTAAGTATGCGTGTTAAGTCCCAATTTCTCAATTGAAACTGAATTTGAGACATCTAAAGATCTGGATTTGAAAGGCGTGATAGGTCAATTAGACAAAAAATTAAATCAAGAAATATTATGAAGCAGTTTAATACAAAACGACAGTTTCGATCGTCATTGTTTCTTGTAATGAATGTCCAGTTAAAATCTACTTAAGTATGACTTCTGCCTTAGTCTACATGCTGCAATTGCATAAACTAATATGTTAAACTGTTTTATTGAATAATTCTGTCATAACATGGTTATGCTTTCTTTTCATACTTAAGTTAACTGATTTCTGGTGTTGCTTTTATACTTTTCAATGTTTTGATTTAGTATGTCCGCATTGTCTAGTATGACAGAAACATTAAATTTAGTGGATAATATAATCGATAAAACAAAATGTTATTTTATAAAAAATAGTATTTTAAACTGATTTTCCGCTTAACTTAATGCAAGACGGCAAAAAAGTAATTTCTAATCTAAAATATTATCGTTTTAACAAAAATTGATAATTATATTATTTTTTACTAAAAAACTTGATTTCTGGTTGAAATAGAAAAAAATATTGTCTTAAAACAGATAGGAATGTGCATATTCTGCAACTTTTAAGACCAAAATGAAGCTTCTAGCACCAGTGGTTTTTGAGTTACAGTATTTTTAAGGAATTTGACCTTTCGATGATCTTTAGAGTGAGGTTGCCACCTGGTTACAAGTGGCAACATGCCAAAACCACTTTTGGGCAAAGTTTTGGGACCAAAGGCAGGTATTCAGTTAGGTATTTTTTTAAATTTCAAAAAAAAATTTTTTTCACTCCACCCTATTCCTCACCCCTGTCTGTACGCTGGCGATTTTAACTGTCGTCATGCTGACTGGGGTTATGACGACAACAGTCCGGACGGTGAGTGGTTGGCTGGCTGGGCAAGTATTAATTGTCTTGCCCTCCTATATAATGCCAAGGACGCTGCTAGTTTTTATTTCGGCCGCTGGAACATTGGTACCAATCCAAATTTAGCTTTCGCTAGCGTAGGTTCAAACAGTCGCTTACCGAATAGACGTGTCCTTGACAAGTTCCCCAGGTCACAACATCGACCTTCGCTTATTACACCACCAAGGTTTGCTATGGCAGTGCCAAGCATGCCTGTTAAGCGATGGAACTTCCGCAAGGCCAAATGGAGTCATTACATTGCTTTGACGAATAAATTCGCAAAGACTTTGTTGCCGCCTGATTTACTTGATGTGGATGCGGCTTACCAGGACTTCTGTAACACCATTAAGAAAGCAGCCAAAACGACTATCCCACGCGGGTATCGAAATAACTATATTCCGTGTTGGAATGCAGAGTGTGAATCCCTCTATAAAACCTTTTTTGCAGTCTCCTAAGGGAGACGACTCAAGTTTGGCTGCTACAGCTCTGCTTGCCAAGCTTGACAGAAAGCGCAGGGATCGATGGTCCGAGGCAGTTCGGAGCATTGACTTCTCACACTCTAGTCGAAAAGCGTGGAGTATTTTGAACAACCTTACTGGTAGGTCACGACACTCTCCTCGTCACTGTCCCGTTTCAGCCGATGCTATTGCATCTCAGCTGGTTAGAAATGGGAAATACGAGGCTGTTGACCGCAAGACATCTCGACTTGTCTTTCAAGAAGTGTCTGACCTTTGGAGGGCCACAACACCAGATGCAGTAAATATCTCTGACAATTTCTCACAGAGAGAATTTGCTGCTGCCCTTCAACATTTAAAACCAGGTAAAGCTCCGGGACCTGATTCTATCTGCCCCGAGCTTATACTCCATGCCGGAGCTGCTTTGAAGTTCTGGTTACGTGACTTCATTTCTCCCTGTTTGCGCCAACTCAAAATTCCCAAGATTTGGAGAAGAGCGTTTGTGGTCGCGATCCCAAAACCAGGAAAGCCCGTGGGGGACCCAAAGAGTTATCGACCGATATCTCTGCTCTGTTTCCCCTAAAAGATCCTCGAGAGGCTTATCTACGCCCGCGTTGAGCCATTAATTGATTCACTGCTCCCTAAAGAGCATGCTGGGTTCCGACGCGGGAAGTCAACCGTAGATCAAGTTATTCTGCTAACCCAGAACATCGAGGATTCTTTCGAGGCTAAAAAGAAGGCCGGTGCCGTTATATTTATCGATCTGACAGCTGCCTATGACACTATCTGGCACCGTGGCCTTACCTGCAAGCTGCTGAGACTACTTCCGAATAAGCACATGGTTAAAATGATCATGGAGCTTGTCCGAAATCGAAGTTTTACCCTTACCACCGGTGACAGCAAGCAAAGCAGGCTACGCCGTCTTAAAAACGGCGTTCCTCAGGGATCGGTCTTGGCTCCCCTCCTATTTAACATCTATACGTACGACCTTCCTTCCATGATTTCCAGAAAGTTTGCTTATGCTGATGATCTAGCATTGTTGCATTCTTCTGGAAACTGGAAGGACTTGGAGGAGACCTTAAGCCAAGACATGTCCACACTTTCAGCGTATCTCCAGACTTGGAGGTTGAAGCTCAGTCACACTAAGACGGTGACGACAGCCTTTCATTTAAACAACCGAGAGGCCAAACGTGAGCTAAAGGTCTACAACAACGGTAGACTTTTACCGTTCTGTCCAACCCCTACTTATCTTGGGGTAAAACTGGACAGATCGCTCACGTTTCGTCACCATTTAATGACATTGCGCAAAAAACTATCTTCGCGCGTCGCACTGCTGAGGCGACTCGTGGGCTCGGGATGGGGTGCTGGTGCTAAAACACTACGCATAGTCACCTTGTCTCTAGTCTACTCAACAGCTGAGTACTGTGCGCCAGTCTGGTGTCGCAGTGCTCACACTCGCCTCATTGACAGTGTCTTGAACGACGCCTTGCGCATAGTTACTGGATGCCTGCGTCCCACTCCAACGGACCACCTACCTGTACTCTCAGGCATCCAGCCAGCTGAGCTTCGCCGAATGGGAGCGACACTCTCCTTGGCTCACTGTGGATCTCTGGACCCCGATCATATTTTGCATGGTCTTTTAAGTGGGTCCTCAGATAATCGCCAAGTGAGACTAAGATCCAAACCCCCGTTTGTGCCAGCTGCGCGGAATCTCTTGGACAACCTTGCCAGACTTGGCATCCGCGCTTCTGAATAGACAAATCACAAATGGAAAACGGAGTACTGTGAAGGTGCTTCCAGGCTCCGTGCTTTTGTGCCCCAGACCGGTGCCAGGCCTGTTGGGATGGGCTTACCCCGAGCAGCTTGGGTTAAGCTCAACCGCTTGCGGACTGGTGTTGGGCGATTCCATTCGTCCATGCACAAATGGGGTCTCGCTCCTTCACCGAATTGTGAGTGTGGCGCCTCTGAGCAAACCGCAGACCATGTACTAACAGCGTGCCCTATACATCGAGCATCACATGGAGCACGAGGTCTGACGATTTTGGATGACGAAACTCGATGCTGGCTTAATGATATCACTGCCAGCATCTGATCCAGGCAGTGCAGCAGTCTGGGGTAGTAAAAGGATAAACCCTCGGCCCCAGTCCTGTTTGTGTCTGACCTGGAGTGGATACCCTTCAAACGACGACGACGACGACGACGAAAGGTTTCGTTAAAATTTTCGCAATGCAATGAAAGATTAGTGGATATAAGTTGTAAAAGAGAATTGTTCAATTCTATACGAAACATTTCTGGACAAAAGGTTTTTCTGTCTCTGTAGTAATGCACATTACTACTCGACGATTTGAGAGACTTAAATTATTTGATTGAGCAAGACACAGGGTAATGATCCGTCAAATCACTTACAATTATTGAAGGGACAATAGTGTGGGTGATATCATTAGTAATCACGTGGTCAATAAACGTTGCTGAGGTTGGTGTAACTCTTGTTGGTTTTGTAATGATATTAAATGCTCCATTTAAAGTTATAGTATTTATGTAATTGTTTGCTTGAATGCTGGAATTGCTTTTACTTATGTTAACTCTTTCAGGACGGGAGAGACAAAATGGGCTCATGTCATGTGACTTAAAGTGAGCAAAAAAAGAAACACGGCAAATTTTTTTTGGCTAAACTTCCTGAAAAACCCTCTGGTACGTCACAATACCCAAGCAAATGCACACGTCCCTTTATAAATACGGCTGCGCTTTGATGCAAAGTCAGAATTTTTAATCAGCAAAAAAAAACATCTAAAAGCTCTGTTACGAACCGTATAGAGATAAGTTGTTCAATTTAATAAATTATAATTTACTAATCAGGTCATAATTATAAAAAAAGTTTTTTTTTTATGAGACTAAGATTAATAAAGCTTTATGAAGTAAATAATATATACGAACACTCAGTAATGGCTTTAATAGAGTGCGAGCGGTGTGGTCACACTGGCCCCCCCTAAAATAGATCAAAAAGTGGCCCCCCTACACAAGAAATTGCTCTATTTTTACAAAGAAGCATAAGAACGTTGATGTCAGGTCAAAAAAAGAAGAAAAAAAATGCCTCCATATTGATAACATTTTACACACTCTATACTACTACAATTTGAAGTGAAACTCGAAAAGACATCATATACTACTGCTACTACAAAATATTAGAACAATACAAATTATAAATTATATGCTTCAATAGCTCGGAATCGGACTGTAATATCTTGGAGTCTCCGGAAGCAGGTCGTAATACTTGCTTGACAGCTGCTCTATTTAAAGCGCTTGCGAAGCTTTTTCGTGTGTTAGGACAAATATGGAAATTAAAAATGAAAAATTATAAAGGATTGGTGTGCCATATCCACGGTGACCTTCTCTTTGTAAAAATGGTTTATTGCTTATCACAAAGAACATTTCAGTATTTGCATTAAAAAATTCATTTATAAATTTTTATTTGCTAAAGTTGCAAATTGTATATCAGCCAATTAAAAATATTTTGCTAAAATATATTACTGGTGTAGTTTTATGCTTCATCAAAAATACATCAATCGATCAAAATTTGTTACATAAGAATTTATTGAGTTACAAGAAACTACCTTACTTTGCTGAACAAGCTAATATAAGCTATGAGCTTGCCATTTCTTCATTATAAATTGTCACGAAAAAAAGCAGAAACTTTTTTTCTAAATCAAAGGCGAAGCCGCGCAAAGATTCAAACAATGGCACGCAAGCACACACACTACGATCAAGTTTAAAATTTGGTTGTTCTAATTAGTAATGTACCGTTCGTCATATTCTCTTGGGAATATAATCGATTATAGAGCCGCTGCTTTGCAAAATATTCAGACGAACTTTTTTCCTCCCGACAGAGTAGAACTCTAGCAACACGTAGCGATTTGAAAATTTGAATTATCTTGTCGCTAGTTGTAATTATTGGAAAAAAAGGGATTTTTTGCAAAAAAAGTGGAGTCTCTTATTTTGCTTATTGCAAACTTGTTTTTAAACAAACGTTTAAAAATTGTGTAGCATTTTACTCAGGGAAAAGTTATATTTTCAATGATATAAAATTTAAACTATTTTTTTTATAATCAATGGGGAAATTATAATTAAATATTGCTTAATTCTTGAAAAAACCCTTATTTGGCGCAGCTAGTGGTCAAAAGCTCTGTCGCGAAAGAGTTAATGTTTATATCGCCTAAAATGTAAAAAGTTCTTTTCTCTGATGTTAGTTTTCCAAGACAGTTGGAAAAATCATCTACAAATTTATCTATTGCTTCGCTCGAATGCCTGTAAATGGTTGCAATTCTTAGAAATTTTTGCGTGTTTGGTTGTTAAATAGTTAACCATAACGATTCACAACCGTAAAGATCAAAGGTTTGTTTATTTTTGAATTTTAAATCATTTTTACGTACATGGCTACACCTCAAGCATTTTTTAAAGGAGAAAAATTAAGAAAAGAATATCCAGGAAGATTTATATTAATTAACGACTGTTTTTTAATTCTTGATTCAGACAAACATACAACGCCAGGTGTATACAACAGAGACTGAATAAAATTATAAAATTTGTCAAAATTTTTATTCAAAGACCGAATATTAAGGTGTATAATATTCAGGAAGTTGTTTTCACTTGTATAAATTTGAGTGTTTTCTTTAAGATCAAAATAATCACATTTTAAACTATTAGAAAAATTTGATTTATAAGTTTTGTCACTCAATTCTTCAGGTTCATTATCAGATAAAAGATTATCTGCTGCTTGACTCGCGCGCGAGGGTTGTGACAGGTTTCCTTCACACAAGAGGTTCAGCAATACGCAAAAAAAACTAAATAAGTAAACAAAACAAAAAAAATAAGGAGAATAAATAGGTGAGAGTGCGTTGAGTGGCTACCACTGATAACTGATTACAATTTTTAGCAGTTTTTACAGGCATATATACTACACAAATACACAAAAGTTTATATAAAATATTGGAAAAAAAAAGAAAAAAGGAAAAAAACTTAGGCCTGCCATGTAAACATTAAGCCAAAAAACAAAAAATGATAAAACATTAGTATTGGTACAAGCACTAAGCAGGTTATAATATTAAACAAAGGATTGAAAACCGGAGTTATACGTCCAGAAATGACAAAAATAAGTTGCACTAATTGGATGCTTAACAATGATTGTAAGTAGGTTAGGCTACTGTCCAAAGTCTTGTGTTACTAACTTTTGAGGAGATAAGTTACGTCCTAATTAATTTTAAATATTTAAAGGTCTTTAGGTAAGTTTCTCTTGAACTGCCATTACGAACACAAGACCATCCGGTCCTCATCCGACAAATATATTTACTCGGCTGTCTGTTTAACGCCTTCTATATACAAACAATAAGACCCGTCAACAGTGGCCCACCAGGTAGCTTGCTTTTGATTTTTTTGTTTTTTGAAGAGAGAAAACAGTTTTTTCTTCTGATGATACAGCTGTTGTGGTAAGTGTTCCGTAATGTGAACTGATTTTCTACCGCGACCGTTAGTGGCCGACGAACAAAAGTTGTTGTTTGTACTTCTTCAGATTAATGGCAGAATTAAAGATTTTTTATTGATTTATCGAAAGCATTCGTCAGTTTGATTATTGTTGGTCGAGTAATTTTATGTCCCTGTTTGAATATTGGACGTTGCGGAAGGCGATAACAGTCAACTAGAGAGATCGAGTTCAGATCTAGATCAAGACCTTCTTGGAAAAATTTTGCTAGCATTGATTTTGTTTGGGTCTTGGTTTCCCACGCCTCTTTTGTTTCGTCAAGACCATGAATTAATAAGTTTAGTCGCTTACTATATGATACACGCATTAGATCTTCGTTTGATTTGTTTTGCAAGGCATGTTCTAAACGATTAATTTTCTTCTCTAGATTTCTGTAATCTTCATCTGAAGGTAAAGCTTTCACATTTATTTCTAATTGATCTATTCTTGATTTTAATTCGGTCTCGATTTCGTTGAGTCGACTTAAAAATTGTTTATTTTCATTTCAATTCTTTCTGTTCTTGTTACTAAATTATCAATTGCAGTCAAAATAGAGTCGAGTGTGATTTCTAAACTTGCCATTGTCAAACTTCAGATAAGCACACTTTGAAAATTATTCAGCAGTACTGTAAAAACTGTGATTGATTTTACATAAATGCGGTCACTCAAAACGCTTTTTTTTTACTCTCTACAAGACATCCGCTCGCTAGCGAAGCAACAAAGAGAATGCAACAAAGAGAGCGAAGCAACAAAGAAAAAGTGCGCAATGAGCAGTGCAGCCCGACTATTTGTGTTGTGAAATCTTTTTCTTTCGCACTGAAACATACCATTGATAAAATTTTTAAATGTTTCTTTTGTTTTTTTTACCATAAAAATAACTTGGCTCTTGTTTTTATTTCGAAGTTGTAATGACTTGATTTTGAATCTTTGAGAACGCTTCTTTTTCAATGAATTGCAAGATACATGTAAATTTTCTCTTTGAATAAAAGCGAAGACCCTCCTTTTTTTTATCATGATATGTGTTACCGAATTTAGTTCTTAAGAATATTAGTTCAAAAATATTGCGTTGTAATTAAAGCAAAAAAAGCAGTCGTCAACATTTAAAAAAAATGTAAGTCTAAAATAATGACTTTTTGCAATTTTTTTGGGTTTTATTTTACTTACAGTGTGATATGTTTGAGTCAACTTCTTTAAAAAAAAAAGAATTCCTCAATCCGTGTCTCAAATTTAAATATTTTACAATGTAGTTTAATTTAGGTTTAATTCAAATTTAAGTATTTTTATT
The DNA here is from genome assembly GCA_963680785.1 of Diplosoma virens. Taxonomy (NCBI): domain Eukaryota; kingdom Metazoa; phylum Chordata; class Ascidiacea; order Aplousobranchia; family Didemnidae; genus Diplosoma; species Diplosoma virens. The sequence continues at coordinate 18,837,386 of OY796882.1, read as the reverse complement.
TAAGTAAAAACAAAAAGGTCTTTACTTTGATTATAACAAAAGTTGGATATTCCGGTTTTAGGAATTTGCTGACACAAATTTTAATTATAAATGCTCAAAAAAAAAATGTCGAAAAAAAAATGTCGAAAAAGTTTTTCTTAGGGCAATCGTGCAGTCGTGAAAAAATACTTTTGATTGTTTTCTCAATTTTTTTCTTATTTTTTTCTTGCTTCAGGTAAAAAAAGCGTATTGATTATTCACAAAATTTTTTTGTTGTTTGCAGATTAAGAAAATGCAATTTTCGGGCATTGCTATTGGTGAATATTTCGCTCATTTTATTGAGAAATGTATCAGTAATGACGGAGAATTGTCACTTCAGAATCGGTACATTTCAAAACCTGTATTTGAAACGTTGCATGTTGCATTTGAAAACAAACATGTAACGATTAGCTAAGAATGATTTTTTGAAATTTCTTATTACAAGCGCTTAAAAAAATGTTATCAAATTTGCAATCGCTTTGAAAAAAATTTCAATTAAAAAAGCGTATTCAACAAAAAAGTTTTGTTCAAAAAAAATTTATTTTTGGCTTTTTGTTTACGATAGTTATCAACTGGTGCATTAAAGTTGTTTGTAAATCATGAATTTTTAATGAAAAAAGAATTTAACTGAAATAAGAAAGCACATATTTATACATCAAGAACACACAACGAAAAGTGCCGTGAAAGCGTACTTACACATCTAACCGTACGATGTCAAATAGAAATCAATGAATAATTAAATTAAACAAGTTTTTGTAGGGCTTGGAACAAATTAGGCGATTTACATGTAAAACGCCACTTTTTATACGAAAAAATCATGATACGAAAGCCACTCCAAAACGAATTATATTTCAGGTACTTCTGTATATGAATATTTTTGACAATTAGAGCAATTTTGTTCTTTTTAATAAAAAATAAAGATTAACGGTGTAATACTGAAAGATCCTTGTTATATTTTTGACCTTTTTTCTGAAAAGCAAAGAAAATGTTTTTCTCATTCGACAATGTGACTTCACGCCAGAATAAGTATTTTCAATGTTGTCGTAACAAACAGATGTATCACAACCTGTACCACGCAGATTCACTTAAATCTAAAGTATAATACACGTTAAGAACATAAGATTTCATAATCATCTCAGTTAATACATTTCATAATCATCAATTTGTTTGGGCTGTCAACGTTCGATCTCTCGTAGAGCAGCGTGATTAAAGCTTTTCAATTTCAATTTACAGGCACTTATTAATTAAGGGATTTGAATTATAACAACCTGCATTAGAAGAGTTTGTCCCACCAACATCATTGGTATTTACATTATCTGAATCACTATTAGTTGTAAAATTCAAACCACTTAACCATTTGCGCAAATGACGTCCATTGTGACGGATAAGCATGCCAGATTCTAACTTAATTAAATAGCGTCTTGCTTGTTCATAACACTCTAATATTTTACTATACTACATGCCAACGTTTTGAAATTTGATTTTGAATTCATATTAGGTATCTTAGTCGTTGAGGCTTAAATCTATAAGCAGAGCGATCATAGGAATATTTTAATTTTTCTTCATGTTAAAGAGCTTCTCGATCAATCCGTAATTTTTCATTGTGCCAACTGCCCTAGAGTGCACTTATATGATAGAAAACAAATTTGTAGACTGAATGACCATAAAATCATTGTAACTGGAGATAAAGCAGTGGATTTGTTAGGAGTATTTTCCATTGCAACATTGCTTTCCACTTGTGAATTGTCTGCAATGGCTGTCTCTTCTCCTTTCAGGACTTTCAATGTAGATATTTTGCCCATTTTAGAGCAGACTCGGAAATTAATTTTTTTAGGGAATATTAAAGTGAGGAAGAAGTGCATTTTAAACCCGAAGGATGAAAAAAGTCTTGTATTTCTGCTGATTTAAAAGGTGGGCTACCCTCACTGGAAAAATAATTACATAGGGTGTTGTTAACAAACCACTCGTTTAAGTAGCAAATTACTATTTCAGCATGCAAATTAATGAGCAGCCCATAGGCCGGACTACCAAAAAACTATGACAACAAATTTATCATCATTGAAATTACAAAAGTCAGTGGAAAGTATGCAATCATATACTTGGGTGTAGGCAAGTGTTTCAATGGTTCGTGCTGTTGACAAGAGCAATCTTTTTTACAGTCTGTACGGCGCCGACCAGAATTTTCAATATTATTATCGATGTTCAGCCGGTTGAATAAGAGTTCTTTTCACAATTTTGAGCCAATGTTTCTGTGTCCAGCATACAGCTCATTTAGTACAGTCTTTTGCAGCAGTTTTGGGATGGGCAAGCATGTTTCTTTTAGAATAAATTAGTCATCGACAATCATTAAATTATTGCAAATATTCACGTAAAGTCACAGCGATTCAATTAAAAAGTTTTTGTGGAGTAAAAATTCTTACATAATTTTGTTTAAGTTTTGACTTCTTCTCTGCTTTTTTCGAGTTTTAACAAGCATCCGGCACATTTAGCTTTTACAAGACTTGTGTTATTGACGGTAAACCGTTGCACTTTCAATGTTTCAGCATCACGCTAGGAAGAGAGTCTTCCCGGGATACCGCGATAATGTGTCGGCATTTTTATTTTGACTTTACGGTATATATTCTATGGTAAAGCTGTAATTTCATTATTTAATAATTGTTGATAGGTTTCGCAAAATTCTGGTGTTGTCTAGGTTTATTGCTGGTCTGTGATTGCTAAAGTTTGTAAAAATGATTACCCACTAAAAACACGCGGCACCTTCGCATAGCGTAAACAACTGTTTGTTGCTAAAGTTTACGGGGAGCATATCGCGTTTCAACGTCTTAAAAAGTTTGCGATCCGACTTGGACCGATATCCACGAAAGATCACGTTGCTGCTGTGTTAGCACAAAGTCTAACCCATTTTTGCTCCTAGCATCGGTATAAAATCGCAGTAAAGCTGGGTATCTTAAAACTGCAAGCGGCGCAGCAACTGGGTGGAAAGTGACTTGATAGCTGCTATGATAAATTTTTTGACTTTACCTTGAATTCTGGACAAAATTGGAGTTTTTGGACTCTGATGGAAAGTGAAGATTTTTGGTTTGTGTCTTCAAGAGGGCTGCGAGTTCTGCTTGCTTTAAAATTACGAATTGCTTTCAACTCTTTATTATGGATACGATAACCATAGTGATTAAGTATTACAACTGCAAGTTTTACAGATTTTTGGAAAAATAAAACTTGCCCCTGGGTAAGCGTATACCACTGTCACGACAACCTTGTACAAATTTTATAACACGACAAACATGACTAACAAAATGCGATAATAAAAAAACGCATCATTAAATATTTCTTTCGTGTTCACGAGTCCGTAAAATCCTTTTGGATATTCTACGAGTATAGTGTTTGGTTATCGAGTTTATCCAAAAAGAAGCATAAAAAGAGACTTTGTATACTGTATATTTAAACAAAAAAAACTACAGGTAAGCACAAAATCTAAAAATGTAACAAACATGCATGTCCGTGAAAAACTAAATAATTTCTGGGCTATAAGAACAGGGCGCACTTAGAAGACAAAAGCACCACGCTTGAAGATAAAGCAAAAAACACAATAATTGTTAATCACTTCAGTTCATTCACCCTTCCACCAAAAAGATACTCAATAGCTAACGCCATACCTTGCAGAGAATACACTTTATTGCAACGATTTGACCGTCTTACTTTTTGTTCAAGTGGAATAATATGGATTTTTTCAAATTTTTCTCACCAGATTAGTTGGCTAAAGAAACAAACACACTCCAATCATTTTAGGTAACATTACTTTCAAGCGTTTCATCGCAAAATTTTACACAATGTCTGAGGCATCGCACTTAACAAATAATTCCTTATTCTCGTCGATCGAATGTAATGCTGCGTTCAAGTTCTTTGCTTTTACAAGTTAAAAACATTTAAAGCGTCACAATCTATTGGATTTTTTTGCATTTGCTAAAGGCTGAAATGTATTTGCAAAATGATCAATTAATTTAGCATAATAGGTGAACATCTTTAAAATATTTTAAAAATTGATTAAAATTTTCAAGGGGCAGAAAATCTCTCAGCGGAAGTAATCGATCTGGCCAGATTTAATGCAACCATTTTTTACAAGGCAGCCCAAAACTTTTATAGAGTCAACAGAATTAACAGTTTTTGATTTATTAAGAGTGTCACAATTTTATTCGGGAATCCAAAAGGACCAGTTGAACTAGGTGTCACGTTCTCCCTGCCTAGTATTTTTTTGCTAACCAGAATAACATTAAGATACCGCAGGAGAACGTTACCTGGATTTCGCAGATAACCAACTAGCCTGTTGATTGGAGCTTTTATGAGTTTTGAACTGGCGGGCCCTAGCGATCTAGGTAGTCAGGCGGGTTTTACATTATAAACTAATTATATTAGAGAAACAATGACGTCAATGACTAAACGAAAATTGAAACAACCGTCAAAATTATGCACACGATACCACGATCCACAATTAATTTAACTGCACTTTACAAATTGCCTATACCCGAATTTATAGAGCCGTAGGAGAGTCTTATGAATTTAATAGAATTTCACGCTAAAGCTTAATGCCTGCTTGCAGTCCTGGACAGATACAATTGAACACAACTAAATTATACACACAATACGTTCATCAGAGAAACCGAGCCCACTAACCTCTAGAATCTGAATCTGAATCTGAATAATCTCTTCTCGTTGCTGCCATACTGTATATATATGTATAATTGTATATCAATCTTTCTAGCGACCACGTGCGGATCACTCTATACCCATTCTTTCTCAACAATGGCAACAGAGACACTTCACGAGCGTTAATCTACAATCAAAACAGTGGTCCAGAGCCAACAGCGACAATGGAGGGATACTGGCAGTTAGTCACAGATACAATTTACACAACCGCATCATTGTTAATGCGATAAAACAACAACAATCGCTCGGCTTTAGACAACAGCGCTTTCTAAACCGGCTCCTGGCGATGCCCAATTACAAAAATGGCGAATTTTCGATTTAAACAATTAATTTAGAAAAGTGCAATGACTCTATGTGGTAATTATTGAAACTAGTAGCGTGACACTAGGCATGGACTTCTAAATAGTAGTATCTGGACTGGAAACGAACTTTTCGCAGCGACCAACATGAGGCCTACGATAAAGACAATCTCGTTCATAAAACAAAATCTAATAGCGCATATTTCATAATTCTGAGATAAAAATTGTTAACCGCTACTTGCTTTTTTAAATATTTTTTTAACTTATTAAATGCAATTTCGTAAATGTTATTTAAAAAAGCTAAGTTCGAATCTTTAAGCCAGTGGTTCTCAACCTTTTTGCCGCTAAGTACCCCTGAGTCATAAAAACAATCAACGTGTACCCCCTATAAGCTGAAGCCAAATTAAGGGAGTATATTTTCACTACCAGTTTAATTAGCATTTTTAATATAGTATTACAAAGAATATAAACAAAAGTATTTGTTTCAAACACTTTACTGATTAATTGTGAAGGCTGTGCCTGTTTGTTGCAAATAAGTTTCTCAATTCGAGTAGCGGTATTAGACAGGCACACGCGTAAGTCATGCTCCACATTAAGCCGTGATCGACGTTTATTTTTCATCTTTAACAGTGTCAAAAATCCTTGCTCGCACAGGTAAGTACTAGGAAACATAAGCAAAGAGTTCAGAACAGTATCAAATACAACAGGGTAAGTCACACTTATCTTTGTTTAAAACTTGGTAAGGGTGAGTGTTTCAAATGCATGTTTTGCAAAAGAGTCAAATATAACCAAATATAAGAATTCTTCTTGAATGCTATCTGGAAGAGATTGCACATTTACAACGAATGGTTTTCGAATCAGTTTTGATTCTATTTCACTCAATTCAGGGAAGTAAGACTGCAACTCCTTTCGCAGAGAAGTTGGGTGGGCTTGCACAAGCTGCGCCACTTCTAGATTTCCAGTGATTTTAGTTTTAGTTTTATTAAGTTCCTCATCAAGGTTTTCAAACATGCTCAGATTTCCATCTTTGACCTTTTTTCCCAGAGATTGAGCTTTATGTTATATGTCCTTAGATTGTCCATGAAATCAATTACTGTATAAAAACGGCCTTGGAGAGACAAGTTCAATAAATTAAGCCTCGAGAATATATCAGAAAGGTAGGCCAGCTTTTGAAGCCACTGGCTATCTGACAGTTTTTGAACAAACTCAGGTGACCTTGCTTTGTTAACATGTTTGAAATACTCAGACAGTTCCTCCTTTAGTGATTCTACTCTTCTTATCACATTTCCTCGAGACAACCAGCGAATTTTAGTGTGAAACAGAAATGATTCATGATCACTTCCTTATTCCTGGCACAGTAGTGAAAATAGCCGTGTATTTAGAGAACTTGATTTGATGGTATTTATCATATGCACAATATCATCAAGTACTAATCTGAACCCAGGTGGTAGGCAATTTTTACATGCCATAGCATATTGACTAAGCATGCAATAAAGTTGCCTTGTTTTAAAATTCATCTTTGCTACTTTTCTTCGAAACCCTGATCGACGGCCAAGCATTGATGGTGCTCCGTCAGTTGTGCATGCACATACATAATTCCAGGATAATCCTTCTCTCTCAAAAAAATTTGAGACCTTGATAAAAATGTCTTAGCCTCTTCTTGTGAAATCTAAGGTATGACAGAACAAGAAATCTTCCTTGAAATCTTCGCCACTGACGTATCGTACAAACACAAGGAGTTATGCACAAGCAGCCACATTAGTCGACTCATCAAATTGGATAGCAAATTTTCCAAAAGGTGCTTTCTTTAATTCCGCAATCACTTGTTGTTTGACATCATCAGACATATCTACTAATCGTCGATGAACTGTATTGTTCGAGTGGAATATTAATGCAACCTTCTCAGCATCACATCCATCAACACATCGAATTATATCTTTACAGCGAGGGATGATTAATTTCTCTGCAATGTTGTGAGGTTTTTTTTCTTGTGCAATTCTCAGTGATACCATGTAAGACGCACGCAAACCAACTTCATTATGTTGACTGATATACCCTGAACGATCAAAGTGTGCTCGCTTTAATTCATCTTCTTTTTGCTTGAAAAAAGCTGTACCCTTACTTTTATGATTTGGATAACATCCGTTTAGATGGCGTTTGAGAAAGGTAGCCTTCATGCACCCAACAGATAAAACCTTACAGCATAAAACACACTGTGGAAATTGACCTCATTTTTGTTAATGGCAGTGAATCCATACTAGATATAGTTTTCATAATACTTTCTTTTCTTCACTGGTGAAGACATAACTAAACTTTAAACAACAATTTTGGAATAATAACAAGAAAAAATACATCAACATGTTTGAATCAGTTAGATTTTTTAGAAAGTAAATGTTTATAAAAATTTAAGGCAAAACTAAACATTACAAAAACAATTCTACATCAAATAAAGTAATAAACTACCAGCTGATTAGGCTTTAGTTTTAAAATAAAAAATTAAGATTTAATTTATTCGATCCTTTCTTTTTTTTGCGTTTTTTGTTCTGTATCTATGTCAGTAAGTCAGTAATTGTCTTCAAAAATTAATCAATTAAGTTAACTTCATCCCTATTCTATTTTTTCTTCAAAAAAAATTTTGCCATGTCTACTTTGACACCTACTAATGAGGTTTACATTCGTTTTGGGCTACTTAAACTATACTCGCATAGCTTATCTGGCAAAGCTGTGGGTTTCACATTGTTACGTCACAACAACACAAGATCAGGCAAAATTTACGTCGAGTTTTCAATCGGCATGCATTTTAGTATAGAATATTACAGTAAAAAATAGCCATACATAAAAACTCGACTGCCATCAAAGTACCCCTTGAAATTTTCTCGCGTACCTCTGGGGGTACGCGTACCCCAGGTTGAGAACCACTGCTTTAAGCGGTCAAATATGCTAACTACATATATAATTAAATTTTCCACTCTTACTCTCAAAATTTATTTCTGGTGACACAACAAAGTAAAATACTGTAGAATAATTTTATTAAATGAACGGAGTTTGAAGCTTCAGTTGGTTCAGTCGAAGCAAAGTTACATGCTAATTATGCATTTAACTACAGTGACTGAGTGACGCAGCTCACTTTATCAAAATATTTCACAGACTACTAACTTAAAAATCCATACTAAATAAAGATTATTGAAAATAATTTAGATGCAATAAATCTTTAGATACAATAGATACATAATTTTGTTAAAGCATTGATTTTGAGTTTTAGCTTTCAAATTTTGACCGGATAAATACTGACCATATTTTGGTATCCGCTCGAAAGTGACTAGACCAGTGATGGCAAAACTATGACACGCAAATAGATTTTGTCTGACACTTTAGTGAAAAGTTAACAGGAGGCTCTCGGTGGTCCCTAATACGAGCAGTGGTGAATATTGGGGGAGGCGAGTGAGGTAGTTGCCTCGGGCCCCCCTTGAAAATACTGCATATAGTTTCATTTTGTTGCATATGTTTTTTTAGAGATCATTATGAAGTTAGAACGAAAAGTGGGAAATACGAGATTGATTCGAAGTGAAGACCTTTTTTTTAGAGAACACCAATTTTTGGGAATCCTTGCCTCGGGCCCCTAACTTTGAATATCCATCACTGAATACGAGCATTATGTTGCATTGTGATAATAATTAAATCCTATGCCATGTTAATTGATGATAGCACTTCAGTTTATAATAATAATAAAAAATATAAATATGCCTAAAATTAAAAAACTGTTATTTAGAAGTGACACGCGATGAGAAAAAATATAAAAAAATTTTTTTGACATACCAACTGAAAAGTATTGCCATCACTGGACTAGACCATGAACCACAAAGCTGTGCTTGCAATTTCGAAGTTATCTGTCAGACCTAAGATATGACCCCCAGTAGCTTCAATACGTTTAGAAAGATAAATTTCATCAATCATAACAATTATATTCCGATCAAATGCATTTAGTTGTAAGTATCGCATTTGTAAATATCTTTCGTCATCTAGTCCGATTCTTTTATTTAAATTCATTGTAATTTTTTCAAATTTTTTACCGAAGGCAGCATAATGACTTTCTTCTCAAGTAACCTTTCATACACTTTTGCATTTGTGGTAAAAATAACGTACGACATCATCAGTAATTCCAATGAATATCTTTTCTGCTTCTTGCTGGTAAAAATTAGTTGAAATTGTTCTACCACAAACTGGATGAAAGGTCTAATTTGGTCATTTTTGGTAAAAAAAAAAATTTGTTCAGCGATCTGTTTATATTTAATAGAAATTTTTTGGTCTTTTTCGTTTCGCTTTCTTTTTCATTTTTTGACAGTGCCACCAAATTTTTAACTTGTGAAATCAGAGTTATATTATTGTCGGAAACAATGTGCTACTAAGAGGATGCTTGCTGCTTCACTTGCTGCTTTTGGTAATTGGTAACTTTTAGATCAGCATCTATAAATATTAACCCTTTAAAGGAAAGAGGTTGTTGTGGTGATAAATAGAACAAATTAACTCACACATCATTTGATGCAGCAAATATTTTTGGTGGTGAATTTCTTTAGACATTTTTTCAAGAAGATCATTAAAATTTTCAATTTTATCGGCATAGAAAAGTATCGCATTGTTCCTCCAGCCTGGCTGCTGCATTTTCATGTCGAGAAGAACATGAAGCGACCTTCATTTGTCGACCTGAGACTCGTTCAGGTGTCGACCTGAACGAGCGGGAATACTTTTATAAGTATAATAGGCAGGCAAATTGTTAAAAATAGAAGGATATGCATTGTCTTTCAACCTTCTTTTTACCAATTTTATTGTTTCTCTTTTTCTTTTGCGTCTGTCCTGTTGATCAGCAGAATCAAAAACAAAGTCTTCTGCCTTAAAATGAAGGAAACAAATTCTGGCATTCTTTGATGGATTGAAATTTTTTTTGCAATTTGTTTCAACGCAATGCTTAAGAAGTTTTTCATCATTAAATTAAAAAGTATGAAATGTATTATTGGAATCCTTCTTTTCTTTGGCATAACCAGAGCGACAGTTAATGGCTGCACATTTGTTAACCATTGTGCATGATTATGCCTATTTTCAAACCAATAGCAACAATAAAAAAAATCAAAATGAAGTCAAAACCCAGATTAACGCTAACAAATAATAATGATATTAATGGTAAATTACTAATAATAACTGTAATATTTTTACAAAAATTGAGATAGATTATCAAATAAGCATATTTGACCCAGTTTTTACATTAAACTAACTCTGTGTTAACGTTATAGCAATGAAAAAAACACTTTTACGTTATTTTTATGTTACAGTATAAACACTTGAATATTACTTGAAGAAAAACACTTTAACTTTTCCTACCTAATTTCTAGTTCTGAATAGTTTTGAATCCTACCTATTCTCTAGTTTTGAATTGAATAGAAGACGATAGTTTTAAATAGTAATGCTTCTGTAATATCCTTTACGGTTAACTGGAATACTGTACAAATAGAATAATTTTTCACTTGATTTACAACTATTGTTGTGAAAACACAAGTTTACTTTTAACAGCGTTTCATTTTACTCAGTTATTTGTCTCTGGTGCAACTCGCCAAAGATTAAATGACTTAGCTGCTGCAGCAGCTTTCTAAATCGCGATTGTTCGCATTTGCTTTGTTGGTCGACGGCTGTCGCGATCGTGCTTTCTTTTCTCTAGGCCTCATGTTGGTCGGCGAAAGCTGTGATTTTTGCTTCGTTTCCAGTCCAGGTACTACTATTTAGAAGTCCATGCACTAGGTAAACCAAATATCTGCGCTAAAGTAAAGTTGTGTTTATTTTTATTGACTCCGGCTCTAGAAATAGTTAGCGGCGAGACTGAATTCTTTAAACAGTAGGTTCTGACTAAGTACAAATTGATGCGCTAAAAACTTCTCCACGGATAAAAAAATCACGATTTTTAACTAAAAAGAATATATTCTCAAAAACTTGATCGATTCATTTAAAACTTGGCTCCCAATTTTCACTAACTTCAAAAAAATTTACAGGGCCAACAACTGTGAATGATCATTTGAACAACTTTGTACAGATAAACTATAAAAATGAATTAGTGCCCGATGGCTATAAGAATGATTTTTAACTATAAACAATACTCGTATATTCACAAAAACTTGATTGGTTCACTCTTGGCTCCCAATTTGCACTAACTTCAAAACAATTGACAGAGGTAACAACTGCAAATAATTATTTCAACAATTTTGTACTAACAAACTATACGAACGAATTAGCGCCCGATGGCTAATATTAATCTTAATAATTCGTCCGCTACATAAGCAAAAACAATTTTATCCCTCTATAGAATAACAACGATAGGCAAGAAAATTTGCACAATTCCTCAGCAACTTTTCAACTCGATTGCATCAACTGGAATAATGTATTAGTATCAGTATCGGTATCTTTTATTTCAGTTTTGCCATAAAAAATACAGTGAAATAAAGAAATTTGTATGTACTGGAAAACAGAACAAAAAAAGCAGCAAAACGATAAACACTATGGCATAAAATAAAAATAAAAAACGAAAATGTCTGAGAATAACTGTGTATGGTTGCAGCACCTTTTTAGAAAAAGCGGAAAATGAAAAAGAAAAAGTGTAAAAAAGAAAGAAATGAAGCAAAACAAAGAGCAAAGCATTCATTATCCGAATCATATGTAGACGCTGTTGTGTCGGCGAAAAAGTGGTGAGGTACACAATAGGTTCCCAGCCAAAAAGGTTTGACATGCGAACAGACCCGCCCAAAGAAATCTTGTCGGATTAAAAAGACCATATCACTCATACGACAATGCAAGAAAATTAAAGATAAGATTAAAAACTTACAAATACTATAAAAAACACATAATGCAATGCACAAATGTTTAGAAATACAGTAATATGAAGCTTGTAGTAGAATGAAAGCAATATTTGACTTTGCTTCAAGATGGAACCTTCTATTCATCATAATGCAAGGAAGATAGAAGTAGATGCGTCATCTTAGTGGGTTCGAATTTTCTGAAAAAAACAACAACAAAAACGAGCACCAGAAAGTAGGAATTTTTAAAGTTTTAAACAGAATTCCCCCGCTGTTTGCGGGGGTTACGTTTTTTCTCGTCTCGCGAATCACAAAAGTCCGCAAATTATTTATGCAGTTTTAAAGCACCTATGTATGATATCATATACGCTAATATATGCTTTCCAAACACATTCGAAAGATAATATTAATGATTAATACAATAATAATGTACGTAGTAATATGCAGTAATGATAAATTAAAAATAGTTATAATGTAGTATACAAAGCACCCCCACCCATTCGCCTCGTCTGCAGCCAAACAGTAGGAAGGAAAAACAAAAGCTCATAACTGACATTGTTATTTTAAAATTATTTACCAGTGTCATAGACTTTGTTCGGGAATCCCAAAGGACCAGTTGAGCTAGGTAACCCGAATACCTGCGCTGAAACAAAGCTGTGTCCAAATTTTATTTTATTTTAGCTCAAGAGTTAGTCTTGCTATGAGCCTGAAGCTTTTGTACAGTTGGTTTAACAAAAGCTCGGATTGATGAGTTTTGTAAAGATTCTTCTTCGCAACAAACAGAGACCATCGTCTCTAATAAGAACGAATGTATTACAAAAATCACGACCGACGAAATTCTAATCCACGCTTTGCCAAACTGCAAAGCGAACTCAACGTTATAACTTGATGCAATCAACACAAATAATTCTACCTCTGTAGAACACAACTCCAAAACACTGGCGCAAAATAAATTCAATACTCGCCCCAAATTCTACGTACCTTCTCTCAAGGCAACATTTTTTCGCTTTAGTCGTCTTTCTCGCCGTATCATTCGCTATGCCCTCTATATCGTCTCGTTACGCATCGCCTTTATATAGATAAAAGTCACGTGGCGACGAAAATTCTAGTATATACGGGATTTAACTAAAACTCCCTGGAGAGAGCGATACGCTCAAATACACCAGAATATTCTACTACCTTCGAGATAGCAAAGCTTGGACAAAACATATTACGTCATCACTGCCGGCGAAAAAAGAAAAAGGGATACATACATCAGGCAATAGAAAGCGAATTGGACGTTATATCACATAACACGAGAGCAGCGCTACAAGGCTACGCGATTATTATTTCATAATAAAACTCTGGATCACTTTTAACGGGAATAAACTACATCGTCGTGATTAAATTATTTTGAATGAAGTGTGACAACCAATCAGGGTGAATGTGAGCATTTGTCAAATAAAAGATGGCCTGAGAAACTCACAAAATTACCGAAATTATCAAAAAAAACTTTGGGAGCGAAGTGCGTGAGTATGCGGGACCGCGAACCCCGAATGGGTGATGGTGCATTGCAATATAAAAGAGAAATGTACTGAAAAGTTAAAAATTCAAAAGAAATTGGTTTAATATTTGTTTGAAAACATTGTTTGTTTTAGAGTCTCTTATTATAAGAGGAATATTATTTAAACTTTTGGTCCAATAAATTTTAATGGTTGTTCAATAACAGTAGATCGGCAAAAGCTGGTGACACCGTTACTGCTGCTTCTGGTTTTCATGCGAAATGATTTTTGAATGAACATTTTATCAAAAACTCTAGGCAGTAGGGTTTTTTATAATATTTCAGCGTAAGCATACCAATTTCCACTTTGTACATATGTTTTATGGTAATTGAATTGTGTTCTGACATCGTGCGACTATCATTTTCTTTGTGTAAAAGATTAAAAATTACTCCTATAAATTTGTTGCAAAGTCTTTGTATTTTTTCAATTAATGTTTTATTTCCAAAGCACCAACTTGATGAGAGATGAGATAATGATAAATCTATTATATTTATTTATTAACACCGTATGAAAATCAGTACTTCTAAAGTGCTCAATAACAAAGTTAGAGCTTAAATTAACAATAGCAAAAACACGGGATTAAAAACAAGGTTAAAAGCCCTACAGACTGTTTCACCCATAAAAGGGATCATCAGGGGTATCTTATTCAAATAGAATTATATTCAAATAGAATAAGTATCTTATTCAAATTCAAATCTTATTCAAATTCTATTTGAATAAGATACCCCTGATGATCCCTTTTATGGGTGAAACAGTCTGTAGGGCTTTTAACCTTGTTTTTATTCCCGTGTTTTTGCTATTGTTAATATTTATTTATTATATTATCGGTAATATTTTTTTATTTAGATTTTGTCTAGTTCTTACTATTACGCAAAAAATATTTGTTTTAAGTTTTCGTAAATTAACATGATGTCTTCTATCCACGACTAGTGTTCATTAACAATAAAGCCTAGAACAGGGCTTCCCAACCCCCGAGAAACCTTTGTAACGGCCCCAAAAGTAATATTTAATAAGATGACGAATCGTCTTAAATTATCGCTGTGCCTCTAAACCAATCCAATGGTGCGCAGATGACTTGAAATACAATTGTTTTTGTATCAGTAAGAGGTTTTTCGCTTTGTTTAGAAATGCAACACGTAGAGTAAATGCGATGGCCTTTTTTTGTTTTAAACTAAATTTGTGATTAAAATTCTATATATCATAAAAGTTAATTCGAAATAACCGTTAAATTCAATGTGACCAAAAAGACTGAAAAAAATTCATCACTTTAATTCTAACATAAAATTTTTAAATTAACCTTGATGAAAACTTGAATTCGACATTATTTTGATTACTTCCTCAATTGCGGCCCGCGGCAAACTTACAGACGAATATCTGGCCCGCGACGAGTAAAAGGTTGGATACCCTTGTCCAAGAAGTTTTATTGATGACACCTTTTCTATGTTACAGCCTTTGCAGGATAAAAAAAGGTTTTCTGTGGGTTTTTTGAGTTAAGCGTTCTGAATAACATGAATTTAGTCTTGTCTGAATTTTAAAAAAGTTTGTTTATTGGCAATTATCCAGTTATAAATTTTGAGGAGTTCGTTGCTACACTTTTTAAATAACCTGTTAGTATTTTTGTCTGACAGTAAGATAGTGGTATGATCTGCAAAGGAAAGGCTAAAGCTCTAATTTAAGCAATGAGGAAAATTGCTTACATAAATAACAAAGAGAAGTGGGCCAAGTGCAGAGCTTTGAGGAACACCAGAAAGTTATTTACTTTTTAATAGTGATATTGCACCATAACCTTCGGTCTGTTGAGTCCTTTCAGTAAAATAAGTTTTAAACCATTTTAAAACATTGCCTCGGACACCATAATGTTCAAGTTTGCTTAATAAAATATTATGATCGATTGAATCAAAGGCTTTAGATAAATCTAAAAAAATACCAAAATTTTTTTTTTTTTCCAAAGCAGCAGTAATATTTAGAATTACGTAACAAAGTAATAACATGTAAAATTGAATGACCATGTTGAAACCAAATTGGTGAACCTAAAATATGTTTCTTTATAAAATTGCTGTTTACATAGTTAGGTAAAAAAAAGTTTGAGACATACGTTAAAAACAATACATAATTCATATATGTAAACGTAAGAAGTCTTTCGTACAACTTAGATGAGGTTCGAACTTTTGACCACTCGTCCTCGATGCTGATCGTAGACTCTCACTCTATTTTCCTGCGTTAAACAGAAAGCAGGGATCCAGTGGGCATCATCATCATCATCATCATCTGTATAAGAATTTAAGAGATTTATCGTCAACATGAATATGTTTTAATTTAAATTCTATTTTTAATACACTGCATCTACAAAATTTAAGAAGCAAAAGCACTTTTGACTTGCAGTTTTCAAAATTAGAAAGAAATAGTTTGATAAGCAGCGTGAAAGTTATTATTTCTAATGTTTTATTCTGGTAATTTTAAAGTTTTTTCCTTTGGTTTTGAAAAGTTTTTGTATGACATAAATTCTGGCCGACCCTTATTCTTTAAAGTGCTTGGTGCATAATGTAAAAAAAATGTGTGCGATTAATTTCCATCTTTTTGCAATGCGTTTACTGTTTTATGTTATTGAAGTATTTGTTGACGTTTTCAAAGTCTTTTGATTACGCATCTATTAAAAGCTTTTGTGATTTAAATGCTTTCGAACTGAAATTACAGTTAAAACTACTGCTGCATCCACAAAATTCAATACAAAAACTAAACAGATTTTATGCATTATTGTTTCAAACTTAAGTGTTCTGCCAAATTACCTTAAGTACATAATACCTTTATGTGACATACATTTCGATTATCTTCTTAAGACTTTAAACTTTTGATTTCAGGGTTTCATGGACTCATGTAAAATGCCACAAAATAAAACTACACTCGGCATTTTCTAAAAGAAAGCCCTTCGATAACTGTAAAAAAAGGGGGCCCGAGGCAACCGCCTCACTCGCCTCACCCAATATCCACGACTGGATGCTCACCAGCATGTATCACAAAATACAGTGCGCAGAAACTTTTAATGTTATACAATAAGCATCAAAATAAAAATACAAAAATGCATAAGGTACCAAGAAGTTAAGGTTACCGAAATTCAGTCAAGCGTCTATCAATTTATTCAAAACAAAGCTAAAAAATTTTTCATGAACAACTTAAAAGCAGAGGTAATCAAAAATTGATCACAATATTTCAAATTATCAAGCGTTTCCTTACGCTGAGGGTGGCCGCCTTCTGGAAAACCTAAAGGCCAACAACCCGCAGTTTCCAGCGGTTACAAATCATCACGTACATTGTAACTTTTTGGATATAAATGTGTTGATTGATTAGTTGAATACAAAAAATAAAAACGAAATTAACTGAATGCTTATTGACAATAAAATGTGACGTTGCAATTATAGTTAAAGCAAAGTTACCATAAAATACTTTGGAGCAAAACTGCCAAAAGAATGCCAAAATCCAAAAGAATGGTTAGAAATAACATTCTTCAGAAAATTAATCTTTGTATTGGAAAGACATCTAAAGTGGCAAAATCTCTGGACAAATTACATGTCTCTCGTAACAGAATGACATCTGAATGTTCAGAATATCATCCTTGGAAACATTACTGACGTGTCCTTGTATTGGAAGGACATCCAACCCGGTAAAATCTCTGGATAGAATGTGTGTGTGTTTTGTATATTTGAATTGTTAAAACCTCAGGCCCGATTGCTGATCTTTGCAATAGATAGACACTGTTAAAATCTTTAAATAGATTACATATCTTTGCAATAAAAAGAAACTGTAAAAATTCCTGATTAGATTACATATCTTTGAAATAAAAAGACACTGTTAAAATTGCTGTTACAATTTCCGTTTAGATATTAAACACACCTTTGTAGCTCAGCATAGAGATGTATTAAGACGCGATTGCGTTACTCTGGGTAAGAATCGAACTTGCAGGTAAATGCAACTTCGTTGTCTGGGTAAGAATCGAACTCGTGTTTAGACACGAATTCGTCGCTCTGGGTAAGAATCAGACTCATGGTTGGTTGCAACTTCATTGCTCAGCTTAAAAAATGAGTCTGTGGTTAAACCCGACTTCATAGCTCAGGGTGGGAATCAAATTCATGTTTAGACGCAACTGCGTCGCTTTGTCTGCGAATCAAACCCGTGGTTCGAGTGAAATCTAAAGTTACAGTTAGGAATCTAGGGTTAAAGCTTGGGTTAGGGTTTACGGTTGGAAGTTACGGTCAGGTTAGGGTTAGGAAGCTGGGGTTAGCGTTATCCGCATAATTTGCTGTTGAGCTATCTACCGCAGATCCATCTCAAGGTCCACTCAAATCCGACCCAAATGCCCAGATTTAAGGCATTCTAAACTACTACCGTTTTGTAACGGTAATTTTCAATTTTTGCAAAGTGTTTCCGATTTAAATTGTACAGTAAACGTTGATTAATAATACTAATAAACCGTATTGTCTTTTAACACACATTTAAGCTTGACTGTAAAATACCAAAATTTTTGTAAAACATTTACAGTTTTGGATTCAATTAAAAAAATCAAAGTTCTTTTAGAAATGGTCTTATTTATTAGAAACACGTTACTGAAAATTGTTTCACGAATTTAAATTTGCATAACATACGTTTTTTCACAATGAGGTTTTGTGGCTTAATTTTTTACACTAGTGTGCAAAAGAGTGTAAAAATTTGAAATCTTATTGACATCATTTGACAAGATCACAACATATAATTGTTTACCTTGCACTTTTTTTTAAATTTTCCTAAAAGTAAAATTTCAAGTGTTTATGAAAAGCTTGTTTACAACCAATAACAACCCATAAAAATTAGACATTATACCAGGGGTCGGCAACCCCCGGCACGCGAGGTGATTTTATACGGCACGCGGCGTCGTGAATATTTTTCAAAAACACGTTTACGAACCTTTTTTTTAGAGATCACCCTGATTTTGGGAGAAAAATAGGGAAATCAGAGATGAAATCGAAGTGGAGACCTTTTTTTTTTTTTTTTTTAGAGAACATCCTGATTTTGGGAGAAAAATAGGGAAATCGGAGATGAAATCGAAGTGAAGACATCGGCACGCAAACGTATATTTTGACATTGAATTTTACAACTTGGCACACTGTATAAAAAAGTATGACGTGATTTTTGCGAGAAACAAAAGTTGGTTTCGGTGAAAGTTAAAAGTCAAAGAGGGTTTTCCTTTGTTCTTGATATGCGAAACGTTAACATTATTACTCAAGTATTTTACATGAATAAGGGCCTAGAACAGGGTTTCTCAAGGGGCCACAAGGAGATGCCTTTTTTTATCTTTACTTGACTTTTGCGACAAAAATGAAGAATTCAAAGACAGTTTTAAAATAATGACCTTTTTTTTGGTTTTCACTTGACTTTTGGGACAATGTTTTAAGCAGGGAGCCACGGGTGTTTGAGGCTCTTTGAAGAGGGATCACGGGACTAAAGTTTGAAAATTACTGGCTTAGAAGATTGATGGTTTTCACTGAAACAAATTTATGTTTTTGAGAAAAAAACGTTTAAAAGCATTGTGCGTAATTGTTTTCTGCAGTTGAAATCAAAACTAAACTAATAGTGAAAAAAGTTCTTTTGAATCTCAAGTTTCTTGCGGGTGCAATAACGTGGAAAACTTTTGAAAATTGTATAATGAAAGCAAAGCCTTTAAAACTTCTTTTTAAGAGTAAATTTTGATTTGTTTAAGAAGATAAGAAATTTTATATTTTTAATTCAGTTATTTATGAAAAAGACCACAAGAATTTTTCTTCGTATGCTATTTTTGCTCAACATATTCTTGCTTGAATTGCGATAAAACTGTTAGTCCTGAATTAACAACATTTTTTAAATTCTTGAAAAAGTTTTGATTAATTACTTGTGTTTTAGATGAAGAAGGTGCCATACGTTTCTTTTTCTTCTTTCCAAGAAAATGAGCTGATTCTAAATCAAACAAGCAAATCAAATAAATAAGTTTGTTTTTTGGTAGAAAATTGTTTGCTTGAGAACCACAGCAAATATAACGGTGAACGTTTTTACGGCAAGAAAAACTCGAAAAATCAACAAATAGCTGACAGACTTGTGTTGGTCAGGTTTAATATAATCACTGGCATAAGCAGGCTGCTGTACCGTTCTTACTTTTAAGAATTATTCTTATTTTGAATGGTAGTATCTTGAAAAACGTCGCAGTACTTAATTTATATTTGCGTCCTTGTTTCATCTTATTTTGAGCAGTAATGTTTGATTACGGATCTACTGAAAAATGCACTCCTCTGTAAAGCCCAATAATAACGGACCCTTTGTAAACCAAGCCAATAACCCTAACTTTAACGTAAACCGTCATTTTTTTTCGAATAAAGAATACGAACCTTAGGGTAAACCCTACAGAAGAATATCTTTTCAATTTTGCGGTCCGTAATTTTTAGAATATTCCAGCTTACCAACAAAGTTACCAAGCGAACTGACCACAATATGAGGACAGTTTCTCAAACAAATTACCGTCATTGTCATAGAAGGCATAAAAAAGCGTTTCTTAACGTTCAACCACAAATATTTTTTCGAACTTTAACTGCAGACTTTTTATGCGAAAAAAATTTTTTTTCGTTCTTGTTTTCAGTTCAAATCGATGGTAGTAGTCCTGGGTTTAAGTAAGAGCAGGGCCTAAATAATATACTGCCACAAGTAGTGAATAGAATTTCTACTTTGATCTACAAATTTTTATTAGTTTATTTCTGTTAGGTTATAATTTTATTTTGTCTAAACGATTTTAGTCTATTGTTTAAATTTTTACCGATAGGTTTCAGTTAAAACATTGCAAAAATGATAATTTATATTTAAACTAGCTTTAATCGCATTTGGTCGTCAGCTGTTAAATAAGAATCCTAATTTGCCTCGTAAATTACTGGTGCACGATTATACAAACACAAGAGAAAAAGGCCCTTCTGCGTAACAATCAGGGCGCAAAAAAACTGCAACAAGCAAGCGCAAACCACATTCATGTAACAACAATCAAAATTATGAAATAAATAGGGATTTTTAAATCGATAGAATAAAGAAATGTGACCGAAATTTTTAAATCGCACAGACGCGGTAATTTTTAGATAAAGGATTTAAACTTAATAAAATTTGGTAAAACGTGTGCACTTTATTTAATGTTTATTAAAAAGTTTATTGGTAAGGTGCGCTTGAAATTCTAGGTGTGGCGTCAAAGTCTCGCAAGCCAAAACATATAAAACCATGTACGATTGTAGAAAAAGATAGAAACAGAACATTTAAAGGATTTTTAGATTCTCAAAACATCACAATGGTAAACAAAAAAAAGGGGTTGTTTTTTTTTAATAAAAAGTTGATAAGACAATATGGACTTCTAAAGTCTAACATTAAGACTTGTAAGCAATCGAATTTCTGATTTTGGGTTAAGTAACTTCCTTTCTTTTTGCTTGTGCCGACGGAAAATTTTTTTAATTTGAAAAAGAGTGCTTCTAGTTTCTTGTAAATGTCAAAGCCGATGAAAGCTGCAGAGGACCCAAGAGCTACCGATCGATATCTCTTCTCGGTGTATTCTACAGGATTCTGAAAAAGCTTATGCACACCCGCGTTAAACCAATTGTTAATTTCTTGCTTTCAAAAGAGCAAGCTAGGTTTTGTTTCGGATATCAATCGTAGATCAAGTTGTTTTGCTAACACAAAGCGTTAAGAACTATTTTGAGGATACGTAGGTTGGTGTCGTCTCTGCTCATACAATTCTTGCAGCTGCGTATTAAACTTTGACTTGGTCTACAAGCTGCTGAAACTTCAGCGAAAGTAAATTTCAATGAAGTTTAAATTAAAAAAAAACAAAGCAAGAGAATTTCAAAAGCCGTTTGTGGTAAAACAGCTAGGTTTTACTTCTGTTTCATACTTTTTCCTTTCAAAAAAAATTGTTGTTGTAGCAATTAAAAAATACTATATGTAGCAATTTTGTCAGAAAATTGTATTAATTTGTAAAGACCTTGATTGTAAGAAGCAAACCAAAGTACAGCATATTGCAAGAAAGTATGTAACAGCAAATAAAAAACGATTTTGTAAAGCAAAAATAATTCAAAAGTTTTAATCACTAATTTTAAATTGTTTAACTAGCCAATTCATTTGGACCCGAAAATCTGAGACCTTGATACGAAAGGTTGACGATCATGCTTTATTGCAACACAACGTAGCTACTCTTATATTTGATTTGCTGTTCAAAAGCGTTTCGTGCAAATATTTAGAACGATAACTAAAGCGATTTGTTTGTTTTTATCGTTGTTTAGCATCACTGTTGCAGATTAACCTTTAACCATTTAGGCCAATTAGAATATGTAGTTATATGCTTTGAAAAAACTCGGCCCTCAATAATTTCATTGATTGTGGATTAATTTTATTACAAAAACTACAGAATTGTCTCCTAAAATTGATCCAGTTTGACGAAATATTTGATCAAGAAAATTTTTCAAGACCCTTTCATTAAACGTTACATTTAAAGAAGAGAGACAAAAAAAAATGTTATACCATCATCATGATGTCTTAGACTAAAATTTTATATTATTATATTGTAATAATAATCTTAAAAAATCTTTAGGCCTACTTCGATTATTTTAATTTGTACAAGTTAAACTTGCCAAACCAATACCAATAAGCTCGCAAAAGCACTCATCCTAGGCTTCTATTATCACAACAAAGCTGCTAACAAAATCTTGTAATGACGTGCAATCGACATAAGACAAGATTACAAATAAAGTGAACCAAAGCAGCATGTTTATAGTAGTTATGATATATAATTATATAAAAATGAACCATAATTAAGGCCATTTTTATATTGACCAAACCAAACTTTTTCAACAACTTTTCCCAATTATAAAAGTTTTTATTTAAAATTTCGGTGAAAATAATGCAGAAACGGCGATTTACATTAATTCAGTAAACTATAATTGCTATTTGTTGTCAACGGTTAGATAAAAAAACTTTGTACCGTAAATTTGTGGAACACGACTAGGTAAAAAAGTAATCTAAGTAAAACTAAGTAAAATCGAATAAGCAACAATCGAACACTAAGTATAAAAGCGCGTTTCTATAAAAAATTAATGCGTCCAGTTATAAAATTTCAACATGCCACAAAACTAAATTTATGCAACCAAGAAAATTTTGAAATTGCTTTAAAAAATAACACTTTTCCAATTCAACTACACATGATATTCTATTACGTCTTCATAATTTTACATTGTTCAACAGAGTAGTTTTCAAATTTTCAGAGTTTTCGGGTCCGTAGCCCCTTTTCAAAAATTCTCAAACAAACATAAAAAAGGTCATCACTTTGCAACTACCTCTGCTTTTATCATTTTATTCCAAAATTCAATTGAAAATCAAAAAAAAGTAACCGCTTTAGAATTGCCTCTGATCTTTTTTATTTTTGTCCCAAAAGACTCGTAAAGACAAAAAACAGCTTCTGTATGTGGCCCCAGTAAATACTCCGTGACTCCTTTGAGAACCGCTGGTTTAACCTTTAACAAGTCGAAATGGGTCTTTTTGACCCATAAGGCTACATATTGATTGTTAATTCTGTTCCTGCTGCCCTAAATTGGCTGTTGTTTTCTATAGCTGCCTCTATTAGTGGGCCGGACATGTGGCACATTTGAAAGTTTTTTGCAGTTGATATTTTTCTAATGAGCAGTGATTTATTTATCTGTTGGGTCATTTTGACCCGCTTCGACTCTTTAAGTTACTAAAGTTATGCTTGCATTTTTAGATTATTTAGAGCTATAATGGCGTCTAAACGTGTACTAGATACAATACATGTATTGGAATTGCTAGAAAATGATCCGGACTCATGTGATTTTGAAGAAGAATTCAGTGATTCTGATTACGAGGAGGAGATTATTGAAGAAACAGAACACAATTCTGACTCTGAGCAAGAACTTTCTGATGACAATGGCGAAAGCGACGATGATGAAATTCCAGTAAAACGAATTCTACTTGCCAAAACTGGAGCTACGTGGCAAGAAACTCCTTTTCGTTCAAATGTTAGGCGTAGTGCAAATAACATAATAACAACACAGCCTGGACCAATTGGTGCTGCAAAAAATGCTAAAACTCCTTTGGACATATTTAGTTTTTTTATGACTCCAGCAGTGATTGCCAAAATTACTGATCATACAAACCAGAAAATTGAGAAAATAAAGGATCGATATTCGTCCAAGTACGATGTTACTGCAACAACAACTTCGGAAATTTTGGCAATGTTGGGAATTTTAGTAATCTCTGGTGCACAGCAAGCTTCTCGCCATGATATTGCGGACCTATGGAAATCTGATGGAACAGGAATGGACTTACTGCGATCTGTAATGACCTACAAACGCTTCAAGTTTCTTTTATGCCATATGCGATTTGATGATAGTAACACAAGAGAAGAACGCCGTTTAACCGACCGTCTGGCCCCGATTCGCAACATTTTTGAAAGTGTGGTTGGAGCTTTCCGTCAGATGTACAGTCCTACAGAGCATTTGACACTTGATGAAGCACTAGAAGCTTTTAGAGGCAGGTGTTGTTTTGTGCAATACATGCCAAAGAAACCAGCCAAGTATGGAATAAAACTGCAGTGCTTATGTGACGCGAAGACCAATTACATATGCAACATGGAAGTGTATATCGGAAAACAACCTGAAGGTCCATTTCAGCTTTCCAATAAACCACATGATATTACGCTTCGTATGGTTTCCCCAATCGTTGGCACAGGCAGAAACTTGACAACAGATAATTGGTATACAAGTGTTCCACTAGCTGAAGATCTACTGAAAAAGAAAGTAACACTGGTCGGAACAATGAGGAAAAATAAACCGGACATTCCACCAGAAATGATGCCTAACAAAAACCGTAAGTTGCTCTCCTCTCAATTTGGATTCCAAAAAGAAATGATGATGGTTTCCTATGTGCCCAAACCAAAAAAGGCAGTTATCTTGGTGTCCACGATGCATTCGGATGCGAGCATTGATGAAACTACAAGAGACAAGCAGAAACCATCGGTAGTGACTTTCCACAATGAGACAAAAGGTGGAGTAGACACTGCAGATAAAAAATGTGCTGCTACATCTTGTTCTAGAAGAACAAATCGTTGGCCGATGTCTTTGTTTTATTCCCTGGTCAATAAAGTTTGCCTAAATTCCTTCGTAATATACGTGTGGAACAACGATGAAGATGGCCTCCGTTCACGGCGAGAATTTTTGAGGCGTCTTGGAAAAGAACTTTTGAGGGAACAACTTGAATTACGTTTGCAAAGCAGAACTGGAATACAAAGAGCTCTTCAAAACACCATTGAACGTTGTGCTTCGAGCATGGGTATCGATATTCCATCAGTTTCTATGGCAAATCAAGAAGATGTACGTACAAAAGCACGAAGAATTCGGTGTGCATATTGCAAAGGAAACGATCGAAAGACCTCAACTTATTGCTACAAACGCACCAAACCAATCTGTAAGGAGCACCAAGCACCTCCAACCTGCAAAGACTGCGTAGAATAAAACTTTCAACTGATGAACCTTTGAAACAACTCTTGCTGGATAAGATTTTTCCCTTTCCTTTTCTGTTCGTTTGTTTTTTCGTTCTTTTGCTAACAAAACTTTTATTTCAATAAATTTTGAAAGATTCTCATTCATTTAATACTTCGAAAAACTTTTTAAGCCAAAGCACTATTGCAAGCACATTCATATGTTGAATATTTTGAAAAATTTAAGGCTTGGGTCAAAAAGACCCACTTCGACTTTTAATGCGTGAAAAATATTTCTACCCGTTAAAGGTTAACAAATTAGAAGTGCTCGCCTGTTGTGTAAGTGCAAAATTTTCACATGAAGCAAAGAGCCCGTAGGATGTTGTAAAACACGTAAAATTTATATGTTGCTGATTCAGAACCCATTACGAGAAAAGCAACACAAAATTCTGAGTGCATCAGATAGTTGCAGCTCAAAAAGTTTAAAATTTAACTGCAGTGTTTTATTTCCTTAACTTGCAAATATTTTCGAAAAGCGAAAATGGCTCTCGGTTCAAAAAGATAGGACGCCTTTGATATAAAACGAGAATATTTCAAATAAATCCGTAAATAGCTGCTCAAAAATCACAAAGTAAACAAGAAATCAGCTTTTTGTAAGCAAAATTTAAAGAAATCAAATTTGAATTTATTGAAATTATTCAAAGTTTTAACTTTATTTTAACTTATAAACATGGCTACCATACAACGTGCTTATTTTTAAAATTTGTTCTTATTTTTATGAACATTGCCTTAGAAAATTGCAATGTGCTTATTTCTAAAAACCGTGCTTATTTTAGAATTAAGTGCTTATTTTTTACTAATTTTGTTTTAGTTTTCCATAAAATTTCTAGAAAACGCGCTTATTTCAAGGTTTACACTCATGTCCGAAAAAAAAATTGTTTTTTGAAAGGTCAAATAAAGGCTTTTTTTAGTCTTTAGTTCAGTGCTTTTCGACCCTAGATCGCAATCAAAAAGTGGTCTTTAACGATTGTAGCTGCGTAAAAATTACTGTATATCACTACCTTTTAGGGACAAAAATTAAGAAATACAAGACAGATTCAAAGTGAAGGTTTTTTTCTTTTCTTTTTAAGGAAAAACAATTGACATTTTTAGGCTTCTTTCTTTCGTTAGTCGTGCTTATTTTTTGGTCAGTTCGAGTGGCAACCCTGGTTATAAAACTTATCAACAAAGACTCTTGTGCAACTAAAACTAACGTTGGTGTAAGCACGACGACCTATCAAAGCCCCGAAAAAAATTTACTTCTAGAGTTCAGCGGCCCGAGTTATAATAAAAATTTTTTACTGCAAAAGAGAGAAAACTTCATTTAGTTAAATTTGTAATGAGCTAAGTGCGTGACATAGCACGGCTGCATAAATTAAGTATTATCCAAGGCAACAGGTTGTGCATAGTTGCGTTAGAGGTTTTAAATCTACATGGTACTATTCATACATTCAGTATTCATTCATACTAGTTGTAAGGCTAAAAAATTGCAATTTTTAATTTTCTTTATATTCTTCATACACTATGATATTTAGTTACATTCAATACATGTTTCTAAGCCAGTGCTCTTCAAAATTTTTTCATCGCGACCCCTACGGACTAAAAAAAAATAAAGTAAAACCTTAATAATACAGAAAATACTAAATAAAAAACAATAAAATTGACAATACTTTTAATGAGACCAATGTGCTTGCATATTCACGCACAAAACATCGAATCTTGGCTCTATTTCGATGATGGCGGATCTCAGTGCTGGTTTCAGATCTTTCAAATTTGATCGATATTTTGTTTTAACATAAGTTAGTGTCAAAAACGATTTTTCACACAGATAAGTGGAGGCAAAAGGAAGAAGAGCAAGTATGGCTAGTTCTGACAATAATGGGTATTCTGTTTTCACACTAACCCAAAAGCAGCTTAAGCTTTTTTTTAAAACGTTTACTTTCAAAATATAATCACTGGAGAGTTCTGAAACTTTTTCTTGAGCTTTCAGTGCTAGATGACTTACTTTTTGTATTCCAACGTCAAATGGGTTTTGAACCCAGTGAAATTGGCTAGCATCCAATTCTGGCATAAAATACTTTTCAAAATGAGTTTTGAGGCTTGTCAAGTAGTTGATTACCAGTGGTTTAATTGCATCAAAACCTAGCTCATTTTTTTGGATGAAATCCCCTATACACGTAAACATCTCATATAAGGAATTTGCTATTTTCTGTAACCATATACTCATTTTTTTCATGAAGGCTTCAACTTTAGATATCAATGTGAAAACATTCTAGTTTTCTTCTTGCAAAAATAAATTCAGATTATTAAGTTTTTCAAATACATGTATATCTGAAAAATAACAAAGTTTACACAGCCAGTTTTTATCTTGAAAATATTTTACCAAATCCGAATTACTTTCCGATAAAAATTGCAATATTTCATCCTTTAACGCAATCAGCCTTTTTAAAGCTTTCCTCTTGACAGCCATCTCACTTCTGTATGGAGGAAAAGAGAGCTAAACTCTGAATTCATTTTTTTGCATAAATTGGAAAAAAGATGGCTATTGAAAGCACGGTTTTTAATGTAATTAATAATTTTTACAACATCTTGATACGCTTAATTCAGCAGAAATTTTCTTTGCTGCCAGTGCTTCTCGATGAATTATGCAGTGAGTGAAAGTAATAGGTCCACTATATAGTGATTTCAACTTTGGATGAAAGCCAACATTTTTTTTAGCACTGCTGCTGCTCCGTTAGTACAAACCCCTACACAGTTTTTTCACTTTAATCCAACTTCTTCGAAAACTTCACTAACTTTTAGATAAATTGCTTCACCTGTTGTGTATCCCTCTAATGCCCTACAGAAAAGAAATTCTTATTATTGAAGCAATATCTGACATATTTCAACAAGTGTGACTTACTTGAAATATCTGTTCTTTCATCAATCTGGATTGCATATTTCGAATTCCCTTTTATTTTTGCAATTAGCTGTTCAAATTGGTCTTTGCTAATGCTTCAATTCGTCTACTTACTGTTGTGTCTGATAAAGAAATTTTTTTTAATTTATCTGCATCTTTATGGCCATAGATAATTTCAGTCATTCTAACAGCTACTGGTAAAACAAGTTCTTCGCCAATTGTAAATGGCTTTTTTCTCTTTGCAATTAGGTAGGAAACTTCATAAGATGCGGTAAATGTTTAAATTTAGTAATTATATGTGTTTCCATGGAAAACTTTTACTTTTTCACTGATTGCAATAATTTTTCAAAATACACCAGTGACTTTTCAGCATAGGAAGCATGTTTTGTGATTAGATGCCTTTTAAATTTTATAGGCTTCATACTTTCACTCGCCAAACTCTCGTTACAAATTAAGCAATTTTGCCGATGCTCATTATTTATGCAAGTATACATAAATCCGTATTGTACGTAACTTTCATTGCATTTCCTTTTTTTTTATGGAAGAATGATTGGTCTTTGTCTTTTCCATATTGCCACTTGGTTGTTTCAGTTGGCGTTGACTTCTCAATACTTGAATTGTTGGTGAGATATGATGCTTTGATTTTAACCACTTATTCATGATAATTGTTTGGTGAGATATGATGCTTTGATTTTAACCACAGTTGTTTAATAATTATTAATTTTGAAAATCTCTGTTGTTATAATATTACTTGTTCACAGAATAGCATGTAACCTTAAAACTTTTTCTTTTTAAATTTAATGACTTTATAAAATCTAGAATGAAAATGAACGTGATTTAGGAAAATAAGAATGTTAATTGCTAAGTTACATTTCAGCAAAAAATATAAAACACTACCAGTCAAACAGCCAGTTCTTGTTGACATAGGACATCGTTACAGTAGATCCTATATACAGGCACCCATTTTTTTAAATAACTGTAAATTGCAAATATTTAAACATTTTGAACTAATACTATAAAGCCTAATAAAAATAACTATGAATAATAAACTAAGAGTTCTCGATTTCTAATAGGATATTGCAACAATATTTTTGCACGAAAGAAATTGCAACCATGCATCGAGAAGCAATGAATGCCGTGTTGTCATCTGCGAAAGATAAACTAAAATTATAGCATTAGGTTATTTATTTTCAATTTAACAAGTAAATACCCATGCCACGGCAAACAATTAAAAACAAAATCACTTTGCAAATGCTACGTCACCAGAACAATTATATATAGTCACTCCTTCTGGCCATAAATTGAATTGAAATCAAACAAGAACTAAGTCCAGTACTACGTATATGCTCAACCACTCAACGATCAGGCAGGCAATCAGCCACTTGGGTTTAAAACTTGTTCATACCAACATCAAACAGAACCTGAACCTGTTAGCAGCTGCCGCAACTCGAATGCGTTAGCAACTAATGCAACCTAAATTCGATCAAGCAAATTTTATAATTTACGACGTTTATTTTCTTTACATTAAGTAATAATGTTGCTTGTAGAAATAATTGTACACTATAATAGAGCTATCAATAAAAATCACGTAAAACGGATTTTCTCATCTGTTTAAAATGTTTTCTTGTCAATACTTTAATAATGTTCTTGAAACATCTCGCAAAACTTATTGGCTCTTTCACGACCCACCGGGGGATCGGTTGAAATCACCCCCCAGTTTGAAGAGCCCTGTTCTAAGCTATGTTTACCTTATTTTGCAGTAAATAATTTTATTTTCTCATGTATTTTTTTACTTTTGGCAGCTTAGTTTGCATAACGATAGGCCATTTTTTAGCCAACAGCTTTATTGGACTTGGTATCGTAAGCGCGTTTCAGTGGACAAGTTATAAATAGAACGCGGAGTACTGCGAAAATACATCCAGGCTCCATGTTTTTATACCCACAACTAGTGATTGGTCTGTTGGAATGAGCTTGCCTCGAGCAGATTGGGTTAAGCTCAATGCCTGTGGACTGGTGTTGGGCGATTCCATTCGTCCATGCTCAAATGGGGTCTTGCTACTTCACCGAATTGCAAATGTGGGGTCTCTGAATAAACCGCATATCACGTTCTAGTAGCGTGTCCCACATATTGGACATTACTGGAGCACAAGGTCTGACGGTTTTAGATAACAAAACCCGATGCTGGCTCAAAACCATCACTGCCAACATCTAATCCGGGCAATACAGCAGTCTGGGTAGTAAAAGAATAAACTCTCGGCCCCAGTTCTGTTTGATAAATTGTACGAATTGTATAAAAAGGTATTATGGGGTTTTTGCATAGTTGTTCTCAGTGAAATATAAAAATCAGGAAAGATTTGCATTTGTTTTTGAAATGTAAATCATTAACACTCTTACTCAAGTGGGCTATTTAAATAATTAAAGACTACGATTAGTGATTCTCAATCTTTCCTGATTTGTGGCGCCCTTTCAGAGACTCTTAGCAGACATGGCTTCCAGCTCATCAATAAAAATACCCAACTTTGTTTTTAAGGAATTTCAATTTGTTAATCTATTTGCCCTTTAATAAAAAGAACAAGCCAAACTGGGAATTTCCAAGAATTAATGCGAGAAAGTTTGGTTATCCGATGAAAATGCAGGGTTTTGTATTTATTCCGTTTTTCTGGAAAAATTTTTCACATATTTGACTCATTTGTCCCTAAATTGTCGAGTCGGATCGGACAGCGGTGTTTCTGTATTAAATCAATAGAAAATTTGTTAATAATTAATTTGTGTTGTTAAGCTGGAAATCAGGTTGTTGCTGGAAATTGGTTGAAGTTTGGACAAACAAGGTCTAACTGTACTTAAATTTTAACTTGAGAAAATAAACGAAAGTCAAACCTTGGTTTTGAAATACGCGGCATAGCTACCTAGGAAAAACCGCTGCTGGTGGCCCCCAAGAAAATCCCCTGTTGTCCCCAAAGAGGTGAGGGCGCCCAAAAAACACGGGTTTAGATGATTATTAGTTCAGACTACATGTAAAAACTAAACCAATTTCATAAAAAAAATTTATTAAACAGAAAAAAAAACATTTTAAACTTTGAAGGTATTGTAAATTAATTGCTTTTTCCAGTGGAGATCGAAACTAAATCAATATGGAAAAAGGTTGTTATTAATTCCAAGTTTCTTGCGGGTTGTTATGAATTCCAAGGTTTTTGTAGAAAACTATTGAAAACCTTATAGTAAAGGCAAAGGTTTTAAAACATCTTTGCTTTTATTAAATTGATATCATAACAGTAGGCTAATGCTTGCGTAATAAATTTTGATTTGATAAAAAAATAATAAACTTTAATCTTTTTGTTTAGCACATTTTTTTTAAATTGAATTGACATAAACAGTCTTTGATTGATGTAAGTTCTTTTCAATTTTTGAAAAAGTTTTTTATTAAATGTTTGTGTTTTGAGCAGTGGCATGCGCTGACCTCTGTGATTGATCATGCAACTGGTACGCCAAAAACTGGTCATGCAATTGAGTATTTTATGGGTAGTTAATGGGTAGGACATGCAATTTTTCGAGGGGAGCAGAAAGAACTTTAACTGTAAGATTATAAGACATAGATAATTTTTTATCCCAAAATCATGGTGTTCTCCAAAAAAAAAGGTCATCACATGAAATTAGTCTCGGTTTTTACACTTTTCCTCCAAAAATTAAAGTGTTCTCTATAAAAAGAAAAAGGTCATCACTTGAAATCAGTCCCAGCTTTTCCACTTTTGTTCTAAAATTGTAGTGAAAAAAAAAAGGTCTTCGCCTCAAATCATCTCACCTTTCTTAATTTTCGTCCCAAATCAGCGGTGTTCTTTATTACGTTCAGATATAAAGGTCATCGCGCAAAAATTTGTTGGTCATGCAAAGCATGATTTGCATGCGCTGACCGCACGCCACTGGTTTTGAGTGAAAAAATTGCCACAGTTTTCTTTCCTTTTTTCCATGCAAATGGGCTGATTCTAAATGAAACAAATAATTAGATAAGTAAGTTTGTTTTTGGTAAGAAAATGTTCGCTTGAAAACTGCAGCAAATATAA
The DNA here is from genome assembly GCA_963680785.1 of Diplosoma virens. Classification (NCBI taxonomy): domain Eukaryota; kingdom Metazoa; phylum Chordata; class Ascidiacea; order Aplousobranchia; family Didemnidae; genus Diplosoma; species Diplosoma virens. The sequence continues at coordinate 18,805,486 of OY796882.1, read as the reverse complement.
CGGTGAAGGTTTTTAGGGCAAGAAAACTCGTAGAATTAACAAATAACTAACAGATCTTGTTTGCTCAGGTTTAGTACACTCACTGGCATAAATAAAAGGAGGAGGTAAACGATAATTTATACTGGCACAAGAAGTGAATAGAAGTTCTACTTGACCAAAAAATGTTTTTGATTTACTTTTGTTAAATTTTGATTTTATCTTGAGTTAATTATTCTTGCCCATCATTTAAGTTTCTACCTACAGTTTCAGTTAAAATGTTGCAGAAAGGGTAATTTACAATCAGAGAAGTTATAATCTGATTTGACCGTCAGCAATTGGATAAAAATATGAGTTTGCTTCGTAAATTAATACATTCAGTTAAGAAGTGTGAAATTCTATTAGGGACGTAAGGATGGTGCAGCCAAAACCTTTAAATCCCCATGTAAAATGGTAGAAAATGTAAAAACAGAACATTTAAATTACTTATAGCTTTTTAAAAAAATACGACAATAAACAGAGAAATTAAAGTTTTTGTAAATAAAAGTTGATGAGGCATAATTTGAACTTATAAAACTTATAAAATTTTAACTTATAAAATTTAATGTTAAGACTTGTGAGCAATCAAAATTCTGGTCACATGACTTATTTTCTTCCTGCTTGCGCTGAATCGAAATTTCAAAATCTGGATAAAAGCGCTTTTAGTTCCAATTCCAAAGCCGATGACAGGTGTAGAATACTGAAAAAGTTATCCACCAACACCCCTGCTTGGTGTACCGTATAGGATTCTGAAAAAGCTTATCTACGTATGTCTGCGTTGACCAACTATTCATCCATTGCTTCCCAAAGAGCAAATTGGGTTTTGACTTGGAAAGTCGACCGTAAAAAAGTCGTTTTGGTAAAATAAAACAATCAGAGTTTTTAAAGCTAAGTTGGTTATTGCCGTTTTGTTGATCTAATTCTTAAAGCGGGTACCAATCTCTGGTTATACCTGCAAGCTACTGAGGACTTTATCGTAACAAAATTTTAATGAAGATTAACTCAGAAAGACCAAGCAGGAGATTAGAAAAGACCGTTGTGGAACAACAGTTTTGCAAGATTTGTTGCTATGGCAATTAAAATGGAAATAAAATAAATTGCGTAGCTCATTATTGTAAGTAGATTGCATCAATTTTTAAAGATTTGATTGTAACTATGAAACTCAAATATTTTGCAAGAAAGTATGTATTGAAAGTAAAACAGCGGTTTTTCAAAGCAAAAACAATAGAAAATTCTAATCACTAAATTTCAAATTGTTCAACTGATCAATCTGCTGGGCCGAAAATCTATTTGCTAAGTGATAAGAACTTGGTTAAAAAAGGTTAATATCTCCGACCTATTTCAACAGAGCGCTGTCTGTAAATATGTTTGATTTGCTATTCAAAAATGCTTTGTGCAAACAATTGGAACAATAATCAAAGCGATTTTTTATTGGTTTGTCTCTTTATTCAGCGTTATAGCTACAGGGAAGTTTTAGTGTTTCTTCAGTGACTTATTTTATGACACAGTTTTTTAAGAAACAAAATTGTTTGTACGAATCAAGGAGATTACAATATAACTTCATTGCACAGTCATTCTGCTACCAGTTTTTAGGGTATTTAATCAGAGCAGGTGATAGGATAAAATATTTAGTTTTTTTATATCTTTGGTTTCTTTATAAAAAGATTTAGAGGAGATTGGATCAGTTTCAGGTCAATTTCTTTTAATTCAAAAAAGTTTTTAATTTTTTTTAAAACAGTGCTACCTAGATGCTATAGTTTAGAAGCTGCTTTTAGCAAAATAGTTTATAAAATAGATAAAGCTTGTAGAACTTTTCAAAATATGTCAACTAAATTTTTTCAATACTTTAAAACATACAGAAAATTTAGCAGTATAAAGGCCGTTTACATACAATCAAACCAACGAGACAATGAAAAATAATTAGTTCACGCTAAAAGAAACAATGGATATTTTGTTTCAATAAATAAATTAAAAAAAGATTACATAAATAAACGGCATTATAATAGTAATATTTTTTTCGAAGAATTCAATAAAATGTTCTAAAGCGTACCAATATTTTAGTGGATCCCAACGTGCCCTTAGGGGCAATTTAATTTTTAATTATTTTGGTAATCAAAGTCTTTGGTTTTGGGATCTATTAGATGTAATATTTCAATAAATTAAAATTAACCAATCACACATTTAATTCTTTTATCAACCTATCTTTGGTTTTCAAATTACTCCTAATTGTCACACAGATTTAACGTAAAAAATTTTTTTTGTCTACACTAATTTTTTAGACGCAAATAGAGTAGTGACACACAGATTTAATGTGAAGACTTTTTTTGTCTTTACTTGATTTTAGTGGTAATTAGGTGGGTTTGGCCCAAAAAGTTGGAAAACACTGCAATAAGTGTAACTGTCACGGTAGATCATTAGAGCTTATCGACGAAACTTTGTTGATAACAATGTTTGATTACGCATCACGATCTGGTGAGGAGATAGGAACATCGACTTCATATAAAAGAGCCAGGAATAAGATTTACGGAGACATACACACTCAGCATCTCCACACAGGGATTGGAAACATTTTTTCTGACACAGGACACAAGTATTATTGTACTAGATCATGCAAAGCTATTGAAATATTTATTTTTGACGTCAAAATAGCAATGATCATCTGAGTGCAAAAACAAATTAAATTCTTTGCATTTGATTTATCATAAAAATTTTAGTTTAAATATGTTTTTGCATTACATGTTTTAAAAAATTTAATAAAATAATTTTGATTTAACACGCATTAGTGATTTCATTTAAATAGATAGGCTATATTAGACAGAGATGATATCAGTTCTTCAAAAAAAACCACATTGACAGAGTCAGAGCAACTCACTTCCAATTAGAACCCACAAAATAGGCTAAAAATTAATTTAAATCTGGATAGTCTTCATCATTTTTGGAAAAAATAGTGAATTATTTCAGTGTAATTTTTTTTGCCCACTTGTTCTTTTGGGGTTGCGTGGGCAGCGTTTTTAGTTATAATCTCCAAGCATTCAAATCTTTTGCAACTAACAGCAATTTTGCCAGTGTAATTCCAAGATGCAACCAGGCCAGGTCTTCAGCACAATTCCACCAGCGAGTTCTGGGTCTCCACATAGGCCTTTTTCCACTCGGAAGAGCATCCGTTAGTTGCTTTGCTGTTCCTTCGTGGGACATTCGTGCCATTTACTGTAAATAAAACAAATTATACTCTAATTCAAATAGTTTTTATTTTTATACACAGTAAATAGATTCTGTTTTAATAAGACTATAAAAAGCTTGGTGTGCCGCTTCTGGTAAAACATTTACTCATATAGTTTTAGGATCTTTAAATTTTACGTATAATCTTACTTTTGATAAATTATTGATAATTTTTTATCTGTAAATGTATGTAGAAAGAGAGAGCGAGCAAATGTTATTGTCCAAATAAAATTAAAGATATTCAGGAATTATTTCAAAAATTTTAGGATTAAGTACTAGATCATAAAATATATACTTTTTCTTGAAATGTACGATAACAAATCTTCAAGAGTGCAAACAAGAGTAACGTTTGCTTGATATTTTTAAACCTTTAATTGATAATAATGTCTAATTTCATATCACGATCTGATGAAGAGCCAGGAACATCGACTAAATGCAAAAAAATAACAAACAATTTTTATGGAAACTTAAACGCTCAGCAGCTCCACGCAGGTGTTGGAGACAGCAATGCTGACTCAGGTAATATTTAACTCGGTTATGCAAAGCAATTGTAAAGTTTTTTTAGTATTATATCATTGCACTGAACTTGAATTGAAAACACCAGAAGCCGCATTTTATGCGATTTTGAGTTATGACCAAACTATGGTGAAGTGAATCGTTGCACTGCGTGTTGAAAAAGATCTTTTTTTAAATTGATTTAACTTGCCATAATGGTTTATCAAAGTAATTATTTTATCAAAGTAATATCAATAAATAATCATAAAAGAAACACTTCAGCAAATCAATGATCGGTTTTGTTCAATCAAAGCCAAGATTCGTCTTTTAAGTGTTGTAATAGAAATATTTCTTTAGATTTTGATGACACAGAGAAACAATTTTTTTTTCATGTTGTGTTGCATGAGATTTTTCAAATGATTTTTGATAGATTTTTGAGGCTAATTTTAAACCTGAAGTCGGTTTTTGTCTACATGCCTAGTCTTTGCGCAATTTAAAAATCCGGATTCCCATAAAAACGGAACGATGCATACCTATATTGCTATACGTAATTAACATAACCATAACCACGTTCTCGAAGTCACGAGTAGTACATTGCACCAGCTGAGAGTCGAAAACGCTCAATTAACTTTTTTCCTTATTACAAATTGACAGATTTCTAGCTGCGGCACCTTCAATACAATCAGTGAAGCATGCAGTTTGTGCGAACAAAGGTCAGACGTCTTGCTGTAGAGAAGCATGTGCAATTCGTGACAGCAAGAAAGGCTGGAAATGCAATTAAAAAAGTCAAATCAGAGCATTGATACTGTCTGTTTATAAGGCCCAGCAGCTATACAGATAGAAGTGCATGGAAGGAGCACTGACTGTGTGCGGACATCTAAAACTATTGGGTTACTAAGCAGCCAAAAAACGTGCGATTGTAGTAAACGTCTTGAGTTAGCAGTCGAAAGTATGCATAGCACTGCACACGTTGTTAGCTAGTCTAGACTCTTTAGCAAAGGTCAACCAACTACGGTCTTAAATCTGCCATATTTTTTACATTTGTTTGTTAATTTACTTTTATATTGCTAGGCTATAGTTTTTTCTTGAGTTGTTTGACTTACAAAGCATTTTGTTATATCAGGTGTAAACATGGCTTCTTCTCGTGAATGTAAAACAAAGCCTGATTCTTTCTGTCCTGTATGTGGGTGTTATACACTACTTCGTCAAAGGCGTAATATCACTTCATTTGTGAAATTTGCCTACAAAGCATATTTTCAAATTTTCCTTGGTAACCATGATAAGAAATAGTCATTTCATATCGTGCGTCAAAACCTTGAAGAAATGCTTTGCGATTGGACAAAAAAAAAGAAAGGAACTGCTTTTTGGGGTTTCCGTGGTTTGGCGGAAACCCCGAGATCACGTAACTGACTGTAATTTTTGAATGGTCAACACGAAAGGGTTGGCAAGAAGAATCGGCATAAGATCTCGTACCCAAGCAGTCTCTCAGCCATTTGACCTGTTCCACATTGCGAAGAACTTGCGGTTCCGGTTTTAAGTGGTTTTTCCTCCGGTCAAAACAGTGATGATGATCAGGGAGAGCATGGAGGCTGCAACAACGAGGTGGTTTCCGAACAACATTCCCTCTTAAGCTGCGCGGCCGCGCAGCTAGTCTTGAACCCCCGCGCAGTGCTTTCGTTTTGCCAGGCACTGCATAAGTATTGTCAAGACAAGGTAAATACGTGCTTTCAATCAGAAGCAAGCTCCTCGCAGCGGTGGATATTCAAATTTAGGGGCCCGAGAAAAGGATTTTCAAAAATCGATGTTCAGAAAAAAAGAGAGTTTTGATCTGGTCTTTCACTTTTTTCTTCCGCAATCAAGGTGTTCTCTAAAAAAAAAAAAAAAGGTCTTCATATCGAAGCGATAATGAAGTCGGGAGGAAAAGTGGGAGTTATTGAGATCAATTCTCGGTGAAGACTTTTTTTTCTTTTTTTAATGAACACCTTAATTTTGGGAGGAAAATAAAGACCTTTTCTTTTTTCTAGAGACACCTTGATTTTTTGAGAAAAAAAGGAAAGACGAGATCAAAACTCTCTTTTTTTCTGAACATCGGTTTTTGAAAATCCTTTTCTCGGGCCCCTAAGTTTGAATATCCACCACTGCTAACACGGCTTTTCATTACGCGCACACTAAGCAAGCTCTTAGAGGGAACGTTATTTCCGAATCTAAATCCTTTTTAGATAACACCAATCGGCTCTCTGCCCCTGAGTTGTTTAGCCAAACGAAATTGAATGACTTTGTTAGTGATTTGGGTGATTCGAATGACTTAGTTTGTGATTTGTGACACCACTTGATGCTGGCTTCCAGGCTGCAAGAAAAGTATTTATTTGATGACTCCGCAAAAGTTTCTTAGTTTTAAAAACGAGACCTCTTTTGTGACATTTTCTCAGAACAGAAGCAGTTTATTTACAATCACACTATTCCTGGTCTGCTCAGGTAGTTCGGTGTTGCCTCGTACATATAACCTCGTACACAACAGCAAATATAACCTTAAAATCACTATCCACGTATCGATAGCATTGTTCAACTTCAATCGATTCGGTCAATCTTTGCGCGGAAATCAACTATCGATTTATGGCAAGCTAAAAAGTCGGCTCCCAAAATCTCGTAAGGCATATCGCTGATGCAAAATTCGTGCTCAAACAGATGGGAAAAACCAAGGTTAATTGGAGTTTTATAAACACCCAGCACATCTATTACTCCGCTGCCTAACGCTTTCAATAAAGTCAGTGTCGACGGCTGTATGATCATCTACATAATTCAGAGGAAACAAAGATCTTGAAGCACCGGTATCAATCAAAAACTCAACTCCGGTCTTTTTATCGGTAACAAAAAAATAGGGGATTTGTTATATCAAGATTTTTTCGACCCTCAAGCCCCTAACTTGTGAAGAACGATGGTTCGTTTTTTTTTTTTTTGCTCGATGTCGTGTGGTGAAGACCAAGGAAATGGTTTACCTTTGCATTTGGTAGCTCATTGTTGATTTTGAGTAGTCCTATAAAAACAAGTCAACAAGCAAACTTTGGTTTGGGAAATTATCAGAATGAAAAAATACGTAATTCAGCAAAAGTCGTATCCTGCCTAATAGCTGTTGTAATAGCGGTCTTACCGTCTTATGATTACCGACCGACTTCTCACCAACGAAAAAATTTTGCTAACAATGTTACTTTAACGTAATAAAAAGGAAGCCAACATAGTACATGTATATATATATGTATTGTATATACCAACATACAACCAACATGTATAAAAATACTACATAGAGTTAAAATCCTGTAAGTTGTAATAATCTTTGCTGTGTTAGTAATTTCTCAAATTAAATTGTTAATTAAAAATTAAATTAAACAAGTTAAACAATAAAATTAAATTAAATTAAACGAGATGGAATACTTTCTGTGATTTGGAACCACAGTTGCTGCACGAAGAAATCTCGGCGCCACCAATCTTGTGGAGGTATGTAGCAAGAAGAGTACTGTGCTCGTTGCAGCATAAACAAGAGAAGGCACAGCAAGCGGAGCGAAGTAGAGTAAGCTTTTCAGAAGATACAGTAGAAATTTAGTGCTGAAAGAAACCAAATCGAATATCAGGTCTCCAACTAGTGCAAAGGGATAGGTGTAGGGAGGAAATAAGAGGTAAGAAGGAGAGTGTATGCTGGAGGGCTAATGAATGGCAACAACTTTAGCTAAAGCACTTGCTAAGTTGCTGCCTGGAAAAGAAGAATGACCAAATATCCATTGAATATGGAATGGAAAAATTTTTTTGCCTGGGAGTCAGATGAAGAGTTAAGAATTGATTGGGTATCAGTGAGGGGTTTGGGAATTTGTTAAGTATGGCAAGGAAACAGAGAAAATTGTTAGGAAAGATTGGGAGTCCGAAAATAAGACGGTAAATTTATTCTGTACTTACACGATAGGGAATGACAAACACACCATTTAAGAGCATGAAGAATGGCCTAAGTCTCAGCACTATAGCTGGTGGTCCAGCGTCCGATTCAGAAAGAGGCGGCAGTGAGAAAATTAGTACATTTAATATAATTCCCTGCTTTTCCCTTACCCAGCCTGCCAGAAATCCAAACATCAGTCTAGACAATGATGTTACTGTGTGGGAGGGTAAATAAATGAGGAACAGCGCGGCATTAAAGAGGAAAAGAGGGTCATTACGAGAATATGAAGAATTTTATATTATGAACTTGAAGAATAATGATAAGAGATAGACTTAGAGGGAAGCAAAGACCAGGGAGGTTTAGAAGGATATAGAATTAGAGGTTTGCAAAATGATAGATCCCTTCTTGAGACAGTTACGAGAATTATGATACGAAAGAGCGGCTAGAGAAAAGAATGAAGGTAGACTTAAAGCACGTTCAAAGTAAGAGAAAGTTTGATAAGTGAGGGTGACACGCAGTGAGAGAAATACTTATAAGAGTAGGAGAAGAATCAGAGTAGATAACTGACATCCTGTGATGACTCTGCAAGAGGATCTTTGCTTTCTTTCTATGGACATAATATGGGTGAGTGGCGAGAAGGAAAGCAGCCTGGAGAAACATTGGTAAGGATGGGACAAATAAAGACTTTACATAAAGTACAAAAAGATTCTTTAAAGGGGCCTCAGGAACAAAAACAATAGAACAGAAGGCACAAAATTGGTTGTGAAACTTCTTCCGTAAAGGTAGAATGTGATGTTTAAAAAAAATGGTTTAGTAGAAGGTTACATCGAGAAAGGTTGGATTTGGATTAAAGTTAAATGGGATGTTGAGAATTGATAAAAAAAAATTTAAGGCGGGATTAGCAAAAATCTAGGATGAAGAAAGATGATTTACATTTGAGGGGGGTAAGAGGTAATGCCACTTAAAGAAGTGTTCACCAGTTTGTTGGGGGCAGTCTGGACGACCGCAGCTGCACGCTCTATGTTTGGGTAGGAGGCCCAAATGGTGAAATCATCAGCATAGAGAGAGACTTGAATGGTTAAAGAAAGAGAGGGAGGGAGATCATTAATAAAAAGAAAAAAAAGGACTGGTTCAAAAACTGAACTTTAAGGGACACCTCTACAAACACAGAAAAGTCGACTCTGCGAATTATAGATACGGGCTTTCGAACAGCGTCGGGTCAGCAGTCGGATGTTTTAGACCAACTCCACAGCCCGAATATGCTCATTTTGTGTGTTGTAGTTATTTTCCATTTATTAAAAAAAAAAAATGTGAAAATCTGCTTGTGAAAAAAACGACATAAGGAGTTTCCAAGGAAATACTTTGGCTTACTTAAATTGCATATGTAATGTTGCATAAAATAAAACTTCTTTTTGTTTGGTTGAGAAGAGGTAATTAAGAAATGCTGTGGCCCAATTACTTTGTGCATACAATACATAATTATAGTTGGTGAAAAGGTTTAAAAAAGTGACAAATTACTTACATCTTATGAGTACGCTTCCTAGGCATTATTTTACATCCACAGTGTTTTTATAAAATTTATTGCTGTCAATACCTATTTAGAGCGAATAAAAATGTTATAGATATTATAACCAATCGCAATGAGTGTGTGACAAGAACCAAAAGGAAGAATCTGAATTAATTCCTTAACCATTTAATGATAAATAGTTCAAATTATACTTTAAAAAATGACAATAAAATATAAAGGTTGGTTGAAATGTAGCAGACACCTAAAGTTTTAAATAATTTTAAACAGTTTTATACAAAATTTCTGCAAGTAATCAAAATGTAAAGAAATACTTCCATTACAACACTTAAAAGACAAATCTTGGCTTTGATCGAACAAAATCAATCATCGATTTGCTAAAGTGTTTCTTTTACTAAAAATAAATACTTTAATAAACCATTATATATGGCAAGTTAAATCAATTTTAAAAAATAACACACAATACAACAATTCATTAAACCATAGCTTTGTCATAACTCAAGGTGCATAAAATGCGACTTCAAATGTTTTCGATTTGTGTTCAGTGCTTTATTATAATACTAAAAAAACATTACAATTGCTTTGCATAATTGAGTAAAATATTACCTGCGTCAGCATTGTTGTGTCCAACACCAATGTGTAGATGCTGAGTGTATATGTCTCCATAGAAGTTGGTTTTTGCTCTTTTGGATGAAATTGATGTTTCTGGCTCTTCATCAAATGGTGATGTTAAATCAGACATTATAATCAAGTAAAGCTTTAAAAATATCAAGCAAACGTTACTCTTGTAAATACTCTGAAGACCTGTTAATATATATTTCAAGACAAGATATATTTTATAGAATTTAGCATTTAATTCTTAAATTTTTTAAATAATTCATGAATACCTTTTATTTTATTTGGACAATAACATTCGCTCGGCCTCTCTTTCGACATACATTTATAGATAAAAAATTATCTATAATTTTATCAAAAGTAAGACTACACGTAAAATTTAAAAATCCTAAAAACCACATGAGTAACTGTTTTGCCAGAAGCGGCACACCAAGCTGTTTATAGTCTTATTGAAATAAAATCCATTTATTTTATATAAGAATAAAAACTATTTGAATTAGAATCTGATTTCTTTTATTTACAGTAAATCAAGCTATAACCTTCAAATCAGTCATTTCTGGCAAAACAGTCACTGTTGGGGTTTGTAAACATTTTATGGTGAGTTCATCATTTTAAGAGTCTCGACCACATCTACCAATAAAGTAAACGACAACTCTGACAGTATTTATTTAAAAAAATAGATTTATTTTTGACGATTTTATGATTAACACAGGTTTACTTTTGTTCTCTGGTCATCCTGTCTATCTATCTGAGTACCAGTTTCTCTCTGAAGTGCGCCATTTAGTTTATCATATAACGAGAACATTCATTCAATATTTTTATCTTTTTTCTAGACAAAAATTACGCGATATTAAATCACATGATGAGAAATTTTTTAATAAAGTGATGGCTAATAAGGCACACAATGCAGAGCAGTGATTTAGATTTTACAATCAGCTAACAAGTAACTTGAAAGAATAGAAAAAAACAGTAAAATAAAAATTTAAATAATTAGGCTTGGGTAAATATCGGTTGCAAACTAAGTATAAAATCTATGACACAGTTTCATGTACAATGCAATACGAAGTAAAATTTTTTTTAAAAAGTTTTGAACACAATTTTATACTTAACTTTTTTTATGGGTTCTTTCAAATGTACACGTCGGCGTAATTGAGATGGTCAGCGTGAGGGCCTAGATGGGCAAAGTTTATTTATTTGGTCAGTTAAAAAAAATGGTTATTTATTGTTGAAACCGGTTGTATTTGAAATGTAAATAAGTAAAGCAATAAATCATTCAGAGTTGAGGAGTTGGCAAGGTTGGCTATAAAATATATTTAAATTTTGTTGAAACTGATTTTATTTGTAATGTAAATAAATATAAAAAGCATAATCATTCAGCAAGGTTTGCGTGGATGAGGTTGGTAAGATTGACTTGCTTTGATGTGGGGACTGGGCTAGGTTGGTTAGATTAACTAGTTCGGCAAAGCTTACTAAGTTGATAAGTTTTTTCAAAAGTAAAAAAATTTCTTATTCCTGCTTTGTACATTTATTTAGAATAGGCCTACAAATACAGATGGTACAACAAAATTGAAACATTTCAAGCCAAACTCGCCAACCTGTACATTTTTAAAAATAGCTCTTTTTATCTCTATTAATACTTTATTTTCTATTCGAAAAAGCATTTGCTTTTCATGTATGATTATATTTATTATTTTTAATTTACAGTTTTTGCGATGATCTCATGACCAATCTTAGTGAAACTCCTTACATAACTTATGTTTTTCTATTGTTTTTTTTTAATAAATGATGTTGCTCATTTAGTTTTTCCAACTGTGTTAGCTTTGTCACTTCAAACAGGGTAGGGGACTATTTGGCAAAGCCGTTTTGGCGCCTGCCTATTTGAAATTAGCATGAAGGTTTGAATAAAACAGTATAATCATTTACCCTAACCCCAACCTAACCCCAAAACCCTATAATTTTCAAGATTTTACAAATAAGAAAACGACTCACTGCCACAATGACTGGCGCCAAAACGGCCGCGCCAAAACGGCTTCGCCAAATAGTCCTATTCCGCTTCAAACAATCTAACACGTGAATGTTCTCTTTTCTGAAACAAGAAAAATTTCATTTTCCCTTATCAAATGCATCGGCGCCATGGTGTACTTTATTAACTGAAGGTCTGCTGGAATAACTTCTGATTTTAAAAGTTTTTTAGCATTACTTATCTCAAAATGACTTCTTAGGAAAGCTGCCATTAAAACCGTCGAATTGTTGTGAAAACTTTTGTCTTTGTTTTGTTCTTGTCACATTTTTTCAAGGTCGCTTTTTCAATTTCCAAAGAACTAATAGTTGTTTAATCTATAGATGAAATAAGCATGGTCGAGTGGTTAAAGCACCGGCTTCGTGATCAACACGATATCGGTTCAAAACCCACTCGCGCCATTCTGTTGTGTCCTTGGGAAAGACACTTTACGGCACATTCCCCTGCTTGTTGGCTCTGGCAAGCAGTTCCAAATTACAGTCATATCTCTATTAAATTACTAGCGAACAGAAATATCTTGGCATCTCTGGAAGCAGGTCGGGGTAATTGCCTACCATATGTATTAGCGCCTCCGAGTATGACTTTAATTTAGAGCTGCTTGCCAAAATTACCAAGCAGGAGAAAGTGCCGTAAAGTGTCTTATCCAAGGACACAACAGAATGGCGCGAGTGGGTTTCGAACCGAGACCGTGTTGGTCATAAGCACGGCGCTTTTACCACTCGACCACGCTGTTGTCAAATTAAGGTTTTAAGAAAAAATTAAACAAAGTTATAACAAAATCAAGGTATTTATGACAAGGCAAGGTTGAAGATATTTATGACAAGGTCAAGGTTGTCAAGAAAATATTAAACAAAGGCTAGACAAAAATCAAGGTTGTTCACAAAAAAAAAGAGCAAAGGTATAACAAAATTCAAGTTTGTCTAGAAAAAATTGAGGTTAAGTATAACAAAAATCAAGATTGTTTAGAGAAAAAGTTTTAAAATTGAACAAAGGCATAACAAAAATCGAATTTGTCTAGAAAAAAAATTAAAGATAGGTGTAACAAAAACCAAAGGTTGACTTAGAAAATTTTTGAAAAATTGAACATAAGTATAACAAAAATCAAGCTTGCCTGGAAAAAATTGAAGATAAATATTTAAAAACCAAGATTGCTTAAAGAAAAACTTGTAAAAATTTAACAAAGGTATAATAAAATCATGATTGACAAAGAAAAATTTTGAAAAATTCAACAAGGGTGTAACAAAAATCAAACTTGTTGAGAAAAAAAAAATTAAATATAGGTATCTAAAAATCAGACTTTATATTGTGCGCCTAAAATCAGGAAATATTTTGACAGATTTTTTCTATTGTGTGCTTAAAAACAGGAAACTGATTGAAAAACTTTTTTATTGTACGCCTAAAATTAGGAAGTGGTTTGACAGGTTTTTTTCTATTGTGTGCCTAAAAACAGAAAACTGGTTGACTTTATTCCTTTGAAATCTTGCACAACATTTTAAAATAGTCTTATGTCATGTTTTGAAATCTTACACCTGTCTTGGTTGTGAATTAAACTCAGGACTGCTGTTTTTCTTAGGGTTAGAATTAGAGTTGAAATCTTGCTTCTGCTTTGGTTGTGAATTAAACTCAGGACCGCTGTTTTTCTTAGGGTTAGAATTAGAGTTGAAATCTTGCTTCTGTCTTGGGTGGGAACTAAACTCGTGACTACGGTATCAGCTGGGTTTAGTAAACTTTGCTGTCAACTGTCTTGGGTGGGAATCAAACTCGTGACTATATGATATCAGCTAGGGTTAATAGACTTTGTTGTCAACTGTCTTGGGTGAGAACTGAACTCGGGACTATTGTAACAATTAGGGTTACTAAACTTCGCTGTTAACTGTCTTGGGTGGGAGTCAAACTCAGAACCACTAACTTTCTTAGGGTTAGGGTTGAAATCTTGCATCTGTCTTAGTGGGAATTGAACTCAGGACCACCGTCTTTCTTAGGATTAAAGTTAGATTTAAGATTTATACTGTCTTGGGTGGGAATCAAACTCAGGACTACCGTTTAGAAATAGGATTCGGAATAGGACTAGGAATAGGATTAGAAATAGGATTAGGAATAAGATTAGGAATAGGATTAGAAATACGATCCACTCCCCACATCTTCACACCTCCACCCTCACTTTTCCACACGCGCTTCTCAGATGACGTCACAAACGCTACCAAACCAGCTCTTCCTTACTATTTCCATCTTAACCCTATTCTCCTCAACGGCCGAGCTTCTGAAGCCCGGCCCTTGCGAAAACGTTTCTAATTACTTCATCTTTGGAGATAAAATTCTAGAATTTCTTGACTTTTCCTAATTTGAAATGCTGAATAAGATGGTACTATTTTTAGGTGTCCCCAAACAAGGGTTAACGTGTAAAATAGACGTTTTTTAGAAAATTTGTGAATTTTTGCTGGTTTTCGCAAGCAGGGGGGAATTTCAATTTCACGCCTTTATTAACTCACATGATTTTACCCAAAAATTGGCTTTGCGTGACGAAGCGAATTACGTCCTTTGCCGACGTCAAAATGCCTTAGGCGATGCAAAACTTATTTCATGTAAATCGCTTTTTTTTTAGCTTTTGGCGATTGCTTGGCAGCATTTTACATATATACATTATTTTGTATAAAACGATTGCTGTTGGACTGCTTGAATACCAATCAAGCGGACAAAATTCAATCTTTACACTAAGCATTTTTTAAAACTTTCTTATAACTATTTATTCGTGGGAAAAAAAAGTTAAATTAACTGGTTCACATCTTGGCTCTTATGCTGACGCCTTCAGACAATTAAACAACACCTGACTTTTTATAATTAATTTTTTATTTATATTTCACGTTGCATTTAAAGTAACAGGCCGTTTTTTGTTGAAATTTTCCTTACAATGAATAATCCGACGTAAAGTTTTGTAAAAAAGTTTATAGTTTTTAGATATGGGTTTTGCAAACAGAAAACATAGAATAAAAACAAGACCTTTGATACGATTGAATTTCAATAAACAGGGGTTTCCAACTTATATAAATTTAAGACGGTTCTAAAGCCTGCAATTCACACAAATGACTTCTTTCTTCCAAAAAAATTTTTGTGCAAAATTTAAAAAACGGTCCTTACTTATTGCAAACTGTTTGATAAATTTATTTAGAAAGTTAAATAAAGACCAAAAAACCTTCATTCTTGAAATTCAAAAAGAGCTTTTTATGTAAACGTAAAGACCATTTATGGTCTTTATTTTCCTTTGGCAATAAATATTATGTTTGAACTCAAAATGTCATTCAGAAAAAAATTGGATATGACTTCTGGTCTAATACGATTATTCTATTATATTCCGACATCTTTTTAGTTTTAAAATGACCTACTGGAAACCTCTGAATAAAATCAATTTAGATATCAACTTAGTAAGCTTTGCCGAACTAGTTAATCTAACCAACCTAGCCCAGTCCCCACATCAAAGCAAGTCAATCTTACCAACCTCATCCACGCAAACCTTGCTGAATGATTATGCTTTTTATATTTATTTACATTACAAATAAAATCAGTTTCAACAAAATTTAAATATATTTTATAGCCAACCTTGCCAACTCCTCAACTCTGAATGATTTATTGCTTTACTTATTTACATTTCAAATACAACCGGTTTCAACAATAAATAACCATTTTTTTTAACTGACCAAATAAATAAACTTTGCCCATCTAGGCCCTCACGCTGACCATCTCAATTACGCCGACGTGTACATTTGAAAGAACCCATAAAAAAAGTTAAGTATAAAATTGTGTTCAAAACTTTTTAAAAAAAATTTTACTTCGTATTGCATTGTACATGAAACTGTGTCATAGATTTTATACTTAGTTTGCAACCGATATTTACCCAAGCCTAATTATTTAAATTTTTATTTTACTGTTTTTTTCTATTCTTTCAAGTTACTTGTTAGCTGATTGTAAAATCTAAATCACTGCTCTGCATTGTGTGCCTTATTAGCCATCACTTTATTAAAAAATTTCTCATCATGTGATTTAATATCGCGTAATTTTTGTCTAGAAAAAAGATAAAAATATTGAATGAATGTTCTCGTTATATGATAAACTAAATGGCGCACTTCAGAGAGAAACTGGTACTCAGATAGATAGACAGGATGACCAGAGAACAAAAGTAAACCTGTGTTAATCATAAAATCGTCAAAAATAAATCTATTTTTTTAAATAAATACTGTCAGAGTTGTCGTTTACTTTATTGGTAGATGTGGTCGAGACTCTTAAAATGATGAACTCACCATAAAATGTTTACAAACCCCAACAGTGACTGTTTTGCCAGAAATGACTGATTTGAAGGTTATAGCTTGATTTACTGTAAATAAAAGAAATCAGATTCTAATTCAAATAGTTTTTATTCTTATATAAAATAAATGGATTTTATTTCAATAAGACTATAAACAGCTTGGTGTGCCGCTTCTGGCAAAACAGTTACTCATGTGGTTTTTAGGATTTTTAAATTTTACGTGTAGTCTTACTTTTGATAAAATTATAGATAATTTTTTATCTATAAATGTATGTCGAAAGAGAGGCCGAGCGAATGTTATTGTCCAAATAAAATAAAAGGTATTCATGAATTATTTAAAAAATTTAAGAATTAAATGCTAAATTCTATAAAATATATCTTGTCTTGAAATATATATTAACAGGTCTTCAGAGTATTTACAAGAGTAACGTTTGCTTGATATTTTTAAAGCTTTACTTGATTATAATGTCTGATTTAACATCACCATTTGATGAAGAGCCAGAAACATCAATTTCATCCAAAAGAGCAAAAACCAACTTCTATGGAGACATATACACTCAGCATCTACACATTGGTGTTGGACACAACAATGCTGACGCAGGTAATATTTTACTCAATTATGCAAAGCAATTGTAATGTTTTTTTAGTATTATAATAAAGCACTGAACACAAATCGAAAACATTTGAAGTCGCATTTTATGCACCTTGAGTTATGACAAAGCTATGGTTTAATGAATTGTTGTATTGTGTGTTATTTTTTAAAATTGATTTAACTTGCCATATATAATGGTTTATTAAAGTATTTATTTTTAGTAAAAGAAACACTTTAGCAAATCGATGATTGATTTTGTTCGATCAAAGCCAAGATTTGTCTTTTAAGTGTTGTAATGGAAGTATTTCTTTACATTTTGATTACTTGCAGAAATTTTGTATAAAACTGTTACTTTATCTAATTTCTACTGTATCTTCTGAAAAGCTTACGCTACTTCGCTCCGCTTGCTGTGCCTTCTCTTGTTTATGCTGCAACGAGCACAGTACTCTTCTTGCTACATACCTCCACAGGATTGGTGGCGCCGAGATTTCTTCGTGCAGCAACTGTGGTTCCAAATCACAGAAAGTATTCCATCTCGTGCTAGGCGGCTATCACCTTCTAGACCTATGTCTCGTACCTGGGTTTTACACGATTATTGCGACTACGCGGAGTTAATATGCGCCCTCACCTTTAAGAATGAGTCGAGTAAGTCCACCACCACCACCACCACGGGGGAAAAACTATTTTTCTGACTCTCGGCTCTGACTTGGGAAAAATGTCTCTTCTACTCTGACTCCGAGTCTTAAATTAGTCACTACATGACTTTGATTACGAAAAGTAATAATAAAGTTCTCGGCTTTAAAATATTTTATGGTTTGAGCGTAAAGGATAAAAAGTTTCCATTGTTGCTAATCAGCTCATGTGCAGGGTGTTTTAAAAATTTGACATCATTTGATATGTAAATATTACAGAAGCTACATAGTCGAATCAAAAGAAATTCAACAGGTTTAATGTTGAACAAAACAAAATTTAATCCTGTAAATTTGAATAAGAAATTTAAAGGTATATGATTACAAAAGATTTTACAAATGTTCAATATGCGCACCGCCTGTAACGCAGCACACGTGAAGTCGGTACTCTGGCTCCTCCTAAACATGCTGCAGCATGTCTTGAGTAACAATCTCCAGTTTAACTTTCGCGCAAGACAGTATTTAACAAAGAAACACCACCACACTAAAGACTGTTACCCAAGACATGCTGCAGCATGTTTAGGAGGAATTGGAATACCGACTTCACATTTGCTGTATCACAGGCAGGGGCGCCGGAAGCGTGGGGAAGGAGGGGGAATTTCCCCCTGCTTTTTAAAATTTTTTAAATGCGGGGGCAGAGGGGGCAGATTGTGCTCTTTAAAATTAGTATTACAGGTAAATTTTTTTTAGTTCTGCTCTACAATTAACCTAAATGATCTTAATCACTATTAAATCCAACAATCTTTGTAAAATTAAAAAGACAACCGTGATTTACAATACAGTAATTAAAACAAGATAAAAATTTTAACGTATGCAATATAGAATTATTGATATCGTAAGCGACCTAAACTTCTGGTAAACATCTTATTCTACTTGAATCAGTAAACTGAATGGTATCTTCTCCGAAAATCAATTTTTGATTCATTAACTGATGGCAAATAGCCATATACAACTGTTACACAAAGAAAGAGAATAAATTCAATTTTAGTATAAAGAGAAATTATAAAGACTAAATTCAATTTTTTGGTACGATAGAAAGACTCGCGATTCTTAAAATTCACTCTTCGTTGATAGATGCTGGCGTGTCCAACGATTTACGGAATTCAATAGCAATATCCGTCTTTGAAGTGCTGAACTTGTTTAAATAAGGTCAGCAAAATCCCTCCCAGTTATAAACTACCTTTATTTAATATGCGTAACTCTATGACGCCCGATCCAGAAAAAATATAATTGTAACTTAAATACGAAGGAGAGGATTGAATTTATTTGTTACCTGCGGTTTCGCACGCGCAGCTACTTAACATAATACAGCATAAAACAACGGTCACCTGACCATTCAGCAAAATCACGGTCACCGTTCCCTGAGCGAAATTATAGTCACTGATTTACGAGAGCGATGTCGCTCTATTTATAATAAACTTGAATTAGGCCACGTGGCTCGGACGACAAACTTTACAATAAAATCAATTTCATGCCCTTAATTACACAGATCACTGCCAAAGCTAGGTCACATCGCTTCCATTTCATTAGAACGATACATTTAGGTCATTATTAGCAGAAACAGGTCATCACATCTAATTTAAAAAAGTCTATAAGTTGATTGATCTGTTAAAAAACGTCAAATATATTAAATCTCCTCGCTATCGGCAGCTGCGACTTTGGATTTCGAGAGGTCACAAAAATAATCTAATTTTTCTCAGGAAAAGTGATTTGCATTACGCAACAACAGCAATCAGGAATATCTAAACTACCATGCCGGTAGTTAAGGTATTCCTAACAAGAATTATATCAAGCGTTCTAAAAAAAAGAATAAAGCATCAGAAAATTCCCAAGTGCTCACAAAGAGTAAAAGTCTCTAGTAATAATAAAAAAAATTTGTTTTAGATACAAAGAAATTGTGGCGTTAATCTAATTTTAACCAGCAACACAAGCTGTCTGACTTGGCTACTCAATACTCACTTATGGCTGACATTAAAGTCTAAAAATAAAAACACCAAGACTAAACGCGTGACATTCTTAGCCCTTTTGAAGGACTGCGGTACATATGTGTGCCATGATTGTGATATTAACGTAACATTTTAAGAGTCTTGTTCGTTTTGATGTGTTTACAAAAGAACTCGCAGACCCACATGCTCATATAAAGTTATTTAACAAAGAAAGTACCACGCCTCTGAAAAAAGTAACAAAGATATCAACAGTTTGCGAAGTTGAAGCAAAAAGCCGACAAGCAAGAAATGCTTTTTGGAAATACCTAAATTGCTTTAAATTTACTGCGGCGTAGCTTTCGTTTCGGCTTTAGCAAAAAGGTGTTTTAGTTTCATGAGAAGAATCAAAACATGGTGTTTCTAGGGGACGAGGGGAATGACTCGTCTAAACCTGCGCAGTCAGGTATTCGAAAATTCGATTGTTTTGGATCAACAAATGATTTAATAGCGTTTGAATGTGATACAAAACAATTTGGGCTACACAATTTTTAACCAGGAAACTATTTGAAATCAGAAACAATTTAACTAGATTTACCAAATGATCTAGACCTTATTCAAATAGAATGTAAAATAAATACAAAAGAATTAATAGAAAAACATCATTAACGCAAATAAAAACTTATTACAAAACATACCTAACCCTACTCTAGCTAAATTAGCATATAAACAAACACTAACCTAAGCTAGCTAAGCTAAAAAATGACTACGTTAAATGAATGAAAAACTCAGATTACAACGCATTATCTATTAATTAACACATGCTCATGTAATTGCGTTTTTTCTTTTACACAATTGTTAATAGCTCTTTAAGTTTTTTATTGTTCTATCTATTTTAACCTTTGGTATTCTTGATAGCGTAAATGTTTTAGCCAGCGTTCTGTTGTAACTAAAGATTATTCACTGATTAGCATGTGAAGAACATTTTGTGATATTCCCAAGCAAAATGCATTCAATCTGTATCTATCTGCTTTTGGCTGCGGTGCATGGAGGTCGCAATTGTTGAATGCTGTTTTCGAGACTAGCTTGTGTGCTTTTGACAAAAGTTTAGTTGTGGGTAGCCTATGTTGGATAGCTTTTGGTTTAGTAACCAGTAAATAGAGTTGCATTTTTTTATTGTCTAGCTTAATTGAGAAAAACTTGTGTAAAATGGGCTATTGCTGCAGCTATCGCAGAGAGTGGTCATGGCAGAGTTAACATAAATACTTTTCAAGATGCAGCACACTTTAAGATTAAGATTTTGAACTCTAGGTTTATTAAAAAGAGTTGACATTGGCCGAAAAATTGATCGAACTAAAATAACAGATTAGCAAAATAAAACTTTCCCGAAATAACTGTCTGTCCTGCGCAAACCGAAATTCTATCATGTCAATCAAAATTTCAAATTGCAGCATGACTACCAAAATTTGCTTTTGTTGGAAGTGCCTTTTCAACAAAAGTGCCCTTTTTTTAATTTTGCCCCCCTGGCAAAAAAACTCCGGCGCCCCTGATCACAGGCGGTGTGCATATTAAACGTTTGTAAAGCTTTCATGAAATTCAGGTGGCTTTGAATTTCTTATTCAAACTTATAGGCAGTGGTGGATATTCCAATTTAGGGGCCCGAGCAAGAATTTTCAAAAATTCATGTTGTCTGAGAAAAAAAAGAGGTCTGATCTGGGCTTGGATATTTTTCTCCCAAAATCAAAGTGTTCTCTAAAAAAAAAAAAAGGTTTCACTCCAAATCGTCCACTGAGCGAATCCAAAACTGTATATGCTGTTTTCGAGGGGGGGGCCCCCAAAAAAAGGGGGGGCCTGAGGCGACTGCCTCATTCGCCTCACCCAATATCCACCACTGCTTATAGGATTGAATCTTGTTTTGGTCAACATTAAACCTCTTGAATTTTATTTGATTTGACTTTGCAGTTTCTGTAATATACATATACATGTCAAATGATGTCAAATTTTTGAAACACCGTAGTTTAGTCATAGTTTAAAATCTATCCTTGACATGAAAACCTCCGTTTGAAACTTTTAAATTGTAATTCACAATAAACTAAAAATCGCTAATGAATTCTGATCAAGCAAACACTAAAGCAAACTGATAACTCAAGGTCGTTAATGTTTCAATCTAATAAACTGATAGAAAGAAACTTTTTTATGACCTAATAAAATACTTATAATTTCACGTAAATTTCCGATAAATAAATTTTTAGGAACTTTTTCCATAATATTTTTTTGTACATGTTTAAAGAAATCGTTTTTAAAGTGTTTTTACACCCAAAAAATAACATTTTTCGATTTATGTTGTTGCATAAAAATATTTTGCTATTGATTAATATTTGAAAATCGTATTGGCAAACCTATTAAAAATATTTGCTATACGTATAACTCCGGTTAGTGAAAAATTATTCACTTTTCAACATAATTTTTAAACTATTATATTTAACTGTTGATACCGTATATTATTTTTATTAGAAATTTGGAACAAATCAACCCGTGAAACGTGTCCTGAAAACTGTAAGTAAGCTTTATCGTTGTTTGCAAATAAACTTCGCCAATCTTCGTTTTTGAGACATAACAAAATTTAATGACAAATCAATATTTTCTAGTTACAAAATAACAAAAAGTAAGTTCATATTTAAGGCTTTTTATCACAGTCATTAGAAAGAAAGAACAAAATAATAAAAAAATCTAAAAATTGTGTAATACATTCGGCATAGAAAAGCATAATTAGTTCAAAACCATCTTTCCAAAGCAGCAGCGTGTAAACCTCGAACAGAAATTTTATGCAAATACTAAACAGATACTTTTAGGAAATGAAGACCAGTTTTTGAAAACTTAATGTTGTGGCTTTAGAACAAATAAATAAAACGAAAAATCACCCACAAAAAAATATAAATATTTTCAATATAATAATTTTGGAACCAATTATGCATTGTTGATTTTGTGTCGTCCTATAAAGCCAAGTCAACAAGCAAACTTTGGTTTCAAAATATCTAATTTAGCAAAAGTTGATCGTCTCTAATAGAGTTAGATATTTCTTAGAATTCTATCTACTAGCTGTTGTGATGGCGACCTTACCGACTTTCAGGTTTGCAAAAGATTTTGCTAATAATCTTACTTTGAAATAAAGCATGGCACGTAATAAAAGAGAAGCCAACACGCTATGAAAATACTACATAGAGTTAACATCCTGTGAATTGTAGTATTCTTTACTGCAGTGGTTCTCAACGTTTTCGCTGTATTCCTCCCTTGCAAATCTCAGATACTGTTATTTCCGCCCCACCGTAAATCACAAAAAAGAATAATGAAATAACATATTCGTTGAAGTAAAAAACACTCTTTGATCTAAAAAAACACAAATTTATATAAGCACAAATGTTCATTTATTCACTTGAAACTGCCAAAACAATGTCCAGATACCAAGAAACAAAGGAAGTTAGCTTTGTTCTAAGATCACCTCGGTCACAAATATTGAGACGAACTCTTTTTTCACTTAAAATGTCTGTAACTGGACTGAAGGCACTTTTAACCAGGGTGTCGAACCGGACCCGAACCGGATCCGTAAACCCGTATTAACCGTTATTATTTTTTGAACCCGAACCGGAACTGAACCCGAAAAAATAAAATTTGCTGAACCTGAACTGGAACTGAACCCCTAAAAATAAAATTTGCTGAACCTGAACCGGAGCTGAACCCGTAGAAAAAAAAATTGCTGAACCCGAACCTGAACCGGAACTTTATTTTAAATGGATCCGGTTCGACCGTTTCATGCTCAAATTTTAATTTTAAAGTTATTTGTAGAAGAATCAGAATCACATTTTGTTTTTGAAGTTGCCGCAATTTTTTTGGTCACGATACTTGTTGTGTGGCAATACAGAAACGTTATAAACGACTTTTTCAGGCGAGAAGTTAAAGCAAAAACATGTCACTTGCTAGATAAAGAAAGCGAAATTTTAAATATATGCTAAAGCAGTTGTTCTTAAGCTTTTTACAGTGCCATACTTTTAAAAAAATACATATTACTATAGAGACGTAGCAAACATAGTGAAACTATCGTAGGTGAAGCAAAATTATTTGACGCCATTAAAAAATCAAAGCTGCACAGTGCAGGCTGTTGGGGAGCCACTCGACTGAAATTTAGTTGCGTGGAGAAGTTTAATAAAAAAGCAGTGTAAACTTATCGAATGATTCGAATTCAGTGTAACTTATAGTTGCCTCAAATGGTTTTCGCTAGCATGATGGTATCCCTAACAGTCGAGATTGAGTAAAAAATAATGTTGAGCAAGCAATGCAAGCAATGCAATAAAGTTAATTAATTTTTGATTTTTCAAAAAAACAAAATTTTTTAAAGAAAATTTGTTGAGATTAGGAAGAGAAGCTATTAACCTTCGCCTTGTAGCGTGAAGTTTAAGTAATATTTTGTAAGCTAACTGCTTTTCTCTTATTTCTCAGCTTCTTATTAGGCTCAAATTTGCATGTTAAAATCTAAAAAGGCCTTCACTTTTGCAGTAAGGTTGATTCGGGATGAGCTGTTCATAGTTTTTAGGTTTATTTAAAAATACTATAGCAGTGAAAATTGGATTACATAAATTTTTCATTTGCATCAATGTTTGCTTCAACTTTACGTCAAAAATTTATCTCTTAAAATTGTTTAGTGAAGATTTGGCTGACTCAAACTTTTTTATTGCCTGAATACATGTATTTCGTCATAAACGTTTTGATAAAGTAACTCGTGCGTAAAAACCTCTTGGGAGTTTTTGTCTGAAATGTGCTTCTAAAATTTTCTACTGAAGAGATAAAGGTTGAGTTGTTTGTCAGTATGGAGATTGCAATTCATAATAGTTACGATTTTTACTTTTTAACTTTGCATTGATTAGATAACGCCAGAATTTATTTTAATTCATTTGTATTTCTTTTAGTCTTTCGTTTATTAAAACTTCTTCAGATACCATAAATAAAACCCAAAAACAGATGATGATTAAGCGCAAAAATTTTTTTACCATTAAAAAATATTCGTCTTCAATAACAAACATTTTTTTGTTTGACTGTCATCGGTTTTTGTTTTTTATTTATAGTATCTAAAGAAGTTTTAATAAACAAAAGTTTATAAAATTGGATGATATTTAACTAGAATTTTTGCATTAATAATAGCTGTTTTTAATTGCAAAACCACCAACCTTTTACTTTATTGATAAAATTTGATGTAGGGGATTCAATAATTTTTTCGTTGTGAAAGCTTTTTCTTTAATATTGCCACGATACTGCGCCACAGTTGAACGCCGGTTATCCGAACGCTAAGGTGGTTACAACGCCATAGCATGGTGTGAACGACAGAGTGTCATTCAACGCAGCTTCTGCTTCTAAAAAGGATGAAAAACTTGGCAGCGACGAAAAGAGTGGTAAACTTAAAACCAAACTAAATAAGTGATTGTTCGATTATCCGAAAAAAACAGTTATCCGAACCACGCCTGGTTTTAATTAGTTTAGATAATCGGCATTCTACTGTATATTTAAATCAGCTCTTACGGAACTTGCGAAACAACCTTACCAATTCAACTTCTTATTTGGGTTTATTTCCGTATAACAAAACAGGTTTACTTTTTGTGGTATAATTTCATAGTAGACATATGCTAAATGTTTAATATAATAGGCCTACTACGCATAATTTTTTTCAGTTTTTTTACTGATATTCTATATTAAATCTGGTAATTTATGTTAATATTAAAAAAGATGCCGCGCACGCAATTGAGTAATATTCGAAAGTTTTTCATTTATAAAATATCGACCGATTCATCTGTGTGTCAAATTGATGACTGTGGCACAGCTCTTCGTGGAAACCACGCATCTAATTTACAAAGACACGTAAAAAGATTTCATCAGGAGTGCTTTAAAAAATACAAAGAAAAATATTTCATTAATCTATCAATAAAATCTAAGAAAATACATAAAAATGCTAATGAATCTTTGTCTGAAAATGCTTTATCTTGTTGTCAAACAACTTTGGATAAAAAACTCTTTAAAACAGTTCGAGTAAAAATCGTTGCTCATTTATTAAGAACTGCTTGCTTGGAAATGGTCACTGTGAATGGAAGACCGTTTAAAATTGTTGAAGATTCAGGGTTTAGAAAACTTTTAAATCCAATTTCGCAAGCGCTCTCCGACAGTGGAAATAAAATTTGCATCAACGCAGAAAATATTCGCGAAGAAGTTGTCATGCTAGCGAGCAAAATCAAAAAAGAAATTAAAGAAGATATTCGTGAAAAGTTTATTTCACTTAAAATAGACATAGCGACACGAATGGACAGGGCTATTTTAGGTATCAACATTCAGCTCATAAAAAATGGAAAGCTTACTCTGAGGACAATAGCGATGAAAGAACTTACCCATCGCCACACGGCTGAATACATTAAAAACACCGTGGCAGATGTTTTCTATAAGTTATGAAATTTGATTATGAAATTATGAAATTATGAAATTATGAAATTATGAAATTATGAAATATGAAATTATGAAATGAGCAATATGAAATTTCTATAAGTCAGATTTATACTGTTACGACTGACAATGGCGCTAACATGCTAAAATCTGTAAAACTACTATCAAATGAGCAACTTAAAGAAAACGCATTTGCTGATGAGGATTCTCCTGGGACAAGCCAAGCTGCTTCATCCAATAGCGATGTTGAAAACGATGTTTACTCTGATGAGGACAGTGAATGCGAGGCGACTGATTCTTCGGCCTTTAATATTGAAATATTGCTTGAAAGTTTAGCAGCGTTTGATTTTGTTGAATCTACTAGCCGCCCAATGCTTCGAGGTCTTCGCTGCGCCGCGCATACCCTACAATTAGCTGTAGACGATGCTTTAAAACAATCTTCTTTAAAAAGCGATATTGTTAAAGCCCGCCATGTGTGTAAAATTTTAAGAAATCCATCTATTATGGTGATTTTGAAAAAATTAAAACGAAAAAAGCCTATTTTGGATTGTGTAACTCGTTGGCATTCTACTTGTGATATGCTCCAGCGACTACTTTCATTAAAAGATTTCTGCCAAGAAATGGCCGTCTCCAATGCTGAACTGCATCTATTGGAGTCACAATGGAATTTGTTTTCCGAAATCGTGACAGCTCTTGAACCAGCCCGAAAAGCCGCCAAGGCTTTACAGCAACAACATCTTACGTTGGGTGACTTTTATGGAATTTGGTTAAGGTGCAAATTAGAAATTTCAAAGGCATCACCAACAGAGTTTTCGCAGTTATTGCTGTCTTCTATAAAAAAACGCGAATTGGCGTTACTGGAAAATGATGTCTTTGTGGCATGCATTTTTCTGGATCCTAGATATAAAGTTTTGTTGAACGAGGAAGAAAAAACATCAGCTATAGCTCATCTTCAAAATACCTGGATTAGCTTGCAAAACCTAAAATCTCAAAGTATAAATTTTACCGATCAAAATCGGCTATCTCCCGATTTACGCAACTCCGGCAACGACGATGATGATTTAGAAGTGATGTTAAAGGCGCATGAATTGGAATCAGCAAAACAAAAGGTATTTATTTTTTTAGCTTTTATTGTATTTACCTAGGCCAAAATTTTGTTTTGTTAAACTAAAGTAAACTCCATAATTTTACGAACTTTGTTCTTCATCTTTTGTTCTTGCTTCAAATTATTTGGCCTGACATTATTGATACACGCAACTAATAATTTAAATAGTAGCATTTTTATTTTCAAAGAATTATTTTTGATTTCTTTGGCAGGATCAACATAGTGCTACAGTCGTTTTTTGAATAAATTTTCTTAAATTTGGTTTCGCTTAGTTTACTTATACGACCTCTTTATCGTTGTGGCGACTTTGTGACCAATCGCATACTCGTACCAGCTCAAAAAATTGGGGAGGGCAATAAAGTTTTGCCCGAATTTTGTGACATTTGCCCGAATCCTGATTTTCTAGTAAATTGTCTGAGATTCTCGGAAAAAGACCAAATTTCGTCCTAAAATCATGGTGTTCTCCAAAAAAAAGGTCTTCACTTGAAATCAGTCTCATCTTTCTCACTTTTTGTCCCAAAATCAAAATGTTTTCAAAAAAAAAAAGCTCTTCAGCAAAATTTGGTAGTATTTTTTCGTTGCCCAAAAATTCTGGTTTTGCCCAAATATTTTCTTGTCACTGCCCGAAAAATAATCTTGGAAAGTTGAGGGGGCAATTGCCCTCTTCCTCCCCGCCAGGTACGGCTATGACCAAGTAGAATGACGGCAGTGTGGTCGAGTGGTTAAAGCGCCGTACTTATGATCAACAAGATCTCGGTTTAAAACCTACTCGCGCCATTCTGTTGTGCCTTTGGGAAAAACACTTTACGGCACTTTCCCCTACTTGGTGGTCTTGGCAAGCAGTTCTAAATTACAGTCATGTCTCTATTAAATTACAAGCGGACAGCAATATCTTGGCATCTCCAGAAGCAGGTCGGGAAAATTGCCTATCCTATGTATTAGCGCCTCCGTCGCTTTCCTGCGAGTCAGGAGGATAAATATGGAGATGAAATAAAAAAGAATGGAAGATCTTTTGCTGTATGATTTTATGCAAAATGACTAAAATTCGGTTTAATGAACATTTGTTGTAGACCTACTGTATTATCTCATTTATGGTTTATAAAATTATGAAAAGAACTAATTTTCCTGAAGCAAGTTTTAAACTTTACAGGTTGCAAAGTGCTCTTTAGACATTAGCAACGACTTAAAGGCTTTTCAACAAGAGCCACGGATAAAGAAAGATCAAAACATTTTGAAGTATTGGAGAAGCCAAAAGAACCAATTTCCAAAGTTGTACATACTTGCTTCCTTATTATTCGGAGTGCCAGCCACACAAGTTAGCGTGGAAAGAGCGTTCTCCAGCTTAAAATTTATTTTGTCTCCACAACGCTCAAGAATGGACTCGAATATGCTCGAAAACGTATTGCTTGTACGAAGCAACTACTTATTTAGGTTGGAACAAGACTCCACAGATGAAATATAAACCTTAATTTAATGTTAAATTTTTCGTTCATATTGTCCATTTTTTTTTAATGTTCAATGGTAAAGAAAATATATTGTTATACTTTAAATCGTTTACGGAGTAGGAAAAATTGTCAAGTTCGATTAACCTTTGTCAAAGCATTACTTTATTTAACAGATGTGTTTTAACTAAACTTTAAGTAGGTATCGTTAAATTAATGCTACAAAATAATGTTTAAATATTTGTAATGTTATTAAAAATTAATTAAGTTTGGTAAGCATTTTACCTGAAGTAACGTAAATCTTAACATTTAAAAAAAATAAAAGTTCTACCAGAAAGGTTGTTTTGAGTTTGTTTGCTATTTTTAATGTTAATCTCGTATATTTTAACTAGTTTTAATAATGTTAAATCCACGTTGATTGTTGGTAATTATTTACTAAACAAAAAATGGTTTTCAGCATTTCTTTAGGGGGCAATTAAATTGATTTGATGTATGATATTGTCGGATTTATTAATTTGCAGATTCAATGTTGAAATGTATGGTAAAATAACCAATACTCGAACCTGTATGTAAACAACGTTTATCTAGCGTGCTTTTTCATTTATCAAGTATTACGTTAAAATTAAATTTTTGTTAACTTTCAGGCCTACCAAAATTGTAGCAACAGGACAAATAACTTTTAATGCATGAACCACGTATTTGCTGGTTCATTACAAAAGTTTTGCGTCAGTTATCTTTATGTAGAATGCAACCGAGAAACTATAAGCAAATTACATATATGTATAAGTTACCCCTGCAAACAAAATTTAGTAGCACAATCTGACTTTGAGTTAAAACTAAATAGTTTTGGTCGCCAATAGTTAGACAGCTTGGCAAACAAAACATTATGGAGGAGCCAGAGTATTTTTCTGCCAATATCAAGCTAGTGTTTATCGAAAAAGTCTTTAATCAAATGTTGAGAAACAATTTTGCTGGTTTTACGAATTGAGAAATGATTGTCTCCCGTAAATTTGAATTTGCTTGAATTTAAGACTTTTTAAACAATTGGACCCATACCTAATTTTTACCCTTTCGTCGCTATACACTTATTAAAATAAAGAGCAGCAAGTTCTTAGTACCAGTTTGTAAGCAAGCAGTGATCAATATACAAAATTGCAAAGCTTGATTTCAGTTATTTTAAGAAAAAAAAAATCTTATACAACAAACTGATTTAATTTTTAATTTATTTCTAGTTGTAATTATTAAATTAAATGTTACCGTTTGAAGTTGCCACAATTTGTTTGAGCACTTGTGTGCCAATAAAGAAACGTCATAAACGACTTTATCAGCCGAGAAATGAAGAAAAAATATGTTCACTAGATATATGAACGTGCGCCAGGAGAACCAAAAGGGGGACACGCTTTTTTAAATTTCAAATTTTACAAAAAAATACATAAATATGCATTAAAAACTTCTAAAAGTTAAGGCTCGTTTCCACTACGAGCGTGGAATAGAGCATTCTTTGTTTGTTTTGATCATCTTTCCGCGCTTAAAATCTAAGTGAAGCAAATAAAGTCAATAAATCAAGTAAAGAGTACAGTGGCGAACAAAAAAAGTAAGACTTTTTTATTTTTTAAGATTTTTTAAAAATATCATTGTTAAAATTGAATTATATTAATATATATCAAGTAATATATCATTAAAAGAGCACAAAAAATTATATTAAATCCAATGTTAATTTATTTTTTTTTAGAAATATAATTCAATTGCAACTAACTTATTTTTAAAAAATTTAATAAAATAAAATATCTTACTTTTTTGCTCGCCACTGTACTCCATTCCACGCTCATAGTGGGAAAAGAGCCTTTATGCGTCAATTTTTTATTATTATAAACTTGAATGACTAAATGTTAAACGAAATATTTTTTGTTTTATTAATTTTTTTTACTTCTTTCCGCGTTTAAAGGCAAAACGAAGCAAAAAAATCATTAAAAGAGACAAAGAATACTCCAATCTACGCTCGTAGTAGAAATGAACCTTAATGACGTTTCATAACTAGTAAACCTTCTGCGTGAGGGCCGCCACTAAAAAATTATCAAAAAATTCTTAGACAGGTGTATCAGCGGGTAGTCGAAGAAAGATCTACATGTATATAAACTCATTTAAACGCAATCTATAAGAAAGTTTTGAGATCGCAAAAGAACAAAAAACTTCCGTTTCCGCTTTTGGCGCTCGCAAGATCATTACTATAAATTTATTGGTAAGACTTGGTTTTTACAACCAAGACCCATGCCGGTGAATTAGTTTAATTTAATTTTTTTAAAACTTGTACCAGAATTTTTTTAAAAACCCTTTTTAAGAATATTTTTTGTGTTTCCGACTGTTTGCCATCACTCCTCCAGGAAGCGCGTCTGCGGACGCCCATGATAACATCAGGTAAGAAATTGTGTTTACAGTCTAACGCTTGTAAGAAATAGATAAAAAATATATATTCCGAACCCGAACCGGAGCTGAACCGGAACTGAACCCCTAAAAAAAGAAATTGTTGAACCTGAACCGGAACTAAACCCGAAATAAAATTTTTTGCTGCACCCGAACCGGAACTGAACCCGAAAAAAAATTTTTTGCTGAACCTGAACCGGATCTGAACCTTTAAAAATAAAATTTGCCGAACCTGAACCGGAACGTTATTTTAAACGGTTCGATTCCCTGCTTTTAACCATGTAGGTTGTAGGAAAAGGCAAAAGAAATTGTTGTGCCTTTATTGCTACTTTATTGTATTTTGACACAATGTGCTGATCCAACCACATTAACTGTTGTTTGGAAGCAAATACTGCTTTAACATTCTCATTATTTTGAAGATCCATCAATTGATCCACATCACTGCAGTTCATACCAGGGTTGGCAAAATTCTGGGTTTTTTTTAATTTTTATATTTTATTGGGACTTAAATTTTTTGAGACATTTTACTATTTAAAAAGAAGCTGTAAAAGCGACTAATCAAGTGAGGAATGGTACGTAAATTTAAACAAATATTAATGATAATTACAAATAAACTGATATGATTACTTTTTGACATACTGACATGGCCATTAGCTATAGCCTATATAACAAACAACTATTACCAGTAAATTCATCAAAGTTGCATTTAGATTTGTCCCATCAAATTGTATTGAACATTTATAATTCTTATTGTACTGTATATTGAGAAATGGGCATGGTGCACACCAGTTTTTGCCACATGTATTTAAGAATGATTATAATCAAAGAGCATAGGTAGCTTGATGCCTTTGGATCAGCGTTAAGTTAGGGGAGCAAAGTAAACGCACTAGTGTTACACGAGAGTAGTCGAAACAGCAACCTACAACATTGGCCATTGCAGTTCAGTATAGCACCAGACACTATAGGCATTGGATGTTTGTTTACTGCGTGTGTCTGTGGAGCAAGCAAGAGATATCTTGTTCACTACTCACTAAACATACTCTATTTAGTGATTCATATTTCTATTTAGTGGCAGGAATGAAAAATATAACATCATTATAGTTATTGGAAAAAATTCAAATAGCTTCTACTTAAATATTATTTTAAGAAATTAATTGCAGAAGGCAGCCATTAGATGCTTTGATTAAAACAAAATGCTTTTTTTAGCATAACTGGGTTAGATCAAGAGTAAAGTGGTTGTATATTTTTCGTAAAGTTCTTGGATATGCAATCCTTACTAATTGTTACAAAAATATAAAGTATATTTTTATAATATCTGTAATAAAAATAAGTATGTCAAAAATATTAGTATATACTACAAAAATATATATATATTTTAGCTGTGCATCATTATCAACAAAAACAAACAGAAAATTAGTAAATTACTGATGCTGCCAGTTATCTTGCAACATCAATAATTATTGTGGTTAACAAGTTCAGTAATTTTACTTCAGCAGGGGGATCTGCTTTGATGATAAACTATGTTTCAAGTGCGTTTGTACATTATAATATTCTATTATGTTTTTGCCAATTGTATATTATAATTTTCTATTTAGGTTTTCAGAAGATAGTTTAAAGCAGGGGTGTGCAACCCACGGCCCGCGGGCCACAATCCGGCCCTCCAGGCCAGTCAATGTGGCCCTCGACGATGGCAGGACAAAAAAATTTTTTTTTTAAAAATCGATTTATTTAGCTATTTGTACCGTCTATATGGCTTTACGTAAAAATCCGATTCTTTTCATAGCCGAATCAACCACACAAGGGGTCAAGGACGTTGTGTTGTAACTTTCTAGCCTCTATCACGAATGTCAAACGCACGCTGAGCTGTCGCATGCGCGTGTGCTTGCACGAAATCGTCTCGCATTGGAATGTGCATGCGCGAGCGCACGCACGTTTCAGATATTTAAAACCACATTTTCAATACCGCATTTCTCAGACCTCGTGTATAACTCGCAGCATTGATTTTTGCCTAAAAATCAGTTCAAAATTTTGCGCGTTAAAGTTGAATAAATACGGTATATCCATTGAGGATTACAGGTAAGTTTTTTAGTAACATTCAGTAGCTCAATTGTAATATTTCACGGCACTGGATATTTTGAATTGTATTTGAATTGCAAAGTGTACTTGCAGGCATTTAAAATTAATAGCACTCTGGGCAATAATACCAGTGCTTGTCGGACAATAGCTACCATGTGGTTATTGTTCAGCCATCCAGTGGCAAGAACAAGCTGTTTTAAACTTAATTATCTTTTAACAATTTTATTTTTCCAGTTGTATGCTGGTAATCATGTCTGCAACTAAAAAACGGAAAATTGATGATGAGAGAAGAATATTCAACAAGGATTGGAGCAGCAAATATTTCGTTATTCAGCACAACCAAGGGACTGTATGTGTAATCTGCCAAACTACAATAGCTGTAATGAAGGAATATAACATTAAACGTCATTATACAACAAAACATTCAACCATGTATGATGCAGTGGAAGGTCAGGATCGTATGAACAAGCTAGAAGAGATGATCAAGGCACTTAAAAAACAACAAGGAATATTAACTCATTTTACTAGTCATAAGAAAGACCCTGAACTTGTTACAAAGCTGAGCTTTAAAATCTGTGAAGCAATTGCAGAAAAAGGGAAATCTTTCAGTGATGGGGAATTTATAAAAAGTTGCTTGGGCATATTTTCTGATTTTGTATGTCCTGAAAAGAAACATTTAATTCAGCAAACTAGTCTTTCCCGTTTTACTGTGTCGCGCAGAATAGATCAACTTGCAGAGAATATCCAAGAGACTTTAAAAGAGAGGATTAATAACTGTGCAACATACAGTTTGGCTCTTGATGAATGCAAAGATATTAGTGACACTGCACAATTGGCTGTGTTTGTAAGAGGAGTCACAGACACTTTTGAAATCACTGAAGAATTTTTGGATATGGCCAGCATGTCTTCAACAACAACTGGGCAAGACATTAGTGATCAAGTGTTACAGTTAATGAATAAGTTTGAACTTGACCCTGGTAAACTGTGTGGCTTAACCACTGATGGGGCCCCATCAATGACTGGCAAAAGAAATGGGTTTACTAAGAAATTGTTGGACAGCATTGGCTCACAGGGAGTTGTTGTGAATCACTGTATTATTCACCAACAAAACTTGTGTGCTAAAGTACTCGGGTTTGCTGATGTAATGAAAGATGTGGTCACATGTGTGAATTACATCCGTTCTCGAGGCCTAAATCATCGGCAATTTAAGGCGTTTTTAGAAGGACTTCACTCTGATTATCCTGATGTTGTGTACTTCTCAGCAGTGCGTTGGCTCAGTAGAGCTGCTACTTTGAAAAGATTTTGGAATCTAAGAACAGAAATTCAGTCATTCATGACAAGCAAGCAACAAGATGTTGGATTTTTGAGTAATGATGATTGGCTAAATGACATTGCTTTTCTAACAGACATCACACAACATCTGTCAGATTTAAATGTTAAACTTCAAGGCAAAAGTCAGCTGGTGAACAAGATGTATGAACATATTTGTTCCTTTGAAAAAAAACTAAAACTTTTTCACAGTCAGCTTTGTAGAGGAGCACTCACCCATTTTCCATGTCTAGCTGAGAGAAAAGAACACATACCAGACTTAGAGTGTTCCAAATATGCTGAAAACATTAGCAAGTTGTGTGATGAGTTTGGAAACAGATTCAATGATTTAAGGAAGTGTGAAATGGAGTTCAAGCTCTTTTCTCAGCCATTTGATGTGACACCTGATGATGTTCCAGACTGCTATCAAATGGAAGTAATTGATTTGCAGTCTGACATGGACTTGAATAGAGCATATGACAGTAATGATGTGGTGACTTTCTACAAAAAACATGTGTGTGGAAAGCATCCCAATTTAGAGAAACATGCCAAGATAATGATATCACTTTTTGGCAGCACATATTCTTGTGAGCAGTTTTTCTCTAGAATGAAATTAACAAAATGCAAAAACAGAAGTCAGCTCACAAATGAGCACATGACTAGTCAGCTTCGAGTTGCCAGTACATCAGTCAGAGCAGACATAGATGAAATGTGCAAAAACAGGCAATATCAAGTGTCTCATTAATAAAACCAGCATTAATTGTTTTTGTTGTTGTTGAATCAAATGTGCTTAAACAGTACCAAGAATCCCATTAATAAAACCAACATTAACTGTATGTGATGCTATATAATAATTTTTAACACAATACACGGGTTGTGTTTTGCATTTTATAATTTTATACATATTTGACGGTGACTGGCCCTCGACGTTGTTAAAATTTTCGAAAGTGGCCCCCCAGTGAAAAAGGTTGCACACCCCTGGTTTAAAGTTACTTGATAAATATAATCTAGATGAAGTATTTCACTATTGTTCAATTTATATTTTGTTTAAATCTTTCAAATAATTAAAATTAATTAAGAATGCCTATGGAAAGTGGAAAAAAGAAAGGAATAGAATGAGAGCATGTATCTAAAATTGAAGACAGCATTACAGTATCATGTCATTATTGCCATGAATCAATTAGTAAGAAAAGAGAAAGTAAGAAAAAAGAATATCTAGAAAAAGTAAAGAGGATGTTTTAGACATGTCAAAACTGTCAAGCAGAAATAACATCAGTGTCCCTATTAATCTAAATGTTAGTGATGTTTTTATCCCCATGACTTCACCTAAACCAATTATAGGTTAAATAGGAACATTTATTATAACCTACTTATCTAACTAGTGGTAAATGCAGTAAAATGCTTGTTTGATTTTTGTCTAAAATGGAAATAAAATGAAAAATTGAATTGAGGCTATAGTTTTATTTACACTCTCATGACTGACATTAACCTTTAACATACCAAGGCTAGCTCACCAACATTGTTTACCATTATTTTCAATGCTTCAATGGTTTGCTAAGTGTGATGTTCTGAAAACTATTTCAATAACACAACCATTTTTGGACATGGCATAAATATTTATGGTATCAGTATTTGTTTATTTTTTTATTTTCTGAAGAAAAATACAGCCAACCCAAAACATAATATAATGGTGCAACAAAACACTAGCAAAATCGTTACCTAAACTCTTCACCATTACTTAAAATACAATTTTTACAATCAATATATAAAAGCAAGTTTGCAGTAGGTGAAACAGATGGCTCTTTTTAATGTGTCATTGTAACAAACCCTGATTTTTACCCAAAGTGTTATTTTGCCTTTTTTTTTTGTATAATGAGGCCCAGAATATCTAAATTAGAATGATATTCAAAATTGTTTTGATGAATTTGATCTCATTATATTTATCTTATTCAAATTTGTGAAACATACGAACATTAAGAGAAAAATCGCAACTACAGTTAAGGCGAGAACCAAAAAAACTGACCTCTGGGGTCCCTGAGAGACCCTCCTTGGTATTTTAGTGGTTAATTGTGAAGGTCATAATTAACATTTGGTGCATGTTATTCATACGATATGTAAGTACAGTATATACATATGCTTTTCTACTATTGAAAAATAATAAGTTTAGTAATACTATTACTATTAATATAATTGATATAAAATGCTTTTAAATACCTCCAAAAATAAAAAAATTAAAAAAAAAAATTTTTCAATGCCAACCCTGAGTAAAATGCTTGTTTTGATTTTGCATAAAGTGGAAATAAATTGACAAAATGAATTGAGGCTGTAGTTTTATTTCCATTCTCATGACTGACATTATTTATGAAGGTCATATTTATCAATTGGTAGCATGTTATTTATAGGATATGTAAGTATATACAGATATTTTTCTTCTATTATAAGGCAATATGTTTAGTAATACTATTACTATTAATATAATTAATATATAATGCTTTTAAATATATAATTTTATAAAATTTATTTTATAAAAAACCAAACTAAGGCTTTATTAAACTGAAAAGAAACCATTCTAAACAAAGCAAAACAAACATTAGTATAAGGAAATAAAATTACAAATGATTTAACAAAACACGTGCTTTGAAGCGCAACTGAATCATTTTGCAATTACAAACCATTTTTTTACTTTAGTTATTTTTGCGGCGATGCTCGGTTGATTACATTGAACAGTTGAAATTAGATTTGAGTTCGATACTTTATTTGGTATTACATTCTCCCCTCCTTTTATTGTAGACATATTGCTTTGAGTTAATTGTATGAAACAGCTCCGTATCTATCCACTGCTTTTCTTATACGAGTAGATCTTCTTGGCACTGGAGTAACATCAGAATTAATATTTGGTGACTCTTCTTTAATAATTTTCTCTTGGTCTTGGCGTTCAATACTTTCATTTTGCATATTCGAACCATTACCAACATCACTTAAATTAACATTTACATTTTCCGATTCTTCGTTTTTATTGTCAATATTAACGATATCATTACTCTCAGCACTAGTACACGGCGCCACGTCTTTCAATGAAACAGTTGTTTCTCTCACATTTGGTAATCTCACAATTGCATAGTTTGAGGTGGCATGCAGGAGATCTACTTTATCCACTACAGGGTTGTATTTACTGGTGCGAATATGGCGCTTCAAATACACCGGTCCTGGTGAGCTTAACCAAGTTGGTACTGACGTTCCAAAAGTTGATCGACGTTTAAACGAAAACATTCGCTCGTGGGGCATTTTATTAGTTGCAGTACATAGCAATGAACGTACAAAATGAAAAGCATCTGGTAAAACAAGTTGCCAATGACAAACATCTAAACATCGATATTTTAAAGCAGACTTTATGGCCGACCAAATAATACCATTATAATGTTCACACTGGCCAGTACCCGGAACATTATAGACTGAAGTTCTGCTACACGCTACACCACGTTTTTGCAAATAAATTAGAAGTTCCTGCGAGATAAAAGCGGTACCCCTATCAGAATGAATATAAGCAGGCATACCAAACATTACAAACACTTGGTTTAAACAAGATATAACTGTTTTCGCGTTAACATTAGGGCAAGCAAAGCCAAACGGAAATCGAGAATACTCATCAATAATAGTCAATAGATAACGGTTTTTGGATGAAGACGGCAAAGGACCTTTAAAATCTAAGGAAAGCCTTTCGAAAGGCTGGGTTGCTTTAATTATGTGTGCCACTTGAGGTTTATAAAAATTGGGTCTTAATTTAGAGCAAACTTTACACTTTGCAACAACATTACGAACTTCGTTAACGGAATACGGTAAATTTTTTACGTGAATAAAATGATGCAAACGTGTAACGCCCGGATGACACAACGACTCGTGCAATTTGCGCAGCGTGTAATCGTAAATGCTGGCGCAAAATGCTTCGGAAAGAGCATCGGGAACACAATTCATTATTCCGGATCGATAAATAATATCAAAATCATATTCGCTTAGTTCCATCGGCCATCGCAAAATTTTGTTATTTTTAATTTTGCTATGGTTTTTGGAATTGTACATATATGCTACGGATTGTTGGTCAGTAATTACTGTAAAATGTCGACCGCATAAAAATTCTGTCCATTTACGAATTGCTTCCACAATAGCTGTAGCTTCTTTTTCCACACTGGAATGGTGCCGTTCATTTTTGGTAGCATTCTAGAAAAAAAAGCGACTGGTCGGTCATGTTGATTTAATGATGTAGATATGGCATTGTCTGACGCATCAGTTTCCGCAAGAAAAGGCACATTTTCATCAATAATTTGAAGAGCTGCTGAAACTAATTTATTTTTAAGTGACTTAAAAGCATTCAGAGCTTTTTCACCCATAGGAAATTGTTTTTCTAATATCAAAGGTCTTACTTTTTCCAAAAATTGCGGCAACCATTGCGCATAATACGAAAAATATCAATTGCTTGTTGTAGCTCTTTTTTATTTGTTGGGTTTGGCAAATTAGTTATCAGTTTCACTCGCTCCGGATCTAGGCGCATGATTCCATCGAATATATAATATCCAAGCAATTTCAACGTTCTTGTAGCAAAGACGCACTTATTTTCATTCAGAGTTAAATTACAATCAGAAGCAGCTTTTAAAAATTGTTTTAAATTCTTGTCATGTTCTTCTCTTGTTTTACCACAAACTGTTATATCGTCAAGGTATGCAAATGTCCCCTCACAATTATAGTCAGATATTATTTGATTTACCACTCTTTGAAAACATGGGACGGTATTCTTTAAATTAAAAGGGATGCGCTTGAATTGATATAATTGTTCGATGGCCTCAAACCCGGTGTAAATTCATTCCTTAGGTGTCAACGAAACTTGATAATAAGCGCTTTGAAGGTCTAGTTTCGAAAACCATGTATAACGTGATACCTTCCTTAAAACCCTCTGCATTGTTGGAAGCGGATAGACATCCACACGAGTAAACTTGTTAATTGTTTGACTATAATCAACACACATACGTTTTTTATGATTTTCGCTTTTCGTTACCACAACTTGAGCCCTCCATGGTGAGTTAGTTACTTGGTTCAATAATATCAACAGCAAGTAATCTTAACATTTCACTACTAATAAAACTCAAGTCCGTACTTGAATAGCTGCGCCTTTTGGGTGCTATAGGGCGAATGTTTGGGCTAAGATATTCAAACAAATGCACGGGTTTTATACCTCGAAGCGTACTCAAGGCTTCTAATTTAAATGATAATTCAGGTCCACCAAAATTAATTTTCACGCTTTTATGCAGACTTAAAAATTCACAACCAAGAATAACATCCCACAACAAATTTTCTAACACGAAAAAATTTACGTTATTATAATCTCGTCCTTGAAATTCAACGGAAGTGGAGCACAACCCTTTAGTTTTTATGGCCGAATTTTTCACAGCTAACTCCAATTTCAAAATGTCATTATTTTCCTCGTAATATAATTTAATCCATTGACAAAATTTTGAATCTATATGGTTAAACTTTGCACCAGTATCAATAAGGCAATTAGCTCGTACTCCATTAATCAACATAATAACATTTACCTT
The DNA here is from genome assembly GCA_963680785.1 of Diplosoma virens. Taxonomy (NCBI): domain Eukaryota; kingdom Metazoa; phylum Chordata; class Ascidiacea; order Aplousobranchia; family Didemnidae; genus Diplosoma; species Diplosoma virens. Next base: position 18,765,758 of record OY796882.1, on the reverse strand, counting down.
TTCATGGCCAACCAGGTTATTTAATGCACTGATGTAGGAGTGCTCTTCTTCGTCTTCGCACACTGTCGCAAGTGTCTTCGGGATTTTCTTTACTTTTGATAAACAAACTTTTGTGAAATGGCCCATGCGGTTGCATTTGTAACAAAGGCGTTGGTTCACTAGACAATCAGCACGTTTATGCTAAGAACCACCACAAAACTTGAAACTTTGATATTTAAAGCTGGCGAATCTGCTCCACCTCTTCTCGTTCTCTTTCTGTGGTTGACCAATTTCGTTGTTACCAAATGAGACTGTTGCAATTCTCTCAGCATGTCGAACTTCATAGGATTCAGCATTTTTTTGTGCTTCATGTAAGGACCTTACCTTGTTGAATACATGGTTTAAACGCAATTCGTTATGTTCAAGAAGTCGCCTTATGTATGGTGAACCAAGTCCCGTAATAAATGCATCTCTTATAGCAGCTTCTTTGCATTGCGACGCTGTAACATCTATGAAATTGCAATCATTGCTCAATATCTTCCATCTTTGCAGAAAGTCTTCAAGAGATTCACCTTTGTTTTGTCGGCTTGTATTGAGACGATGTCTGGCATGAATTTCATTCACTGGTTTGACATAAGCACATTCTAGCTTGTTCAAGGCATCTGCTTATGTAGTACATTCGATAAACATTTTGTGTCAATAAAATTAATCAAAAGGTCAAGTTTGTCTCTATCATTTGCTCCTCAATTCTTCTAATGAAACTCTCAAATGTCCTTTTCCAATGAAGCCACTTTCTAGGACCTTCTTCCGAATTAGCATCGGTATCAAATATCTGAGGCCTAAGACACTTATCCATTTTTCAGTTTAATAAATTGTTATAAGATTTATTTCATAAAAAACCAAACTAAGGTTTTATTAAACTGAAAAGAAACCATTCTAAACAAAACAAAACAAACATTAATATAACAAAGTAAAATTACAAATGGTTTAACATAACACGTGCTTTGAAGCGCAACTGAATCATTTTGCAATTACAAACCATTTTATTACTTTAGTTATTTTTGCGGCGATGCTCGGCTGATTACATGGAACAGTTGAAATTAGATTTGAGTTCGATATTTTATTTGGTATTACACTTAAAAAATAAAAAATTTAAAATACCCACTTGAGGCAAAGTTTTATTGGGCTCGTTTTTAATGCCAACTCTGAGTAAAATGCTTGTTTTGATTTTTATGTAAAATGGAAATAAATTGACGAATTGAATTGAGGCTGTAGTTTTATCTCCACTCTCATGACTGACATTATTTATGAAGGTCATATTTATCAATTGGCAGCATGTGTAGCATGTTATTCATGGGATATGTAAGTATATACAGATATTTTTCCACTATTACAAAATAATATGTTCAATGATACTAATTACTATTAATATAACTGATATGAAATGCTTTTAAATACTTCAAAAAATAAAAAATTAAAAAAAACCCAAAAAAACCCACTTGAGACAAGGTTTTATTGGGCTGGTTTTTAATGCCAACCCTGAGTAAAATGCTTGTTTTGATTTTTGTGTAAAATGGAAATAAATTGAAGAATTGAATTGAAGCTGTAGTTTTATCTCCACTCTCATGACTGACATTATTTATGAAGGTCATATTTATCAATTGGTAGCATGTTATTCATAGGATATGTAAGTATATACAGATATTTTTCCACTATTACGAGGTAATATGTTCAGTAATGCTATTTCTATTAATATAATTGATATATAATGCTTTTAAATACCTTAAAAAATAAAAAAATTTGAAAAACTTGAAAAAACCCACTTGAGGCTGGGTTTTTTCATAAGGCATAAAAAACCCGGCCAATAAAACCCACTTGAGGCTGGGTTTTATTGGGCGGGTTTTTTAATGCCAACCCTGCGACGTTATATATGTAAATATCTTTTGCAGTAGTATTAGCCTGTAATGACTCACAGAACAGCATTTCTTCCCTAAATTGTGAGTCGTATTAAAATCTTTCATATGCAAGAAGAAGAGCCTCACTGTTACAAACAGTTGTTTCATCAAGTGCTAAAGAAAACTTGGTATTTTTGAGAATTCCCACCAATTGTGTTTTGATATCATTTTCAATTGCATCTAAACGACAACAAACTGTATCGTTGCATAGGTGTAAAGCCTCAAGTTCTTGATGAGCTCTGCTGTTGCCTTGCACTGTTCTAAGATATGGCTGCTTTCAGTAACTGCTCACCATCTGTGTGTGGTCGAGATTTTTTGGCAATGAGAAAGCTTAACTCGTAACTAGCCTTCAGCAGTTGTTTTTTTATCATCATGCCCCTTAAACATTTTAATGAAAGATCTTTGTGTCTTCTGCATACTGTCTTTTAGGCGTTTAAAATATTCTAATGATTTGACTGCATGTTCAGGATGTACATTTTTAAGGTGCTCTGCCAATTTTCCTGGTCTCATTGAATCATTGCATAGGAAGTTGTTGCATAACAAACAAAATGGTTTGCCTTCATTTCTGTGCTCCTCAGTGAAACCGAATTTTAAATAATCTGTTGAATATTGTTGAACTTTGCTTACGCATTTTCTTTCACTGTCACTTTTTCTCTTTGGCATTTGAATAAATTTTGAGTAGCACTAACCACTAATCAAAACTAATATGTTTATAAAGTACCTGTAACAAAACTGTTTGATTTGTTATTTATTTTGACTTATTAATAACATTGCTGCCAGCGTAAGGACTACGGTTAGTAATCAGACTTGAGCAAAAGGTTTAAAGCTTAAAACCTCTTTAATCAACAAAATCAACTAAATTTAAACATCAACTTAACAACACGAATTAACGATATCACGTCGCTTCGCTGACTACTACAAGTCTGAATCTCGAAACACTAATTTTCAATCGCCACACAGGCTAACACGACCAACACTAACCAACTGACCACTTTGCTCTACTAACAATTTCTAATAATAATATTTAAATTTTCTGCGTGCTATATATACAGTATATACTCGGTAAAAATTCTGGATAATTTCAAGTCATTCGTGAAACGTCAAAATTATTTAAGAAATGTCAAATTTGATCCAGAACTACCATTGCCAGACAAACACAATTACATAGCAATGAGAATTTAAAATGAAAGAAAATTTCAAAGATCCTCTGTCAATCACAGTCTACAGTTATTGAGTGTGTGACCTAAATATGTCACAATGAACATTTTAAATAGAAATAGAATTTTACAAGCGCAGTAATAAAATATGGTTTAAATTTTTGTAGAAGTGTGACAGTACCGTATCTAGTCTTTTCCTAAGAGCTATTACGTCATAAGTTATTACGTCAAAATGTTTAGTAAAAGTTTAACAATTGGTCTAATTTTTTTGTGCAGTGCATGTACAGTACACACATACACGTGTGACAGAGCAAAATTCTTATGAGGCAGACAGTCTTGCTCTAATATGCAATTATGCATGTGGAGTATAATGTCATAGATAAATTTGAATAAATTTAATATTTTATTCACATTCCTCCCAAATTCCTCCCTTAACAATTTTTCCTCCCTTCAGGTTACAAATTCGTCCTTGGGGAGCCAAGTGGCTCACTTTGAGAAACACTGCTTTACTGTGTTAGTAATTTCTGAAATTAAATTGTGTTTATTGACAAAGACTTAAAATGCCTTATTGACAATATTTAGTTTCGCTCAAAATCAAAGTTTTCTATTCTTTCAGTTGGCCATTTTTTGTTTGATTTATCTGCGCTCTGGAAGCCACAAATATTACGCTTTCAAAGCCTAAACTTGTCATCAAAAAGAATCTTAAGCTTTATGATTTAAGTTTTTGTCGTTGCTCCAATTAGACATTTTAATGTCTACAACGTACTACAAAATAAAATTTACAAATGTTTTCTTCATTTTGACGTTTTTTATTGACGAGCGTCCGACGTATAGATTTAAAAATGGATTCTACTTCTTGCTATTTTCAAATTTTGTTTAACCAAAAGCTTGTTGTAATGCAATACTATTCTATTTTTATTTCTTTTTTACAAATCACTTTAAATTTTTTTGCAGATAAAAGTGTTCGGAAACTCCTTCGCTCAAACCTTGCAAAAAATTGTGAAAAACCTAGGATAAATTTTTTAAGAGATGATCCTAAAATCAATTATGTTCCTCTCCAGATGACTCAGTACCAAGAAACTATGACAGCACCGGATGGTGGCCATCAACACACAAAGAAAGAAATTCAAAACTTAATCAAAAAACCATCAATGACCGATATTTTGCCCAAAAACTTTTTTACAGAATCTCGAAAGATGGCTGAAAACTCTTCTGATTGTAAAAACGCTCTTACAGACGAAACCAAGGAAAAGTATTTGAACAAATATGGAAATGTTGTAGGTGTCATTGGTCAGGCCGGTGTAGGAAAATCAACTCTTAGTATGATACTGCTTAGTTGTGTCCTTAAAGAAAACTTATACAATGCAGATTACATTTTTTATGTTAAACTGCGAGACCTTAGTGATAATAAAAAACTTACCTTACTTCACTTTCTTTTTAACAATATAACTTCTGTCTTGATAGCAGAAATCAATTGTCCTAAAGATTTTTTGCAACATCTTTCTGTTTCTAATTCGGTTGTTATAATTTTAGACGGTTTTGATGAAATCGAAATGACCAAGTTAGGTTCTTATTCAGATATCAAGTTTAATATGAATGTTGAAGAATTACCTTTACACTTTACTTTAGGTCTTATAAATGGTGAAATTTTGCCAAAAGCAAAAAAAATTATTACTTCTAGACCAAGACAGTTGTTAGACTTACCATCAAAATTAAAACCCATTTTTCTTGTCAACATTCTTGGCATTGATATCCAAGGTCAAGAACAAATATGTGGGGATATCTGTAACAATTACAAAGAAACAGTTTGGAATCATGTTCAAAACCATCCCGAGCTCAACTCGTACTGCTATGTGCCTGTTATGGCAATTCTAATTTTTTACACCATTCGTCAAATGCTTCAGTTCAAAAAACCTAACCAACAAACTCCAACAAATATAACTCAAGTACTAACTAATTACTTGCGTTTGTTTATTGACACTGAACACGTTCGCACCCAATTCAATCTGAAATCATTGTCACGGTTAGCTTATGAGGGGATAAGAAAAAGGAAATTTTACTTTAGTGAAGAGGACTTTCAGAACGCTGAACTGCAAGAAACTGATATTAACACTTTCTTAACTACATTTCATGCTGAAGACAAAACAAATCCTCTTACTATTTTCAAAAAAATTACAAAAAAGCTTAGTTATTTTAGTCACTTGATATGGCAAGAGTTTTTTGCAGCAATCTGGATGATTTTTTTTTTAGATCCTAAAGAATTTATAAAAATTTGCTCTGATCCAAACGAAATTGAATTAAGCAGCAGCGAATTTGAGGTTGTAACTAAATTCTTGTTTGGTTTGTGTAACGAACACACTGTAGCAATCTTACAAACGATTGATAAAAATCAATTTACTTCACCAACGCAAACCGTAAGCTTTTTAAAAGAATATCTGCGTTCTTCTCTGCCAAAATCAAATATATCTTTCAATTTTATTTCTGTTTTGGATTTTTCATTTTGGCTGTACGAATTAAATGACAAAGAATTAACAAGGGAAGTTTCAAATTATTTACCGAATTCTTTAGTAATGGAGGGTGATATATTTCCAAACAACGTATTGCCGTTGTGTGACTTGATTCGGGAAAGACAACTTGGTTTGGCAATCGACATTGAGGAGTATGCTTACTTCCAAAAAAATGCGCTTCTACTGTTTCTTAAAGAAATGAAGCAAATAATTGCCGTATCGCTACACATAATAGTTAGAAGCTTATTTATTCTACACTTTACCTACTTATTGCTGGAACTTCCTTTTAAGTTGATTATTTTAGAGCAGGGATGGCCAACCTTTTGTTTCCCATGCACCAAATTTTTTGCTTCTAATACAGATGCGCCACACAAGCTTTAACTCAATTTGTTATTCAAGTTTAATGTGAATACTTTTCGTTTGGTCTTCATTTGTTTGTTGTAAAAGGAGCGGAAGCAATTGGTTTTGCCAATAAACTTTTGAAGACCAAAAAAATGTCTTCACTTTAAATTTGAATGACATTTGCACATTTCCAATTGCTTCTGCTCCTGACTAGAGTTGAAGTTCTTCACATTAAATCACACTTGTTTTTTTTCGTTGATGTGCTAGTGCGCCATTTGTAATCGTACAAAAGACTGTAGAGTAGCCTAAGCGTGAATCGACAGTTTATCGAAACTGCACAATAGAGGTAGCATGGCTCACAGCCGTCCTCTGATGTTAATAAATTTAATTTAAATGGTATTGATCAAAAAAAAGTACAATTATAAAAACTTTATAGAATTAAATCAAATGTTGTTCGATGAAGTTTCGTTCGATAAACTATCGTAGTATTCTAAATTAAAGATTTCACTTTGACATAAGCATTCTCAACAACCATAAGTTTAAAAAATACTCATTTAATTCTTAAAAAACTCCTAAAATAGCGCAGCTAGTGGACAAAAGCCCCGCCATGAAAGAGTTAAGTAATAAAAACTTTAATTATAAATCCATTTGGAATACATTTTTTTAATTTAAAAAACTAATCTGTTTCTAAATAACAATTTTTTGAGAATCACCAAAGATTTTATTTTTTATTTCATAAAGCCACTATATAATTACTAATGCTGGGATTAGATATGCTCGCTATTGCTTGGTTTATTATTTGCAATGATATTTTTTTTATCACAAAATGATTACAACAAATAGATATGATGTGCTCGTGCTTTTGCATGGTTAAAAATTGGCAATTGTCAAAAAAATGAAACAATTTACAAAGAACTGAATCTCAGCTTTTATTTTACTTCAAATTTACAGTATCTACCACAGATTTCAAAATAAATGGCAAATTTTTTTTTTATTAGAAACATCATAACCTCCGTAAGTTTTAAGATATTCAAATATATGTACTTTGATAACTACACTTGAGTCATTTAAAAGTAGTACTAGAAATATAAAAAAATCATTTAAAAAAAAACAACAAATTTTGATAAAGACAATAAGTGTTTGATGTATTGCACACAGGTTTTGAGACAAATAATTTATGGGTTTGGTCTTGGTCTCAAACTTGTGTTGATAGTCTTGGTTTTATTCTCAAAGTGATGTGGTCTAGCTCTCGTGTTTTTTAAATTGGTCTCGAGATGGGACATTTTTTTATATTTTTTTACTTGATATGACTGTAATGATTTTTGCAATTTGTGTGGAAGTAACATGCAGTAGATCGGCTTTGTTGCAAATTGAAGTCTTAAAGCTAAAAGCCAAATTTTATTAATTATTTAGCTTACCAGCTTTTTCATGTCCATTACAATAATTATATTTGGTGATAGTGTTCATCTTTGATAAACTAATTCGATTTTAAAAAACTTACTGTTACTTTTGGCAAAAAAGAAGTCTGGTAATCTTTTGAAAGTTTGCGCTCATATTCTTACCTGCTCAAGTATTCATATCAAATTAAACCGATGGTTAAAAATAAAGTAATGCGATTACATAAATACTTCTTAAAGCTAGTTTTTTTTATTGGGAAAAGAAGCCCTACAAAAAAACAAAAGAAATAATAAAAAATAACTAGATCTACAGCAACAAGATAGATTATGTAGTTTAATTTAAATGCAGACTATCTTGTATTCGTAGCTCGAAAGAGCAGACTAATTCATTTAAAAATTTTGACTGTTGCAGTTTATCTATAGTAACCCTGGAATTTAATACTCCTGTCAAAGTTGCATTAAAATAAATTGAAATTCTTGTCTTGGACCTTTGATTTTGATGTATGATGTCCAAGCGGAGATGAATCGAGCACAAAATCACAAAATTTCAGAAAATCGGGGCTCAAAATCAACCCGAACTCGTAAGATGAATTCCAATCCCAATTAAAATCCTACAATATTTCGTGCAATGTGGCAGGATTTAAATTTTCACTCTGCATTTGTAGAAATTGTGCCGAAAAACTTAATTTGTCTGCAGAAGCAGATATTAATGCGATGCTGATAAAACTAAATTGCTTTACGACCAGTTTCACTTTTTATTGAGGAATGAAGTAATTAATGTTTAACTGTTGTGGTTAGGAGCGTTGTGTTCAGGTAATTGTTAAAAGTTCAATTCAAAAGATTAACTACTAACCAAAATCTATTTACATTTATTTGCTTATCCAAAAAGAAATAAAAACAACAAAAATATCATTCTATTTTTTATTTTATCCTAATATTTAACATTCTGACTCGCAGGAAAACATCGAGGCGCGCTATACATCGGGCAAGCAGATTATTCCGACCTGCTTTCGGAGATTGGTGTCCGGTTGCACTTTTTAATTTTTATTTTTTTAGAAGAGATATGACGAAATTTAGAACTGCTTGTTAATACCACCAAACAGGTTAAAGCATCTTTCTAAAGGACATAACAGAATGAAAAGAATACAATCACAGCGCCCTTAACCATGGACTTCTAAATAGTAGTATCTGGACTGGAAACCAGATTAGCGCACACACCAACAGTTGGCCCAAGCGAATGTTTGCGATGTCGTTTTGTAACTTTTTACGGCGCGTCATTGCATTAGCATATAGTAGAAAAGTTTACTTTATGTATATTTTTTGCGTAATAATTACAATGCTGGCCGTCATGATTGCAATTCTCGAAAAGGCAAATCTTGTTATAAATATTAATATTTTGAGTACGCTTAGTTATTGTGCAGCTTTGCAAGTCAAAATCGTCAACCGCTTTTTTAGACAATAAAATACTGTAAGATCAAATAAATAATCTAGTGTTAAAGAAACGCTGTATTAATTTATGAAAAATGCATTTAATCGCATAAACATAAAAATAAGTTCAATTAAATTAAAACAAAAAGCAACAGTAATCAATGTTTCTTACACACAAACAATAAGCAAAATCATTTTAAAATATAAAAGCTGAAAAATTAAAACTCAACTAAATTTTGTTTTCTAACAACTTTACAAATTTTTGCAGACGCTTTATTCGCTTCAGTGCCGCTAATTTCTCGTATCAAATTTTTGCACATGCAATTAAAAAATTATGTGTGCAATTCCTTCAAAGATTTTGTGTTCTTTTGCACACATAGGAGTCACAAACCAAGGTGATATGACTGCACCTTTGTAAATGCTAAAGTCACAAGTTCTTTAAAAATCGCCCGTTAATTTTCTTGGCAACTTAAAAAATTATGCTGCAATCCCCCCTCAGAAAGTTCTGCAAAAATTTTCCAGCAGAGACCCCCAAAATGAAGCACCTCGGATTTGGGTTTCCATAACCCTCCGCGATCTGTATCTTTGATGAATTGGTTGGCATTGCCAGGAATGTCATCCGTTGCTTCACTGATACCAGCCATGGTTGCATCTTTGCATTCTGCGCATTTATTTTTGGAGACCACATCATTGTCTGTGGCAAAATATTGAATTGCAGGTCTCCATAGAGTGATTCCGCTTTTGCAATAACTTCATTTTTAACAATTTTTGTTGATTTGGAAACTTGTTTAATATGACTACGGAAATGCAAGAATATTTTACCAACGACAATGTTCGTAATTTTTTATCGCTCTCCAACAATTACCTCATCGAAATGTAGTAATCGTCTTCACTAAGTTGGTGAATTCGGCCGAATTGTCCCTCTAGATAGCGAAAGGCCTTTGTTCTGAAGCGTACCAGTTTATAAGTGCAAAAATATTTTTCTCCCAAAATCGTGGTGATCTCTAAAAAAAAAGGTCTTCACTTCATATACAGTTAGTTATTAACTGTTTTTGGCAAATCAAATCTTTAGCTTTGGCCCGAAGAGGTCCAAAATAATCTATACTCGGCCCCCTGCTCGAAAAGTTTGGGGACCCCTGCTCTACAGTATTGGATTGAATTTTTCCAAGTAGTACATATTTAAAACCACAATGATTAATTAAATATTTCGCCAAATCTGTGATTTCTCGACAAATTTGGTGCAAAGCGAAAAACTTTCTTTGGTCAATCCGGGCACCTGAAAATACAATGATATGTGATTCAAAATATTACAAAGTGCACTCATACGTATTTGTATTGTTAATATCACATATATCAGTATATCATCACATATATGGTGCAAATTGCATCATAGTAATAGGCTATATAAGCGTAAATTAAAAAAAAATTTTCCGAAAAATTTTTAATGGTTATTAACTGATTGCGTTTTGAACTCACCATTGAGTTTTCCCGAAAAAGTAAGATACTTTTCTAACTTGAAAGAATAATTCAATTTCCAGTCGTTGTTAGATTTTACTGGATCGTGAAAAATGTCCCGTTTGTGCTTTCCAATGGGTTGGCGATGATTCGTTTATGATATTCCAAAACTTGGCTTAAAATTCTACGGCAGTTGCGGTTTCTATGAATCCATACTGTTTTAATCTTGTGTGTGTTGATTCATGCAAAACGGACATAGCAAGTTTTACATTTACTTTTTCTATTGTTTTAGGATTTAAAACAGTCTCCGTTAATTTGTGAGCAGTGAGATACTACTATTTAAAAGTCCGTGCCTTACCCACTCGACAACCGGTCAATTAAAACAAAATAATTACAATATATTAAAAAAATTATTTTTATCACAATTTTTAATCAGTTGGTTTACATAACTTTCATTATGAAAAATCTCGTGAAAATAATTAGAAAAACAATTTATGTAACAAAAGTTTTGGCCTCTGGCTTTGTTATTCTTTTAATTTGAAAACCATTATTATTAATTTTATTTGTCTAACTAGGAATGATGGAAATTCCTTGGTTTGTGGTTTTGTTATTTTTCTTAATTCAATTCCGTTTTTTTAAATTTTATTTGTCTGATAAGGACTGATGTAGACCAAAAACCTATATATTAATTTATAGTTTTTTTATTTTGTTTTGTTTCTGTCGGTATGAATGGATTAGTTGTGTAGTGTATTCGTGTAAAAAGTGACAAAACTCTACTGTCTTCCCAACTGATTGAAAGTTTCTTACTAACAGATTTGTAATTACAACAACCGGTCTTGCTTGCAACTAAATTGCTTTTTTGTTAAATTTAAGTAAATCAATCGTTTTTGTTTATTTTCATTGAAATATATTCAGTAATCATTACTTTGCAATTACAAACCATCGACAATGCAATGCAATGCATAAAACACAATCAATTTAAAATATATTTGACTTTGAAGTGATTTGGTTAAAAACGTAGTTTCATTGTTGATCTTTAAAATATTTATTCGGTTCAGTTTCAAGAAAGTTTTTAATCTTACAAGATGATGTTTTATTCTTCAGATTAAGAAAATAGTGTTTTCCAAAACTAACATTGGTGAGAATTGCGCTCATCTGATTGGAAAATGTATCAGCAATGATGGAGAACTGAAGCTTCACGATTGCAAGATTACAAAACCTGCATTTGGAACACTATGTGTTGCACTCGGAGACAAACATGTAATCATTAGCTAATAATGTTTTCAAAAACACTGTTTAAAACTCGCTTTGCAATCAATCCTTGTGATAAACTGTATTGAAAATAAAGAAAGTCATTAATTGTTTGTACAGTAAGTAACTTTGTTTGTATTTTAAACAAAAATTTGTCAAGAACTGGTTCAAATCTGCAGTCGTTTTCCCAAAAATATTAATTTCAATTGAAAACGTGTCAAACGTACGAACAGCATTGTGTTTAATGGAAAGGTATTTTGTCATTGTGTTTAAAAAATATTGTTTGTAATTCATAACATCTTTTCGATACTATATCGAAACGTTTGTACATTAAGAATTCACAACGACAAGCGCTATAAATGCATGTTGAACTCACAACCTAACAACGTTTAATGAAAAGTTATTATTAAACAAACATTAAAACAATAAAAATGAAATTGCATGGTTGTTTTAATATTTTTATTTTAATGTTGATGCTTTAAGCATTTTAATTTAGTTTGTTTTGATTTATTTTGTTTTGTAAATTCGCGTCTTTAAATTTCTTAATCATTTGATTTATTTAATTTCTGTTATGAAAATCTCGTGAAAATAATTAGGAAAAGATTTTACGTAACAAAGTCTTTGGTTTGTGGCTTTGTTATTTTTCTTAATTTGATAGCGTTTTTTTTTTAAACTTTATTGGTCTGATAAGGACTGATGTAAACCGAAAACGTGTGTTATAGTTTATTGTTTGTTTGTTTAGTTTTGTTTTGTTTCTGTCGGTATGAATGGATTAGTTGTGTAGTGTATTCGTGTTATAAATGGGAAAATTCTACTTTCATCCCAAATGATTGAAAGTTTCTTACAAACAGATTTGTAATAACGACAACCGGTCTTGCTTGCAACTAAATTGTTTTTTTGTTAAATTTAAGTAAATCAATCGTTTTTGATTATTTTCATTGTAGTATATTCAGTAATCATTACGTTGCAATTACAAACCATCGACAATGCAATGCAAAGCATAAAACACAATCAATTTAAAATATACTTGACTTTGAAGTGATTTGGTTAAAAACGTAGTTTCATTGTTGATCTTTAAAATATTTATTTGGTTCAGTTTGAAGAAAGTTTTTAATCTTACAAGATGATGTTTTATTCTTCAGATTAAGAAAATAGTGTTTTCCTACACTTACATTGGTGAGGATTGCGCTCATCTGATTGGAAAATGTATCGGCAATGATGGAGAACTGAAGCTTCACGATTGCAAGATTACAAAACCTGCATTTGGAACACTATGTGTTGCACTCGGAGACAAACATGTAATCATTAGCTAATAATGTTTTCAAAAACACTGTTTAAAACTCGCTTTGCAATCAATCCTTGTGATAAACTGTATTGAAAATAAAGAAAGTCATTAATTGTTTGTACAGTAAGTAACTTTGTTTGTATTTTAAACAAAAATTTGTCAAGAACTGGTTCAAATCTGCAGTCGTTTTCCCAAAAATATTAATTTCAATTGAAAACGTGTCAAACGTACGAACAGCATTGTGTTTAATGGAAAGGTATTTTGTCATTGTGTTTAAAAAATATTGTTTGTAATTCATGACATCTTTTTGATACTATATCGAAACGTTTGTACATTAAGAATTCACAACGACAAGCGCTATAAATGCACGTTGAACTCACAACCTAACAACGTTTAATGAAAAGTTATTATTAAACAAACATTAAAACAATAAAAATGAAATTGCATGGTTGTTTTAATATTTTTATTTTAATGTTGATGCTTTAAGCATTTTAATTTAGTTTGTTTTGATTTATTTTGTTTTGTAAATTCGCGTCTTTAAATTTCTCAATCATTTGATTTATTTAATTTCTGTTATGAAAATCTCGTGAAAATAATTAGGAAAAGATTTTACGTAACAAAGTCTTTGGTTTGTGGCTTTGTTATTTTTCTTAATTTGATAGCGTTTTTTAAAAATTGTATTGGTCTGATAAGGACTGATGTAAACCGAAAACGTGTGTTATAGTTTATTGTTTGTTTGTTTAGTTTTGTTTTGTTTCTGTCGGTATGAATGGATTAGTTGTGTAGTGTATTCGTATTATAAACGGGAAAATTCTACTTTCATCCCAAATGATTAAAAGTTTTCTACAAACAGATTTGTAATTACGACAATCGGTCTTGCTTGCAACTAAATTGCTTTTTTGTTAAATTTAAGTACGCGTAAATCAATCGTTTTTGTTTATTTTCATTGTAGTATATTCAGTAATCATTACGTTGCAATTACAAACCATCGACAATGCAATGCAATGCATAAAACACAATCAATTTAAAATATACTTGACTTTGAAGTGATTTGGTTAAAAACGTAGTTTCATTGTTGATCTTTAAAATATTTATTTGGTTCAGTTTCAGGAAAGTTTTTAATCTTACAAGATGATGTTTTATTCTTCAGATTAAGAAAATAGTGTTTTCCAAAACTAACATTGGTGAGAATTGGGCTAATTTGATTGGAAAATGTAATGGCAATGATGGAGAACTGAAGCTTCACTATTGCAAGATTACAAAACCTGCATTTGAAACACTATGTGTTGCACTCGGAGACAAACATGTAATCATTAGCTAATAATGTTTTCAAAAACACTGTTTAAAACTCGCTTTGCAATCAATCCTTGTGATAAACTGTATTGAAAATAAAGAAAGTCATTAATTGTTTGTACAGTAAGTAACTTTGTTTGTATTTTAAACAAAAATTTGTCAAGAACTGGTTCAAATCTGCAGTCGTTTTCCCAAAAATATTAATTTCAATTGAAAACGTGTCAAACGTACGAACAGCATTGTGTTTAATGGAAAGGTATTTTGTCATTGTGTTTAAAAAATATTGTTTGTAATTCATGACATCTTTTTGATACTATATCGAAACGTTTGTACATTAAGAATTCACAACGGCAAGCGCTATAAATGCACGTTGAACTCACAACCTAACAACGTTTAATGAAAAGTTATTATTAAACAAACATTAAAACAATAAAAATGAAATTGCATGGTTGTTTTAATATTTTTATTTTAATGTTGATGCTTTAAGCATTTTAATTTAGTTTGTTTTGATTTATTTTGTTTTGTAAATTCGCGTCTTTAAATTTCTTAATCATTTGATATATTTAATTTCTATTATGAAAATCTCGTGAAAATAATTAGGAAAAGATTTTACGTAACAAAGTCTTTGGTTTGTGGCTTTGTTATTTTTCTTAATTTGATAGCGTTTTTTTTTTAAACTTTATTGGTCTGATAAGGACTGATGTAAACCGAAAACGTGTGTTATAGTTTATTGTTTGTTTGTTTAGTTTTGTTTTGTTTCTGTCGGTATGAATGGATTAGTTGTGTAGTGTATTCGTGTTATAAACGGAAAATTCTACTTTCATCCCAAATGATTGAAAGTTTTCTACAAACAGATTTGTAATTACGACAATCGGTCTTGCTTGCAACTAAATTGCATTTTTGTTAAATTTAAGTAAATCAATCGTTTTTGTTTATTTTCATTGTAGTATATTCAGTAATCATTACGTTGCAATTACAAACCATCGACAATGCAATGCAATGCATAAAACATAATCAATTTAAAATATATTTGACTTTGAAGTGATTTGGTTAAAAACGTAGTTTCATTGTTGATCTTTAAATTATTTATTCGGTTCAGTTTGAAGAAAGTTTTTAATCTTACAAGATGATGTTTTATTCTTCAGATTAAGAAAATAGTGTTTTCCGACACTTACATTGGTGAGAATTGCGCTCATCTGATTGGAAAATGTAATGGCAATGATGGAGAACTGGAGCTTCACGATTGCAAGATTACAAAACCTGCATTTGAAACACTATGTGTTGCACTCGGAGACAAACATGTAATCATTAGCTAATAATGTTTTCAAAAACACTGTTTAAAACTCGCTTTGCAATCAATCCTTGTGATAAACTGTATTGAAAATAAAGAAAGTCATTAATTGTTTGTACAGTAAGTAACTTTGTTTGTATTTTAAACAAAAATTTGTCAAGAACTGGTTCAAATCTGCAGTCGTTTTCCCAAAAATATTAATTTCAATTGAAAACGTGTCAAACGTACGAACAGCATTGTGTTTAATGGAAAGGTTTTTTGTCATTGTGTTTAAAAAAGATTGTTTGTAATTCATGACATCTTTTTGATACTATATCGAAACGTTTGTACATTAAGAATTCACAACGACAAGCGCTATAAATGCACGTTGAACTCACAACCTAACAACGTTTAACGAAAAGTTATTATTAAACAAACATTAAAACAATAAAAATGAAATTGGTTGGTTGTTTTAATATTTTTAATTTAATGTTGATGCTTTAAGCATTTTAATTTAGTTTGTTTTGATTTATTTTGTTTTGTAAATTCGCGTCTTTAAATTTCTCAATCATTTGATATATTTAATTTCTATTATGAAAATCTCGTGAAAATAATTAGGAAAAGATTTTACGTAACAAAGTCTTTGGTTTGTGGCTTTGTTATTTTTCTTAATTTGATAGCGTTTTTTAAAAATTGTATTGGTCTGATAAGGACTGATGTAAACCGAAAACGTGTGTTATAGTTTATTGTTTGTTTGTTTAGTTTTGTTTTGTTTCTGTCGGTATGAATGGATTAGTTGTGTAGTGTATTCGTGTTATAAACGGGAAAATTCTACTTTCATCCCAAATGATTGAAAGTTTTCTACAAACAGATTTGTAATTACGACAACCGGTCTTGCTTGCAACTAAATTGCATTTTTGTTAAATTTAAGTAAATCAATCGTTTTTGATTATTTTCATTGTAGTATATTCAGTAATCATTACGTTGCAATTACAAACCATCGACAATGCAATGCAATGCATAAAACATAATCAATTTAAAATATACTTGACTTTGAAGTGATTTGGTTAAAAACGTAGTTTCATTGTTGATCTTTAAAATATTTATTCGGTTCAGTTTCAAGAAAGTTTTTAATCTTACAAGATGATGTTTTATTCTTCAGATTAAGAAAATAGTGTTTTCCTACACTTACATTGGTGAGGATTGCGCTCATCTGATTGGAAAATGTATCAGGAATGATGGAGAACTGAAGCTTCACGATTGCGAGATTACAAATCCTGCATTTGGAACACTATGTGTTGCACTCGGAGACAAACATGTAATCATTAACTAATAATGTTTTCAAAAACACTGTTTAAAACTCGCTTTGCAATCAATCCTTGTGATAAACTGTATTGAAAATAAAGAAAGTCATTAATTGTTTGTACAGTAAGTAACTTTGTTTGTATTTTAAACAAAAATTTGTCAAGAACTGGTTCAAATCTGCAGTCGTTTTCCCAAAAATATTAATTTCAATTGAAAACGTGTCAAACGTACGAACAGCATTGTGTTTAATGGAAAGGTTTTTTGTCATTGTGTTTAAAAAATATTGTTTGTAATTCATGACATCTTTTTGATACTATATCGAAACGTTTGTACATTAAGAATTCACAACGGCAAGCGCTATAAATGCACGTTGAACTCACAACCTAACAACGTTTAATGAAAAGTTATTATTAAACAAACATTAAAACAATAAAAATGAAATTGCATGGTTGTTTTAATATTTCTATTTTAATGTTGATGCTTTAAGCATTTTAATTTAGTTTGTTTTGATTTATTTTGTTTTGTAAATTCGCGTCTTTAAATTTCTTAATCATTTGATTTATTTAATTTCTGTTATGAAAATCTCGTGAAAATAATTAGGAAAAGATTTTACGTAACAAAGTCTTTGGTTTGTGGCTTTGTTATTTTTCTTAATTTGATAGCGTTTTTTAAAAATTGTATTGGTCTGATAAGGACTGATGTAAACCGAAAACGTGTGTTATAGTTTATTGTTTGTTTGTTTAGTTTTGTTTTGTTTCTGTCGGTATGAATGGATTAGTTGTGTAGTGTATTCGTGTTATAAACGGAAAATTCTACTTTCATCCCAAATGATTAAAAGTTTTCTACAAACAGATTTGTAATTACGACAACCGGTCTTGCTTGCAACTAAATTGTTTTTTTGTTAAATTTAAGTAAATCAATCGTTTTTGTTTATTTTCATTGTAGTATATTCAGTAATCATTACGTTGCAATTACAAACCATCGACAATGCAATGCAATGCATAAAACACAATCAATTTAAAATATATTTGACTTTGAAGTGATTTGGTTAAAAACGTAGTTTCATTGTTGATCTTTAAATTATTTATTCGGTTCAGTTTCAAGAAAGTTTTTAATCTTACAAGATGATGTTTTATTCTTCAGATTAAGAAAATAGTGTTTTTCGACATTAACATTGGTGAGAATTGGGCTCATCTGATTGGAAAATGTATCAGCAATGATGGAGAACTGGAGCTTCGCGATTGTGAGACTACAAAACCTGCATTTGAAACACTATGTGTTGCACTCGGAGACAAACATGTAATCATTAACTAATAATGTTTTCAGAAACACTGTTTAAAACTCGCTTTGCAATTAATCCTTGTATTGAAAATAAAGAAAGTCATTAATTGTTTGTACAGTAAGTAACTTTGTTTGTATTTTAAACAAAAATTTGTCAAGAACTGGTTCAAATCTGCAGTCGTTTTCCCAAAAATATTAATTTCAATCGAAACATGTCAAAATTACAAATTGCATTATGTTCTATGAAACGTTTTTTCACTTTTTCTTAGAAAAGTTTTTTGCATAAAATAAATTATTTTTAACAGTGTTTTTTTCGGAGTTGCGCAAAGTGCGCAATGAGCAGTGCAGCCCGAGTATTTGTGCTGTAAAATCTTTTTCTTTTTCCCTAAAACATACGATTGATAAAATGTTTTAAATATTTTTTTGTTTTTTTACCATGTAAATGCGTGGTTATTGTTTTTAGTTCGAAGTTTTAAAGAGTTGTTTTTGAATATTTTAGAACGCTTTTTTTAAAATTAATTGCAAGATAATTATGTTCCTTAAGTAAAAGCAAAGACCCTTCTTTTTTTTTATCCTGAATATATGTTACCGAATTTATTTCTTAAAGAGGTTAGTTCAGAAAGATTACGCTATAATTAAAGCGAAAAAGCAGTGGTCAACAATTGTTTTAGAACTGTGCTGAGGCAACTTTTAAGTATAAAAGATCGAAAAAAAAGAAAATGTCGAAAAAATTTTTGTAAGGGCAATCGTGCAGTGGTGAAAATTACTTTGATTGATTTCGTAATTGTTTATCTTATTTTTTTCTTGATTAAGGTAAAAAAAGCGTATTACTTTTTCACAAAATTTTTTTGTTGTTTGCAGATTAAGAAAATGCAATTTTCGGGCATTGTTATTAATGAAGATTTCGCTCATTTTATTGAGAAATGTATCAGCAACGAAGGAGAAATGTCACTTCAGGATCGGGACATTTCAAAACCTGTTTTTGAAACGTTAAGTGTTGCACTTGAAAACAAACATGTAACAATTAGCCAAGAATGATTTTTTGAAATTTCTTATTATAAGCACTTAAAAACATGTTATCAAATTTGCAATCGCTTCGGAAAAAATTTCAATTAAAATAGCGTATTCAACAAAAAAAGTTTTGTTCCAAAAAGTTTTATTTTTGGGTTTTTATTTACGATAGTTATCAACTGGTGCATTAAAGTTGTTTGTAGATTATGAATTTTTACTGAAAAACGATCTTTTACATAAGAAAGCACATCTTTATACATCAAGAGCACACAACGAAAAGTGTCGTGAACGCGTATTTATACATCTAACCGTACGATGTCAAATAGAAATTAATGAATTATTAAATTAAACAAGTTTTTGTAGGGCTTGGAACGAATTAGGCAATTTACATGTGAAACGCCATTTCTTATAAGAAAAAATCATGATACGAAAGCCACTCCAGAACGAATTATATTTATATCTTGAGGTACTTCTGTATACGAATATGTTTGACAATTACAGTAATTTTGTTCTTTTTAATAAAATAAATATTAACTGTGTAATATTGAAAAATCCTTGTTATATTCTTGACCTTATTTTCAGAAAAGCAAAGGAAACGTTTTTCTCATTCGACAATGTGACTTCCCGCCAAAATAAATATTTTTAATGTTGCCGTAACAAACAGATGTATCACATCCTCTACCACGCACATTCACTTAAATCTAAAGTATAATACACGTTAAGAGCATGATCGTTCTTACTCAGTTAATACATTTCGTAATCGTTAGTTTGTTGGGGCTGTCAACGTTCGATCTCTCGTAGAGCGGCGTGATTAAAGCTTTTCAATTTCAATTTACAGGTACTTATTAGTTAAGAGACTTGAATTATAACAACCTGCATTAGAAGAGTTTGTCCCACCAACATTATTGGTATTTACATTATCTGAATCACTACCCAGCCAACAATGCTATGCAGGGCGCATGCGGGCCCTGCGAGGGCTGCCCGTATGGGAACCGTATCGATTTGGCCGCGGGCGCTGTAGTGGCCCCACATGGGCTAACCGCACGGGTTTAATCTGGTTTTCAATTTTAAGCCGTAATCAAAAATTAAAACATGCTAATAAGCTAACATTTTTAATTATTTTTAAAAAGGAATTTTTTGCATAAATAGTTTGAACCACATGAAACTCGTGCGGTAAACCCATGCGGGGCCACTGCAGCCCCCGCGGCCAAATCGGTACTGTTACCGCCGCCTGGGCCCTGCATAGCATTGTTGGCTGGGTATTAGTTGTAAAATTTAAATCAACCGTTTGCGCAAATGACGTCTATTGTGACGGATAAGCATGCCAGATTCTAACTTAATTAAATAGCGTCTTGCTTGTTTATAACACTCTAATATTTTACTAGAACAATGCCAACGTTTTGAAATATGATTTTGAATCAACATTAGGTATTTTACATGCTGAGGTTTAAATCTTTAAGCTTAGCGATCATAGGAATATTCTAATTTTTTTTATGTTTAACAGCTTCTCGATCAATCCGTGATTTTTCATTGAGCCAACTGCCCTAGAGTGCACTAATATGATAGAAAACAAATTTGTAGACTGAATGACAATAAAAGCATTGTAACTGGAAATAAACCAGTGAATTTGCGAGGAGTATTTTCCATTGCAACATTGCTTTTGTCCACTTGTCATTTGTCTGCAGTAACTGTCTCTTCTCCTTTCAGGACTTTCAAAATAGATATTTTGCCCATTTTACAGCAGACACGGAAATTAAATTTTTTAGGGAATACCAAAGTGAGGAAGGAGTGCATTTTACACCCTAACGATCAAAAAAGTCTTGCAGTTTTACTGATCTAAAAGGTAGGCCACTACCATTGGAAAAATAATCACATACAGCGTTGCTAACAAACCACTCGTTTAAATAGCCAATTACTATTTCTGCATGCGAATTAATAAGCGGCCTTTTGACTTAAATAGGCCGTACTACCAAAGAACTATGACAACAAATTTATCATCAATGAAATTACACAAGTCAGTGGAAAAGTACGCACACGTATATTTGGGTGTAAGCAAGTGTTTCAATGGTTCGCGCTGTTGACAAGAGCAATCTTTTTTACAGTCTATACGAATTTTCAATGTTATTATCGATGTTCAGCCGGTTGAATGAGAGTTCTTTTCACAATTTTGAGCCAATGTTTCTGTGTCCAGCATAAAGTTCATTTAATACAGTCTTTTGCAGCAATTTTAGAATGGGCAAGCATGTTTCTTTTAGAATAAATTAGTCATCGACAATCATTAAATTATTGCGAATATTCACGTAAAGTTACAGCGATTCAATTAAAAAGTTTTTGTAAAGCAAAAATTCTTAAATAATTTTGTTTAAGTTTTGGCTTCTTCTCTGCTTTTCTCGAGTTTTAACAAGCATCCGGCACATTTAGCTTTTACAAGACTTGTGTTATTGACGGTAAACCGTTGCGCTTTCAATGTTTCAGCATCACGCTGGGAAGAAAGTCTTCCCGGGATACCGCGATAATGTGTTGCCATTTTTATTTTTAATTTACGGTATATACCCTATGGTAAAGCTGTTATTTCACTATTTAATAATTGTTCATAGGTTTAGCAAAATTCTGGTGTTGTCTACTTCGTTAACTCTAAGTTTATTGCCGGTCTGTGATTGCTAAAGTTTGTAAAATGATTATCCACAAAAAACACGCGGCACTTTCGAGTAGCATAAATAACTGTTTGTTGCTAAAGTTTAAGCGGAGCATATCGTGTTTTTGCGTCATAAAAAGTTTGCGACCTGACTTGGACCGATTTCCACAAAAGATCACGTTGCTGCTGTCTTAGCACAAATTTTAACCCATTTTTGTTACTAGCATTGGTATAAAATCGCAGTATGGCTGGGGATCTTAAAACTGCAAGCAGCACGAGCAACTGAGTGGAAAGTAAATTGATAGCTGCAATGATAAATTTTTTTACTTCACCTTTTGAATTCTGGACAAAATAGGAGGTTTTGGACACTGATGAAAAATGAAGATTTTTGGTTTGTGTCTTCAAGAGGGATGCGAGTTCTGCTTGCATGAGGAACAGAGGACACAACTTTAGTTTGGATGAAAAAAAAAAGTTTTCATTTCTTGAAGAAAAGGGAGCGCAAGTTTTGTTTGTTTGAAAAAAAAGAGCGCGTCTCAAAAACTTTAAGAATATTGCATAAAAGCATCAGGTCGGAAGTACGATAACACGTTTTCACTTGCTAATATAAACTTTGCATTTTTAAAACGTCAATTTGCAACTCATTCATTAAAAAAGGTTCATTGGAGCTTTTGAGCAATTCAAACAATTCATGTAAAAGTTGTATCGAAAACGCTAATTCTTTGTTAAGAAAAGGAATTGATTTGCCATGCTTTGAAATGACTGAACGTCTTTTAAGCTTTGAGGTGTTTTAAAATTACGAATAGCTTTCAGCACTTTATTATGGATACGATAACCATTGTGATTAAGTATTACAACTGCAAGTTTTACAGATTTTTTGGAAAAATCAAACTTGCCACTGGGTAAGCGTATACCACTGTCACACAACCTTGTAAAAACATCATAACACGACGAACAAGGATACCAAAGTGCGATAATAAAAAAACGCATCATTAAATATTTCTTTCGTGTTCACGAGTCCGTAAAGTCCTTTTGGATATTGTACGAGTATAGTGTTCGCTTATCGATTTTATCCAAAAAGAAGCATAAAAATTGACTTTATATATATTTAAACAAAAAAAACTACAGGTAAGCACAAAATCTAAAAATGTAACAAAAGCATGCATGTCCGTGGAAAACTAAATAATTTCTAGGCTATAAGAACAGTGCGCACTAAGAAGACAAAAGCACCACGCTTGAAGATAAAGCAAGAAACACAATAATTGTTAATCACTTCAGTACATTCACCCTTCCACCACAAAGATACTCAATAGCTAACGCCATACCTTGCAGAGAATACACTTTATTGCAACGATTTGACCGTCTCACTTTTTGTTCAAGTGGAACAATATGATTTTTTTCAAATTGTTCTCACCAGATTAGTTAGCTAAAGAAACAGACACATTCCAATCATTTTAGGTAACATCACTTTCGAGCGTTTCATCGCAAAATTTTACACAATGTCTGAGGCATCGCACTCAACAACAAATTCCTTACTCTCGTCGATCGAATGCAATGCTGCGTTCGAGTTCTTTGCTTTAACAAGCTCAAAGCATTTAAAGCGTCAATCTTTGTCAATTGGATTTTTTTGCATTTGATAAAGGCTGAAATGTATTTGCAAAATAATCAATTAATTTAGCAGTATAGGTGAACATCTTCAAAACATTTTAAAAGTTGATTAAAAGTTTTAAGGGGCAGAAAATCTCTCAGCGGAAGTAATTGATCTGGCCAGATTTAATGAAAGAATTTTTTACAAGGCAGCCAAAAATTTTTATAGAGACGACAGAATGAACAGTTTTTGATTCATTAAGAGTGTCACAACTTTATTCGAGAATCCAAAAGGGCCAGTCGAACTAGGTAACCCAAATACCTGCGCTAAAGTAAAGCTGTTTATTTTTATTTATTCCGGCTCTAGAAAGAGTTAGCCGCGAGACTAAATTCTTTGAACACTAGGTTCTGACTAAGTACAGATTGATTCGCTAGAAACTTCTCCACAGATAAAAAAATCACGATTTTTAACTAAAAAGAATATATCCATAAAAACTTGATCGATTCACTTAAAACTTGGCTCCCAATTTTCACTAACTTCAAAAAAACTTACAGGCCAACAACTGTGAATAATCATTTCAACAACTTTGTACCGACAAACTATAAAAATAAATTAGCCTCCATGCCTATAAGAATGATTTTTAACCATAAAGATTACTTGTATATTCACAAAAACTTGATTGATTCACTTTTGACTCCCAATTTTCACTAACTTCAAAACAATTGACAGCGCCAACAACTGCAAATAAATAATTATTTCAACAACTTTGTACTGACAAACTAAATGACAAATTAGCGCCCGATGGCTAATATTAATCTTAATAATTCCTCCCCTACACAAGCAAAAACAATTTTATCCCTCTATAAAATAACAACGATAGGCACGAAAATTTAAACAATTCCTCAGCAACTTTCAACTCGATTGATCAACTGGAATGATGTATTAGTATCAGCATCAATAGTATCAATTTCGTGTTTATAAACATCTTGAATTGAATGTTTTGCAAATTCAAGATATTTATAAACATGAAATTGCCAAATTTATGTTCAACTGCAACAAAACATTAACTCCCACCCCATTCTCTAACTTTTCCAAAAAAACCAATCAAATATCAAACCGAAGCGCAAGACTACCGGCGGATCAGGATAATCTATATATTCCTAAATATCGCAATAATAGATTACAACGGTGAATAAAATACCAGGGAGTCAAAATTTGGAATCTTATACCAAAGAAATAAAAAAATCCACTTACAATATATTCAAAAATAACTATAAGAAATATCTTCTTTCATTTTACTAAACAAAACGATTTACTTACAATTCTTTAAATAACAAACACATGATGATTCAGAGACCTAAAGAAATTATTTATGTTTTTTTTTTAAATTTGTCTGACATTGGGTGGTTGCTTGACTAGATGACCGTGAGGTCTATTCGCATCTTTCTTTCGTTTTTTTTTTCTGCGAAGTTATTATTATTATTATTCGTATTATTATTAATATATATATATATTTTTTTTCTTTTATTGTTGTATGAAGTGTGACAAAAATAAAAATGATGATGATGATGATGATGATGAATAACAATGATAGGCACGAAAATTTAAACAATTCCTCAGCAACTTTTCAACTCGATTGATCAACTGGAATGATGTATTAGTATCAGTATTAGTATCTTTTATTTCAGTTTCGCCATAAAAATACAGTGAAATAAAAAATTTGCAAGTACTTGGAAGCAGAACAAAAAAAGCAACAAAACAATAAACGTTATGGCATGCAATCAAAATAAAAGACAAAAATGTTTGAGAATAAGTGTGCGTATTTGCAACACCTTTTTAGAAAAAGCGGAAAATAAAAAAGAA
Source organism: Diplosoma virens (assembly GCA_963680785.1). NCBI lineage: Eukaryota > Metazoa > Chordata > Ascidiacea > Aplousobranchia > Didemnidae > Diplosoma > Diplosoma virens. The sequence continues at coordinate 18,740,759 of OY796882.1, read as the reverse complement.
AAAATATAAAAAAGAAAGAAAATGAAGCAAAACAAAGAGTAAAGCATCATTCGAATCATATGTAGACGCTGTTGTGTCGGCCGAAAAAAGTGGTGAGGTACGCGGTAGGTCCTCGGCCAAAAAGTTTTGACAGGCGAACAGAGCCACCCAAAAAAATCTTGTGGCGGATCAAAAAGACTATATCACTTATATGACAATGCAAGAAAATTAAAGATAAGATTAAAAACTCACAAACACTAAAAAAAACACAAGATGCAATGCACAAATGTTTAGAAATAATATGAAACTTGTAATAGAATAAAAGGAATATTAAACTTTGCTTCGAGATGGAATCTTCTACTCATCATAATGCAAGGAAAGTAGAAGTGGATGCGTCATCTTATTGAGTACAAATTTTCTGAAAAAACAACAACAAAAACAAGCACCAGGAAGTAGGAATTTTTAAATTTTATACAGAATCCCCCCACTGTTTGCGGGGATTACGTTTTTTCCCCTCTTGCGAATCCCAAAATTCCGCGAATTATCATTGATGCGGTTTTAACCCTTTCAAGTCAGCTATTAGATCCTATTAAAATTTTAAATTTATTTTGTTATTGTGGTAGCTATTGGCTTTCTATTAAGGCATTCTTCACAAAATTTTTTATTTTCTTCCACAACAAACGTGATTTTTGAGGTGATGCATTAATAAGTTGGAACTTGACCTGAGTGGTCCTAAAGCAAAAAAATTACGACGAAGAAAATCTATGATTTTTTGTTACTGTCACTTGAAAAGAGAAGATAATTTTTTAAATAGAAACATTTAACACTCTGTCTATAGGCTACCAAAAAATAAGGTTATGAAAAATCAACTAATATATGACTCAAACACATAAACACAATTTTATTTTCATAAAAGCAAGACAAAAAATTATAAAATAGTCATTCTTTACGAAAAGCTGAAAAGCAATTTCGATTCCCACTGAGACATAACGGCACTTCACATATTTCACATTTCCACTGTGTTTGGTGAGGCTCAGCTTTAGTACTGCAAAAATGACATCGTCTTCGTTGTGAAGCAAAAATCGGAAGGTGTGCCGATTGATCTTGTTGGATTTCCTTGGGAACTTTATTTTTGAAGTTTTTTTTTTTTGGACATGAGATTTCCAAGGCAGTTGTACTTTTCCTTTTTATAAAACTTCTGCATCTGATGAGTTCATAAACTAACTTGCATCAAAAATCAAAAAAAGTTGTTTCTTTGTAGATAAGGAAGCTATTCACAACAGAAACATCTAAAAGATGCAAAAATATTTACATCCACCGCTTTTTTGACTTTCGATCAATGTCATACAATCGTTTTAGCATATATGAGAGAGATCCACATAACCCATATGTTTATTGTAATTAACAACTGGCATAGGACAAGGAAAAAGTTTTCAAACCCATCTTTTTGTTTTCTTGAAACAACCAATTTTTGTGTTGGATCATGAATGGAAGAAATAATCCAAGCTGCTTTTTTATCCATCCATTTGCAGCATGAAATTCCAGATGAAGTCATTCGATAATCCATATCTCCTCCGCTCATAAAAGTGTCTTCTTTCATCTGTGGGAGATTTTTTCTATTGCATCTTATAGTTCCACAGTAACCTATGCCATTATCTAATAAATTTTTGGCTAAATTCAAAGATGAAAAGTAATTATCAGCATAAATTTTAAAAGATTTTCCCTGGATTGTTTTACACAAATCTTTTACAACTCTTTCTCCTAAACCAATTTCTGGTTGACTTGTTTTGTTGCCAGTGTAAATTTCAAATTGCGATACATATCCATTAGCACATGCCCTGACCCACATTTTATAACCTCTCTTAGTAGGTTTCAATGGCATATATTACTTTAGGGATGAGCGGCCTTTGAATTTGATCACGTTTTCATCAATGGATTGATGCTCTGTAGGGTTATAATTTTTCATAAATCGATTGCACAATGATGTGATAAAGGGCCTTACTTTATAGAATTTATCAAAGTTATTATCATCTCGATTTGGTGCTTTGATATAATCATTCAAATGAAGACTTGACAAATCCAATCATATCGTACTCGTGACATAGCATTGGCTACACAGTCAATACGGAGCAGTGAATCAGAAGACCAAAAATGTCTATAAGGCGGCATTTTGTGAATCCCATTCAATATTAAAATTCCTAAAAAACATTTTAATTCTGTCACATCAAGAGCTTTGTATGGTTTTAATTTTTGTGCAGCATATAAATATACAACATCATCCAACAAATCTTTAGTAAAAAACTCTAAAAATACATTTGTAGGACCAATGCTGGTTGTATTGAAGGTTATGTTTGGGCCACTTACACAATTAAAAGGTGGCAGTTTAGATGTAATAAACTTTTTTCTCCAATTTAGAACCCAATTATAATCATTTCTTGTTTCTAACATTATATTGTCTTCGTTAGTAGGATTGGATCTTAAGCTATTGATGCACTCGTTACCATTGATAGATTCATAACACAGCTCAACAAAAAAATATTTTTTTTTTTTTTGCGATAGATCTTTCAACGATTTTATAGTATATCAGGTGCGCTGATTCCAAAAATGACTTTACTTTTGCTGAATTGGCTCTAGTTTTTGAGATAATCCAGACACAATAACTGGCTATAAAAGCTCAGATAACGGCCATATAAACTACACGTAAGAGGCAATTGTGCTAACAAGGAGATTTTGTTTTGCAATAGAGGACCAGTTGTCTCATTTTTAGAAAGGTTAACAAAGCATAAAAGTCAATAACTGACCATTAGCAATCTTGGAGTCTAAAAAAATTCTAATGAAAAGTTGAAATGCAGTAACTTTTACTATATTTAGGTTTTCATGTTTTCAGTTTTAATTATTGCTTTATGTTGCCTGCTATGAGTTGTTCAAGAAGAAGAAGTTGTTGTAATGACCCTGACAGTTTCTGTTACATATGTGGAGAATATATTCTTAAAGAGTATAAAAGGTCTATTACAGATTTTGTTCGCAAAGTATACCGTGCTTACTTTGGAGTTAAACTTGGTAACCAAGACAAGCCATGGGCTCCACATGTTGTCTGCAAATCATGTGTTGAGCACTTACGAATGTGGACAAAAGGAAAAACTAAAAGCTTTAGATTTGGTGTGCCAATGATGTGGCAAGAACAGAAAAACCACTTTGATGATTGTTATTTTTGTATGGTAGATTTGAAGGGTTTTAATCGTCACAAGAAAAAATCATGGATTTACCCGGACTTAGAATCTGCTAGGCGTCCTGTACCCCACTGTGAAGATATACCCGTGCCACAAATTAGTCATCTTCCAGAAAAACCATCAGAATGGGACTTTGTCCACCAAGCTTCAGAAAGCTGTAGTGAAAGTGATGTTTCAAGCATTTTTGAAGAAAGTTCGACCAGTAGTAGTAGTAGTAGTATTTATTTATCGCGTCCAAAAATTGGCAATTAATCAACGGAATGAAAATACACTAACAGAAAAAGCGACGAGGTGAAGCGAAAGACCATTATTAGTAGCCTGATGGCTACTCGGTCGCCGAGTCTGCTTCACCAGTCCGAAGCAGTTTAATCAGGAGGAACTGAGCGATCTCATAAGAGATCTTAATCTATCTAAAGAAGCTTCTGAAGTATTGGCATCCAGGCTTAAAGACAAGAAATGCCTTAGTGTTGGTACGAAAGTAACCTTTTACTGCACAAGGGAGAGCGACTTACTTCCGTACTATCGTTCAGAAGAAGGGCTTGTTTTCTGCTCAGATGTTGAAGGACTTCTTTTAAAAATGGGAATACCTGAATATAAACCTCAAGATTGGCGTTTATTTATAGACAGTTCAAAAAGAAGTTTGAAGTGTGTATTGCTGCACAATGGAAACAAGTATGCCTCGATTCCCATTGGCCACTCTACATTGCTCAAAGAAAAATACAACAATATTAAACGAGTGCTAGAAAAATTGAACTACTGTGACCACCAATGGTTAATATGTGTTGATTTGAAAATGGTCAACTTTTTGCTTGGTCAGCAGAGTGGTTATACTAAATATCCGTGCTTTATTTGTTTGTGGGACAGCCGTGCTCGCAGTGACCACTGGGTGAAGAAGGAATGGCCTGAAAGAATTACACTAACAGTTAATGAATGTAATGTCATCAATGAGCCCCTTGTCCCAAGAGAAAAAATCATTTTGCCACCTCTACACATCAAATTGGGTATAATGAAGCAGTTTGTGAAAGCTTTGCCAGTACACGGAAATTGTTTTAATTACATTTGCAGAGTATTTCCAGGGATGAGCAATGAAAAACTAAAAGCAGGAATATTTGATGGTCCTCAAATTCGAAAGCTGATGAACGATCCAAACTTCACTGCATCTATGACTGAGAAGGAATTTACTGCTTGGATTTCTTTTACTGTGGTTGTAAAAAACTTTTTGGGAAACAATAAAGCAAACAATTACATTCAGATAGTTGAAGATATGCTTTCAAAATTTCAAAGTTTGGGAGCAAAGATGAGCATCAAGATTCATTACCTCTTTAGTCATTTAGATAGATTTCCAGAAAATCTTGGGGAATTAAGTGAAGAGCAAGGAGAAAGATTCCATCAGGACATTAAAGTAATGGAAGAAAGGTATCAAGGACGATGGGACACCCACATGATGGCGGACTATTGTTGGAATCTTCAACGACATAAGCCATTTGCTCCTCACGCTAGAAAGTCTTACAAGAGGCGATTGGTTTCGTAGATTTGACAGAATGGTAGTTGTTAAAGCTCAGTATTTTCAAGCTTCGTTTGTTTAAATAAATAACGGCAACATACATTTATACGCTGTAATACTGGGTTTTAGTTCCAATACGTTTCTTGCAAACTAACGGTAAATATTGCTGTTGCATCCTTTTTTAGCATTGTAGTTTGCATGGATGCTTTGCATTTTTGTTTTACTGCGTTTACAAAAGAAGATCGAAGCGTACAGTATTGATTAAATAGCATTAAATGAACAACAATGCCATATAACACAGTCTAAGTAATATTTTTACAAAAAAATGCAATTATCTCAAAAACTAGAGCCAACTAGCAAAAATGAATGTCATTTTCAAAATCTACGCACCTGATATACCCTAAAATCAATATAATATCTGTGGCAAAAATTTGTGTGTTGACCATTGTAATCATTAGTGCAGTCGTCATCGCTGAAATATTCATTTTCACTGCTTGGTTCATCCTCACTGATGTTTTCATCTTCAGGAAGATCAATATAAACTTTATCAACAATTTCTTTTAGTGTAAGTTTTCTTTCAGCCATATCTAAAATACAAAAATATTGAATTTTATGATAAGCCTAAAACTTTGAAAGTGCAAAGAAAAATACAAGCTGCTTCTACCGTAGCAAATAGTAATACAACCTCCATCATATAATTTATTGAAAATATTACAAACATTATTAAAAATATTTATAAATTTACTTACCACAGTTAATTCAATTTCAAAAATATTCTGCAGCAACTTTTAAAATATTGTTAGATAAATACAATTCGTAAATGCTTTTTCAAGTTTACTACACTATTAGATAATAATATTTACTAAATAAAAATTTTTTATTTTACCAAAATATTGTAAGAAAATAAAAAGACAAAACAAAATTGCAAATGTAAAAGCAATTTAGAAAGTGCAAAGTAAAATAAAAATACTATTTATGAACAATAGCAATTAGTGATGCAAAAAAGCATCACATTTAAAACGCTTATTTAAGCTTATCCATTCAATTTTTTACATGTTTTTACAATTCATTAAGTCTAACAATACAAAAATAAGTTAAAATAAAAAAAAAAATTTTTAATTATGTTTTGATAAAATAAAAAGAATAAGCTAATTCTGAAGAAGACAAAAAGTAATAATAGTTGAGTTAAAATCTTTTCACGTTCAATATGCTTTAAATTCTGACATATCTGCCAATTCTATTTAAATGGGATTCTCTCAAAAAAAGCTAAAAAAAGCAATGCATTCAATAAAAGCCTCCACTAAGCTACACCAAGTAAATTTATAAATGATGCAAAAATGCACGTCTTTACTTGAAAGGGTTAAAGCACCTATGTATGATATTATATACGCTAAAATATGCTTCCCAAACACATTCGAAAGATAATATTAATGATTAAAACAGTAATAATGTACGTAGTAATATGCAGTAATGATAAATTAAAAATAGTAATAATATAGTATACAGTGCACCCTTACTCATTCGCGTCGTCTGCAGCCAAACAGCGAGAAGGAAAACGAAAGCTCATAACTGACATTGTTATTTTAAAATTATTTACCAGTTAGGGTGAATGTGAGCATTTTTCGAATAAAAAATGGCCTGAGAAACTCACAAAGTTACCAAAATTATCAAAAAACTTTGAGAGCAAAGTGCGTGAGTATGCAGGACCGCGAACGCGAATGGGTGAGGGTGTACTGCAATATAAAAGAGGAATGAACTGGAAAGTTAAGAATTCAAAAGAAATTGGTTTAATTTTTGTTTGAAAACATTGTTTGTTTTAGAGTCTCTTATTATAAGAAAAATATTATTCCAACTTTTGGTCCAATAAATTTTAATAGTTGTTGAATAACAATACATCGGCAAAAGCTGGTGACACCGTTACTGCTGCTTATGGTTTTCATGTGAAATGATATTTGGATGAACATTTTGTCAAAAGCTCGGGGCAGTAGGGTTTTTTATAATATTTGAACATAAGATACCAATTTCCGCTTTGTACATATGTTTTATGTTAATTGAATTGTGTTCTGACATCGTGCGACTATCATTTTCTTTGTGAAAAAGATTAAAAATTAGTTTAAAATTCATTGTTCTTCTGGTAAAATCAGAGGCAAGTAAAACTTCAACAAATAACAGAAGTTCAACAAATAAATACAGTATATTGCGCCTTCTGTTATTTGTTGAAGTTTTATACTTGCCCCTGATTCTACCACAAGAACAATGAATTTTAAACTAAGTAATATCCCTGGTAATAGTGTTTATATTAATTACAAAGCCATCAAACACCGCCATGATTCTGGTGTATTAAAGTTAATTAGAAGCATAATATCCCAAGGCAAAAGGATTGCAAGGCATAGGACGCATCTATTTTTCAATCATTCGTGTTTGAGAGAAAATATTTTGACAAAAACTTAGTTATAAAATCCCCTATAAACACTAGGGCAGGAAGAAAATTAGCAGAAAAATTTGGTTTTAATTGTGTTAAATTACGCATCAATGAATCACACTTTTGGATAAGAAATACTCTACGGTTTATGGAAAGTATTAGAGGAGAATTACTAAAGATTTCCGTTATTGATTTTGAATCTATTTTAAAACATGTAGAGTAGCGGTTCTCAACCTGTGGTTCGCGTACCACTAGAGGTACGCGAAGCTATTTTTGGTGGTACGCTAGACATTTGTTCAACTCTTAATTTTTAAATTATTATAATTAAGCTTAGCTGCACAACTGCATTCATTTAATAAAAACTTTATTTTAAAATCAGTATATTTAAAAATTTAATTTTAAAGTCAGAGTGTAATTATTCTCATTAACTTATTACGTTATAATCAGGGCATATATTCTCTTGTAATTTTGAAAAATTTGTTAGCCTAGCCTAGCCCTGTAATATTGAAAAGTTAGTTATTGCTTGTTATGTATTTCGTCTGATGAGGACTTATGTTAGCCGAAAATGCTCATTTTAATGATTTTTTTGTTAATAAAAAAATTTTGCTGAATGAATGCAGTGTGCTGCTAAGCTTAATTATAATATAAATAAAAAAAGTTACTTCTCTACCTAAATAGTAGTTTTTAAAATGTATTTTACTATTTTCCAAAAAGCATTTTTTATAAATTTTTATAAATTTTAGCTGTGTAAACATGTCAAAGAGAAAGTATAATGCGGAATACATAAAATATGGTTTCGTTTCTGTACGACGCAGAGGAGAATGCCTTCCTCAATATGTGATCTGCATGAAAACTATGTCTAATTCAGCAATAAAACCCAGTCTTCTCAAAGCTTCACCTTGAGCCAAGCCACTCAGACAAGAAAGATAAGAGTTACTTTCAAAGATTAGGTGAAGACGTGAAGAGACAGCGTTTGGGCCAGACTGCCCAGAGCTACCAGAATAGTGCTGGGATTCTCCATGCTTCTTATGAAGTATCTTTATACTAATTGCCAAAAATATGAAACCTCACACTATTGCCGTAAATCTTGTTCTACCAGCAGCAAAAATACTTGTTCGGAACTTAATTGGAGAAAAGGAGGCCGAAAAGTTGAATTCTGTGTCGCTTTCTAATGATACGGTGAGACGTCGGATCCATGACATATCCGACGACATTTCTGATCAAGTGACTACCGCGGTAAGAGCTTCAAAATATGGTTTGCCATGCAACTCAATGAGTCGACCGATGTCACCAACTGCGGTCAATTGCTTGTCTACGTCAGGTTCACAGAAAATGACATAGTTAAAGCTGAACTGCTTATGAGCAAGGAGGTGTCTGGTACAACAAAGGGCAAAGATATTTTTAACATCGTGGATGAAGTCTTCAAGAAAAATAATTTAGAATGGTCAAAATTGGTTGGCTGCGCAACCGATGGTGCTCCAGCTATGCTTTGGAGAAAATCAGGATTTTAGTCTTACATAAAAGCTGTTTCACCCGAGATCATTTTTACTCATTGTTTTATTCACAGATTTGCACTTTGTGCCAAAGTGTTACCTCCTGAACTTGTTTCATGCTTACAGCAAATCGTTAAGATTGTTAATTTTGTGAAAACGTCATAGTTGAATACAAGACTTTTCGCAAACCTTTGTGCTGATCTTGGTTCTGATCACAAATGTCTGCTTTTTTTATATAGAGGTGCGCTGGCTGCCATGCGAAAATATGACAAGAAGGGTTTATGAACTGAGTAATGGATTACTCGAATTTTATGAACAAAGAAATTATAATTTAAAAAACGATTTGGCGAATACGGAGTTTCTCTCAAGGCTGGCTTACTTATCGGATATTTTTGACACTCTCAACCACATAAATATGTTTTTTAAGGTCCAAACAGCACCATTGCAGACTTTGTCTCAAAATTGCAAGCGTATGTACGGAAGCTAGACTTGTGGACAACAAACATTGAGGCCAAGCTGTATCACATGTTCAAAAATCTTTCTTCGCTTCAATATCAACACAGGGAAAAGTTATTTCAAGAAATTTGCTGCCATCTAAAACTGCTAAAAACGGAGTTAATGCATTATTTTCCGAACATAGATAGTAGTCCGTATGTTTCAAATTGGTTTTTTGTGGATTCATCCGTCTACCTGTTGGAACAGGAAAACAAGAGGAAATTATTGACATACAGTCTGACGAGGCAGCTAAAATAAAGCATAAAGAATGCTGTCCAATAAATTTCTGGCTAACGATGCTCTCTACTGTACATACCCTAATCTAGCTCAAAAAGCTATTCCTCAGTTGCTAGTATTCCCCAGTACATGGAAATGTAAGCAGGGCTTCTCTGTCATGATGAGTATTAAAAATAAAAGCAGGAATCGTCTTACTTCGACCTCTCACGACTTCCGATGTGCAGTAAGCGCGGTGGCTCCCCGCATAAATTAACTTGTGCAAGAAAAACAGATCCAATCATCACATTAAATAATACTGTCATTTTTATTTAAATTAATTTGAATGAATACATTTCTTATTGAACTCAGTGGTATGCAGGTGTAACAAAAAATTGCCAGGTGGTACGCGGTAGCGAAAAGGTTGAGAATCACTGATTTAGAGTATACTGCTAATAAACTCTACAACACACTAATGAAGCATTATAAAGATACAATTGTTAAATTGAAGGAAGATTTCAAACAGAAGTACGACAAGACGAAAAATTCATATAAAAAAACGATCAATGGTAACATAAGAAACAAAGATAATTGGGTTGTTAACCTTTCTAATAAAAATTTATCAGAAGATGAAAGAAAAGCGCTATTATTAGGTTTAAATTTTTTGGTCTCACAGAGTTGTATTCCGAAAACTGAATTATTGGCTAATATTGAAAAAGGTATAAAGACTTTGCCTGACAATACAACTTCTATAATAAGAAGCAAAGTTGTGGATGTATTAAACAAGAAACACAAAAGTATTCCAAATTTATCGATTAAAGAGAAAAAGGGATTGAAAAATTTACGAGATGATACAAATATTGTGATTACAAAAGCAGATAAAGGTAACTGTACAGTTATTATTGATAAAGATAAATACGAAGAAAAAATTTTTAAATTGTTAAACGATAAAAATACGTATGTTATATTAAAAAATGATTTAAGAAAAAACATTGAACGTAAATTAAATAAATTTATTTTTTAATTATACTGTATAAAATTGATCGTTTATCTCAAAAAGAATATTTTTATTTGCAAAGCACTGATGCTATTGCACCACGCATTTATGGGTTACCAAAGATTCATAAACCAGACTGGCCTTTTTGACCAATTGTTTCGTTCATTAGTTCACCTTTATATAATCTTTCCAAATTTGTGGCTAAAATATTAACACCTTTAATAAATTAAAATAATTTAAAGATAAAAAATTCATTCGAATTGATCGATAGAATATCTAACTTTAAAATTAATGATAACGATTTGGTGCTTTCTTTCGATATTGTATTTTTACAGTATTTACTAAAATTCCTGTACATATAGCTAAATCAGTTATTTTTGATCGTCTAAAATGTGATAGCGAATTAAAAATTAGATGTAAATTAAATATCAACGAAATTATAAATGCTTTAGATTTATGTTTAAATAACACTTATTTATGTTTTCGTAAAAAATTTTATCGTCAAATTTTTGCTGTTGCGATGGGTTCTCCTATCTCCGTCATTGTGGCTAATTTGGTTATGGAATCTGTTGAAAATAAAATGCTAAAAGATTTTGAATCCTCACCGCGCATTTGGTGACGTTACATTGATCATACTTTTGTTTTACTAAAGAAAACTGAGTTGGTATCTTTTCATAAATTTATAAATAATATTGAAGATAGTATTAAATTTACGGTCGAACAAGAAGTTGGGAATGTTATTCCGTTTTTAGACGTGTTAATAATTGGTAACAATGGTCAATTAACTACAAAAGCCTATAGAAAACCTACACATACAACTAGATACTTAAATTTTAATTCATGTCATAATTTTTCTCAAAAAGTTGGTTTGGTTAAAACATTATTATTTCGGGCTAATTCTAAATTAATCGCAAATTATCGAGATAAGACCAATAAAGTTAAATTTGCTTGTAATGCTTTACGTGAGAATGGTTACCCAGATTGGTTATTGAATAAAGTGAAAAAAGAAATTAAGCATAAAAAAGTGAATAAAAGCAATTGCATGAGTAAAAAGATATATAACTATGTTGGTTTACCATATATTAAAGGTCTTAGTGATGAAATGTATAGAATTTTGAGAAAATTTAATATTAACGTGTATACTTACCCATATAAAACAATTGGAAATATTTTACCTAAAATAAAAGACTCTGTGGATGATATATAATATATAAGCGTGGTGCAATTTATAAAATTCCGTGTAAAGATTGTTCGAATGTATAGTGTTGGTGAAACGGGCAGATGCTTTAATACACGCTTGTCTGAACATAAACGTGATTTGAAACCGATTAATTTGGCTAAATTAAAAGAAGATGATTTAAATAAAAAACTGCATTGGTTAAACATTGTTTCAATTGTGAACATAAGATTGGTTTTGGGAGTTTTGAAATATTGAATTATAACATTGATTATGATAAACAAAAATTTTTAGAATCAATATATATCAATAATGCAAAAAATTTAATAAATAATAAAAATTGGAATGTTTTTCCAAAAATATATAGTAATACAAAAAATCTCACAATGAATGTGGGTTTTCAACCTTTTAAATTTGTTTCTGTTGCAAGAAGTAGTTATTAAAGTGTTATGTATGTTTGCCTCTCACCTTGTGTTTATTAGTTTGTGTTTTTTAACTTCTTGGTTTTTAAATACGTTGTGCATTGTGTTTTGCTTTTACCTGATAAAGTCCGCCCGATGTAACGGACGAAACGTCGTGTTGAGTTTTTCTTTAAAAAAGATATTACTCCTTCTGTTATTTGTTAAAGTTTTACTTGCCTCTGATTCTACCAGAAAAACAATGAATTTTAAACTAAGTAATATCTCTGGTAACAGTGTTTATATTAAGATTAAAAATTACTCCTATAAATTCGTTGCAAAGTCTTTGTGTTTTTTCAATCAATGTTTCATTTCCAAAGCACCAACTTGATATGCAGTATCGTATGTGGCTCATGGTGAGAGAATGATAGATCATCGGTAATGTTTTTTTATTTAGATTTGGTCTAGTTCTTGCTATTACGCAAAAAAAATTTGTAAATTATTATAGTGTCTTCTATCCACAACTAGTGTTCATTAACAATAAAGCCTAGAACAGGGCTGCCCAAACCCCGAGAAGCCTTTGTAGGGCCCGCCAAGTAATATTTAATCAGATGCCGAATCGTCTTAAATTATCGCGGTGCCTCTGAACCAATTCAATGGTGCGCAGATGACTTTAAATACTACTGTTTTTGTATCAGTAAGAGGTTTTTCGCTTTGTTTAGAAAAGCAACATGTAGAGTTAAAGCGATGGCCTTTTTTTGTTTTAAACTAAATTTGTGATTAAAATTCTATATATCATGAAAGTTAATTCGAAATAATCGTTAAAATCAATGTGACCAAAAAGATACTAAAAAAAATTCATCACTTTGATTCTAACATAATATTTTCGAATTAACTTTAATGAAAATTTGATTTCGACATTATTTTAATTACTACCCCAATTGCGGCCCGCGGTAAACTTGCTGACGAATATCTGCCCCGCGACGAGTAAAAGATTGGACACCCCTGGCCTAGAAGTTTTATTGATGACACCTTTTCTATGTTACAGCCTTTATAGAATAAAAAAGGTTTTCTGTGGGTGTTTTTGAGTTAAACGTTCTGACTAACATGAATTTAGTCTTGTCTGAATTTTAAAAAAGTTTATTGGCAATTATCCAGTTATAAATTTTGAGGAGTTCGTTGCTACACTTTTTAAATAACCTGTTAGTATTTTTGTCTGACAGTAAGATAGTGGTATGATCTGCAAAGGAAAGGCGAAAGCTCTCATTTAAGCAATAAGGAAAATTGTTTACATAAATAACAAAGAGAAGTGGGCCAAGTGCAGAGCTTTGAGGAACACCAGAAGGTTATTTATTTTTGGTAGTGATATTGCACCACAACACTCGGTCTGTTGAGTCCTTCCAATAAAATAAGTTTCAAACGTTTTAAAATATTGCCTCGGAAACCATAATGTTTAAGTTTGCTTAATAAGATATTATGATTGATTGAAACAAAGGCTTTGGGTAAATCTAAAAAAATACCTAAAGTTTTTTTTTTTTTAAAGGAGCAGTAATACTTAGAATTAACAAAGTAATAACATTGAAATCGAATGACCATGTTGAAACCAAATTGGTGATCAAAGAATAGGTTAAAGTGACTAAAAAAATATTAGGTTGTCCAGAAAGTTCTTAGCGTTTTTTTATGATTTGCAATACAATGATAAATAATGTTTCAATAAACTTTATTCAATAAAATAACTTCCATATTAATAATCTTTGTCCATCTATCAGGTAACTTGAAAATACCATCAGCATAAAATTTAGCTGGTTTTGAAGAAAAAAAGTTTTCTACATGCTTTTTAACATCCTTTAAATCAACAAAGCTTTTTCCTTGTAATGAGTTCTGTAGAGACAAAAATAAATGGTAGTCAGATGGAGCAGTGTCAGGTGAATATGGTGGGTGAAGTAAAAGATCTCAGCCAAGTTCATGTAGCTTTGTTCGGGTGGCCAAAGACACATGTAGTCTGGCATTATCTTGTTGAAATACAACTCCCTTTCTGTTTGCAAGCTCAGGCCTTAATCTCTCGAGTTTTTCAGCCAAATTTGACAATTGTCGACAGGTACATGTACATACTCTAATATGAAATTTCACACTATCCATTTTTATTGGCATGCAGCTCTAAAATAAGAAATTTATTTATATTTGGCTATGAATAAAAAGGACATATACTAAGCAAATATTAAAATTTGGTCAGGGATGAAATTGGATGCATTGTGGTTCTGTTAGGTGACTTTGCTATCATATTTTTTAGAATCGCTAAGAACTTTCCGGACAACCTAATAGTAAACTTAATTGTACACAATTTTTTTATGAATTTTGGAAAGGCTGGAGAGTTGGGTAATGGGACGATCGTTCAAAACATTGTTGGTAGTAACTTTCTTTTTAAAAAGGGCAATAACTCTGGCATGATTCCTTCGTACTTTTATCCGGCAGACTTATTTGTCATAAATTTTCTTATCTGTGAAGTTTCTTATTAAAATCCTGATGGACTTGCTTAGTTATAGTTATTGATAGCTTTTTGATTTTTTAAGGATATTATTTTATTAAAAGTGGCATTTTTCAAATAAGATTCTTATTTGACATCAGTTCACTTGCTTGTGTACCTTTGTGCCTTTTATTGTTTACACTCTAATTGTTTTGTTATATTTTTTTAATGTTTTTCTTTTGTTTGGAATGTTTTATTCAATTGATGTGCAATTTAGCCTTGTTAAGTGGAAAATTCTTCAGTAATGTTAGCTGCTAACCGAATTGCTATTGTTTGTAAAAGCAGTAGCACAATTGCATGTATACAGATTTTCTTTAACTGCTTTTGTAGGTCCGATACATTCTCACCTATTCTCAGATAAACGCTAAAATATATTTTTTTATGAAATTGCTGTTTACATATTTAGGTAAAAGAAAGTTAGAAACATACGTTAAAAACACTATATGATTCATATAAATAAACGTAAGAAGTCTTTCGTACAACTTAGATGAGGTTCGAACCCTCGACCACTTGTCCTCCATGCTAATCTTAGACTCTCACTCTATTTTCCTGCATTAAACAGAAAGCAAGGATCCAGTGGGCATCATCATCATCATCATCTGTATAAGAATTTGGGACATTTATCGTCAACATGAATATGTTTCAATTTAAATTGCATTTTTAATACACTTCATCTACAAAATTTAAGAAAAAAAACTTTTGACTTGCAGTTTTCGAAACTAGAAAAAATAGTTTGATAAGCAACGTAAAAGTTATTATTTCTGATGTTTTTTCTAGTAATTTTAAAATTTTTTTATTTTGGTTTTGAAAAGTTTTTGTATGTCATAAATTTGGTGCTTAATCTGGCCGATCCTTATTCTCTAAAGTGCTTGGCGCATAATGTAAAAAAAATGTGTGCGATTAATTTCCATCTTTTTGCAATGCGTTTATTGTTTTATGCTTATCGAAGTGTTTGTTGACGTTTTCAAAATCTTTTGATTATGCATCTATTAAAACTCTTGTGATTTAAATGCTTTTGAACTAAAATTACAGTTAAAACTACTGCTGCATTTACAAAATTCAATACAAAAATGATTATTTTCTGTAACGTGGTCAAGACGACGAACAAGATGCAATCGAGGTAATTGCTCTTTAGCAAAAAAATTTTTTACTACACTTTTTAATACTCCCCTGGTTAAAGTTAACCATATTGTTGTATCTTTGCACGAATACACAGGTTTATTAAAAGACAATAATAAATATTCACAAAAAAAGTACTTAGCCAAAAACAACCGTAATGAAATAGAATGCTTTTAGTTCGTTTGCTGTAGTAGCTTGATAACTTTGAACTGACTGATGAACCAAAATAAAGGCGCATATTTAACTAGTAACAATTATGCTTGGAGATGCGCGTGTCCAATAATTGTTCGAGCAGAAGGCGCTGATTAAAATTAGAAGCGTCATCTATTGCACAATATCACAACACCTCCCCAAATAAACTACGACAAAAAAATATATATACATATTAGCAACAATATTTTTTTGGAGGTCTCTTTGTTCTCGCTGATCGTCGTGGATTGTATCGCCCGTACTCGTCTCCGGTTGGTAATCTCGGATTGTTGCGTTGGTTCATCGAAGAAGAACTAGATGCGTGGTCAGTCACGGCTGGAAGTGTTTCTGTAGACAAAACGCTCGTTGGGATTTCACAGGGATCATCATCTTGATCCGAACCGTATCGAGGTCGAAGTTGATCAAGATGTCTTCTCCAAGTTGGTCCTCGAGGAATGACTCGTACATTGACGCTTCGTGTACATGGACTTTCGTAACTATCGCAGGCACCCATCGTGGCTCACGATCTCTTCTAGGGCCGAAGTACAGTGCGTAACAAGGGTCTCCTAGTGAGTAATGATGTTCGACTTTCGAAACCACTTCTGAGTCTTCAGCATTTGAATGCTTGCTCGCTTGTCTTGACTGTCTTCCCTGCAGGAGATGCGGAATGGATGGAACCAAAGTGTCAATTTTGGTGCGTATTCTTCTTCCATTCAACAATTTGCTTGGTGACAATCCCGATGCAAAAGGAATTCTTCTATATTGCATTAGAAATTCTTGCAAAGCTTCCTTTGGAGGTAACGAGGATTTTCTCAATGCCTGTTTGAAGGATTGTATCAAACGCTCGGCAGCACCGTTTGTTGCTGGATGATAAGGTGCTCCGGTGAGATGTACAATGCCTCGTTGTTTGCACCAAGCTTGGAACTCTTGAGACATGAATGTTGTGACATTATCGGTCACCAACGTGTGGGGATATCCGAAATGAGCAAATTCTTGTTCAAGTATAGCAGTAGTACTTTTCGAAGACGTTGAGGTTGTTGAATGAATGCAAGGATATTTTGAATAAGCGTCTACAAGGACTAACCAGTTTCTTCCCAGAAAGTTGATCGCATGGTCCAAGTGGAGTCTTGACCATGGTTTTTCTGGCATCATCCACGGATGGATTGAAGGTTTATCCGGCTTATTTTGAAATTGGCCACAGGAAGTGCATTTGCGACATAAATCCTCAATGTCAAAGTCAATTCTTGGCCAATAGACAGTTGACCTGGCAAGTTGTTTCATCCGTTGCATGCCGAAATGTCCAAGGTGTAATAATTTAAGAATATGATTACGTAGGGTTGAAGGAATTATTACCCGTAAGCCGTAAAAAACGCAACCATTCTCTGTTGACAACGAATTTTCCAACTTTTTGAAGTCTTTAAGCTCTTCCGAAAATGCATTCGGCCATCCTTCCTTCACAAATCGCATTAGTTGGGAAAGAATTGGATCCTTGGCAGTTTCTCTGACCACAAGTAATGGATTGTCAGGATTGATTTGACGACTGATTGTTCGAACTAAACAAACGCTATCGACATCATCTTCCATCTCCTCCCCATCAAAACTTGTGTCATTTGAAAATGGCAAGCGACTAAGAGCATCAGCATTGCCATGGTCCTTGCTTCTACGGTATTCCACCGTGTAGTCATATTGATGGACTAGTAATGCCCATCGTGCAAGTCGATTCGCGGCCATTGCAGGAGTACCTTTATCAGGGGCAAACAAGGTCACTAAAGGTTTGTGATCGGTGACCACAATGAACTTACGACCGTACAGAAACTGATGAAATTTCTTCAAAGCGTACACTAAGGATAGTGCTTCTTTCTGTATTTGGCTGTAGCGTCTTTGTGTTGCCGATAGAATTTTAGAAATATTGATAATCGGACGCTCGCTTCCGTCTGCAAAGCGATGAAATAATACCGCTCCAATTCCGCATTCTGAGGCGTCACAAGATAAACCCAACTGAAGAGATGGGTCATAGTGCGCAAGTACAGTCTCTGTGCATAGTAACCGTTTGATCTTTTTGAAAGATGTCGCTTCTTCTTCACCCCACTTCCACTGTTGTCCTTTGCGTGTAAGCTTGTACAACGGCTCGGTGATTTCCGAAAAATATGGAGGTAAGAATTTAGAATAAAACTGCACAGATGCTAAAAAAGATTTTAACATAGAAATGTTCTTGGGTGTAGGCATTTCTAGTATGGCATCAACTTTGGACCCTTTTGCAATTCCTCGACTTGATAAAGTGTGACCCAGGTAATCAATTGATACTTGGGCGAAAACACATTTCTCACGGTTGCAGCGAAGACCTTTTTCTTCTAGTCTTTTGAACAAAGCTCGCAGGTTCATCAAATGATCTCTTGCGTTGTCACCACTTACCAAAATATCATCGAAATACACGGCAACTCCTCGCAAATTTTGCGTTAACTGTTCCATGATTTCTTGGAAATACCCTGGTGCGGATTTAATTTCGAAAGGAAGTCTTTTCTGAAGTAAAACCCCTTTGTGAGTGCTGAGAGCCAGCTTCTTCTGGCTGTCAGGAGAAAGACAGATTTGATTATATGCATTAGCTAGATCAATCTTACTAAAGCAGTAACCACGTCCTAGCTTGCGCATTAGATCTTCTGGGAGAGGGATTGGTTGACGATGGTCTTCCAGTTGCGAGTTTACAGTCACCGAATAATCTCCACAAACTCGGATGCTTGCTTTTGCTTGACCTGGCAAAGGAGACTTTCGAATAGGAACCACGGGGGTGCCGTACGAGTTAAAATCTGTAAGCTCCCATACACCTCTCTTAATTCCTGCTTCGTATGCTTCGTTTAAATCTTGTAGGATTGAGAACGGAACAGGTCTTGGCTTCTTGAAAATAGGTTTAGCTTCAGGTTTAAACCGTATGTCCAGTGAAAAATCTTTTAGACAACCCAATGTAGATTCAAATAAAGTAGGAAACTCTCCACATAATTGAATACATGCCGCATGTAAAGAGTTTTCTGGACCACTTGTAGTGACGTGCTCTATCGTTGCAGTAGATTCAGCACAACTTAGGTTTTCTCTGAAGTGATCAGTTAAGTTGGTGAGTTTCAACTTCATCATCGCCAGACGACCTAGTAAATTTAGATTGGGCACCTTAGTGACAATTACAGGAAAGGTCACGTCAGGTGATTTTCCATCAATACTTGCAGTTGATTGGAATTTTCCCACGACGGGTAGCGGGCTACCTTCAGCAACTTGATATTGAACAGATACAGGTTGTAGAATGGGTTTACCCAGCGTTTGCCACGTCGCTTCACAGCAAAATGTGTCACTGGCTCCGCTATCAATTTCAAACTTAATTCTGCGGTCATTAAGTCTAATCGTTTGATAGATGGGTGAAACAGAACATTGGATTTTGTGCACCATTTTCATCTGTTGTTTCACAAGCTTATTATCTCTTAGTCGAGACATGCATACAGATTGCAGATGACCTGTTTTCTTGCAGAAGCTGCAAATAGCTTTAATGTGGGGACAAGCTTTGCTAAAATGTCCAGAATTTCCACACCTGAAGCAGGCGGTTTTCTTTTCTTGCGTTTTGGAAGTTTTGGACTTTGCGTGATAAACTTTCTGCACCGACGTAGAAGGTTGACCGTGTACGGTTTCCTTTGCTACCTTGGCTGCTTCTTCCACTTCTTGAGCCACTCTGATGGCGTTGCTAAACTTCAGTTCATCGTCCTTGAGCTTGAAGAGTGTCTTCAAAACTGCTTCGTTGTCGACCGAACAGATGAATTTAGTTCGCAAGGCTTCATCTAATGGATCTTTAATGGATTGAAAATCACATGTAGCTGCATCTTGTCGTATTCTGCTTGCCAGTTCAGGAATAGTTTCGCCAGGTTTGCGTTTCATGTCAGACCAAAACTTGAAACGTTCTCTGACAACAAATCGTTTTGGGTCAAACTGCTCTGCCATAAACGTCTGAATATCATTCATTGTTAGCTCATGTATGCTTTTGACAGGTTGTTGCTGAGCCGCTAAGTTGCTAAGCATTTTGTAAACGGAGTTAGATTGGTTGGTAAGAAAAATTTGTGCTTGCTTGTTGTCGGGAATGGAGTTAGCAGTGACGAATGTTCGGAACCTTGCCAAATAATCAGTCCATAACTCAGATGTGGAATCGAATGGTTGAAAACTTGCCACCGGTGTTGGAACATTTTCTCGCGGGTTGTTCAAGCTGCTTTGTAGAATTTTTAGCTGCTCTTGAAGCATTGTCATTTGCTCTTGATGCTCGCCGCGTAAAACTGCCATTTGCTCTTGGTGTTGCTTATTTAACAACAAAATTAGTTCGGAAATTTCACTCATTTTGACAATTCAAGCTGTTAATGCAAATTCAACAAATTTTCTTTTTTCTTTCTTGACGCAGTTGAGTTCCTTAAATCCTCGTCGCCACTTTTGCCTGTTGTATCTTTGCACGAATACACAGGTTTATTAAAAGACAATAATAAATATTCACAAAAAAAGTACTTAGCCAAAAACAACCGTAATG
The DNA here is from genome assembly GCA_963680785.1 of Diplosoma virens. Taxonomy (NCBI): domain Eukaryota; kingdom Metazoa; phylum Chordata; class Ascidiacea; order Aplousobranchia; family Didemnidae; genus Diplosoma; species Diplosoma virens. The sequence goes on along the minus strand of OY796882.1, from coordinate 18,720,473 downwards.
AAATAGAATGCTTTTAGTTCGTTTGCTGTAGTAGCTTGATAACTTTGAACTGACTGATGAACCAAAATAAAGGCGCATATTTAACTAGTAACAATTATGCTTGGAGATGCGCGTGTCCAATAATTGTTCGAGCAGAAGGCGCTGATTAAAATTAGAAGCGTCATCTATTGCACAATATCACAACACATATTTTGTATTATTTTAAAAATTATGAATTTTAAAAATGTATGTTACGCTTGTTTGGTGTTACGCCTTTTTCAGTTTGGTACCGTGAGAGAAAAAGAAAAAAACAGGGACAGTTTATTCAGTTAAAGCGTATAAACAAAAAATACAAAATACATAAAATCAACCAAAGTATAATCATATGGTAAAGGCTACCAAATAACGCAAATACTAATATCGAAATAAAAAGTAAGTTAAATACCAATCAATTGCACTGAAAAAAAACCTGCAGTAGATTTTTAAGCGAGATACTTTTTAATTGCAATGCAGGAAATAGCAATAATAATTTATGATTATTATCGTAACTAACTCTAATCTCTATATAAAAACCGAAAAAAAATTTCTACCTGATTGCAACATCTTGGCGTCTCCGAAAGCAGGTCGGTGTATTTGCGTGACGGTTGCCAAGTATAACGTCTCTAACATTTTCCTGAGAATCAAGACAATGATGATGATGAATGTATGCATAAACTAGACTGGATCAGACGGAGGATTGTTGTTTTCTCGCATCCTGGGCTGGTGAGTAAGACTGTTTTTAGTGTGCATAACATACCAAAACGAAAGGATATGGACTATCTACTCATCCCGATGGCGATATTCAGCAAGGGATCGCTAATGTGCAAACGTCCTTTTCAAGCAGGGAGCAATATATGTAAAAAACTGTTTTTTTAGGGCATAATGTCAACAAGTTTCGTAAACCCACCATTCTCCAACTGAACATCGAAGATTTCACTGCAAGCAAGATGAACATTCTTCATCATCTTGCTCTACAGCAGTGCTCCGCAACCTTTTTTAAATCGCGGCACACTTGTAAAACTAGCTAAATTAGGCGCCACACGGCAACAAAAAATGTGACTAAAAACACAAGAAAAGCAAAAAAATGATAAGATTTATGCTCGTACATTAATGAGATTTTTGTTATTGTTTTAATGAGCACAATCGCTTTATATTTGGCAAAATACTTAAAAGAACAACTTGAAGTTTGTCGTCAACGTTTTTATCGTTTTTGATTAGCAATAAAGATGAAAAGTTTTGTTCGCACATATAAGTTGTGTGAAATTGGAGCAAAATTTCAATAGCCGCTTTGGAAATTTGCTCATATTCTACTTTAATTGAAATCCAAAACATATCAAGTTGAACTTCGCTGAATTTCAGTTTTAGTATTCTGTCGTTTCTTACTTCAAAGAAATTTTCTCGAATACGCAGGAACAATTCTTTCGTTGACATTTCAGCATTAGCTGAGAAAGGATTTCGGATCCAGTCATATTGTTCGGTGTTAATTGCGAAAAAGTACTTGTTATATTTTTGTTGTATTAAACTTAAATGTTCTTTTGCTAAATTTAACACGAAACCCTTTTAAACATTCTTTTAATTTTTATAACTTCTTGGAAACATTTTCAGAGATCCTAGTCTTAACTCATTTTGTCAAAGTAGTAATTTGGGGTTGGAATCCATGTAACTAGTCAGAACATGTCACTATGTTTTCATTTATTTCTTGCATTTTTATATTAACCCTTAATCGCCTATGCGGGTCGCTAGCGATCCAAACGGAAAATTACAATCTCGTAACAGCCTCAGCACTTATCTCACTGCTATCATACTTCTTGTATTCGTCAAGTTACTTGTTGGCAATACTTTCATAAACACCAGTTGATTCCAGTTTTAAATTCAACAAAAATAATTGAACATTTTCCGTAAAAACCTATAGCGTCACTAGCAACCCATGTTAGGTAATAGTGTAATATTATTTTACAAATGTACATTATGAAAAGAATAATTATTTGTAGATAGCACAAATGTAAAATTGTTTTTCAAAGATATATAGGAGGTAGAGCGCTGGCACTTTTTTAGCAGAATTTTAAAAATATAAGTGATAAAAAGTACGATGGCCAAAAAATTATTTACTGCTGAAATTGGATCACTGATTGATTGTTGGTTTGACGATGATGATGCCAGTGATGATTACTTGTTCCATTGGGAGTGAAGTGAGTGATTTTGAACTTGACGAGGAAGAACTGGGCAATTTTTTAAATGAAAGTAACGAGGAAGTATTTGATTTGGAAAGCTGCAGCAGTACAGATGAAGATGAACCATCCCCATCTACAACGCAGAGCAATAGTAGCTCTTTCTTCACCTGCAAAATTGGTAATGTGTGGTCTGCAGATTGCCCACCGCCCTCACGGACACGTGCTTGCAACCTAAGGTACACAGTTGAAGGTCCATTAGGCAATGCAAAATTAATCGGATATGAAGTGGAGGCATTTTTGTGCTTTTTCGATGAAGTCATGCTAAGGATGATTTTAGAGAACAAGTATGGGGAAAACTAACAAGTATGGGGAAAACTACAAAGGGGAAAACTACAAAGGAAAAGACAACTGGTCACCAGTTGACTTGAATGAAATTAAAGGCATCATTGGGCTTTTCTTTGTAATGCGAGTTTATAGATCGCAATACAAGTCACTTTGATCTATGTGGTCATCTGGTCCTTCCGGTAGAGTAATATTTCCAGCTCCCTTTGGTCGAAACCGTTTGGAAGAAATTGTGTCTTGTCTTTGTTTTGACAATCGTGATACGCGCCTGCAACGGAGACAGACGGACAACTTTGGTCCATTTCGTTGCTTTTGGAATAAATTTATTAAAAACTGTTGTAAGCATTATGCTGTGAGTGCCTATGTGACTATCGACGAATAACTAATACCATTTCGAGAGCGTTGTGGTTTCCGCCAATATATGCCAAAAAACCCCTTTTCTTCTTTCCGGGTAATTCCATTTCCATCATCTTTCTTCCTACATACTCTTGGTCTCTCCTCATGACATGTCCATACCACCTCAGCCTGCCCTCCCTCATCTTCATTCCTAACCGTTCTACCTTAACGGTATTCCTGATATACTCGTTTCTAATCTTGTCTTTTCTCGTCACTACCATAGCAAACCTCAACATTTTCATCTCTGCGACTTCCATCTCTTCCACTTGTTTCTTTGTGACCGCCACCGTCTCAAGTCCATACACCATTGCTGGTATCAGCACTGAACTGTATACTTTTCCTTTTACTGTAGCTGGTAACCTCCTGTCGCAGATTACTCCCGATACTTTTCTCCATCCGTTCCATCCTGCCTGCACTCTCTTCTTCACCTTCCTCTCACAACTACCACTTTCTTGCACCGTTGATCCCAAATACTTACATTCTTTTACTCTTGGTACTTTTGTATCCTCCATCTTCACTGTTTCGTTGTCATTTCCTCCATTTACGCACAGATATTCGGTCTTTGATCTACTTACTTTTATCGCTCTTCTTTCCAACGCATACCTCCAGGATTCCAGTCTCCGCTCCACTTCTTTCCTGGTCTCTTCGCAAATTACAATATCATCAGCAAGCAGCATCGTCCACGGTGGTTCTCTCCTTACTTCATCCGTTAGCCTGTCCATTATCACTGCAAACAGGAATGGACTTAACGTTGATCCCTGGTGCAGTCCGACCTTGACCTTAAAACTTTCTTTAGTTCCTACTCCACACCTCACCACGGTTTCGCTTCCCTCATACATATCCTGTACAAGTTGCACATACTTTTCCACTACAGTATACCTGTTTTTTTTATACAGTACCACAGCTCGTCCCGCCGTACCCTGTCGTAAGCTTTCTCTAGGTCCACGAATACACAATAAACTCTCTTGAACTTCCCTGTACTTTCCATCAACATTCTTAAGGCAAATATGGAAATTTTAAATGCAAATTTTAAGAAAAAAGCAACAACAAAAAAATTTTTATCAATGGACATGTACAAAACAATAACACAGATGATTAATAACACAATTAAGCCATTCGAGCAAAATGAGTTTAATCTCGAGAAGCATGCTGATTATACAATGTTACAACAATTTTAATCGTACGAAATGCAAAACTTATGGATTAAAAAATTAATAAAAAAAAGTTTTAGTTTTGGCTTTTTGTTAACACAAGAAAGATTAAGAAATGCTTGTAAAATGGACCTTTGTACAATATAGATATCTTAATTTATTTTTTTTTAATTAAAATTACATTTGAAGGTGAGCATTAATTTGTAGAAAAAAAATATTTGTGTTTGGGAAAATCAATCTAAAATATTAACCGAAAAAAACAATGTTGTTGTTGTATTAATATATTAAAAAGCAATAAATTGTCTGGCTGATATATTCAGCTTAAGTTGGTGTATTAAATTTTTTTAGAATCTTTGGTTAAAAAAATAGAAATAAGCAATGAAAAACAAGTTATAATGATAACTTTAAACTAAAATGGTAAAAAAACTAACATTTTTGTGAAATATTATTGAAAGGTTTTTATGTTAAGATTATTTGTGCAATATAGAGCACCCTTGTAATCATATTTAAAATATTTTAAAGAAGAAGCTATCTTGCTTATTTTATGTTAGGCTACCTTTTAAAATTGTCATGTAAAATCAAATTAATTGGCCAAAATAATTTTTAATTGAATTTTTTTCAGAATGACAATATATAAAATTTTAACTGTAATCAAGCAATTGTTTTTACCGACTCCTCTTGCAAACCAGTCGTCAAAATCTTCATTTTGAAAATTGCTAAACCCGTTACAAAAAAGCTGCAATCAACAATCTTATAAGTCAAGCAAATGAACAAATTGCATTTGAAGATACAACTTTAAAAAAATGAAATTCAAAAGTGAAATTTTCCCAATTATTTGGTTTTTGGTGAAACTTACATTGCTGGATTTAATGTTGTAATTGTTTCTATTGTACATGAAACACTTTCTAATATAAGTAAAAGATGTATTCTAGTACATCAATGTACTTGTGTTATAAAAATGTACCAGTGCTTGTAAATGTTTTAGTTTTGTACTGTATGTCATTATTTTGTTGCAATTGCAGAAAATGATTGATAATGTACTCATAAATACTATTACTTTTAAGTAGGTTTTTTATCAATAAAAAAATTTAAATTTGGCACAAAATTTCTGTTTTTGTTAAGCACATCTTTAGCTGTAAAGTTGTTGCTGCTAAATTTCAATAGCTTTTAGACAACTTTTATAACAATTTAACTATTAAGAATTGTTTACATTACATAGTTGATGTGCAGTATTTAAAAGCTAAACAGATTTTATACATTATTGTTTCAAACTTAAGTGTTCCGCCAAATTACTTTTTGTGCCATATTACCTATGTGACATACATTTCCATTATCTTCTTAAGACTTTAAACTTTTGATTTCATGGGTTCATGGATCCATGTAAAATGTCACAAAATAAAACTATACCCGACATTTTCTAAAAGGGGTCCCCTCGATAACTGTAAAAAAGGGGCCCGAGGCAATCGCCTCACTCGACTCACCCAATATTCACGACTGGATGCTCCCCAGCATGTATCAGTGCGCAGAAGCTTTTAATGTTGAACAATAAGCGTCAAAATAAACTATAAAGATGCATAAGGTACCAAGAAGTTAAGGTTACCGAAATTCAGTAAAGCGTCTATCAATTTACTTAAAACAAGCCTAAAACATTTTTTATTGACAACTTAAAAGCAGAGGTAATCAAAAATTGATCACAATATTTAAAATTATCAAGCGTTGCCTTACGCTGAGGGTGGCCGCCTTCTGGAAAACTTAAAGGCCAACAACCCGCAGTTTCCAGCGGTTACAAATCATCACGTACATTGTAACTTTTTGGATATAAATGTTTTGATTGATTAGTTGAATACAAAAACAAATAAATACGAAATTAACTGAATGCTTATTGACAATAAAATGTGACGTTGCAATTATAGTTAAAACAATGTTACCATAAAATACTTGGGAGCAAAACTACCAAAAGAATGGTTAGAATAACATTCTTCAGAAGATATCCTTGTATTGGAAAGACATCTAAACTGGCAAAATCTCTGGACAGATTTCGTGTCTCTCGTAACAGAATGACATCTGAATGTTCAGAATATCATCCTTGGGAACATTGCTGACGTATCCTTGTATTGGAAGGATATCTAAACCGGTAAAATCTCTGGACAGAATGTGTGTGTGTGTGTTTCGTATTGGAAAGATATTTAAATTGTTAAAATCTCTGGCCCGATTGCTGATCTTTGCAATAGAGAAACATTGTAAAAATTCCTGAGCAGAATACTGATCTTTGCAATAGAAAGACACTGTTAAAATCCCTAAATAGAAAATTACATATCTTTGCAATAAAAAAATACTGTTAAAATCACTGTTACAATCTCTGTTTAAATTTTAAACACAACTATGTTGCTCAGCATAGAGAGATGGTAAGACGCGATTGCGTTACTCTGGGTAAGAATCGAACTCGCAGGTAAATGCAACTTTGTTGTCTGAATAAGAATCAGACTCATGGTTGGTCGCAACTTTGTTGCTCAGCTTAAAAAATTAATCTGTGGTTAAACGCGACTTCGTAGCTCAGGGTGGGAATCAAATTGATGTATAGACGCGACTGCGTCGCTCTGCCTGCGAATCAAACCCGTGGTTCCAGTGAGATCTAAAGTTACGGTAAGGAATCTAGGGGTAAAGCTAGGGTTAGGGTTAGGGGTTGGAAGTTACGGTCAGGTTAGGGTTAGGAAGCTGGGGTTAGCGTTATCCGCATAATCCGCTGTTGAGCTATTTACCGTAGATCCATCTCAAGGTCCACTCAAATCCGACGCAAATGCCCAAATTTAAGGTATTCTAAACTACTACCGTTTTGTAACAGTAATTTTCAGTTTTTACAAAGTGTTTTCGATTCAAATTGTATAGTAAACGTTGATTGACAATAATAAACCTTATTGTCTTTAACACACATTTAAGCTTGACTGTAAAATACCAAAATTTTTTAAAAACATTTACAGTTTTGCATTCAATTAAAAAAATCAAAGTTCTTTTAGGAATGGTCTTATTTATTAGAAACACGTTACTGAAAATTGTTTCACGAATTTAAATTTGCATAACATACATTTTTTCATACTGAGGTTTGTGGCTTAATTTTTTACACTAGTGTGCTAAAGATTGTAAAAATTTGAAATCTTATTGACATCATTTGACAAGATCACAAAATATAATTGTTTTTATCCTTGCACTTGCCTTGCACTTTTTTTAAATTTTTCTAAAAGTAAAATTTCCAGTGTTTATGAAAAGCTTGTTTACAACCAATAACAACCCATAAAAATTAAACAATATACAATTATTGGAAAGTTAGTTTGTTCAAAACTTTCCAAAAATCTTGAACCATAACTAATTCTTGTTTTTATCATTTTGCAAGAAAAGTCAAAACTACTGAAAATCACGCAGAAAGCTTTTAAACAAAATTTATATGACTTGTATAAAAAAAGTATCACGTGATTTTTGCGAGAAATAAAGTTGGTTTCGGTGAAAGTTAAAAGTCTAAGAGGGTTTTCCTTTGTTCTTGATATGCGAAACGTTAACATTATTATTCAAGTATTCCACGTGAATAAGGGCCTAGAACAGGGTTTCTCAAGGGGCCACAAGGAGATGCCTTTTTTTTATCTTTACTTGACTTTTGCGACAAAAATGAAGAATTCAAAGACAGTTTTAAAGTAATGACCGTTTTTGGTTTCCATTTCACTTTTGGGACAATGTTTTAAGCAGGGAGCCACGGGTGTTTGAGGGTCTTTAAAGAGGGGTCACGGGACCAAAGTTTGAAAATCATTGGCTTAGAAGATTGATGGTTTTCACTGAAATAAATTTATATTTTTAAACAAAAAACGTTTAAAAGCATTGTGCGTACTTGTTTTCTGTAGTTGAAATCAAAACTAAACCAATAGTGAAAAAAGTTGTTGTGAATCCCAAGTTTCTTGTGGGTGCAATAACGTGGAAAACTTTTGAAAATTGTATAATGAAAGCAAAGTCTTTAAAACTTCTTTTTACAGGGTAAATTTTGATTTGTTTAAGAATATAAGGAATTTTATATTCTTAATTCAGTTATTTATGAAAAAGATCACAAGAATTTTTCTTCGTATGCTATTTTTGCCCAACATGTTCTTGCTTGAATTGCGATAAAACTGTTAGTCCTGAATTAACAACATTTTTTAAATTCTTGAAAAAGTTTTGATTAATTACTTGTGCTTTAGATGAAGAAGTTTCCATACGTTTCTTTTTCTTCTTTCCAAGAAAATGGGCTGATTCTAAATCAAACAAGCAAATCAAATAAATAAGTTTGTTTTTTGGTAGAAAATTATTTGCTTGAGAACCACAGCAAATATAACGGTGAACGTTTTTTACAAGAGAAACTCGTAAAATCTACAAATAGCTGACAGACCTTGTTTGGTCAGGTTTAGCGCCGGCTGCTGTACCGTTCTTACTTTTAAGAATTATCCTTATTTTGAATGGTAGTATCTTGAAAAACTTTGCTGTACTTAATTTATATTTGCGTCCTTGTTTCATCTTATTTTGAGCAGCAATGTTTGATTATGGATATACTGAAAAATGCACTCCTTTGTAAACCCCAACTAAAGAATAACGGACCTTTTCTAAACCCAGCCAATAACCCTAACTTTAACCACAACTATTTTTTCGAACTTCAACTGCAGACTTTTTATGCGAAAAAAATTTTTTTTTCGTTCTTGTTTTTCAGTTCAAATCGATGGTAATAGTCCTGAGCGTAAGTAAGATACTGGCACAAGTACTGTATAGAATTTTTACTTTGATCTACAAATTTTTATTAGTTTATTTCTGTTAGGTTATAATTTTATTTGTCTAAACGATTTTAGACTATTGTTTAAATTTTTACCGATAGGTTTCAGTTAAAATATTGCAAAAATGGTAATTTATATTTAAACTAGCTTTAATCGCATTTGGTCGTCAGCTGTTGAATAAGAATCCTAATTTGCCTCGTAAATTAGTGATGCACGATTATACAAACACAAGAGAAAAAGGCCCTTGCGTAACAATTAAGGCGCAAAAAAACTGCAACAAACAGGCGCAAACCACATTCATGTAACAACAATCGAAATTATGAAATCAATAGGGATTTTTAAATCGATAGAATAAAGAAATGTGACCGAAATTTTTAAATCGCACAGGCGCGGTAATTTTTAGATAAAGGATTTAAACTTAATGAAATTTGGTAAACGTGTGCACTTGACTTAATGCTTATTAAAAAGTTTATTAGTAAGGTGCGCTTGAAATTCTACGTTTGGCGTCAAAGTGTCGCAAACCAAAACATATAAAACCATGTACGATTGTAGAAAAAGATAGAAACAGAACATTTATAGGATTTTTAGCTTCTCAAAACATCGCAATGGTAAACAAAAAAAGTGGTTGTTTTTTTTTAATAAAAAGTTGATAAGACAATATGGACTTCTAAAGTCTAACATTAAGACTTGTAAGCAATCGAAATTCTAATTTTGGGTTAAGTACCTTTTTTTCTTTTTGCTTGTGCCCGACGGACATTTTTTTTAATTTGAAAAAGAGTGCTTCTAGTTCCTTGTAAATGTCAAAGCTGATGAAAGCTGCAGAGGACCCCTAGAGCTACCGACCGATATCTCTTCTCCGTGTATTCTACAAGATTCTGAAAAAGTTTATCCACGCCCGCGTTAAACCAATTGTTAATTTCCTGCTTTCTAAAGAGCAGGCTAGATTTTGTTTCGGATATCAATGGTAGATCAAGTTGTTTTGCTAACACAAAGCGTACTATTTTGAGGATAAGTAGGTTGGTGCCGTCTTTGCTCATATAATACTTGCAGCTGCATATTAAACTTTGACTTTATCTACAAGCTGCTGAGGCTTTAGCAAAAGTAAATTTCAATAAAGTTTAAACTAAAAAAAGACAAAGCAAGAGAATTTGAAAAGCGGTTTGTGGTAAAACAGCTAGGTTTTACTTTTGTTTCATACTTTTCCTTTCAAATAAAATTGTTGTTATAGCAATTAAAAAATACTATATGTAGCAATTTTGTCAGAAAACTGTATTAATTTGTAAAGACTTTGATTGTAAGAAGCAAACCAAAGTACAGTATATTGCAAGAAAGTATGTAACAGCAAATAAAAAACGATTTTGTAAAGCAAAAATAATCTAAAAGTTTTAATCACTAATTTTAAATTGTTTAACTAGCCAATCCATTTGGACCCGAAAATCTGTTTATGAGACCTTGATAGAAAAGGTTGACGATCATGCTTTATTGCAACACAGCGTAGCTACTCTTATATTTGATTTGCTGTTTAAAAGCGTTTCGTGCAAACATTCAGAACGATAACTAAAGCGATTTGTTTGTTTTTATCTTTGTTTAGCATCACTGCTGCAGATTAACCTTTAACCATTTAGGCCAATTAGGATATAGTTATATGCTTTGAAAAAACTCGGCCCTCAATAATTTCATTGATTGTGGATTAATTTTATCACAAAAACTACAGAATTGTCTCCTAAAATTGATCCAGCTTGACGAAATATTTGATCAAGAAAATTTTTCAAGACCCTTTCATTAAACGTTACATTTAAAGAAGAGAGACAAAGAAAAATTGTTATACCATCATTATAATGTCTTAGACTAAAATTTTATATTATTATATTGTAATAATAATCTTAAAAAATCTTCAGGCCTACTTCGATTATTTTCATTTATACAAGTTAAACTTGCCAAACCAATACCAATAAGCTCGCAAAAGCACTCATCCTAGGCTTCTATTATCACAACAAAGCTGCTAATAAAATCTTGTAATGACGTGGAATCGACATAAGACAAGATTACAAAGAAAGTGAACCAAAGCAGCATATTTATAGTAGTTATAGTTATAATTATATAAAAATGAACCATAATTAAGGCCATTTTTATGTTGACCAAACCAAACTTTTTTAACAACTTTTTCCAATTATAAAAGTTTTTATTTAAAATTTCGGTGAAAATAATTCCGAAACGGCGATTTACATTAATTCAGTAAAATATAATTACTATTTGTTGTCAACGGTTAGATAAAAAAAACTTTGTACCGTAAATTTTTGGAACACGACTAGGTAAAAAAGTAATCTAAGTAAAACTAAGTAAAACCAAATAAGCAACAATCGAACACTAAGTATAAAAGCGCGTTTCTATAAAAAATTAATGCGTCCAGTTATAAAATTTCAACATGCCACAAAACTAAATTTATGCAACCAAGAAAATTTTGAAATAGGTAACCTATATGCTTTAAAAAATAACACTTTTCCAATTCAACTGCACATGATATTTTATTACGTTTTCATAATTTTACATTGTTCAGCAGAGTAGTTTTTAAATTTTTCAGAGTTTTCGGGTCCGTAGCCCCTTTTCAGAAATTCTCAAACAAACAAAAAAAAGGTCATCACTTTGCAACTACCTCTGCTTTTACCATTTTATTCCAAAATTCAAACGAAAATCAAAAAAAAGTAACCGCTTTAAAATTGCCTCTGATCTTTTTTATTTTTGTCCCAAAAGTCTCGTAAAGACTAAAAAACAGTTTCTGTATGTGGCCCCAGTAAATACTCCATGACTTCTTTGAGAACTGCTGGTTTAACAAATTAGAAGTGCTCGCCTGTTGTGTAAGTGCAAAATTTTCACAAGAAGCAAAGAGCCCGTAGGATGTTGTAAAACACCTAAAATTTATATGTTGCTGATTCAGAACCCATTACGAGAAAAGCAACACAAAATTCTGAGTGCATCAGATAGTTGCAGCTCAAAAAGTTTAAAATTTAACTGAGTGTTTTATTTCCTTAACTTGCAAATATTTTCGAAAAGCGAAAATGGCTCTCGGTTCAAAAAGGTAGGACGCCTTTAATATAAAACGAGAATATTTGAAATAAATCCATAAATAGCTGCTCAAAAATCACAAAGTAAACAAGAAATTAGCTTTTTGTAAGCAAAACTTAAAGAAATCAAATTTGAATTTATTGAAATTATTAAAAGTTTTAACTTTATTTTGACTTATAAACATGGCTACCATACAACGTGCTTATTTTTAAAATTTGTTCTTATTTTTATGAACATTGCCTTATAAAATTGCAATGTGCTTATTTCTAAAAACCGTGCTTATTTTTTACTAATTTTGTTTTAGTTTTCCACAAAATTTCTAGAAAACGCGCTTATTTCAAGGTTTTCACTCATGTCCGAAAAAAAGATTGTTTTTTGATTAAAGATCAAATAAAGGCTTTTTTTAGTCTTTAGTTCAGTGCTTTTCGACCCTAGGTCGCAATCAAAAAGTGGTCTTCGACGATTGTAGCTGCGTAAAAATTATTGTATATCACTACTTTTTAGGGACAAAAATTAAGAAATGCAAGACAGATTCAAAGTGAAGGTTTTTTTCTTTTCTTTTCAAGGAAAAACAATTGACATTTTTAGGCTTCTTTCTTTCGTTAGTCGTGCTTATTTTTTGATCAGTTCGAGTGCCAACCCTGCTTATAAAACTTATCAACAAAGACTCTTGTGCAACTGAAACTAACGTTGGTGTAAGCACTACGATGTATCAAAGCCCCGAAAAAAATTTACTTTTAGAGTTCAGCGGCCCGAGTTATAATAAAAATTTTTTACTGCAAAAGAGAGAAAACTTCATTTGGTTAAATTTGTAATGAGCTGCTGTAAGTGCGTGACATAGCACGGCTGCATAAATTAAGTATTATCCAAGGCAACAGGTTGTGCATAGTTGCGTTAGAGGTTTTAAATCTACATGGTACTATTCATACATTCAGTATTTATTCATACTAGTTGTAAGGCTAAAAAATTGCAACTTTTAATATTCTTTATATTCTTCATACACTATGATATTGAGTTACATTCAATACATGTTTCTAAGCCAGTGCTCTTCAAAATTTTTTCATCGCGACCCCTACGGACTAAAAGAAAATAAAGTAAAACCTTAATAATACAGAAAATATTAAATAAAAAACAATAAAATTGACAATACTTTTAATGAGACCAATGTGCTTGCATATTCTGGCACAAAACATCGAATCTTGGCTCTATTTCGGTGATGGCAGGTCTCAGTGCTGGTTTCAGATCTTTCAAATTTGATCGATATTTTATTTTAACATAAGTTAGTGTCAAAAAAGATTTTTCACACAGATAAGTGGAGGCAAAAGGAAGAAGAGTAAGTATGGCTAGTTCTGACAATAATAGGTATTCTGTTTTCACACTAACCCAAAAGGAGCTTAAGCTTTTTTTTGAAAAGTTTACTTTCAAAATAAAATCACTGAAGAGTTCTGAAAATTCTTCTTGAGCTTTCAATGCGAGATGACTTACTTTTTGTATTCCAACGTCAAATGGGTTTTGAACCCAGTGGAATTGGCCAGCATCCAATTCTGGCATAAAATACTTTTCAAAATGAGTTTTGAGGCTTGTTAAGTAGTTGATTACTAGTGGTTTAATTGCATCAAAACCTAGCTCATTTTCTTGGATGAAATCCTCCATACACGTAAACATCTCATATAAGGAATTTGCTATTTTCTGTAACCATATACTCACTTTTTTTATGAATACTTCAACTTTAGATATCAATGTGAAAAAATTCGAGTTTTCTCCTTGCAAAGATAAATTCAGATTATTAAGTTTTTTATATATATCTGAAAAATAACAAAGTTTACACAGCCAGTTTTTATCTTGAAAATATTTTACCAAATCCGAATTACTTTCCGATAGAAATCGCATTAATTCATCCTTTAACACAATCAGCCTTTTTAAAGCTTTTCCTCTTGACAGCCATCTGACTTCTGTATGGAGGAAAAGAGAGCTAAACTCTGAATCCATTTCTTTACATAAATTGGAAAAAATATGGCTATTGAAAGCACGATTTTCAATGTAATTAATAATTTTTACAGCATCTTGCAATACAACGCATAATTCAGCAGAAATTTTCTTTGCTGCCAGTGCTCTCAATGAATTACTCAGTGAGTGAAAGTAATAGGTCCACTATTTAGTGATTTCAACTTCGCATGAAAGCCAACATTTTTTCCTAACATTGCTGCTGCTCCGTCAGTACAAACCCCTACATAGTCTTTTCACTTTAATCCAACTTCTTCAAAAACTTTACTAACTTTTAGATAAATTTCTTCACCTGTTGTGTAACCCTCTAATGTCCTACAGAAAAGAAATTCTTATTATTGAAGCAATATCTGACATATCCCAACAAGTGTGACTTACTTGAAATATCTGTTCTTTCATTAATCTAGATTGCATATTTCAAATTCCCTTTTATTTTTGCAATTAGCTGTTCAAATTAATCTTTGCTAATGCTTCAATTCGTCTACTTACTGTTGTGTATGATAAAGAAATTTTTTAAAATCTATTTGCATAGTTATGACCATAGATAATTTCAGTCATTCTAACAGCTACTGGTAAAACAAGTTCTTCGCCAATTGTAAATGGCTTTTTTCTCTTTGCAATTAGGTAGGAAGCTTTATAAGATGTGCGTAAATGTTTAAATTTAATAATTACATGTGTTTCCATGGAAAACTTTTACTTTTTCACTGATTGCAATAATTTTTCAAAATACACCAGTGGCTTTTCAGCATAGGAAGCATGTTTTGTGGTTAGATGCTTTTTAAATTTTATAGGCTTCATACTTTCACTCGCCAACTCTCGTTACAAATCAAACAATTTTTCCGATGCTTATTATTTATGCAAGTATACGTAAATCCGTATTGCACGTAACTTTCATTGTATTTCCTCTTTTTTATGGAAGAACGATTGGTCTTTGTCTTTTCCATATTGCCACTTGGTTGTTCAGTTAGCGTTGACTTCTCAATACTTAAATTGTTTGGTGAGATATGATGCTTTGATTTTAACCATTTATTCATGAGAAAGGTTGTTTAATAATTATTAATTTTGAAAATCTCTGTTGTTATAAAATTACTTGTTCACAGAATAGCATGTAACCTGAAAACTTTTTCTTTTTTAATTTAATGATTTTATAAAATCTAGAACGAAAATGAACGTGATTGTTAATTGCTAAGTTACATTTCAGCAAAAAATATAAAACAATACCAGTCAAACAGCCAGTTCTTGTTGACATCCGAGATCGTTACAGTAGATCCTATATACAGGCACCCATTTTTTTGAATAACTGTAAATTGCAAATATTTAAACATTTTGAACTAATACTATAAGCCTAATAAAAATAACTATGAATAATGAACTTAGAGTTCTCGATTTCTAATAGAATATTGTAACAATATTTTTGCTCGAAAGAAATTTCAACCATGCATCGAAAAGCAATGAATTCCGTGTTGTCATCTGCGAAAGATAAACTAAAATTATTATTATTATTATTATTATTATCTCTATATTTATCCTCCTGACTCGCAGGAAAGCGACGGAGGCGCTATACATAGGGTAAGTAATTACCCCGACCTGCTTCCGGAGATGCCAAGATATTGCTGTCCGCTAGTAATTTAATAGAGATATGACGTGTAATTTAGAACTGCTTGTTAAGACCACCAAGCAGGGGAAAGTGCCGTAAAGTGTCTTTCCCAAGGACACAACAGAATGGCGCAAGTGGGTTTTGAACCGAGACTATGCTGATCATCAGTCCGGTGCTTTAACCACTCGACCACGCTGCCGACTAACTATATTATAGCATTAGGTTATTTATTTTCAATTTCACAAGTAAATACCCATGCCACAGCAAACAATTAAAAACAAAATCACTTTGCAAATGCTACGTCACCAGCACAATTATATATAGTCACTCCTTCTGGCCATAAATTGAATGGAAATCAAACAAGAACTAAGTCCAGTACTATGTATATGCTCAACCACTCAACGATCAGGCAGGCAATCAGCCACTTGGGTTTAAAACTCGTTCATTACCAGCATCAAACAGAACCTGAACCTCTTAGCAGCTGCCGCAACTCGAATGCGTTAGCAACTAATGCAACCTAAATTCGATCAAACAAATTTTATAATTTATGACATTTATTTTCTTTTCATTAATTAATAATGTTGCTTGTAGAAATAATTGTACACTATAATAGGGCTAATAATAAAAATCACGTAAAACGGATTTTCTCATCTGTTTAAATGTTTTCTTGTCAATACTTTAATAATGTTCTTGAAACATCTCTCAACCTCCATTGGCTCTTTCGCGACCCACCGGGGGATCGTGACCCTCAGTTTGAAGAATCCTGTTGTAAGCTATGTTTACGTTATTTTGCAGTAAATAATTTTATTTTCCCATGTATTTTTTTTTACTTTTGGCAGCTTAGTTTGCATAACTATAGGCCATTTTATAGTCAACAGCCTTACCGGACTTGGTATCGTAAGCGCGTTTCAGTGGACAAGTTATAAATGGAACGCGGAGTACTGACAGAATACATCCATGCTCCATGTTTTTATACCCACAATCAGTGCTTGGTCTGTTGGAATGAGCTTACTTCGAGCAGATTGGGTTAAGCTCAATCGCCTGCGAACTGGTGTTGGGCGATTCCATTCGTCCATGCTCAAATGGGGTCTTGCTACTTCACCGAATTGAAAATGCAGGGCCTCTGAATAAACCGCATATTACGTCCTAGTAGCATGCCCCACATATTGGGCACCACATGGAGCACAAGGTCTGATGGTTTTAGATGACAAAACTCGATGTTGGCTCAAAACCATCACTGCCAACATCTAATCCGGGCAATACAGCAGTCTGGGTAGTAAAAGAATAAACCCTCGGCCCCAGTTCTGTTTGTGCTTGACCCGGGGGGGAGACCCTTCCAACGGCGATGACAACGGCAGCACGTTTGGATGGATAAGAGCACTAAAATACTGGCCAACGTAATTAAAGCCTACTCGCGCCATTCTACTAAGTCATTGAAATATACACTTTATGGCACTTTCCCTGTTTAATGGTCTTGATAACAGCTCTAAATTTTGGTCTATAATATCAATATGTAACACAAACTAAAAACTCAAAATAAAAATTTCAACCGAAGAGCAATACTTCGGTATTCCCGGAAGCAGGTCAGGGTAATTACTTGACAATTACCCTAAGTATAGCGCCGCAGGCGCTTTTCTGCAAGTTAGGAGGATAAATAGAGTAATAAAAATTTTTAAAAAATAAATGAAATTGTACGAATTGTATAAAAAGGTATTATGGAGTTTTTGCAACGTTGTTCTCAGTGAAATATAAAAATCAGGAAAGATTTGCTTTTGTTTTTGAAATATAAATCATTAACACTCTTACTCAAGTAGACTATGTTCGTGAATAAAGACTACGATTAGTGATTCTCAATCTTTCCTGATTTGTGGCGCCCTTTCAGAGACTCTTAGCGGACATGGCTTCCAGCTCATCAATAGAAATACCCAGCTTTGTTTTTAAGGAATTTTAATTTGTTAATCTATTTGCCCTTTAATAAAAAAAACAAGCCAAACAGGGAATTTCCAAGAATTAATGCGAGAAAGTTTGGTTATCCGATGAAAATGCAGGGTTTTGTATTTATTCCGTTTTTTTGGAGGATTTTTTCACGCATTTGACACATTTGTCCCTAAATTGTTGAGTCGGATCGGACAGCGGTGTTTCTGTATTAAATCGATAAAAAATTATAAAACGCAGAAAAAAATTTGTTATTAATTAATTTGTGTTGTTAAGCGGGAAATCAGGTTGGTTGAAGTTCCGATAAACAAGGTCTAACTGCAGTTAAATTTTAACTTGAGAAAATAAACAAAAGTCGGACCTTGGTTTTGAAATACGCGGCATAGTTACCTAGGAAAAACCTCTGCTGGTGGCCCCCTGGAAAATGCCCTGTGTTCCCCAAAGAAGTGAGGGCGCCAAAAAAGACCGGGTTTAGATGATTATTAGTTCAGACTATATGTAAAAACTAAACCAATTTCATAAAAAAAATTAGTAAACAGAAAAAAACATTTTAAACTTTGAAGGTATTGTAAATTAATTGCTTTTTCTAGCGGAAATCGAAATTAAATCAATACTGAAAAAGGTTGTTATAAATCCCAAGTTTCTTTCGGGTACAATAATGTGGAAAATTTTTGAAAACCTTATAGTGAAAGCGAAGGCCTTAAAACATCTTTGCTTTTATTAAATTGATATCATAAAACAGTAGGCTAATGCTTGCGAAGTAAATTTTGATTTGATAAAAAATAAGAAACTTTAATCTTTTTGTTTAGCCACATTTTGCTTAAATTGAATTGACATAAAAACTGTCAGTCTTTGATTGATGTAAGTTTTTTTCAATTTATGAAAAACTTTTTTATTAAATGTTTATGTTTTGAACAGTGGCCTGCGGTGACCTCTGTGACTGGTCATGCAACTGATGCGCCAAAAACTGGTCATGCAATTGGGTATTTTGTGGGTAGTTAATGGGTAGGACATGCAATATTTTATGGGTAGCAGAAAGAACTCTGTGTAAGACTCTAAGACATAGGTCATTTTTTGTCCTAAAATCATGGTGTTCTCCAAAAAAAAGGTCATTACATAAAATTAGTCTCGGTTTTTACACTTTTTCTCCAAAACTTAAAGTGTTCTCTAAAAAAAGAAAAAGGTCTTCACTTGAAATCAGTCCCAGCTTTTCCACTTTTGTCCTAAAATTTACTGAAAAAAAAAAGGTCTTCCCCTCAAATCACCTCACCTTTCTAAAATTTCGTCCCAAATCAGCGGTGTTCTTTATTACGTTCAGAAACAAAGGTCATCACGCAAAAATTTGTTGGTCATACAAAGCATGATTTGCATGCGCTGACCGCACGCCACTGGTTTTGCGTAAAAAAATTGCCATATTTTTCTTTCCTTTTTTCCATGCAAATGGGCTGATTCTAAATCAAACAAATAATTAGATAAGTAAGTTTGTTTTTTGGTAAGAAAATCTTCGCTTGAAAACTGCAGTAAATATAACGGTAAAGATTTTTACGGCAAGAAAACTCGTAGAATTAACAAATAACTAATAGATCTTGCTTGCTCAGGTTTAGTATACTCACTGGCATAAATAAAAGAAGGAGCTAAATGATGATATTTATACAGGCACAAAAAGTGAATAGAAGTTCTATTTGACAAAAAAAATTTTTTTATTTACTTTTGTTAAATTTTGATTTTATCTTGAGTTAATAATTCTTGCTCATCATTTAAGTTTTTACCTTCAGTTTTAGTTAAAATGTTGCAAAAAGGGCAATATACAATTAGAGAAGTTATAATCTAATTTAATTGTCAGCAATTAGATAAAAATATGAGTTTGCTACGTAAATTAATGCATTCAGTTAAGAAGTGTGAAATTCTATTATGAACGTAAGAATGGCGCAGCCAAAACCTTTAAATCTCTATATAAGATGGTAGAAAATGTAGAAACAGAACATTTAAAATACTTATAGCTTTTTTAAAAAATACGACAATAAACCGAGAAATTAAAGTTTTTGTAAATAAAAGTTGATGAGGCATAATTTAAACTTATAAAACCCATAAAATTTAATGTTAAGACTTGTGAGCAATCGAAATTCTGGTCACATGACTTATTTTCTTCCTGCTTGCGCTGAATCGAAATTTCAAAAAATCTGGATAAAAGCGCTTCTAGTTGCGATTCCAAAGTCGATGACAGCTGTAGAGTACCAAAAAGCTATCCACCAACACCCCTGCTCGGTGTAACGTATAGGATTCTGAAAAAGCTTATCTATGTCTGCATTGACCAACTATTGATTCATTGCTTCCCAAAGAGCAGGTTGGGTTTTGACTTGAAAAGTCTACCGTAAAAAAGTCGTTTTGGTAAAACAAAACAGTCAGAGTTTTTTAAGGCTAAGTTGCTTGTTGCCGTTTTGTTGATTTAATTCTTAAAGCGGGTACCAATCTCTGGCTATACCTGCAAGCTACTGAAGACTTTATCGTAGCAAATTTTAATGAAGATTAACTCAGAAAGACCAAGCAGGATAATTAAAAAAGACGGTTGTGAAACAACAGTTTTGCAGAATTTGTTGCTATGGCAATTAAAATGGAAATAAAATAAATTGCGTAGCTCATATTATAAGTAGATTGCATCGATTTTTAAATATTTAATTGTAACTATCAAACTCAAATATTGTGCAAGAAAGTATGTATTGAAAGTAAAAAAGCGATTTTTCAAAGCAAAACAATAAAAAATTCTAATCACTAAATTTCAAATTGTTCAACTAATCAATCTGCTGGGCCGAAAATCTGTTTGCTAAGTGATAAGACCTTGGCTAAAAAAGCTTAACGTCTCTGGCCTATTTAAACAGAGCGTTGTCTCTAAATATATTTGATTTGCTGTTCAAAAATGCTTTGTGCAAACAATTGGAACAATAATCAAAGCGAATTTTTTATTGGTTTGTCTCTTTATTCAGAATTATAGCTACAGACTTTTACAGGAAAGTTTTAATGTTTCTTCAATGACTTATTTTATGACACAGTTTTTTAAGAACCAAAATTGTTTGTACAAACCAAGGAGATTACCATATAACTTCATTGCACAGTTATTCTGCTACCAGTTTTTAGGGTATTTAATCAGAGCAGATGGTTGGATAAAATATTTAGTTTTTTGATATCTTTAGTTTCTTTATAAAAAGATTTAGAGGAGATTGGATCAGTTTCAAGGCAATTTCTTTTAATCCAAAACAGTTTTCAATTTTTTTTAAAAACAGTGCAAGCTAGATGCTCTAGTTTAGAAGCTGCTTTTAGCAAAATAGTTTATAAAACAGATAAAGCTTGTTGAATCTTTTTAAAATATGTCAACTAAATTTTTTCAATACTTTAAAATATACAGAAAATATAGCAGAATAAAGGCCGTTTACATACAATCAAACCAACGAGACAATGAAAAAAATTGATTCACAATTGAAAGAAACAATGGATATTTTGTTTCAATGAATAAGTTTAAAAAAAAGATTACATAAATAAACGGCATTATAATAGTAATATTTTTTCAAAGAATTCAATAAAATGTTCTAAATTGTACCAATATTTCAGTGGATCCCAACTTGGAGCATACCCCTTAGGGGCAATTTAATTTTTAAGTATTTTGGTAATTAAAGTCTTTGGTCTTGGGATCTATTAGATGTAATATTTCAATAAATTAAAATTAACCAATCACACATTTAATTCTTTTATCAACCTATCTTTGGTTTTCAAAGTACTCCTGATTTTCACACAGATTTAATGAAAAAAACTTTTTATTGTCTGCACTAATTTTTTTAGACGCAAATGGAGTAGTGACACATAGATTTAATGTGAAGACTTTTTTTTGTCTTTACTTGATTTTAGTGGTGAAGTTTGGCCGAAAAAGTTGGGAAACACTGCAATAAGTGTAACTGTCACGGTAGATCATTAGACCTTATCGACGAAACTTTGTTGATAACAATGTCTGATTACGCATCACGATCTGGTGAGGAGATAAGGAACATTGACTTCATATAAAAGAGCCAGGAATAAGATTTACGGAGGCATACACACTCAGCATTTCCACACAGGGATTGGAAACACTTTTTCTGACACCGGACACAGGTATTATTGTACAAGATCATGCAAAGCTATTGAAATATTTATTTTTGACGTCAAAATAGCAATGATCATCTGAGTGCAAAAGCAAA
Organism: Diplosoma virens; assembly: GCA_963680785.1. Classification (NCBI taxonomy): domain Eukaryota; kingdom Metazoa; phylum Chordata; class Ascidiacea; order Aplousobranchia; family Didemnidae; genus Diplosoma; species Diplosoma virens. Next base: position 18,698,792 of record OY796882.1, on the reverse strand, counting down.
TTAATTCTTTGCATTTGATTTACCATAAAAATTTTGGTTTAAATAGGTTTTTACATTACACGTTTTAAAAAAAATTAATAAAATAATTTTGATTTAACACACTTTAATGATTTCATTTAAATAGATAGGCTATATTAGACAGAGATGATATCAGTTCTTCAAATAAACCACAATGACAGTGTCAGAGCAACCTACTTCCAATTAGAACCCACAAAATCGGCTAAAAATTAATTTAAATCTGGATAGTCTTCATCATTTTTGAAAAAAAAATAGTGAATTATTTCAGTGTAATTCCCTTTGCCCACTTGTTCTTTTGGGGTTGCGGGGGGTAGCGTTTTAGTTATAATCTCCAAGCATTTGAATCTTTTGCAGCTAACAGCAATTTTTCCAGTGTAAATCCAAGAACCAACCGGGCCAGGTCTTCAGCACAATTCCACCAGCGAGTTCTGGGTCTCCACATAGGCCTTTTTTCACTCGGAAGAGCATCCATTAGTTGCTTTGCTGTTCCTTCGTAGAACATTCGTGCCATTTACAGTAAATAAAACAAATTAGACTCTAATTCAAATAGTTTTTATTTTTATACACAGTAAATAGACTCTGTTTCAATAAGACTGTAAAAAGCTTGGTGTGCCGCTTCTAGTAAAACATTTACTCATATAGTTTTAGGATCTTTAAATTTTACGTGTAATCTTACTCTTGATAAATTATCGATAATTTTTTATCTGTAAATGTATGTAGAAAGAGAGAGCGAGCAAATGTTATTGTCTAATAAAATAAAAGATATTCAAAAATTATTTCAAAAATTTTAGGATTAAATACTAGATCATAAAATATATATATTTTCTTGAAGTATACAATAACAAGTCTTTAAAAGTGCAAACAAGAGTAACTTTTGCTTGATATTTTTAAAGTTTTTTAGTTTATAATAATGTCTGATTTTACATCACGATCTGATGAAGAGCCAGGAACATTGAGTAAATGCAAAAAAATAACAAACAATTTTTATAGAAACATAAACGCCCAGCAGCTACACGCAGATGTTGGAGACAGCAATGCTGACGCAGGTAATATTTAACTTGGTTATGCAAAACAATTGTAAAGTTTTTTTAGTATTATATCATAGCACTGAACACTTGAATTAAAAACACCAGAAGCCGTATTTTATGCGATTTGAGTTATGACCAAATTATGGTAAAATGAGTCGTTGCATTGCGTGTCGAAAAAGATCTTTTTTTTAAATTGATTTAACTTTCCATAATGGTTTATCAAAGTATTTATTTTTAGTAAAAGAGACACTTCAGCAAATCGATGATCGGCTTTGTTCAATCAAAGCCAAGATTCGTCTTTAAGTGTTGTAATAAAAATATTTCTTTTGATTTTGATGACACAGAGAAACAATTTTTTTCGTGTTGTGCTGCATGAGATTTTTCAAATGATTTTTGATAGATTTTTGAGGCTAATTTTAAACCTGAAGTCGGTTTTTGTCTACATGCTCTAGTCTTTGCGCAATTTGAAAATCCGGATTCCCATAAAAACGGACCGATGCATACCTATATTGTTATACGTAATTAACATAACCATAACCACGGTCTCGAAGTCACGAGTAGTACATTGCACCAGCTGAGAGTCGCAAACGCTCAATTAACTTTTTCCCCATTACAAATTGACAAATTTCTAGCTGCGGCACCTTTAATACAATCAGTGAAGCATGCAGTTTGTGCGAACAAAGGTCAGACATCTTGCTGTAGAGAAGCATGTGCAATTAGTGACAGCAAGAAATGCTGGAAATGCAATTAAAAAAGTCAAATCAGAGCATTGATACTGTCTGTTTATAAGGCCCAGCAGCTATACAGATAGAAGTGCATGGAAGGAGCACTGACTGTGTGCGATCATGTAAGACTACCGAGTTACTAAGCAGCCAAAAAGCGTGTGATTGTAGTAAACGCCTTAAGTTAACAGTCTAAAGTATGCATAGCACTGCCACGTTGTTAGCTAGTCTAGACTCTTTAGCAAAGGTCAACCAACTACGGTCTTAAATCTGCCATATTTTTTACATTTGTTTGTTAATTTACTTTTATATTGCTGGGCTATAGTTTTTTCTTGAGTTGTTTGACACAAAGCGTTTTGTTATATAAGGTGTAAACATGGCTTCTTCTCGTAGACGTGAATGTAAAATAAAGCCTGATTCTTTCTGTAATGTATCTGGGTGTTATACACTATTTCGTCAAAGGCGTAATATCACTTCATTTGTGAAACTTGCCTACAAAGCATATTTTCAAATTTTTCTTGGTAACCGTGAATGGTCATTTCATATCGTGTGTCAAAACCGTGAAGAAATGCTTTGCGGTTGGACAAAAGAAAAGGAAAGGAACTGCCTTTTGGAGCTCCCGTGGTTTGGCGAAAACCCCGAGATCACGTTACTGACTGTTATTTTTGAATTGTCGACACGAAAGGTTTTGGCAAGAAGAATCGGCATAAGATCTCGTATCCAAGCATTCTCTCAGCCATTTGACCTGTTCCACATTGCGAAAAATTTGTGGTTCCGGTTTTAAGTGGTTTTTCCTCCGGTGAAAACAGTGATGATGATCAGGAAGAGCATGAAAACAACGAGGTGGTTTCCGAACAATGTTTCCTCTAAGCCCCGCGCAGTACTTTCGTTTTGCCACGCACTGCATAAGTATTGGCAAGACAAGGTAAACACGTGCTTTCAATCAGAAGCAAGCTCCTCGCAGCGGTGGATATTCAAATTTAGGGGCCCGAGAAAAAAATTTTCAAAAATCGATGTTCAGAAAAAAAAAGAGTTTTGATCTCGTCTTTCACTTTTTTCTCCTAAAATCAAGGTGTTCTCTAAAAAAAAAAAGGTCTTTACTTCGATTTCGTCTCTGATCTCCCTATTTTCTTCTAAAAAAAAAGGTCTTCATCTCGAAGCGATAGTGAAGTCGGGAGGAAAAGTTGGAGTTATTGAGATCAATTCTAGGTGAAGACTTTTTTTTTAGAGAACACCTTAATTTTGGAGGAAAATAGAAAGATCAGAGATGAAATCAAAGTGAAGACCTTTTTTTTTTAGAGAACACCTTGATTTTTGGAGAAAAAAGGGAAAGACGAGATCAAAACTCTCTTTCTTTCTGAACATCGATTTTTGAAAATCCTTTTCTCGGGCCCCTAAATTTGAATAACCATCACTGCTCACATGGCCTTTCATTCCGCGCACACTAAGCAAGCTCTTAGAGGGAACGTTGTTTCCAAATCTAAATCCTTTTTAGATAACACCAATCGGCCATTTGCCCCTGAGTCGTTTAGCCAAATGAAATTGAATGACTTAGTTAGTGATTTGGGTGATTTGAATGACTTAGTTTGAGATTTGTGACATCACTTGATGCTGGCTTCCAGGCTGCAAGAAAATTATTTATTTGATGACTCCGCAATAGTTTCTTATTTTCAAAAACGAGACCTCTTTTTTGACATTTTTTTCAGAACAGAAGCAGTTTATTTACAATCACAATATTCCTATATCACTGCTCAGGTAGTTAGGTGTTGCCTCATACATCCCAACTGAGTGAAGACTGCTTTTGAATAGCTCTAAGCAGAGCCTCAATTCTGTTTGTAGCGAAGTTAGCAAACATAATTAAAATATCTCAGTAGCTTGACTTATTCTTTCACAACTTTACTCTGGGACTGTATTGTACGATTGTATTTTTACGACTGTATTTTCAACGCGTGCGAGGCAAACTGATACATTATTGTACTCAAGACACGTTGTTGCGTCATAGTAGACAATAGCCAAAATCCATTCCCGATTACGCATAACAACGGGGTCCCGAAGGTGCCCATAAAAACAAATGCACTAACATAAAGTCGATGAACCAAAAGCAGCAAAATAACTGATTTGGAGGAAACAACAAAGCAATTAAAATTCTAAACGAAATGAGATTTTAAAAGGCAGGTCAGAACTACTAAATTCCTCAAAGTGGTCAAAACACCAGAAACACAAATGCAGTGATAATATATAATAAACTAAAAGCAGCAAAACAATCAATTGCGACGAGAAAATGAAACTATCACGATTAAAAAGATGGAAAGCAGCAGCTCAAAGAAGGTTCAAACCACGGAACACCCTAAACCGACCGAAACACTAGAATTCCGGGCTACAGCATTGCAGTCGGCAAAGAATTCCACAACTCCAACCCTACTAAGTCGCCATTAGCTATTTACAAGCGCAGTACAATAATTCAAAAATCGATGTAATAATCCCGAAGTTTTAAAGGTCTTTGTGTTATTTAACCTTTTTCGTTACTATTGGGGGCACAGTGCTTTCGTTAAAAACATCGTCTAAATCTCCAGCGTACGAGTTGTTGGTGGTCCCTTCCTTTGGTAAACTAGATGCAAGAGAATAAAAATGATGATCTGCGGACTTAATGTGGGAATTTAAATTTTTAAAACTAAGTGTCGCACATTTAAGTCCGCCGATTGAAACTTTATCTTTTAATATATTAAATTTTATTGTTTTATACGTCTGGTGATTCTCGTCATTCAAGCGGCTTGTTTTCTAAAAAATTTATCTATGCCGCGGCGTAAGTCGAGCTCGAAGTATTTTGGGTTTTTATTGATGACTTTAAAAGGGCCTTGATATGTAGGTTGCTAAGGGTGTCAATGTCTGTCGTTTCGCATGTAAGCATTTGTGGTTTCTGGAAAGAAAAAAGCTTTTTTCAAATATAACTTTCTTACGTATATTTTCTAGCGGTAGCATAAAGCATAAGGATGTAAAGTAGTGGCCAAATTTTGTTACTATTGAATTGAATTATTATGCTTATCAGTTGGATTTCATGACACTTGAGGCTGCTTTTTAGAGTCCTATTTAAGCATTTCACTATTCCCTGCGATTGCAGGTGATAAGCGATAGATTGATGAGCCTAAGACCCAAGATAGTGGCACATGCTTAGCCACACGACTGAAGTAAACTGGGTCCCGTGATCCGTGTAAATATGTTTCGGACAACCGAATTAAACCACTCAGTGTCGGATAAAAGCGTCAATACATTCCTCTGCCGTTATGCCAGCTCGTGGTAATGCCTTCATGAATTGAGAAAAACGATTAATCACTACGAGTAAATAGCTGTAACCATTGCTTACCCCAAGCAGACCCGTGAATTCCACATACCTCGTACACGTTTGCAAAGCAATCCTTGGGTGGGGGTGTTAAAATATCGAGAGGGGCGACATTGTGACCCTAAATTTTTGCTCTGGCTAAAGCTTCACACTCCCAAGTCCATTGTCCAATATCACGTTTTATGCCGTTCCATCCAAAACGAGAGCTAATTAACTTAATTCCAGTTTGAGCACCAGGTTGTGACCAGGAGTGATATAATTTAAAAACATCGCAACGTAGCTTTTGAGAAATGATAGTGAATAAGTTTGATCACAGAGCAACGAAACATCGTGATCTGCTAGGCTAATTCTATTGGCTGTAATGAGGCAGCTTTTTCTGATTGACCACCACGCAAGAGTTTTATTTCAGGATCCAATTTCTGCATCAATGCGATTCGAAGATAATCTAGACTTGGCTCGTTAGGGACAATAGCGGTGAGTGGTTTCTCTTCATGGGAAATCCTTGATAAAACATCGGCCGGGTTTTCTGCACCAGGCATACTCGTATGTTCCACCCGGTTAGTCATTTGCGCAATAAAATCAAAATATCTTTGATGGCGCGGTGACTGAGCGAGCGTGTGACTGTGAAATTTGTTAACTATTGGGCGATGATTGGTTTTTAAAATAAAATCCAACTCTTCTAAAAATACTAAAGTGTTTTACAGCTGCATAGCATGCGTAAAGCTCTCTTTCAAATGTCTACCACGACTTTTGGGACTTCTTTAAAGCTTTTAACCAAAATGCAGTGAGTCGGCACTCGCCATCTCTTTCTTGTTGCAGAATTGTGCTGATGCTAAATGTAGATGCATCTACAATAAGTTCTGTTTGTACTTGAGGGTCAGGAAACGCTAAAGCAGTTGCTGAAGATAGGGCTTTCTTACTGTCCTGAAAGCACTGGAGTGATTCTGTTGACCATATCAAACGGTGTGAACTCGCAGTAAAGTTAACGAGATCATAAAAAGGCTGCAAAAATTTCGCAGAGCCATTAATAAATCTGGTATAGTATTGGAACATACCTAAATATGATTTAAGTAGCTTTGTAGTAGGAGGTGTAAAAAAGTTGTTGATAGCTTCAACTTTCAATTGCACCGGTTTTAATTCTTCGGAGGATACATAAAACCCAAAAACGAAAGTTCCTAAGCTCCCAAATTGCGCTTTTTAGCATTTACTACTAAACCGTGTTCATGTAGCCTAGAGAAAACGGCTTTCAGCGTTTGTCTGTGTTCTAAACAAGTTTTAGACATCACGATTTTGTCATTCAAATAGCAGAAAACATGCGGTAAACCGCTTAAGACTTAGCTCATTAGTAGTTGAAAGTAAGTTAAATTGGAGGCTTAACCTATCGATAAAAAATTGTACTGATAATTACCCAGGAGTTGTGATTGTCAATTTATCTCTATCTTCTGGCCGTACTCTAATGTTATAGTCCGCGATATCAATGGAAGAGAATAAGTTGCAGCCGTGTGCTAATGATGTAAAGTCACTGACATATGGCTAAGCATATTTTTTTGGTTTAAGCATTTTTTAAAAACTTGTGCGGTCAGCACAAAGCCTCCAGCCCCCAGATTTTTTTCTTACCATCACAATTGGCGAAGACCAGGCGCTCTGGCTCTTTTTAAGAATTCCTTGATCGCATAATTTTTTTAATTCCTCACCCAATGCTCGAAATTTCTCCGGACTTAATCTGCGAGCTTTACAAGAAATTGACTCTTTTAATGAGATTTCTATTAACGCAACTACTGAATGTTTATAACACCGTTCCTCATCAAAAACTGCTACATGCAAAACTTCAGTATACTCATTTTTCAGTTCTGTTAGAACAATGTTGTCCGTTTCATCGCCACTTTGAATAGCAAATATAACCTTAAAATCGATACGGGGATAACACTATCCCCGTATCGATAACATTGGTTCAACTTCAATCGATTTGGTCAACCTTTGCGCGGAAATATCAACTATCAATTTATGGCAAGCTAAAAAGTTGGCTCCCAAAATCCACGAAGGCATATTGCTGATGTAAAATTTGTGCTCAAACAGATGGGAAAAACCAAGGTTAATTGGAGTTTTATAAACACCCAGCACATCTATTACTCCGCTGCCTAACGCTTTCAATAAAGTTAGTGTCGAAGGCTGTATGATCATCTACATAATTCAGAGGAAACAAAGATCTTGAAGGACCGGTATCAACCAAAAACTCAACTCCGGTCTTTTTATCGATAACAAAAAAAAAGGGAATTTATTTTATCAAGTTTTTTTCGACCCCCAAGCCTCTAATTTGTGGAGGGTAGGGTTCGTTTTTTTTGCTCGATGTCGCGTGGTGAAGACCAAGGAAACGGTTTACCTTTGCATTTGATAGCTCGATTGCCGTAAGTATCGTGATACCAACAAGCTAATGACCTGTATGGTTGCGCCACATTTGGTAGTTGATTTATAGGAGCGTTTGGTCCTGGAGGGGAGGGGTTAAAACTGAGCAATAGCACGACAAAGCAGTTTATGCGTGAATCTAACATTTTATTTATCATTTCTTTGTGTGTTTTTTTTTGATGTGATATTTACCTTCGACATGGGAGTAGCAGGCTGAGATTTTGCCAGAGAAAGGAGACGGTTGGCATGTGCAGCCAATTCGTCGACCGTGCTTTGTTCGTACGAATACAACGCATGCCTGGTCCAAGCGTTCACCGACTGCAGTACGCGAGATTTAAGTAGGTCTTCCTGGAGAGTAGTCGGTTCACAATAACGGAATGTAAATATGGACTTAAGCCGGGCCAAGTAGTTTGAAACTTTGTCATCGCCACACACACAATTGTTTAACGAAGTTTCCAAATCCTCTCCACCTGCGTTGGAGTATAACCGGAGGATAGTAACTTTCAAGGTGGAATAAGGTGTCGTTGCGTCAGTTGTTTTTAGTAGATGTGCCACAGACTTAAATACACTGGCGTCTCGTGATAACTTCGTCACAAGAGCTAAATATTTGGACCTCTTTGATGTCATATTGGCATCTTGAAACATCAATTTAATAGTTGAAAAATAAGCGCTAGCGTTATTCTCCCAAAAAGGTAACTAATGTATACTTCCAAAACTATTTCCGGGCCAAGAAGCGTTGCTGTTTTTCCTATTGTCACGTATATCTGAGTTTTCCCTACACTAGAGGGAGCTCTTGCAGGGGAGAGTGTTACTGGAGCAGGCCGCGATGCGTCAGGCCAAGCCTTGTGAAATCTACATCTGGTCTCATAGCAAAAATCATAGTTAAGATGAATGAGGATTTAGAATTACTTAGAAAACACGCCGCTTAAAAGACGAGAAGCACCAAACTCCAGTTTTGCTCTTATTAGAGCTCGTTAGTGATGCTTATCTCACTAAAATACGAAACTACAACTTAAAATGAATTACACGGCAACTAAGGCACCAAGTGGTAGAAATAAATTAAGACGTCACACTAATTAATCAACCTTAAGGTTTGAAAACTGCTTATTACCCGTAAAGGTTGTTAAATACAATGAAGGCCCTATTTCTAAAAGTACCTAAGTCACATTTTCGAAAAAATGAGATAAGCTGAAAAAATTGTTTGTTTACTCGCCAGAAATATTCTGACAAAAAATCTTTTCAGAAAATCACTTTTTGAATAGCATAGAGGTTTGAAATCTTAGCGAATTTTTATTGTAGAAGTAGGGTTTTGAAAACTTCAAAGCTCGTTTTCTCAAAATGACAATATGTGACTTAGGTACATTTAGAAGTAAGCCCTATTGATAAAACTGTCTGCCAAAAGCTACTTAAAAAATTCAACATAAAATTAGCACTTACAATTCTATTGCAGTGTCTCGCTTGTAAGACAAATAAAAACTTAACTTATATTTGAAGAATTATGAGGAATTTAGAATTAATTATAAACAAGCTGCTTAAAGATGAGAAACGCCAGACTCGAGTTTCGCTCTCACTAGAGCTCGTCAGTGATGCTTGTCTCACCGCGAATCGAACCTGGGACCTGTAGTCTTCCACGCAGGTTGCTATACCACTAGACCACAGATCCCGGACGACAGATGGACTCAAATGACAGACGACTACAGACGACTCATGGACTCAAATGAGTACGGACGACAGATGGACTCAAATGAGTACCGACGACAGATGGACTCAAATGACCGACTCATGGACTCATGGACTCAAATGAGTACGGATGGACTCAAATGACAGACGACTACAGACGACTCATGGACTCAAATGAGTACGGACAACAGATGGACTCAAATGAGTACGGACGACAGATGGACTCAAATGACCACAGATTCCGGACGACAGATGGACTCAACTTTGAGTCCATCTGTCGTCCGGGATCTGTGGTCTAGTGGTATAGCAACCTGCGTGGAAGACTACAGGTCCCAGGTTCGATTCGCGGTGTGATAAGCATCACTGACGAGCTTTAATGAGAACGAAACTCGAGTCTGGTGTTTCTCATCTTTAAGCAGCTTGTTTATAAAAAACTTAACTTTTTGTCCATAAGTTTATAATCAATTTTTTTCGTCTTACTGTGCTAAAGCCTCTTCTATTATAGCTATTGATCGTTGAGTAAAACTTGTTAATAATCTTTGAAGTTATGCTGGCCCAGATGGTAGGTGCTTTCACGCAGCCTGGGCCGTGAGTAAGTCTGTTCATTGATTTTAAAATGACAGACCGAAACCGAACCTACCAAAACGGAAGGGTATCCACCCATTCCGATGTTCAGTGTGGGTCTGCTAATCGGCAAACGTCCTTTTCAGGACGGGGAAATGCCAGGATAAAACTGCCCTTTTCAGGGCACATTGCCAACAAGTTCCGAAGACCCACTATTCTTCAGCTGAACATCGAAGGCCTCACTGCAAGCAAAATGAACGTTCTTCATCACCTCGCTATGCAGTCTGAGGCACTCGTCATCCTACTGCAGAAGACCCACTGCACTGATGCAGAGAAGTTGGTGCTACCACACTACCAACTAGCTGGGTCTTCTTTAAGCAGGAAGCATGGCCTTGCCACGTTTGTCCACGAGCGACTGAGATACACGCTTTTGGACCAATCTCCACTGACATCGGAGATCGAGTGGCTGTGTGTGGACGTTGATGGTTATAAAATAGTCAACGTCTACAAACCACCACCAACGCGATTGCGAACCCTGGATCTCCCAGTGTTTCCTCACCCCTGTCTGTACGCTGGAGATTTTAACTGTCGTCATGCTGCTGGGGTTATGACGACAACAGTCCGGACGGTGAGTGCTTGGCTGGCTGGGCAAGTATTAATTGTCTTGCCCTGCTATATAATGCCAAGGACGCTGCCAGTTTTTATTCCGGCCGCTGGAACACTGGCACCAATCCAGACCTAGCTTTCGCCAGCGTAGGTCCAAACAGTCGCTTACCGGATAGACGTGTCCTTGACAAATTCCCCAGGTGACAACATCGACCTTCGCTTATTACACCACCAAGGTTTGCTATGGCAGTGCCAAGCATGCCTGTTAAGCGATGGAACTTCCGCAAGACCAAATGGAGTCACTACATTGCTTCGACGAATAAATTCGCAAAGATTTTGTTGCCGCCTGATTCACTTGATGTGGATGCGGCTTACCAGGACTTCTGTAACACTATTAAGAAAGCAGCCAAAACGACTATCCCACGCGGGTATCGAAATACCTACATTCCGTGTTGGGATGCAGAGTGTGAATCCCTCTATAAAACCTTTCTGCAGTCTCCTCAGGGAGACGACTCAAGTTTGGCTGCTACAGCTCTGCTTGTCAAGCTTGACAGAAAGCGGAGGGATCGATGGTCCGAAGCAGTTCGGAGCATTGACTTCTCATACTCTAGTCGAAAAGCGTGGAGTATTTTGAACAACCTTACTGGTAGGTCACGACACTCTCCTCGTCACTGTCCCATTTCAGCCGATGCTATTGCATCTCAGCTGGTTAGAAATGGGAAATACGAGGCTGTTGACCGCAAGTCATCTCGACTTGTCTTTCAAGAAGTGTCTGACCTTTGGAGGACCACAACACCAGACGCAGTAAATATCTCTGAGAATTTTTCACAGATAGAATTTGCTGCTGCCCTTCAGCATTTAAAACCAGGTAAAGCTCCGGGTCCTGATTCCATCTGCCCCGAGCTTATACTCCATGCCGGAGCTGCTTTGAAGTCCTGGTTACGTGACTTCATTTCTTCCTGTTTGCGCCGACTCAAAATTCCCAAGATCTGAAGAAGAGCGCTTGTGGTTGCGATCCCCAAACCAGGAAAGCCCGTGGGGGATCCAAAGAGTTATCGACCGATGTCTCTGCTCTGTGTCCCCTATAAGATCCTCGAGAGGCTTATCTATGCCCGCGTTGAGCCATTAATCGATCCACTGCTCCCTAAAGAGCAGGCTGGGTTCCGACGCGGGAAGTCAACTGTAGATCAAGTTGTTCTGCTAACCCAGAACATCGAGGATTCTTTCGAGGCTAAAAAGAAGGCCGGTGTCGTATTTATCGATCTGACAGCTGCTTATGACACTGTCTGGCACCGTGGCCTTACCTGCAAGCTGCTGAGACTACTTCCGGATAAGCACATGGTCAAAATGATCATGGAGCTTGTCCGGAATCGAAGTTTCACCCTTATCACCGGTGACAGCAAGCAAAGCAGGCTACGCCGTCTTAAAAACGGCGTTCCTCAGGGATCGGTCTTGGCTCCCCTCCTATTTAACATCTATACGTACGACCTTCCTTCCATGATTTCCAGAAAGTTTGCTTATGCTGATGATTTAGCATTGTTGCACTCTTCTGGAAACTGGAAGGACTTGGAAAGGACCTTAAGCCAAGACATGTCCACATTGTCAGCGCATCTCCAGACTTGGAGGTTGAAGCTCAGTCACACTAAGACGGTGACGGCAGCCTTTCACTTAAATAACCGAGAGGCCAAACGTGAGCTAAAGGTCTACAACAATGGTATACTTTTACCGTTCTGTCCAACCCCTACATACCTTGGGGTAAAACTGGACAGATTGCTCACGTTTCGTCACCATTTAGTGGCATTGCGCAAAAAACTATCATCGCGCGTCACACTGCTGAGGCGACTCGTGGGCTCGGGATGGGGTGCTGGTGCTAAAACACTACGCATAGCCACCTTGTCTCTAGTCTACTCAACAGCTGAGTACTGTGCGCCAGTCTGGTGTCGCAGTGCTCACACTCGCCTCATTGACAGTGTCTTGAATGACGCCTTGCGCATAGTTACTGGATGCCTGCGTCCCACTCCAACGGACCACCTACCTGTACTTTCAGGCATCCAACCAGCTGAGCTTCGCCGAATGGGAGCGACATTCTCCTTGGCTTACCGTGGATCTCTGGACCCTGATCATATCTTGCATGGTCTTTTAAGTGGGTCCTCAAATACTGGCCAAGTGAGACTAAGATCCAGACGCCCGTTTGTGCCAGGTGCGCGGAATCTCTTGGACAATCTTGCCAGACTTGGCATCCGCGCCTCTGAATGGACGAATCACAAATGGAAAACGGAGTACTGTAAAGGTGCTTCCAGGCTCCGTGCTTTTGTGCCCGGGATCAGTGCTAGGCCTGTTGGGATGGGCTTACCCCGAGCAGCTTGTGTTAAGCTCAACCGCCTGCGGACTGGTGTTGGGCGATTCCATTCGTCCATGCACAAATGGGGTCTCGCTCCTTAACCGAATTGCGAGTGTGGCGCCTCTGAGCAAACCGCAGACCATGTACTAACAGCGTGCCCTATACATCGGGCACCACATGGAGCACGAGGTCTGACGGTTTTGGATGACGAAACTCGATGCTGGCTTAATGACATCACTGCCAACATCTGATCCAGGCAGTGCAGCAGTCTGGGGTAGTAAAAGGATAAACCCTCGGCCCCAGTTCTGTTTGTGTCTGGTCTGGAGTGGATACCCTTCAAACGACGACGACGACGACGAAGTTATGCTGATAAAAGCGTCCTTTTCGGGGTACGAAATCATGTCGGGGTCACCATTTATGTTGCAAAGTTAGCTAACATAATTAAAACATCTCAGCAGCTTGCTTATTCTTTCACGACTTTACTCTGCGACTGTGTTGTACGACAGTATTTTTACGACTGAATTTCCAACACACGCAAGGCAAACTGATACATTATTTCGCTCATGACACATTGTTGCGTCATAGTAGACAATAGCCGCATGTTCTTTCACACAATGGCAATCTTTATTGAGAAGTTCCCGTTGGTCACTTTGTGCATTTGAGAGAAACATATGATGACACAAAAGAGGTCATAAACTTACTCGAATATTATTATCACGACTGGATCCTTTGCGTAGACCTTAAAATGGTCAACTTTCTTCTTGGCCAACAGAGAGGTTTCACAAAGTATCCCTGTGATCTTTGGATGTGGGACAGCTGAGATTGAGAGAAACACTGGACCCAGAAGGAGTGGCCTATCCGTAAAACTTTGGAAGCAGCCATGCCAAACATTGTGCACGAGCCCATAGTAAGCCGAAAGAAGATAATTTTTTACCCATTCCATAAAACTTGGTTTGATGAAGCAGTTTGTAAAGGCAATAGATAGTGATGGTGAGTATTTTCAGCATATAGTTTCTGCTTTTTCTAAATTGCTGTTTGACAAAATTAAGGCTGGTGTCTTCGATGAACCTCAGATTCATACCCTTTCACATGATGAGAAATTTGTCAACAAAATGATTGACAAGGACAAAGAGGCATAGCTTTCTTTTGTAGCAGTCAACGAAACTTTCTTGGTAACAAGAAGGCAGATAACTACCACGTTCTGGTCACTATAATGCTATTAGCTTATTGCAACCTTAAGTGTAAAATCAGTATCAAACTGCATTTCTTTTATTATCACTTTGATGAATTCCCCAGTAAACCGGGGTTGTTAGTGATAAACAAGGTGAGCGGTTTCATCAAGACCTCATGACTATGGAACATCGCTACCAAGGCAGATGGGACAGAAACATTATGGTAGACTATTGCTAAAGCATCAATCGAGATTGTCCCGAGGAAGTCTACAAGCACAAATTCTTGCCTGAACAGGGCAAAATTTGATTTTGTAATTTTCTTTATTGACAGTAAACAGTGATTTTCACATACTCTATTATTTACAAATTGATTAAATGTTTGAGATTTGAATATTGATGGGTTGAAAAATTCAAAATTCCTTATGTTGTCCTAGGTGCGAATGTCTACAGTATTACAAAATATATCTTGTCATTTTACGTTAGACGTGCGAAATTCGCTAAAAATAAAAGCCCTCAATACAAGTGTCCAGTATCAATGCAACAAAAATTGTGTTCTTCAGTGCTATTTGCAGAAACTTTGTATAAAATTTTTTAAACTTTTTAAAAACTTTAAGATTCTGCTACATTTGAACCAATTTTTAAATGTTTTATTTATTTTTTTTATTTACAAATTAATCTATTTATCATTAAACGGTTAAAGAATTACTTCAGGTCTTTGCCACACACTCACTTTGCTTGGTTGTAATTTCTATTACATCTGTAGCACTTTTACTCGCTCTAAATAGGTACTAATGATTTATAAATTAATTCATAACTTACAACAATATATTTCATAAAAAACACTGTGAATGTAAAATTATGCTTAGAAAGCGTACTCATGAGATGTAAATAGTTTTTAACTTTTTTAAACCTTCTCCACCAACTCTATTTATTTATATGTATGCACAAAGTAATTGGTCTTAACTATAATACCTTTTCTCAATTCAACAAAAAAAAGTTTTATTTCATGCAACACTAAATATGCAATTTAATTGAGCAAAAATATTTTCTAGGCAAGAGTACTCCTGATGTCCATTTTTTTCACAAGCAGATTCTCACTTTTTCTTTCGATAAATGGAAAATAATGACAATAAACAAAATGAGCATATTAAGACTGTGTAGTCGGTCCAAAACATCAGAATACCGACCCGACGCCGTTCGAAAGTCCGTATCTATAATTCGCAGAGTCGTCTTTCCGTCTTTGTAGAGGTGTCCCTCAAGGTTTAATTTTTGAACCAGTCCTTTTCTCTCTTTTTATTAATGATCTCCCTGCCTCTCTTCCTTCAACCGTACAAGTCTCTCTCTATGCTGATAACCTCGCCATTTGACCCTTCCACCCAAACATTGAGCGAGCAACTGCAGCCGTCCAGACTGCCCTCAACAAACTGGTAGAAAGCTTATCTAAGTGGCGTTTATCTCTTAACCCCCTCAAATGTAAGTCATCTTTCTTCAATCTAGATTTCTACCAATCTCGCCTTGAATTCTTTCTATCAATTCTCAATAACCCATTTAATTCTCATCCAAATCCGACCTTTTTCTGTATAACCTTCGACGGAACCCTTTCTTTCAAACTTCACGTTTTATTTTTACGGAAGAACTTTTACAACTGATTTCGTGCCTTCCGTTCTATTGCTGTTTCTTCCTTGTACCTATCTAAAGAATCTTTTTGTACTTTATATAAAGCCTTTATTCACCCCATTCTTATCTACGCTTTCCCAAGCTGGTTTCCTTTCTCGTAACCCATCCATAACACCTCAGTAGAGAGAATGCAAAGATCCTATTGTAAAGTTGTCACAGGATGTCTGTCATCTACTCCGATTCTTCTTCTGCACCTAGAAGTATTTTTTCCCCACTGCGTGTCACCCTCACCCATCAATCTATATCTTACTTTGAACGTGCTTTTAGACTATATCCATCCTTTTCTCAAGCCGCTCTTCCCTATCATAACTCTTGTACCTGTCTCATGAAGGGATCTATTACCTTGCGAACCTCTTATCCTATATTCTCCTAAACCTCCCCGTCTTCGCCTTCCTCTTATTTTATCTCTTGTCATTTTTCTTCTTCTTTCTCGCAAACCTCTAATCCTAGGTCCTTCTGAACTTCCCTCTTCTTTGCCTCTCTCTTATTCTATCTCTTATCATTATTCTTCAAGTTTATAATATAAAAGTCTTCATGTTCTCGTAATGATTCTTTTTCCTCCGCAATGCCGGGCTGTTTCTCATCTATTTACCCTCCCACACAGCTACATCGCTGCCTGGACTGATGTCTGGGTTCCTGGCAGGCTGAGTAAGGGATAAACAGGGAATTATATTAAATGTATTAATTGTCTCACTGCCGCCTCTTTCTGGATCGTACGCTGGACCATCAGCTATAGCGTCTAGACTTAGGCCATTCTTTATGCTTTTGAATGGTGTGTTTCTCATTCCCTGTCTTGTAAATACTTTTAAATTTTAATTCACATTAAACTAAAAAGTAAAGAATTAAAACATTAAATTATTTCTCTTATCAAATTTTTACTTTGACTCAATAAAATATACCGACCCATCGACTTCCGAGTCCAACTCACAAAAAATCTCTTGACTCACCAACTCCCGGCTCTCAACTCCCACTCACTGAAAGTACTTCAACTCCAAAGCACTGGTTATAATAAAAGAAATAGAAAAATATCTATAAGAGTGATGGGATTGTTTTTATTTATAAAAGTGACGTTATCTTGTATTGTAGTTTTGTTCAATATTATTTTTACAATAATAAATTTAAAATAAATAAGAAAGTTAATAAATTTAAAAAATCGTTTTTGCTAGTACACAGAGCGCAACAGTAATTATATTTTAAACAAAAGTCGTTTACATTTCCGTCAAGTAAACTCTTTATGTACTCTAACAATTTGTTTAGATCCCACGTAAAATTTTGTACGTTTAAAGCTCTTTGCGGCAGAGTTAGTGTAAGATTACCAAAAAATAAAGGCTGATACGAAAAAACGGACATTAGATTCGACAACAGCCCCAAAGTTAACCAAGGGCACCTATTTTTTACTTTGTTTGCAAACTTGTGCAGACTAGTGTAATAATCAATAAAACAAATAAACCACAATTATATACAGCACCAAAAACATATTCATACCAAAATAAAAAAACATGATCGTTTATGGCCTACATCAACTTTTTTCTGATAAATAAACAATGCTCCAAAGTTTTCTAAAAGTTTGTTAAATTCTTTTTTTTTTAAGTTTATTTTTCTAAAGATACTTTAAAAATCTTTTACGTAAATTTTACAAGACCCAGACTCCCTTAAACTATGTGGTACATTATTTCAAAAGAGTGATACTTTAACGATTGCTTGGTCACATTCAATCTACAAAACGATGGAAAAAATTTAGATTGGCTTCTTGTGTTTATTTGTAAGTCATTGCCTACGATGTTGTATTGAAATAAATTGAAAAACCATGGTAATAACAAGTTTTTTATATAAATTTAAAAGCAGGTGGCAGGTTCTTCTGGCGAGGGTCAGGCATTGTTCAGCAACGAGCTTTTTTGAAGACCCTCTTTTGATTTTTACTTAACTTTCAAACACAAAAACACCTTTTTTGGGTCTCAATTTAAAGTGAAGACTTTTTTTACTTTCGCCTGATTTTTAAAGACAAAAAGCTTTTTCGAAAGATCTTGGCCAGAAGTTTAAGCTAAAAATCTTGTATGTCCTTCTATTGACGTTAGATTTCTTTTAATGGCTCTTTTGTTACCTTGATGTAGCATAAAAAATAATTTGTGTACATAAGTTATACGAGAGGTTAGCAATTGATAAATTCAAGTAAAAAAAAAGAAACCATCTCCGAATTTGAGTTATTTATATTTTTAGCATGCTACCCCATAAATCCAAAAAATCACGTTTGGACAAACAATAAGTAGGCTGCATTGTAATTGCGGACAAATTTCCATGCTCAGCCCGAAAATTTCGAAGTAGACTCTGCTTCGCATAAATTGTTACTTTTTCAGTTTCTTTTCCTTGCTCCATGATATAATCATTTTTGTTTTCTTAAACATCAAAGCGGTTAAAGCTTTTTTTTCTTTATTTACGCTTTTTATCTGACAGCAAACGAAGTATACGAGTGTTTCGTAATGCAAATCGCTTTTCTGGCGAAGAATTAAATTAACTTAGTGACCTCTCGCAATGCGAAATTTGCAGCTGTTAATAGCGAGAAGATTTGATGTATTTGACGTTTTTTAAAAGATCGATCAATTTTATAGACTGTTAAAATTGGATGTGATGACCTAAATGCATCGTTCTAATTACATAGTAGCGATGTTCTCGCTTTGGGCAGTGATCTGTTTAAGTGTAAGCATGAAATTGATTTCATTGTAAAGTTTGTCGTTTGAGCCACGTGGCCCAATTCAAGTTTACTATAAATAGAGAACATCGCTCTCATCAAAATCTGACCATAATTTCGCTGATAGAACGGTGACCGTGATTTTGCTAAATAGTCAGGTGACTGAATACGTTTTGCTGAATAAGTTTTAATGCTTTGCTGAAGAAGTTTGCTGTATTGTGCTCTGTTGCTGCGCTTGTAAAACCACAGGTAAAAATAAATTCAATCCCTCTTTTTTGTATAAGTTACAATTATATTTTTTCTTGATCGGGCGTCAGAGTTATGCATATTTAAATATAAGGGTAGTTTGTAATTTGGGGGGATTTCGCAAACCTTATTCTAACAAGTTCAGCGCCTCGAGGACAGATAAAGCAATTGAATTCCGTTAAATCATTGGACAAGCCAGCATCTTTTTAGCGAAAAGTGAATTTAAGAATTGCGAGTATTTCTTTTCAGCAATATTTTGAATTTACGAGTTCCTTATCAACAAAAAGTTCAACTTATAATTTCTCTTTGAACGAGCGTGTAATAAAAGAATACGAAAATGACTCAAGTAGCGTAGCAGCATTCGCCACATTCCGGTTTCGTCCATTCAGTAAAAAGTAGATCATAGTTCTTGAAATTCTTAATTCTTCTTCTTTCGGCTTCTCCCTACTCAGGGTCGCCACAACGAAACAGTAATCTCCATTTCACTCGGTCTACTTCGTCTCCTTCCCTAGCTCCAACCCTTCCCATGTCTCCTCTCACCAAATCCATCCACCTTCTTCTTGGCCTTCCTCTTTTCCTTCTGGCACCGCCATCTCCATCATCCTTTTCCCCACGTAGTCTTCTTCTCTCCTTTTTACATGTCCATACTAACGTAGCCTCGCATTCTGAAGTTTGTCTCTCAGCTTTGCATATTTCGCAGTCCCTCTCACGTATTCGTTTCTTATCTTGTCCTTTCTTGTCACTCCCAATGCCCATCTCACCATTTTCAACTGTGCAACTTCCATTTTTCCCATTTGTCTTTCAGTCACTGCCACCATTTCCATTCCATAAAGCATGGTTGGTCTAACAACACTCTTGTACATTTTACCCTTAACCTTTGCGATTAACTTCTTGTCGCACAGAACTCCAGATGCCTTCCTCTAACTCATCCATCCTGCTTGGATCCTTCTCCTTACTTTTTCTTCACATCTTCCATCATTACTAACTGTTGACCCCAGGTATTTGAAGTTCTTGGAAATCTTAATAATCATAGAAATTAATGATTTTATTTTACAAACATTTACAGCAAATGTTTTAACATTTACAGCAAAATTTAATAAATATTTTCCTTCCATAAATTCAAAAAACGTGTGGATAAATATAAAAATTGCGTCTTTGTAGGCGCGTTATAATTTGTTCAAATCCCGGAAACACTTGATCCATGTCATTCTGCATTTAGTTGGCACGTTTTCCCAATCACGTAAAGAAGCAAATCAGATGTAGCAGGACGAAAAAACAATGCGATAGGTTAGACTTGCTTTGATAACTTTGGTTAACAATTAACAATAAAAACAAAACCTTGAGTTGAAAAAGTTTTCTGAAGGATTAACTTTCAATTCTAAATACGGATAGGGAAAAATAAAACTAAGCAATAGCTGTTCTTTTCCAGTGTAAATGACAAATATTACTTTCACTTTGAACTTTAGTTTGTTGCATCTTGGAAAGTTCTAAAGGTTGCAGGTTAATAACAACAGTGTAACAATAATAAAAAATCTATGACAGCCCCTTTTTTATTGACTAATAGTTTTTAAAAACATGCCAAAAAATTTTTGAAACACAATGTAATTTTAGCTCTATCCATTGTAATATCTCGCGTGTATCTTTCCGTCTTAATATGATTTTTATTGCCGGAATACAGTAAAGGCGTTATGCTTTAACTAATTGCCAAGAAATCTTTCTAATTACTTTTGGAGATATCGAAAAGTTGTTGCCCGGTTTAAAACTTTTTATGATTTTTAGCTTTAATAGAGCCATATAACTTTGATTTTGCTGCTTGGTAGGACAGCTGAGCAGAAGCCAAAAGATTAGTAAAGAAAGCTTTAGCAACAACAAATACAAAATCAAAGTTTACTATACAGTACCGAATCGTAATTCCAAAACAAACTACGTACATTAAAACAATGTCAAAGTTGAAAAAACTTAGCCATTTCTGGCTGATGAAATTTTTATTTCCGTTTTGCTGAAACTCTAAGCGAAAAGCAATAAAGTCAAAGCTAAAAGTGTTTTGTTAAGACTTGTTAAAACTTTGTTAAGAACTGAAGTCAACGTGATTAAACGTAAAGTTGCTGACTAAATATTGATTATACTGAGTGAATAGCTTTGTTATCAGTTAACTAGTGTATAACTTTTAAATTATTACTCATAAATTTTAACGTTAGATGAAAATTTTATATTAAGCTACTTTATAATGTTGACACCCGCGATACAAAAAGGGCATTCGTGACAATAATATTTTTTTATCACTTAATAAAGTTGTAGAATATAAAAACACCTGCAACATCACGTTTTTTTTCATTTTGGTCATATTTGCTTGCAATATTTCCAGCAAGCTACTTTATAATGTTGACACCAGCGATACAAAAAGGGCATTTGTGACAATAATATTTTTTATCACTTAATAAAATTGTACAGTAGAATATAAAAACACTTGCAACATCACGTTTTTTTTCATTTTGGTCATATTTGCTTGCAATATTTCCAGCCCAATATTAGAGACTGACAAATGTTAATGTTTTTCATCTTGTCAATTAGGGATAAATCCCTGACTTTTCGCAAGAAACGCATTTCGGCCGCTTGTAATTGGGATTTCACTCTTTCGGTCATTACTCAACAGTTATAAACATAAATGAGAATAGAAACAAAAATCGATCTGAAAAACAGAAAGCTTGGCTTTTATTTGGTTTTATTTTTTAAGAAATTTACTATTCTTTTATTTGGTCGTTCGTCTTTTCATTTATCTGCTTTAGAAGCCCTTTACATCAAATCATGCAAGCCAAATTTATACCGCCAAAAAGATTTTGTATACAACTTGAAACTCTTGCGTTGATCAGTTGTGACGCTTCTCTCATACATCCAATTATCTTCGTTTAGCTTTATTACAAAATCAATTGAAATTTTCTTTTTTTCATTCGGACGTTTATTTCCTGACGAGTGTCGGACGAAAAGCTTAGAGATGAGTTTTTTGTTAGCTAGCTTTGCTTTTGTAAACAACTCTCGTTTCAGTACAATTGATTAGTAAAGCTGACACTTGCTTTTCCAATTCGGGTGTCCAATTCATTGTCCTGTCTACCATCATTCAAAAATATGATTTCCAGATATTTAAACTATTGGAGTGTTTCTCCATTTGTTTGGAAAGAACACTTGACATGTTGTCTTGACAAAAACATAATCTCAGTTTTAACCGCACTAATGTTCATCCCAGCATTCAAGCATGAATCAGGAAACCGATCAAGTGCATATTTACGAACTTTTATACGAGCTTAACAATACAAAGTTATCTGCAAGCAATAGGCACCTGGAAGGCAAAAGCGTTCACATTGTCTGGATCTTCAGTAGACAATTCAAATCATGATTAGTTAAAGCCATTCTTACCTAAATGAAAAATCATCCACCTTTTCCAATGTTCAGCTGGGACCTGCTAACCGGCAAACGTCCTATTTAGGGCAGGACGATGCGTGTCGAACACGCAAACTTTCCTTTTCAGATCACATTGTCAAAAAGTTCCAAAATCCCACTACATCACAGCTGAACGTTGAACGCCTCACTGCAAGCAAAATAAATGTTCTGCATTATCTTGCCCCGCAATTTGAAGCTCAAGTCATTCTAGTGCAAGAGACCCATTGTATTAGTGCAGACAAGCTAACAGTTTTGTATTGGTTGGGTTTATTTTAAGTCAAAAGCATGACCTTTTTACGTTTGTTTATGAGCGAGTGAATTAATATCTGGTTGATCTTTCTCTAACCAGATCTGAGACGGATTGGCTGTGTGTGGATATTGATGAATATAAGATTGTCAATATCTACAAACCTCCAGCAACCAGACTGCAAATATCTGATATTCCAGTGTTTCCCTATTCTTCTTTTTATGTAGGTGACTTTAATTGCCCACAAACTGTTGGAGTTACAATTCCAACAGTCCAGACGGCGATTGACTTGCTTCTTAAGCAGAAACCAACCACCTTGTCTTGCCAGAGGTGGGCATTTTTCCATAAATTAGCAAAGCGCAGCGTACTAAAGCGCAACTAGTCTTTGAAATTAGCAAAGCGCAGTGCACTGCAACTAGTCTTTGAAATTAACAAAAGCGCAGCGCACTAAAGCGCAACTAGTCTTTGAAATCAGCAAAGCGCAGCGCACTAAAGCGCAACTAGTCTCTGAAATTAGTGAAGCGCAGCGCAACTTGCGCAATGCGCTTTTATAAAACATGTAAAGCGCAACGCAACTTGCGCAATGTTTTTAAACCAGGGTTTTTATTGAGACCGTGCCCCCTTGTTGTCCTGCAAACAAAAATCGCGCTCCCTTCTATCATACCAGTAAATTCCGTCCCAAAATCATGATGTTCACCAAAAAAAAAGTCTTCATTTAGATTTAGTGTCCTATTTCTCAATTTTCTTCTGAAAATTGTAGTTTTCTCAAAAAAAAGGCCGCCAGTTCGGTTAAGATTTAGTTTGTGACTAGTTATTCGTGCCCCCCTGTAAACCTTTCACTCCACCCCCAGGGGCGGCCTACCCTTAATTTTAAGAATCTAGGAGTTAAAATTTAATTTGCAGCCAGTTGCTCATGCCCCCTACGCACCTTTCACGCTCCCAGTTTAAGTTCTAGGTTTTAAATCATGTTAAGCGCAGTGCAAAAAAATATTTATAAATCTTGTTTTACAAACTTTTACAAATCATGTTAAGCAGAGCGCAATGTCTTTTTTAAATTATATTATTATTAATTAAATTAAATAGTAAAAGAAATTATGTTATGCGTAATGCGCTTTATATTTAATGTATTTAAAAAGACTATATTCTTTTTTTTTTTATCTCTATATTTATCCTCCTGACTCGTAGGAAACGACGGAGGCGCTATACATTGGGTAGGCAATTACCCCGGTCTGCTTTCGGAGATGCCAAGGTATTGCTGTCCGCTTGTAATTTAACAGAGATATGACTGAAATTTAGAACTGCTTGTAAAGACCACCAAGCAAGGGAATGTGCGTAAAGTAAGTTTCCCAAGGACACAACAGAATGGCGCGAGTGTCATTCTATTGTGTCCTTGTGAAAATTACTTTACGCACCGTGACCGTGCAGCGTATCAAGATTTTCAAATCACATGAGAAGCAATATTCTGTCAAAATCATAAGCGCAGTCCAACCAGAGCTCTAAATTTCAGTTATGGCACATATAAAAATTTTTTTTAAGTTTTAACTAAACTTTCAACCCAACTTTGTCTTTTAAAACAAAAAGACATTTGTGTATTTACAAATTTCAATCAAAAACCAAAAAAAGTTTCGTTAAATTTGCTTTTTATTTCAAACATACGTGAGCTACTATTTTCATCAATTGCATCAAATTTTTATACCACTACTTTTGAAGTAATCAATAGATTACAAAGCAAAGTCAATAAAAAAGCATTTTTTCGATTTTGATTGTTTGCGATAGTTGAACGACTTTTCCTTTTTTATTCATTTGATTTACACAAAATAAATAAAATAATAAATAAATTAATAAAATAAATAAATAATAAATAAACTCAACAACTCAACAACACACAACACAAAACGGAATAAATAAACTCAACAACACAAATAAATAAATTAATTATTTTAATAGAAGCACGCAGTTTTCCCTTTCTCGAATTAATACCAATCGTTCAAAGTTTTCTGACGATAACGTCGCTCTCTTTGGTTTCATCACGTCGGATCCAACAGAGAAGACATGTTTTATTGCCGCAGAGCTTGGAATGCCAGTGTTGTATTTTAAAAAAACTTCAATCCAAGCTCTTCGGTGGAACACAGGAAAAGATTTCAACTGGAATTGTGTCTTTCATGTTGGCTTTGTTGTCATCCAATCTTCTATAGTTTTATTGACCAAAGAAGATATTTGGCCACCTTCCGTTGGTGTTGTTCTTAAGTCCTGTCAAACAAGAAAAGTTACATGAAATCCAACTGTCGACCTTTTTTACACTCATTGGAGCAGTTTTTGAGAACGTAAAGTACGATAAGCCCCAATGTGACGTAATTTGAAACGCAAGCTGAAAACTTATTGACGGGGCAAAACATACGACCACACTTTTTACACCAGACCCAGTTGATATGGCACAACTTTCACTTAAATCAAACAATCAAACACAATCAACAAAAAAACACCCAAAAATTCTTACAATTTCCAAAAAAAACTCTCGACCCAAAAGTAAAATTTTTCCAATAAATAGTCAACATCACTAAAACAAAACAAACTTGTATAACAATTAAAAATGAATTACGTCAGAAAATTCTAGCAAAATTTTAATAAGCAAATATTTTATTAATAAATTAGCGTACTTCACCAAAAGAAGAAAACATTCGAACTAAAAAAGATTTCTGTAAAATTAAAATCGATGTGATCAAAAGCAATCAACTCTAAATAAATTAGTCAAGTCAAAATATTTTTTTACAGTGAAAAAAATTAAGGTGAGTTTTCTGCGATGTGGAATTACAAACATAATTTTTTGTGTAATGATTTGCCTTTCTTTTTATTTATAAAGTTTCTTGCCTAAATTCTTAACAAAAGTGAGTGAATTTAAAAAATCATTTGATAAATCGCAAAGATCGAAGCTTTGTAAACACTAATAAAACCAGCTTTTAGCAGATTTTCGGATGAAAACTTTATTTTTCTGGAAACAGTAATAATCTTGCCAAGTGGATTTCAGCTGTCACCATTCCTACTTCTAATTTTACGGATTATGACATTCGACAAACAGCCGAAGTCATTAACTTTCTCAAACCGCTCTCTCGTTTTCAGCCAATTTACAAAAATTGACTACCTTTGATACTGGTTGCTTTTTTAATCCCAAATAATTTTTAAATGCAATACTTAAGTATCTATATTAAAAGAGTATGAAATTCCTTTCTATACAAACTTGAATGATAATTCTAGCGCTAGTAATTGTTGAGATATAAGCAAGCAAAGAGTACGGGCACTTTCCTACCCCCAGTCGTAAAAAGTTTTCAAAAAGCCCAATCGGAATAGGGTTAAGCGCGAAAAGATCAAAAAACGAAAGAAAGAATGTTTCATTCCACACTGGTTGTAGAAACGAGTCCTAATGCTTATAACAAAATTACCTGTTGTATCACCATCACTTGAAGTAGAAAGAGCTTCCACATCATCGACAACTTTTTCAGCCATGATTTCAATTTAATTTTACAGTACAACACAACCAAATATAAAAACTATATTTTACTAAACACTTTACTGATTTACACCAAATAAAAATGAATACAAAATATGAGTTTATACCTTACTAATGTTGGAACTGTGGTCTACAATGTACCAACTGTTCCAAATTGGGTACATCTTTTAAAACAATGTTATTGTTAAAAAGCAAATTAATGTAAATACAACTTCCAATTTAGCTCTCATGGTTCACTTTACTCGTTTTCTGCAATCTTTTATGGCACAAATTTTTCTGTTCACAAGTAATTTGACGGCCTAGTGCGACAACTGTCCGCCAGGCTTTGTTTTTACAGCGGGAAAAGATATGTATTTAGCTTTGATGATGCAAAACTTTTATAACTTTTATTGTTAATATCTACGAGTACGTGACCACTTCGCCAATTTCGAAATATTTTATAAAAAATTCGCCTAAAAGCTAAGATTTTTACTTTTAATTTTTTATGTAGGCTTGTCATTTGAACCGGTGATAAACTGATTTAGCAGTGATAATACCAAAATTTAGCAAGATATTTTTATTTAAGCTAACGTTTTGTCGGTCAGAAATCAACAGACATCTTCAGAGATAAAGCGCTCATAGCAGCAACTCGTCAATAGGCGTTAAAAAGGCATTAAATTCGATTTGATGCTTTGTCTAAATAAACCAAAAGTTATGACAAAATTAATACATTTGCCGAGCGTACGTTAATTAATTACTTTACATTTAATAAACAGAGGTACTCTTTATATAAGCTTCAATAGCTTGCTTAATCACAATGACTTTGTCGTCCATTGGCAACGACTTAAGTGAGTTGCCAATTTCAACCTCGGCCCATATATCAAAAGTCACATGAGGTCTTATGATGTCACATGAAGTTTAAGTCACTTATGACTCGTGCAATCTCATGACCATCGTCGGGTCTTGAGACAAGGGCGTATACCGAGTTAGAAAACCAATCGCTTTTCGTTTTACCAATTTAGAGAACCAATAGCATTTCTTTGTCAGTTCGCTGACATGCAAAATGAAATGCCTGCAATAAAGTTCGCCACGGGTCGTCTACATTAAAAAACAACCAAAAAATATTGCGCTTTTCCGAAATAAGAGCGCAGCGCAATAAAGCGCAATCGATTTGTTTAATCCTTAATGCGCAGCGCAATAAAGCGCAATTGATTTGTTTATTCCTTAATGTGCAGCGCAATAAAGCGCAACTTAAAACTTTTCTATGATTAGCGCAGCGCACTAAAGCGCAACGCTTTCAAAAAAGTATGAAAGCGCAACGCAACTTCCGCAATTGCGCAAGTTGCGAAAGTTGCGCTTTGCGCTTTAAGTTGCGCTCTGCCCACCTCTGCTTGCTTCACAGCCCAAAGAACCACGCCAGCTTCTACTCAGGCTGTTGAAACACTGGAATAAACCCAGAATTGGCATTTGTAAGTGTTGGCTGTGACAACTGCTTACCTGACAGACTCATTTTGTAGAAGTTTCCTTGTTCACAACATAGACCGTTGCTTATTGTTCCACCAAACTTGGTCTACATGTCTACAAGGTCTACAAAGCATGTATATACCATTGGGGCATATGCTCACAATTTTTAAAAAACTTGATAAAGGGCAAAGATCTGGTCCATAGTAGATCTGCCAGAACAAAATCCGCATTGTGCATTTTGAAGTTGAGATTCGACTATTTCACAACATCTTTTTTCAAGGCACTTTGCATAGACCTTTCCAGGTGGACTTATCTTTGTTAAAAAAAATGCTCTATAATTAGTAGTAGTTCTTCTTTTCTTCTTTTTTGTGAAAAGGTATTGTCAAAATTCCTTCTTAATTCTAACTCTACTTTAACCTATAAGGAATTTTCCGTCTTTTAAAGTAATTTTTTCGATTATTACGTCATGT
Organism: Diplosoma virens; assembly: GCA_963680785.1. Lineage (NCBI taxonomy): Eukaryota > Metazoa > Chordata > Ascidiacea > Aplousobranchia > Didemnidae > Diplosoma > Diplosoma virens. The sequence continues at coordinate 18,671,212 of OY796882.1, read as the reverse complement.
TCTCAATTGATACATAATGATTGCGTAATCGGTACGCCACCTGGGCTCGGGTTCATAATAGCGACTGTCAAAACAGCGATCGTCATAACAGCGACTGTCAAAACAGTGACCGTCATAATAGCAACTTTAAACTAGCGACTGTGTCAAAACAGCAACCGTCATAACAGCGACCGTCAAAATAGCGACTGTGTCATAATAGCGACTGTCATAACATCACCGCATCGCCAGGCCTATTCTTGTCCAAACATTCATCCAAAATTTTAGCCAAAATCGTTTACAAAATGACACAGTTGCTATTTTGACGGTCGCTGTTTTGACACAGTCGCTATTTTGAAGTCGCTATTATGACGGTCGCTGTTTTGACAGTCGCTATCCTGCCTGGATGCCGCCACCTGCTACTTCATTTATTTTGTCTGTAAGTTGTTTTTAAAAATAATTATAAAAAATTGCTTTACTGTTTTATTCTAAGCGCATTGATTGACAGAAGTTTTTAAGCCATTTTAGAAAGGAAATGCGGCAGTAATGTTGTAATTTCCAATGTTTAATACTACAATTGTGAAGCAAATTTTATTTTATAGGTTGCACAACAAACTATATAATTGTGTTTGTGACGTCATATAGCGCTTATTTCGATTGCAGAATATAGATCGTTGTTGTTGTTTGGAAGGGCATCTTCTCCGGGTCAGACACAAACAGGACTGCGGCCGAGGGTTTCTCCTTTTACTAAAGGCTGCTGTAGTGCACGGATCAGATGTTGGCAGTGATGGTGTTGAGCCAGCATCGAGTTTCGTCATTCAAAACCGTCAGACATCGGGCTCCGTGTGGTGCGCGCTGTATGGGGCACGTTATTAGGACGTGATCTGCGGTTTGTTCAGAGACGCCGTACTCACAATTTGGTGAAGGAGCAAGACCCTATTTATGCATGAACAAATTGAATCGCCCAACATCAGTTAGCAGGTGATTGAGCTTAACCCAAGCTGTTCGGGGCAAGCTCATTCCAACAGGGCTGGCACTGGTCCTAGGTATGAAAACACGGATCCTGGATGTATTCTTGCAGTAGTCCACGTTCCACATATGATTGGTCCACTGAAAAGTGCTGACGTCAAGTTCGGCAAGATTGTTTAAAAGATTTCGCACAGCAGGCACAAATGGGCGTCTGGATCTTAGTCTATCTTGGCGAGCATATGAGGACCCACTAGAAAAACTATACAGGACATTATCAAGGCCCTGATATCCACGGTAAGTCAAGGAAAATATCGATCATAATCGGCGAAGCTCAGCGGGCGATAGTTAAGTTGTTGGTTGCACTAGGACGCAGGCATCCAGTGACAATGCGCAAGGCGTCATTCAAAACATTGTCTATGAGACGAGTGTAAGCGTTGCAACACCAAACTCGTGTATTCAGCTGTTAAGTATGTTAGAGGTAGGGAAGCTGTGTACAGTATTTTGGCACCAGCAACCCACCCTGAGCCTACAAGTTGCCTCAGCAATGTGAAGCGCGAAGATAGTTTTTTGCGCAATGCCACTAAATAGTGACGGAACGTGAGCAATCTGTCCAGTTTTACCTCAAGATAAGAAGGGTTTGGACAAAATTGTGAAAAATGTATTGTTGTTGTAGACTTTTAGCTCGCGTTTGGCCTTTCTATTATTTAAATGAAAGGCTGCTGTGACCGTCTTAGTGTGACTGAGCTCTAACTTTCAAATCTGGAGTTACGATAAAATTGTTGTCATATCTTGGCTTAAAGTTGCTCCAAGACTTTCCAGTTTCCAGAAGAGTGCAACAATGCTAAATCGTCTGCATAAGCATCTGGAAAATCAGTTATAAAGGAATTTTTGTTCGTTCAGTTATATTTGCTTTTTTCTGGCCGTTTTTGGGTGATATATATTATATATAATATGTACTGTATGTTTGGACAAACTATTAAGTTTAATATTAGTCATCGGGGTGCTAATTTGTACTTAAAGTTAGTCAGTAAGAAGTTATTGAGTGATTATTGACAGTTATTTGCGCTGTGAATTGCTTTAAAGCTTTGTATAGCTTGAGAGTCAAGATTTGTGAAAGTTGATCAAGTTTGTTTGACTTATATTTTTTATAGTTAGATACTGTGGTTTCTTGTTATCTCTTGAGAAAAGTTTTTGAAAGAATTCAGTTATGCTTAGCCAGAACTTAGTGTTTAGGAACCTCAGTCTTGTGGCAAACTGTTTTAAGAAACTATATATAAAAAAATTAACCTAGTTTTATTTCAGCACTGGTATTTGGATTACCTAGTTCAATTGGTCTTTTTGGATTCCCGAATAAACTTGTGAAAAATATTAACACACTGGTATGCCATTGCTTCGGTACCTCACCAGTTTTCCAAGTTACTTGAAACGCAAGAGTCAGTCAACAAAGAAAGTTTTTCATGGCTTTTAACATTTCGGGTTGATATCATTTTCACCAAGTTTCAAAGATTTAATTGCTATGTTCATCTTTGCTTTGGTTAGATAAATTTTTTCACCGATTTGTTCTTTGGGTGTATCCAAATGTTTGATTGTTACTGGATTTAAGAGCTCACAAAATTATTTTCTCAAACAATTTAGGATGCCTTTTGATGCTTCAGAAGCACACCTTTAGCATCCTCAATGAAGATCGCAACTTGTGTTCGTTTGCCACGCAAACGACGTATGGTTTGCAAAATACTTTGTTGCCGATCTGTAGTCTAAATCCAACTTTAGTCCAAACATTTTTTAATATTGCTTTAAACAAAGTTGATTTTATCGGAGCCATAAGCTTTTTGTGACGCTCTCATCAGTGGAAAACGCGTCAAAATGGGACGAACCAGAGAAAATCAAAGTATTTATAGTCTCAACAGTTGGGAGAAAGATGCTGTAGTCTCGGAAAGGAGAAAGGCACAATTGCACAAAATCAAAGAAGTGTGGTGCAATACAGTATAATCTCGGAAAGGAGAAACGCACTATGTGCAATTACCCAGGAGAAACACTGTTATTCGCAACTTAGATTATTTGAAAAGTTTTAATGTGTAAACAAATTCCTTTTGTCTACATAAAACCGGATGTCTGGTTTTGATAAAAGTTGCCTCGAGTAGACACAGGTGGAACGAGTTGCGTGCCACAGCAAGACTTTTAAAATGTTTGTCATTGTAGTTTGCAGCACATTGCTCGTTATCAAGCAAGTGTTGTCCTACGGCAGAGTCACAATCTGGATTATTACCTGTTATCTTACAGGATCTGCCGGGTTGAGATCGTGTAGGCCGCTTCGGTTGCTGTTGTAGCCATTTAGGAACATGCTGCTTGATAGAATTAAGCAGCATGTTCCTAAATGGCTACAACAGCAACCGAAGCGGCCTACACGATCTCAACCCGGCAGATCCTATAAGCTAAAACGTAATAATCCAGATTGTGACTCTGCCGTAGGACAACACTTGCTTGATAACGAGCAATGTGCTGCAAACTATAATGACAAACATTTTAAAAGTCTTGCTGTGGCACGCAACTCGTTCCACCTGTGTCTACTCGAGGCAACTTTTATCAAAACCAGACATCCGGTTTTATGTAGACAAAAGGAATTTGTTTACACATTAAACTTTTCAAATAATCTAAGTTGCGAATAACAGTGTTTCTCCTGGGTAATTGCACATAGTGCGTTTCTCCTTTCCGACCTTTCGTCCCATTTTGACGCGTTTGCCACTGATGAGAGCGTCACAAAAAGCTTATGGCTCCGATAAAATCAACTTTGTTTAAAACAATATTAAAATTCTGTACCATAAAGAAACACTTTTCTAACTTTTTTTTTCTTTAGACTGTTTAACGATAGTGGCGGCAGTCTTACGTGCTGCAGAGTACCGCAATCAAATCTGCTCAGATGACTGTTTGTTAACCAAGCTCTAAACGCAGTTTTCTTTGCACGGATAGCTTCTTTAACTTCTTGTACCACCAAACAGTTTTTTTCTCACTATTTGATTGGCCTCCCACATGTTTGCAACCACAACTACCAGCTGCAGATGTAACGACTGCTGATTTAAATACATTCCACTCGGTCTCAACGTCTTTAGTAAAGTCAGAGAGTTCTCTAAAGAGGGAAGCAATTTCGCTCGCAAAAGTATGTCTCACCTTTTTGTCGGCTAGTAACTCTCACTTTATTCCGTATGCTTTTCGTGCTCTAAATCCTTTCCTCGTTTTCGAATAATTCAGTCCTCACAGAATGCCAACGACAGGGCAATAGCTCAGCTACTCTTCTAACACAAACAACTACCACATAAAAAAACAAGTCCGCTGGGCTATACAGAAATCAATGATAGAACGCGTCCTACCGAATCTCTGTATTAAGTGTATTTGTAAACCCTCTCGTGCTGAAAAAAAGTACTCATTATGCGCAGTCCGTTGGCAAACACCTTCCGTTTTTGCGTGATCCGACATTTAATCAAACGACACTTCATCGAACGACACATGATCGAAACGATATTTGATCGAAACGACGCTTGCTCGAATAATAAAAAAGAAAATTTACAATTTTGAATCTGTCGCTGTTTTGTCACTTTTTTGTCCCAAAAACATACTAATCTCTACAAAAATACGTCTTCCCTTTAAATCTGTCTTTGATTTCTCCAAGGGGTCTCCAAGTCTGGGGTCATGGCACAATGCCCCCTCCAAATATGTTACTGACTACAATGGCAGCAATATTCATCTAACGAAACGTAACCATGACAAGAGATCTACTTGTTGCCTTTTTAGAAATACTTTGCCCTGGCACCTTGTTAAGAAACCCTGACCTTGATGTTGGAAAAAATTATAAAAAATAACAACAAATTATCTTCTTACGAATAACGAATAACGAATATATTTATTTTGCCAAACACACAAACATAAATTTTATGATACAAACACACGGTAATGTTAAAAGAAAATTGAAATATGTGTAAAGGCAGGGGGCACTGAAGAACATACGTTATCAAGTCAAGTGCCCCCACATCCAATTCAGTCAAAAAAAAATTTACATATATATTAATTAAGTATTTTAATACATAAACTGATACAAATCTTTTGATGTAAAACCAATGCAGTAAAAAAGAAATAAATTATTGAAAAATAACGACAGAGAAAAAGAACAACTCAGAAAAAGGCGACAATGAAAAGAGTAAAATTTAGTACTGATCTATTAGGTGCTGTTTTTACGCTTTTTTGAAAGAAACCCAATGCCTGTCTTTTATTGTGTCGTGAATCGAATACCAAAGTTTGAATCGAATACCAAATCTTACTGTTGGCCTCTGTTTTTATGAATCTAATTTACAGTAACAAAGAGATTGTTTAATCGCATATACATTTAAAATAAATTTCTTTTTTTTTTATCAAGTGTCATTTTGATCAAATGTCATTTCGATCAAGTATTGTTTCGATTAAATGTCATTTTGATCAATTGTCGTTTTGACTAAATGTCGTTTCGATCAAATGTCGTTTTGATCAAATGCCATTTTGATCAAGTGTCGTTTTGATCAAATATTTTTTTGATCAAAGGCGGTTTTGTTCAAATGTCGTTTCCATCAAGTGTCGTTCGATCAACTGTCGTAGTACCCCGTTTTTGTTAATGTCAAAATTCCTTTGTTTTCCGATAACACTCTTCCATGTCTTGTTGTCAGTACCCACGTGTGCATTAAAATCATCCAGTAGGACAATTGATTTTGCAGATGTTTCTGTAAAGCAACACCTACTTCATCTTAGAAAGACTGGTGCTGTACTTCAGCGTTCTGCTGATGATGCTGCTCTGCCGCGCAAACCGATTCCTGATCTTTCTTATTGAGTGACGTTCCATTTGTCCATGCGTAGATTCTGGTATTTGAGACCGACTCGAAATAGATACTGTGCGCTGCCCCCATTTTCCTCCTTAAACGCTTAACAAATGCATTGATAGGTTTCCAGTTACGTCAGCTTGTGGGAAAAAATGTAGCTTACTTTCGAACGGGCCTCTCTGCTTGAAGCCTAAACGCGGACCTTTTTATTCTGCGCGACGCCTGATACAGTATAAATATTGTCGTTGGACTTATTCATTTTGCTGCATTTTTTTGATTGTTTTTGGTCTATTTCTCACCTCCGACCTTTCTACCATGGGTAGCCCTGAATGGAGTTGAAAACTCCAGACGGCATTGTTCTTAGGATCATAGAAAACGCAAACCCCTCCACCACGCTAGCTTCAGCACGAATCTTTATTAATTGTTCATAACCTTCTTTAATTGTTTATTATTAGTCAATTATCTCTGAATAGAAGTGCAATTCATGCCTTTTTTGTCAAGCACCAACTGAATGTTGCCAGTTAATTACCTTTCTATTTGAATATGTTTAGTGTTTTGTTTAATTAAACTTCGTTTTATTAATAGTTAGTAATTTAACAGTAATTTTGTTTGGAGTTGGTCAAGAAATAGAAGTATTTGTTAAAATAGGGTATTTTTCTGCCAATTATGAATTTAAATTGCATTGGTTGCTACCATGTTAATACAAAGTTATAATAAACAGGTTTTTGTGCCATGATAGGTTTTAAACTTTATCTTTTAATGCCCAAAATAACTTGGTGCTTTTGGTGGTCTTGCTTTTTAACCATGTCTTCAAAGATTGGGATAATTATAAAACATGAATTCAGTCTCACAAAAACTTTAGCATTTTCTGTCACGTTATTGTTATTTATGGTAGCTTCTTTCAATAGTTAGGAAATTTTTCAAATAATCAGTATGACTCTTTAATTTTTTATTTGCACGACTTTGATTCCTTGGCAATAAAGTTGTTTTTGCTGATAAGCTTTTTTATTTTTTGGTTGCACTAATGTTGACCATGTTTAATGCGCACATGGATCTAAGGTTCATTGCCTTTTTTTGTGGAAAATTTTTCAGAGTTCATGTGAGAATATTTCTAAGTGTTTTTGCAGGAATATAAAAAGAATTTTTTAATGTTTGTAGAAGCTTGGTAGTTAAAGGAAGAATTGAACCAAACGTTGGGATTTACTTTTTTTCTGGATAGCCTATAAAAGAATAGAGATTTACTTTTACGGCCATATAGATTTAAATCCTGTTTATAGAAGGGATTGACCATTTACAATCATTCATATAGCATTACATTTGAGCAATTCAGTTTTACTTGTTAGTCTTTCAGCAATTAATCTCTGATTTTAATTTTAACTTTTATTTCTCTGGTTGTATTTCTGTTTTTAATTTAATTCTTGATGTTTACATATCCTTGATAATTTCATTTAAGGTTAAAATAAACTGTAAAGCTTTAAATTAATAAAAAAATTTCCCTTTTAATTTGTTAGTTGAAATCAAAGATTAGCAGCAATGGACTTCAACAAATTGGTTTGCTGTGATTTCCCCCTCTCAACGCAAAAAATTTACGACAAAATCAGAATTTTTCTGGCACTTACAATAAACTATTTTGATAGAAGAAAGTACTTAATTTAGAACGCTTTGGATCAGCAAGGAAAAACATCAAAGATTTAAGGTGAAGATCTTTTTTTTAAGGTCTTTAAAATTTTATCTGGGTAAAACCACCATTTTTGGCACCATTTAGAACTGAAAAAAAAAACAAATTAAGAACAAATAAATTGATGGAAATTCGGGGCTCTCTGTGGAACAATGCGAAATCATGATTTGGGCAATCATCTAAAAATTTCAGGCAAAAAAGTATTGCGCCACACAGTTTTTAGTCTCGTACGGGTATGGCTGCAGTGAAAATAACATTTTAAATTTTGATCAAGTGCAGAAACTTGATGTAAAATTTTTTAAACTTATACTGCTAATTCAGGTTCTGTTACATCTCAACCAAACTTTGTTATAATTCTTTTGTATTTAACTTCGTCTTTTTTAAGTTAGAAATTTAACTATTTGTGGATAAAAAGTCACAGAATTAATTTAGGCTCATCCTTTTGGCCTTTTTTTTATACACTCATTGTGATTGCTTATAGCTTCTTTAAAATTTGTGACATTTTTATTTGCTTTACATACGTAATATTAAACTACAGCAGATTTTGTAGCTTACAAACTTTATAAAACACATGATCAATGTAAAATCATGCTCAGAAAGCGTACTTAAAAAATGTAAGTAGTTTTTTCTTTTTTTTAAACCTTTTCCACCAACTGTATTTATGCATATGTATGCACGAATTAAACCCGTAATTGGGCTTTAGAAATGCTTGACCACCTCTTTACAACCAAAAATCCAAAACAATAAACACATTCAGCCGCTTCAAAGTTTTATTTCAAGCAGCACTAAATATATGATTTAAGTAAGCAAAGATGTTTTCTGTGCAAGAGTACCGCTGAAGTTTATGTAGATTTTCACTTTTTTTCGATAAAACAAAGATAACAATAAAAAAATTTTACTATGTTTTAATTAAAGCTATAGAGTTGATTAAACAACATCAGACTACAAAAACAGTGTCGGAAAAATAATTGTAAAACAAATATTTTTCCAACTCTCGGCTCCGACACTGGAAAAAATGTCGGTCATTTATTGTCTACTTTATTTTTTTTCATTTAAAAATTGAACAACAATTAGTTCTATGAAAATGCAAAAAGTCACATCAAAAAAATGTGACAAGAACAAAACAAAAAAAGTTTTACAACAATTCGACGGTTTTACAATGACAGCCAGGCCGCACGAGAGGGGGTTGCAGTCGGTGCGCTGCAACCGGGCTCGTAAAAGTCTAGGGGGCCCGTGAATATCAAAGTTCAAAATTGAAATAGGAAATAATGCATGAGTCTTTTACTGTTGCTTTGAAGCTGAAATGGATTTTCATGTGCAGTGTCACAAACAAATTTTGCAGGAATGCATTGGAGAAACCATTTATACAAGAAATTTAAGCTCTAATGTCTAATCTGATGTCAAACTTGCAAACGTTTTCAGAATCAATGTGACCAAATAATGAAAGAAGGTAGTACAATACCCAAGTATAGCCGTTTGGCTTGGTAGTAATACGGTAGGATAAACAAAGAAATAAGATCAAGGAATCATGGGAGCGTATCAAAACTTGGTTTGTTGAAAACAAGATAAATAGTGGCTGACGCAACGAGACAAGCAGCGACGCCATTGATGCAGAAGGAAGTCAACATGCACGGTCAGACTTCGAGACAGTTGGAAAGCAATATGGAATAAGACTCAGCTTGTTTCATCCAGCCTGCAGATAGAAGTAAAATTGTTCAGAGACCGTAATTCCAGGAAAAGATCAAGATTCCAATATGCAGATACCCTTGAAGATTCCAATATGCAGATACACTTGATAAAAATCTGAATGAAATTAACAAAACAGATGAATCCACTAAGGCAGGTCACTTCCGAAAGCACATATTTTATGTTGTATTTGATAATGTTATTGAAGAGCTTACAGTTGTTTCAGTGCAGCAAAAGAACCTTCTGATTCCTTCAGTTGCCTTTGGAACTACCAAAAGATGTCAACAGAAAAATTGAAGCGCAAAACAGCTAGACTAGTAGAGAAGTTTTCTAAAGGCTTCAGTAGTAAAGAAGATCTTGTACAGAAATTGAATCACATAACAATGATTCACAATGTCAATTTTGGTAGAAAACAGTTGTATTGGAACTGTTAAATGCTTTGGCAGAGTACAGATTAGAAAGTATATTTCCCAACCTCAGTATCAATTTGAGAATGTTTCTTATAGCACCAGCCACAGTAGCATCTGCAAAAAGAAGCTTCAGCAAGCTCAAGCTCATCAGATATTATTTCAGGTCTAACATACATCAGGATCGCCTGACGAACCTGGCTGGGCTCAGTATTGAGTTTGATATTGCAAAGAAAATAGATTCTGACAGTGTAGTTTGTAGTTTTGCCAAGAAAAAGGTATGCAAGCCAATGCTGTTTTATCAAAAAAAAGTCAATTTACCAAGTGTTTTGTTGTTTATAAATTTTCTGCAGACTGTAGCCTTCATGTAATAGTGAGCATTCAGATGATGAATGATCTACGTAGATATATTGGTAAATAACGTATGAAATGGACATGCATAAAGTTTGATTAAGATGTACGTTTACGTTTATGTAAAGCAATCATGAAAGTTCGATAAAATGGTCCACAGAACTTTTAAAAAGATTCCCAATTCTTCATAACATATTTATATAACATAGTGCAGATGAATCATCTAGATATGACGAGTGTTGAAAAGGATCCAGAAAAGGTCTCGCACCATCACACTTTTTCCTCTCAACAGCTCTGATGGCAGTTTTCTTAAGAAGTCAATTAGAGACAAATAATGTTAAATAACTTTTAAAATCAAAAGTTATTCAGCTTTAATACAAGTAGAACTTCAGTTAATAAAGTACACCATGGAACCGATGCATTTGAAGAGAAAAATAAAACTTTTGTTGTTTAAAAAAGAGAACATTCGCGTAATCGGTTGTTTAAAGTGACAAAGCTAACACAATTAAGAAAACTTTTAAAAGTGGACGAGCAACATGATTTATCAAAAAAAAACAAAAAACAAACAGAAAAATGTGAGTTATGTAATGAGTTTCACTAAAATTGGTCACAAGATAACTGCAAAAACTGTAATTTAAAAAGTAATGAATATTACAAACATATAGTAAGAATGGTCAAGTCAATCAACAAGCAAGTGCCGACAGACCTGTTTCGTCCTTATTAGGACTCGTCAGGACACTACAGCTTGTTGTTGACCCCAGCTGAAAAAGTTGAAAACTTAAACAGCTGGCACAACTTTCTGTTTGTGGTTTTTACACCTCAAACATCCAGTTGTGGACCTGAACGCTGGGTAGGCAGTACAATGAAAACAATGTTCCACCAGCGCAACTGCAAAAGACACCGCTAAGCCGCATGGGCATACTGGCGGCGGTTCCGATATGCTAACCACATCGAGTTAGCTAACACGGATACGGGTTAAGACAAGCAAAACCCTGCAGTTCCCATTACAAACATATAGTAAGAATGGTCAAGTCAATCAACAAGCAAGTGCCGACAGACCTGTTTCGTCCTTATTAGGACTCGTCAGGACACTACAGCTTGTTGTTGACCCCAGCTGAAAAAGTTGAAAACTTAAACAAGCTGTAGTGTCCTGACGAGTCCTAATAAGGACGAAACAGGTCTGTCGGCACTTGCTTGTTGATTGACTTGACCATTCTTACTATATGTTTGTAATGGGAACTGCAGGGTTTTGCTTGTCTTAACCCGTATCCGTGTTAGCTAACTCGATGTGGTTAGCATATCGGAACCGCCGCCAGTATGCCCTTGAGGCTTAGCGGTGTCTTTTGCAGTTGCGCTGGTGGAACATTGTTTTCATAGTAATGAATATTATTATACATGAAAAGCAAATGGTTTTTCAAATAGAAAATAAAGTATTAATAGAGATAACAAGAGATAAGTATAAAATTGTGATCAAAACGTTTGTAAAAAGATTTTACTTTGTATAGCGTTGTACAGGAAATTGCGTCGTAGATTTTATAGCCTATTTAGATTCCCCAAGCCTGATTTTTATATATATACATATATTTTTTTACTATTTTTCTTGTTACCAGGTGTATTCTTCATTATACTTTGTTGTTCTTCTGGTAAAAACAGAAAACTTATTTTGTTAAAAACCTTTTCAGTTTATTAAAAACTAAAAATTAAAAACAAACAGTCAACGTTTCGGGTGCGGTTACAAGCACGCTTCGTCAGGACCAAAGCTAAAATGAATGTAAAGTTAAGAAATCAACTAAAATTGTTTTCAAAAAACAGTAGCCAAAACATAGCGGAAATTACTCAAGCGTAGTATTAAATGATTATTTCAAAAAACAACAAGTTTCGTGTAAAAAACAATGAAATGCGCAACACGGAATCGAACAAGCGTGAGAGAACAATTTAAAACAGCAATTAAATTTTGAAAGTACAGTAAATAAAATACAAAAACAGGTTTTATTTTAATTCATTATATATTTCATTGTAATAGACACCTTCTTTGTCATTTATCGATGAATTAGTTTTTTGTATGAAATATGATTCTAAAAAACGGCGTTTATAAAAGTCAGGTTCAAAAGTAAGAATTGATGAGCCAAGCCAGTTGATTTTATGGTCGAATTTAATAATATGTTTGACAAGAGCAGTTTTTTTATTTATGTTGTTATCATCAATTTTCGCCAGATTGCGTGGGTAAAGATCACGTTTGTGTTCCGCACAGCGTGTTTTAAAATTACGACCAGTTTCTCCTATATACAATGCAGAGCAATCTTGGCATGGAATTTGATAAATAGCTCCTTGTCGTCGAGTAGGTTCAATTCTGTCTTTAGTTGAAGGTAAGATGTCTTTTATAGTTTTGATGTCCAAGTCTGTACTCAACCTTTAAAAACTATAAAAGACATCTTACCTTCAACTAAAGACGAATTGAACCTACTCGACGACAAGGAGCTATTTATCAAATTCCATGCCAAGATTGCTCTGCATTGTATATAGGAGAAACTGGTCGTAATTTTAAAACACGCTGTGCGGAACACAAACGTGATCTTTACCCACGCAATCTGGCGAAAATTGATGATAACAACATAAATAAAAAAACTGCTCTTGTCAAACATACAGTGGTGGCCAAAAGTTTAGCAACACTTGAAAATCTATTAAAAAAAAGCAAAAAACTAATTAAATTTGGCCTAATGGAATACAATTGACTATTTAAAATATTCAAATATGCATTTTTTTATTTGTTTGAAATGATAAAATCATTTACTTGATTAATTATTTATAATTATTAATTTTTTAATTATGTTGAGCAAAATGACACCTGGACAAAAGTATAGCAACACGTTAATTTTTTTTTTTTCAAATTTTCATCAACATTATTAATATTTTGTGCTATAACCAAATTTTTTTATCACAGCCTTACATCTCTCTTTGGCATAGAATCAATGAGTTTTTGACAAAAACTGAGATCAATGAAATTGTAGCACTCAATCAATTTTTTTTGAGATCATTCTTGTTTTCCGAATTTTTTGAGCTCAGATCGAATTTAATTTTGCGCCAGATGTTCTCGATCGAGTTTAGATCTGGGCTTTGGGTCGCCAATCCAAAACTTTCATTTTAAGATTCTTGAAAATCTTTGAAATCGATTTGGCAGTGTGGATGGAGGCATTATCCTGTTGAAAAAAATGTTCTTTCTGCCCATGGTCGTTTTCATGAATGGACTGACAGTATTTCTGACAAGCTGTCCATATCTGGAAGCATTCATCCTACCCTCCAATTCGACCATGGGTCCCATCCCGTGCCAAGAGAAACAACCCCAAATCATGACAGAGTTGCTACCCATTTGTACCGTGGGCCTGGTGCACTTGATGGAGTGTACCTCCCCCACTATACGCCGCACATAGACTCTGCTGCTGCTGTGGACTCTGACAAACTCGCTCTCATCGGAAAATAACACATTTTTCCAATCCTCAACGGAAAAATGTCAATGTTGTCTGGTCATGTGTTTGGTCTAGCATGTTGTCTGGTCATCTTTTTTTTAATAGATTTTCAAGTGTTGCTAAACTTTTGGCCACCACTGTATTATTAAATTCGACCATAAAATCAACTGGCTTGGCTTATCAATTCTTACTTTTGAACCTGACTTTTATAAACGCCGTTTTTTAGAATCATATTTCATACAAAAAACTAATTCATCGATAAATGACAAAGAAGGTGTCTATTACAATGAAATATATAATGAATTAAAATAAAACCTGTTTTTGTATTTTATTTACTGTACTTTCAAAATTTAATTGCTGTTTTAAATTGTTCTCTCACGCTTGTTCGATTCCGTGTTGCGCATTTCATTGTTTTTTACACGAAACTTGTTGTTTTTTGAAATAATCATTTAATACTACGCTTGAGTAATTTCCGCTATGTTTTGGCTACTGTTTTTTGAAAACAATTTTAGTTGATTTCTTAACTTTACATTCATTTTAGCTTTGGTCCTGACGAAGCGTGCTTGTAACCGCACCCGAAACGTTGACTGTTTGTTTTTAATTTTTAGTTTTTAATAAACTGAAAAGGTTTTTAACAAAATAAGTTTTCTGTTTTTACCAGAAGAACAACAAAGTATAATGTATTTTTTTACTGTTCATTTCTGATCCTTCCAATATACTTATTAGGTGATCGTAAAATCCGAGTCACTGCCTCTGTATTGTTTGCCTTATTAGCCATCGTTTAATCGGAAAATTGCTTGTCACGTGCGATAATTATCGCCCATGACTCTGCTATTGGACAGCATCCTTTCGAAAACCCTTCCTGTGCCAGCCAATACATTGACACCAAACTCTCTAGCCTTGCCCGAGGACGTACTTCTTTCCACCTTCCGCTCTTGACGCTACTTTTATCAAATCTTTTCAACTTAATTTATGTCGACACAAGGAATTTTTTCACAGTTTAAAACTCATACACTGACGCTCTTTTTCTTTCTCTTCTGATTGGTTGCCTTTCTTGACCAATCAGGCTCCTTTTTCTTTCCTCTATAACCATGATCGGATTCCTCTCAATTCATTCTGACAATTCCTCACGATAAATGTCAGATGACAAGTTTTCGAGGAGTGAACACGCTTTTCAAATTTATCATAAAAAATATTGAAAATACTATCAGAGTTGTCGTTTACTTTATTATAATAGTCCTATTGAACGGTCTATTTCAATAAGACTATAAACGTAATATTTTAATAGATTCTATTTCAATAAGACTATAAACGGCTTGGTGTGCCGCTTCTGGCAAAACGATTGCTCATGTGATTTTTAGAATCTTTAAATCTTACGTGTAGTCTTACTTTTGATAAAATTATAAATAATTTTTTATCTATAAATGTATGTAGAAAGAGAGAGCGAGCGAATGTCATTATCAAAAGAAAATAAAAGATATTCATGAATTATTTAAAACTTTTAAGAATTGAAGAGACAGACAGACAAAAGTAGTTTATTTGTCGGAGATTATTACGCATTACAAAGGTAATACAAAAACTAAAAATATAAATTTGGAACACTTAACTAATTTCAGAATAAAAAGTATAGCCAATATATTTTAAAACATAGTTTATTAAGGACGTTTCGGAATTTTACAAGTTGATAATGGAATGAGTTATAATTCCAAAACGTCCTTAATAAACTATGTTTTAAAATATATTGGCTCTACTTTTTATTCTAAAAATAAAAATATATCAAAATTGTCTAACACAGACTATATACAACTACAGTAAAAAAAACAATCTCGACAGGAGACTGCGAAGTGACCGATAAAGGTCTTCTAGTCAAGCAGTCACCCAGAAATTGTAGCAGAATTATTGAATTTCAAAGATTATTAAAATAGGGCATGGCGATCTAAGGCGGGATAACTTTCTGATTCATATACGTATAGCAATTTAGTAACTGAATTTTAATATTACGTATGAATGTATTAAATGATGGTTTTGAATATGAGGACAGATGGAGTTCCAAATTCTGGTTTTTTGAAATGTAATTGATCTTTGACAGCGAGATGATAAGAAGTGAAGTAAGTATAAATCGTATCAAATATTGGATTTAGTAGAGCGATTATAAATTGAACTGGTTTGGGTAAAAAAGGATTTAAAACAGATTGAAAGGTAAATATTAAATCCTATAATATATATTTTCTTGAAGTTTACAATAACAAGTCTTTAAGAGTGCACGCAAGAGTAACTTTTGCTTGATATTTATAAACCTTTAGTTGATAATAATGTCTGATTTTACATCACCATCTGATAAAGAGCCAGGAACATCGAATAAATGCAAAGGAATAACAAACAACTTTTATGGACCCATAAGCACTCGGCAGCTACACGCAGGTGTTGGAAACAACAATGCTGACGCAGGTAATATTTTACTCGATTATGCATAGTAATTGTAATGTTTTTTTAGTGTTATATCATAGCACTTAACACCTGAATTGAAAACACTCGAACTCAGATTTTATGCGATTTGAGTTATTACAAAACTATGGTGAAATAAATTGTGGCATTTCGTGTTAAAAAACACCTTTTTTTGAATTGATTTAACTCGCCATAATGGTTTATCAAAGTATTTATTTTTAGTAAAAGAAACACTTTAGCAAATCAATGATCGGTTTTTTTCCAACAAAGCCAAGATTCGTCTTATAAGTGTTGTAATGAAAATATTTGCTTACATTTTGATTACAGTATTTGCAGAAATTTTGTGTAAAATTTTTTAACTTATTTAAAACTTTAGGATTCTGCTACATTTGAATCAACCGTTATATTTATTTTCTTTTTTGTTTAAGTATAAATTGAACTATTTATCATTAAACGGTTAAGGAATTAATATAGGCTCTTCCTTTTGGTCCTTGTCACACACTCGTTGTGGTTGGTTATAATTTCTATAACATCTGTGGCATTTTTACTCGCTCTAAATAGGTACTAATAATTTACAGATAATTTTGTAACTTACAGCAATAAATTCCATAAAAAACATTGTGAATGTAAAAACATGTTTAGGTAGCGTACTCAAAACATGTAAGATGTTTTCCACTTTTTTAAACCTTCTCCACCAACTGTATTTATTTATATGTTAGCACAAAGTAATTGGGAAATAGCATTTCTTAACTACTTCTTCTCAACCAAACAGAAAAAAATTTATTTTAATGCAACACTAAATATGCAATTTAAGTGAGCAAAAAATTTTTTTGGCAAGAGTACTCCTGCTGTCCATTTTTTTGACAAGCAGATATTCACTTCTTTTTTTAATAAACGGAAAATATCGACAACACACAAAATGAGTATGTTAGGGCTGTGGAGTCGGTCTAAAACATTCGACTGTCGACTCAAGCCGCTCGAAAGTCCGTATCTATAATTCGCAGAGTCGTCTTTTCCGTCTTTGTAAAGGTGTCTCTCAAGGTTCAGTTCTTGAACCAGTCCTTTTTTGTTTTTTTATTAATTATCTCCCTACCTCTCTATGCTGACGATCTCTCTCTCTATGCTGACGATCTCACCATTTGGGCCTCCTAACCAAACATTGAGCGTGCAACTGCGGCCGTCCAGACTGCCCTTAACAAACTGGTGGAATCCATCTCTTAGCGGCGTTTACCTTTAAACCCCTCAAATATGAGTCATTTTTCTTCATTCTAGATTTCTAACAATCCCGCCTTAAATCCTTTCTATCACTTTTCAACAGCCCACTCAACTTTAATCCAAATCCGAACTTTTTTTATGTAACCTTCGACGGAACCCTTTCTTTCAAACATCACGTTCTATTTTTATGGAAGAAGTTTTATAGCCAATTTTGTGCTTTCCATTCTCACCTATACTTTTCCAGGCTAGCTTCCTTTCTCTTTTCCCACCCATATTACCTCCGTAGAAAGAATGCAAAGATCCTCTTGTAGAGTCTTCACAGGATGTCTGTCATCTACTCTGATTTCTCTCCTAGAACTAAAAGTACTTTTCATTCCACTGCATGTTACCCTCACCCATCAGTCGCTTTCTTACTTTGAATGTGCTTTATGATTACCTCCACCTTTTTCTCCAGCCACTCTTTCCTATTATCATTCTTGTACTTGTCTCAAGAAGGGATCTATTACTTCGCAAAGCTCTATTTCTATATTCTCCTAAACCTCCCTGGTCTTCGTCTTCATCTTATTCTATCTCTTATCATCTTTCATTTTCTTTCTCTCAAGCCTCTAATCCTATGTCTTTCTGACTCCCTGATCTTTGCCTCTCTCTTATTCTCTCTCTCTTAGCATTCTTCATGTTGTCAAAAGACCCACTTTTTCTCCATAATGCCGCCGTGTTTCTCATCCATTTACCCTCCCACACAGAGACATCACTGCCTAAACTGATGGCTGGGTTCCTGCCGGGCAGGGTCAGGGAGAAGCACGGATTCATATTAAATGTACTAAATGTCTCACTGCCGCCTCTTTCTCTTTCTGGGTCGGGCACTCTTTTCTCACCAGCAATAGCGGCGAGATTTAGGCCATTCTTCATGCTTTTTAAACACAAGTCGTTAACGTTTCTGTCAAGTGAACAATTTATGTATTCAAACAACTTGTTTATATCCCATGTGAATTTTTAGGTTTAAAAAAATATAGTGTTGCAAAAAATTGCTAGTGGGATTTATTCTGATCAAGCAAGCTCTATACAAAGCAACTGATAACTCAAAATTGTTAATGCTTCAGTCTAATAAATTGTTTGCGAGAAACTTTTTTATGACCTAATAAAATACTTATAATTTATCTTTATTTTATAGACAACTTTCTCAAGTAATTTAATACTTTTTTTGTACATCTTTAAAGAAATTCTTTTTAAAGTATTTTTACACCCAAGAAACAAGATTTTTCAAATTATGATGTTGCATAAAAATACTTTGTTATAGACTAATATTTTAAAATCATGTTGGCAAGCCTATTAGAAATATTTGCTATACTAAGTAAAGTAAGTAATAATAAAATACGATATATTCCAAAACTCAAATTTTTTTATTAGAAATTCGGAACAAGTCAACCAGTGATAAGTTTCCTGAAAACTGTAAGTAAGCTTTATCATTGTTTGCAAATAAACTTTGCCAATCTTTGGTTTTTTCCGGGACATAACAAAATTTAATTTCACTTCAATGTTTTTTACTTACAAAATAAGAAAAATTAAGTTCATTTGACAGTCGTCAGAAAAAAAGAACAATATAATAAAAAAATTTGTAGATTATGTTATTAGGCATAAAAAGCATACTTACTACTATTTGTCGGCAGCGTGGTCGAGTGGTTAAAGCGCCGGGCTCGTGACTAACACGGTCTCGATTCAAAACCTACTCGCGCCATTCTGTTGTGTTCTTGGGAAAGACACTTTACGGCATATTCCCCTGCTTGGTGGTCCTGGCAAGCAGTTCTAAATTACAGTCATATCTCTATTAAACTACAAGCGGACAGCAATATATTGGCATCTCCAAAATCAGGTCGGAGTAATTGCCTACCTTATGTATTAGCGCCTCTGTCGCTTTCCTGCGAGTCAGGAGGATAAATATAGAGATAAAATAAAAAAATAAAAAATAAATACTTCAAAAGCATCCTTTCAAAGCAGCAGCGTGTAAACCTTGAGCAAAAAGTTTATGCAAATACTAAACAGATACTTTTAGGCAACAAAGACCATTTTTTAAAAACTTAGTGTATGTGGCTTCAGAACAAAGAAATAAAAAGAAGAATCACCAACTAAAAAAATATAAAATTTTTCATTATTATAATTGTGGAATCAATTAAAAACGTTGATTTCGTGTTGTCCTATAAGGCCAAGTCACGAAGAAAACATTGGTTTGAAAAATTACCAGCATGAAAAAATACCTAATTCAGAATAAGTTGATCGTTTCTAGTAGATTGAGGGTACTACGACAGTTGATCAGAAGACACTTGACCGAGCGACAGTTGATCGAACGACACTTGATCGAAACGACACTTGACCGAAACGACACTTGACCGAAATAGCATTTTATCGAAATGACACATGATCGAAACTACACTTGATCCAAATGAGAGTTCATAAAAAAAATAATAATTTAGTTGTGTATTTATAGAAAATAGGTTTTAAAATATAATTTTTTTCGTTTGAATAACTTAACATAAATTTATTTGTATATTTTGAACTATAAATCTCTTTTTGAAGTGATCTTTTGTTACTTTGTTTTTTATTTTAAAATTGCAAGTTTACATTAAGTATATTACTTTTCACAATCGTCAACAGTTGTTAATATAGTTTGAATGAGATAAGTTTAAAACTTTGTTAAATTTGCTAATTATTATATCCATCTTACAACAGAAAGAAAGAAACGGCTGCTTAAATTAAAATCTAGAATTGTTGTTTTACAAGTTAGGGAAAGTCGTTTCAATCATGTGTCATTTCAATCAAATGCCGTTTCGATCAAGTGTCGTTTCGGTCAAGTGTCGTTTCGATCAAGTATCGTTTCGATCAAATTTCGCTTCGATCATGTGTCGTTTCGATCAAGCGTCGTTTTGGTCAAATGTCGTTTCGATCATGTGTTGTTTCGATCGAGTGTCGTTTCGGTCATGTGTCGTTTCGGTTAAATGTCGCTTCAGTCAAGTGTCGTTTCGATCAAATGTCGATTCAATCATGTGTCGTTTTGATCAAGTGTCGTTTCGGTCAAATGTCGGTTCAGTCAAGTGTCGTTTCGGTCAAGTGTCGTTTCGATCAACTGTCGGGTCACGTGGATGTAAATATGTCTTAGTATCCTGTCTAGTAGATGTTGTGACAGCTACCTTACTGACTCTCACGTTTGCAAAAAATTTTGCTAACAATGTTGTTTTGAAATAAAGCAAGTAACACGTAATAAAAGAGAAGCCAAAATGCTATAAAAAGACGAGCACTAGATAGAGTTAACTTCGTGTAAGTTGTTGTAATCTTTATTATGTTAGTAATTTCTCAAATAAAATTGTGTTTAGTGACCGAGACTTAAAATGCCTCATTGACAATCCTTAGTTTTGCTCAAAATTAAAATTTACTAATCTCTCGGTTGGCTATTTTTCGTTTGATTTATCTGCGCTCCAAAAGCCACAAATATTACGCTTTCAAAGCCTAAACTTTGCCATCAAAAAGAATTCTAAACTTTATGATTTACAGTATGCTTTTGTCTTTGCTTCAAGTAGACTTTTTTATGTCTACTACGTACTACAAAATAAAATTTACAAACTTTTACTTCATTCCGACATTTTGTATTGACATGTAAAGCTGAGACTTTGTTTTCAGCATTAAATAACAGTAATACAAAGGCAAGGATTTTTTACCTGGCTGACTTATTTGAGCATGTTAACCAACTAAACAAAACACTACAAGGGCGAAACACTAATCTAGTAGATTGTGCTGAGAAAGTGTACTCTTTTTTTAAAAAATTAAGTCTTTGGAAAATGCATCTATAAAAAAATGAATTTGCCTTTTTTTGTAACTTGGCTAAAACTGCTCCAAGCCAAGAAGTAATAGCAAGCTATAATCGAAATGAGTCCACCAGGTTGGATTATAGATATGACACACCTTGACGTCTTAAGTGAGAAAGATATTGATCTCATTGTTGGTGGTGAGCTTTTAAACTAAAGGAAAACAAAGCATTAATGGCAAATATTGAAAGGAATGGATTAATGGGATGGCTGAGCGTAGGATCATTCTATCCATTGTTATTTGAAAAAGTAGTTCCATTTTTACTTGGCTTTCCTACTACTTGTTAGTTAAAGCAGGATTTTCTGCAGTAACGATTTACTGACAAACAGACGTCATCAATTTCGAATTGAAAAGAGAGGAAATTTACGCTTGAGGTTGAACCAAGGCTTAGCAGTGCAACTTGACAAGCTGATAAATAGACACCAGGATTAGTTTGGTCATTGACAATTTTACTGTATTGTTTGTATTAATAAAAAAAAACATTTTATGATACTCGATATTTTTACTAAAGATTTTGTGGGCCTAATATTTTTTTTGACACTGAAAATGGGCCTCAAGAGAAGAAAAGTTGAGAACCACTGGTTTAGATCAAGTGCCGTTTCAGTCAAGTGTCGTTTCAGTCAAGTGTCGTTTCGGTCAAGTGTCGTTTCGCTCAACTGTCGGGTCACGTAGACTTAGATATATCTTAGTATCCTGTGTAGTAGCTGTTGTGATAGCGACCTTACCGAGTCTCACATTTGCAAAAATTTTGCTAACAATGTTGTTTTAAAATAAAGCAAGTAACACGTAATAAAAGAAAAACCAACATGTTATGAAAATACGAGCACTACATAGAGTTAACTTTCTGTAAGTTGTTGTAATCTTTATTATGTTAGTAATTTCTCAAATAAAATTGTGTTTACTGACCGAGACTTGAAATGCCTTATTGAAAATCCTTAGTTTTGCTCAAAATTAAAATTTTCTATTCCCCCAATGGGCCATTTTTTGTTTGATTTGTTTGCACTCTAGAAGCCACAAATATTACGCTTTTAAAGCCTAAACTTTGCCATGAAAAAAATCTTAAACTTTATGATTTATGTTTTTGTCTTTGCTTCAAGTATATTTTTTATGTCTACTACGTATTACAAAATAAAATTTACAATTTTTTCCTTTATTCCGACATTTTGTATTGACGAGCATCCGACGTACCTATAGATTTAAAAATGAATTCTACTTCTTGCTATTTTCAAATTCTGTTTCACTAATATCTTGTTTAAATGCAACTCTATTATATTTTTATTTCTTTTTTACAACTCACTTCGAACTTTTTTGCAGATAAAAGTGTTCAAGAACTCCTTCGTTCCAACCTTGCAAGAAATTGTGAAAAACCTACAATAAATTATTTAAGTGATGATCCTAAAATCGATTATGTTCCTCTCCAGATGACTCAGTACCAAGAAAATATGTCAGCATCGGATAGTGGCCATCAACACACAAGGAAAGAAATTCAAAACTTAGTCAAAAAACCATTAATGGCCGATATCTTGCCCGAAAACTTTTTTACAGAATCCCGAAAGATGGCTAAAAACTCTTCTGGTTATAGAAACGCTCTTACAGAAGAAACCAAGGAAAAGTATTTGAACAAACATGGAAATGTTGTAGGTGTCATTGGTCAGGCCGGTGTAGGAAAGTCAACTCTTAGCATGATCCTGCTTAGTCGTGTCTTAAAAGAAAACTTATACAATGCAGATTACATTTTTTATATTAAACTGCGAGACCTTAGTGATAATAAAAAACTTACTTTACTTGATTTTCTTTTTAAAAATACAACTTTTGTCTGGAAAAAAGAAATCAAATTTTCTGAAGATTTTTTGCAACATCTTTCTGTTGCTGATTCGGTTGTCATAATTTTAGACGGTTTTGATGAAATCAATATCATTGAGTTAGGTTCTTATTTAGATATTACATTTGATGTGCATGCTAAGGAATCATCTCTCCACTTTACTTTAGGTCTTTTAAACGGTGAAATTTTGCCAAAAGCCAAAAAAATTATTACTTCTAGACCAAGACAGTTGTTAGACTTACCATCAAAATTAAAACCTATTTTTCTTGTCAGCATTCTTGGCATTGATATTCAAGGTCAGGAGCAAATATGTGGAAACATCTGTAACGATTACAAAGAAACAGTTTGGAATCATGTTCAAAATCAACCCGAGCTTAACTCGTACTGTTATGTGCCTGTTATGGCAATTCTAATTTTTTACACCATTCATCAAATGCTTAAGTTCAACAAACCTAACCAACAAACTCCGACAAATATAACTCAAGT
The DNA here is from genome assembly GCA_963680785.1 of Diplosoma virens. Taxonomy (NCBI): domain Eukaryota; kingdom Metazoa; phylum Chordata; class Ascidiacea; order Aplousobranchia; family Didemnidae; genus Diplosoma; species Diplosoma virens. The sequence continues at coordinate 18,648,020 of OY796882.1, read as the reverse complement.
ACTAACAAATTACTTGCGCTTGTTTATTGACACTGAACACGTCCGTACCCCAATCAATCTAAAATCATTGTCGCGGTTAGCTTATAAGGGGATAGTAAAAAGGAAATTTTACTTTAGTGATGAGGACTTTCAGAACGCTGAACTGCAGGAAACTGATATTAACACTTTCTTAACTACATTTCATGCTGAAGACAAAACAAATCCTCTTGCTTTTTTGAAAAAAATTACAAAAAAGCTTAGTTATTTTAGTCATTTAATATGGCAAGAGTTTTTTGCAGCAATCTTCATGATTTTTTATTTAGACCCTAAAGAACTTATAAAAATTTGCTCTGGTCCAAACAAAATTGAATTAAACAACAGCGACTTTGAGGTTGTAACTAAATTCTTGTTTGGTTTGTGTAACGAACACACTGCAGCAATCTTACAAACAATTGATGAAAATCAATTTACCTCACCAACTCAAACCGTAAGCTTTTTAAAGGAATATCTGCGTTCTTCTCTGCCAAAATCAAATATATCTTTCAATTTTATTTCTGTTTTGGATTTTTCATTTTGGCTGTACGAATTAAATGACAAAGAATTAACAAGGGAAGTTTCAAATTATTTACCGAATTCTTTAGTAATGGAGGGTGATGTATTTCCAAACAACGTATTGCCGTTGTGTGACTTGATTCGAGAAAGACAACTTGATTTGACAATTGACACAGTGAATAATGCTAACTTTCACAAAAATGCGCTTCTACTGTTTCTTAAAGAAATGGAGCAAATAATTGCCGTATCGCCACACATAAAGGTAAGAAGTTCATCTATTCCATATTTTTTCTACTTATCTATTACCGAAACTTCCTTTTAAGTTGATTATTTTAGAGCAGGGATGGCCAACCTTTTGTTTCCCATGTACCAAATTTTTTACTTCTAATACAGATGCGCCACAAAAGTTTTAACTTAATTTGTTATTCAAGTTTATTGTGAATACTTTTCTTTTTGTCTTCACCTGTTTTTTCAGTTGTAAATGGAGAGAAAAAAATTGGTTTTGCCAATAAACTTTTGAAGACCCAAAGAAATGCCTTCACTTTAAATTTAAGTGACATTTGCGCATTTTCTATTGCTTCTGCTCCCGACTAAAAATAAAATTCTTCACATTGAATACCAGTTGTTTTCTCTCGCTGATGTGCTAGTGCGCCACTTGTAATCTTACAATAGACTGTAGAGTAGCCTAAGCGTGAACCGACAGTTTATCGAAACTGCACAATAGAGGTAGCATGGCTCACAACCGTCCTCTGATGTTAATGAATTTAATTTAAATGATACTGATTAAAAAAGAGTACAATTATAAAAACTTTAGAATTGAATTAAATGTCGTTCGATGAACTGTCGTAGTATTCTAGGTCAGGGTTGTGCAAACTTCGGATCGTGGGCCACATTTGGTCCAGAAATTGTGCGACCCACGAAAGGTTGCGGATTTTGAATAGAGTGCGGCCTGCAAACGTTTCACACGTTTTTTTGAGGTGGTTGATAAAATCAATGTCACAAATAAAGCGTTTTGGTTTGGATTAGAATAAATATCATAACTATTTTTATAAGTTAATGTTATAAATACAGCGCTCTTGATTTGATAATTCAATAAATTGAGTAATATTTGAGATTAAGTTATTGCAATGAATATAGCGCTTATAATTTGATGAGTAAGTCGTAATTCCAAAAAAACTTTTCACTTTGAAGTATCAATTGTTTTGCCTCACTTACATTGTAGTGAAATTTTCAAATTTCTCCCTGATTTCTCCCCTTGTGATTTTTCCCCCTTGGAGATTTCAAATTATAGGGAGCCAAGTGGCTCACTTTGAGAAACACTGAATTAGTTTATTCCAATAACTTAACTAATTGTTACACTAAAAATAAGAGTCATAATTTAGATGTGATTTTCGTCCTATATGATTTGGTTTCACCAACGATGGTTTCGCTATGTTTGTTACGTCTCTATATTAATATGTATTTTTTTAAAAGTATAGCACTGTAAAAATCTTAAGAACAACTGCTTTAGCCATAGTCGTACCTACCGGGGGCAGGGGACAATTTTCCCCCAAGCTTCCAAGATTTGGGCAAAATTCTAATTTTTCGGGCAATAAAAAGAAAATATTTGGGCAAAACCATAATTTGTCGGGCAGCGATATGAAAAATTTGGGCAAAGTCAGGAGTTTTAGGGCAGTGACAATGATCAACTGCAAAAAATAGTTACCAAATTTAGGTGGAGAACTTTTTTTAAGGAGATTATCATGATTTTAGGACAAAATTTCTTCTTCGTCCGAGAATCTCAGGCAATTTTTTGTCCTATCCATAAAGTACTAGAAAATCATAATTTTGGGCAAACTTTTATTTCCCCCCAATTTTTTTGGCTGGTACGCCTATGGCTCTAGCATATATTTAAAATTCTGCTTTCTTTATTGAGCAAGTGATATGTTTTTGCTTTAACTTCTCGCCTGAAAAAGTCGTTTATAACGTTTCTGTATTGCCACACAACAAGTATCGTGACCAAAAAAATTGTGACAACTTCAAAGACAAAATTCTGATTCTGATTTTTCTACAAATAACTTTAAAATTAAAATTTGAGCATGAAACGGTCGAACCAAATCCATTTAAAATAAAGTTCCGGTTCAGGTTCGGGTTCAGCAATTTTTTTTTACGGGTTCAGCTCTGGTTCAGGTTCAGATAATTTTATTTTTAGGGGTTCAGTTCCGGTTCAGGTTCAGCAAATTTTATTTTTTCGGGTTCAGTTACGGTTCGGTTTTCAAAAAATAATACCGGTAAAATACAGGTTTACGGATCCGGTTCGGGTCCGGTTCGACGCCCTGCCAAAGTTTACCAGCATTATTAGTCCTCAATAATTGCATTAACTTAGCTCTGTTAAAAAATAAGTGTGCTGTGTATTTTGTAATGGCAAGTACTGTGCCAATAATAAAAATAGTTTTGAAAGATTTTTTATCAAATGACAGATGCTAAAGTCCGAAAATTCAATGTTATAATGACTTCATTGATATCGGCTTTAAAGTAGACCATGTGCCACAATTTCGTCAAACACACTTTTGTTTAGCTAAATGAATACAGTATTTATAAAAAAATTTCATTGTGAAACAAGCATTGACCCTGATAAAATTTACTCAAGCTTTTTGGTGAATGCAACATTAATAACACACTGGCATAAATTGTTTTATCTTGGACATAAATTGATTTCTTGACTGTGTTTTGTGCAGTGAGTGCTCTGATTAGAGTTGACATAATTGAGCTGTATTTAAGTATAATGGATTTCAATCAAAATAATTTAGTATTTTGAATTAATCCCAGAAATGCAAGAACTATAGAATCAGCTTATTATATGAGATTAACAAAATATGCTGAATATTTTTTTACAATGAAAATTGCTTGCCTAGAACAATTCAGCGATTTTCGCAGGTAGACAGAAAACTGTTTGCCAAAGCTTAAATTATCTAGCACCATAAATCTAACTCAAATTGAACATATTCTCATGTTGATTCATGCTCAAATTTTCTAAGGGTTTTTTCAACAGTGATGTAATATAGGCTGTTTTGTTTTGGAGACTTTGATGAGGACAATTCTGAGATTCTCAGCAAACACGGTTTAGAAAAAGTAGAATAAGTTCCAATCCCAACAAAGAACTTGAATGAATGGAATGTTTGATGTATAAACTATCAACTAAATATTGGTGGGAAAAAGTTAATTAGTTAGAGAGGTTTTTTTCATGAAAAAACAAAGTAGCCTAATTTAATAAGTTAAAGCCAAAAAAAGAGTTTAAAACATATCACAAAACTGATTTGGATTTGCCAAAAAAACACTTTTGTTAAAAAGCTCACAAAATAAATTGGACAAAAATACGCTTCATACAAATAAGCAAGTCAAATTAATGCATACAGTGATTGACAATATGTAAAATTGTAAAGTGGTCCATTTTTTACACCACTAACGGCAAATAATTTGTCAAATCAAGCTGTAGTTAATTGAACGCAAAGCAAAAAGTTCTTTGACATTAAGTCAAATACTGCAGACATTCATGCTGGTCGTTTCCTATCAGTAGAGGCCTAACTTTTTTGCCTGATGAAGAGTTACAAGGACAGGTAAGCAGGAGTGTCATATTGATGGCAAAAACGATCAACAAGTTGCTGTTGAAGTCTACTTTTGCCATTCTGTAGTCTCCTCAGAAAGAGGCTACCAGCTCTAAATTATAGTAGGCTATGTTTATAGTGATATCTAACTGCAAACAAAAAAACTAAATAAAATATTTTAATCAAACAGCAATATTTTGGCATTTTCAAAGGTAGGTCGGGTGATGGTTATCCTTCAACATTGTCTTAAAAGTCAAACGGATAAATAAAGATGAAAAATACATGAAAAAAGTTACCTCTTAAGATATACTCTTAAAATTAAAAAATTCTTCTTAAGCTAATTGCAGTGTTCTGCAAAAGCAATCTGGAAAGACATGGATGCTGTTTACTAAAAAGATGAAAAGTAATTAACAATTGGAGGTGGGGTTAAGCATAGTTGACGAATAAAGAAATTTAATATTATTAAATAGACTACGCAAGTATCTTTACAAGCTTTTTAAAACCTATTTAAACATTTCTAAAACTATTTTTTATTTATTTATTTTTAATTTTTTGGGGTTAGTAAAATGTCTGGCCCCGTGGTTTGGCTTCTGGGTGCATCAAAGCGGTATCAGTAGTAAATATACTTACTTCTTCTTTTTCTTCTTTCTGCCTTTCCCTTCAACCCAGCCAGCAATAATATGCAGGGCCCATGCGGGGCCTGCGAGGGCTGCCCGTACGGGAACCGTACCGATTTGGCCGCGGGCGCTGTAGTGGCCCCACATGGGCTAACCTCACAGGTTTAATCTGGCTTTCAATTTTAAGCTGTAATCAAAAATTAAAACACGCTAATAAGCTAACATTTTTAATTATTTTTAAAAAGGAGTTTTTTGCATAAATAGTTTGAACCACATGAAACTCGTGCGGTAAACCCATGCGGGGCCACTGCAGCGCCCGCGGCCAAATCGAGACGGGTACCGTACGGGAAGCCCTTGCAGAGCCCGCATGAGCCCCGCATAGCATTGTTGGCTGGGAATCAAAGATAACCATAGCATATCATCTTTCTCCAAACCATCCTGTCTTCAACGTCCGTCTCCTCCACACCAACTTCCCCCATATCTTCTTTTACTACATCCAAAAATCTTCTCTTCGGTCTCCCTCTTTTCCTCTTTCCCAGTACCTCCATTTCCATCATCTTTCTTCCTACATATTTTTTGTCTCTCCTCATGACATGTCCATATCACCTCAGCCTTCCCTTCCTCATCTTCATTTCTAACCATTCTACCTTCACGGTACTCCTGATCTACTCGTTTCTAATCTTGTCTTTTCTCGTCACTACCATAGCAAAGCTCAACATTTTCATCTCTGCGACTTATATCTCTTCCACTTGTTTCTTTGTGACCGCAACCGTCTCAAGTCCATACACCATTGGTGGTCTTACCACTGAACTGTACACTTTTCCTTTTTCTCTAGCTGGTAACCTCCTGTCGTAGATTACTCCCGATACTCTTCTCCACTCCATCCTGTCTGCACTCTCTTCTTTACCTCCCTCTCACAACTACCACTTTCTTGCTCTGTTGATCCCAAATACTTAAATTCCTTTAATCTTTGCACTTTTGTGTCCTCCATCTTCACTTTTTTGTCGTCATTTCCTCCATTTATGCACAAATATTTGGCCTTTGACCTACTGACTTTCATCCCTCTTCTTTCCAATGCATATCACCAGGATTCTAGTTTCCGCTTCACTTCTTCCCTGGTCTCTTCACAAATCACAATATCATCAGCAAACAGCATCGTCCATGCTGGTTCTCTCCTTACTTCACTGCAAACAAGAACGGACTTAACGCTGATCCCTGGTGCAGTTCAACCTTATCCTTGAAACTTTCTGTAGTTTCTATTGCACACCTCACCACTGCTTCACTATCCTTGTACATACCCTGTACAAGTCGCACATATTTTTCCACTATTCCTGATTTTCTCATGCAGTACCACAGCTCGTCCCGCGGAACCCTGTCGTAAGCTTTCTTTAGGTCTGCAAATACACAATGTAACTCTCTTTGACCTTCCCTGTACTTTTCCATCAACATTCTTAAAGCAAACATGGCATCGGTGGTTCCTTTTCCTGGCATAAATCCATATTGCTGTTTGTTGATCTCTACTCTATCCCTTAGCCTGGCTTTAATAATTCTTTCCCATAGCTTCATTGTATGGTTCATTAACTTTATTCCTCTGCAGTTTCCAGAACACTGTGCGTCCCCTTTTTTTTTATAGATTGGGATAAGCACACTTCTTCTCCATTCTTCTGGCATCCTTTTACCCATTAATAGTCTGTTGAACAGTCTGGTCAAAAACTTTATCCCTATCTTTCCCATGCACTTCCAAACTTCCACTGGCAACTCATCTGGCCCAACCGCTTTACTTTTTTCATCCTTTTTAGTATGTTTTTACTTCTTCTCTTCTGACGCAAATTACTTTTTCGTTAACCACTTCTGCTTCCTCTGTCCTAGGTTCTCTGCTATTTTCCTCGTTCATCAGTTTCTCAAAATACTCTTTCCATCTCTTTAGAACTGGCCCCAATTTTCCATTACAATACCAATTTCATTCTTTATAACCCTCACGTGCTGTACACATATTTTCCTGCTCTGCCTCTCTGCCTAGCCAATATGCACAATTCTTTTTCAACTTTTTTTGTTTCCAATCTATCATACAAACTCTCATACACACGTCTTTTCGCCATCTCAACTTTCTTCTTTGCCTTACTATTCTTTACTTTGTAGATCTTATGGCATTTTCATCTATGATTTTGTGCCATGCTTTCCATCCCTCTCTTTTTTCTTTTATGCTTTCCTGAACTTTCTCATTTCACCACAACTACACATTACATGCGACTTTATTCGTCAGATAAAGACTGATGTTGGACGAAAACGTGTATGTTAAAGTTCATTGTTTAATTGTTTTTTGTTTTTTCGGTGAATGAATTAGTTGTGTAGCGTATTTGTATTATACTGTAAACAAAAAAAACTATACAATCTTATACATTAAGAATTCACAATGACAAACGCCATAAATGTGCATCGAACTCACAACCTACCGATGTCAAACAACAATTTATTACAACGTAATTATAAATAAATAAAAATAATAACTAATCGTCGGTTTTTCAAATCAATTTAATTATGTTGATTTAGGCATTTTAAATTAGTTTGGATTTATTGATTTTCTCATCTAGTTTTGCGCTTTTACAATTCTTAATCATTTGTTTTACTTAATTTCCATTATGAAAAATCTCATGGAAATGATTATGAAAACAATTGACGTAACAAAGTTTTGGCATTTGGTATTGTTATTTGTTTTAATTTGATAGCCATTTGTTTGTATTTTATTCGTCAGATAAGGATTGATGTAGGCCGAAAACGTGTATGTTATAGTTGATTGTATGAATGAATTAGTTGTGTCGTGTATTCGTGTTGTAAACAATAAAAACTCTACTTTCTTCTCAAGTAATAAATCGTGAATTATTTTGAACAAAATATTTACATTTTTCATCTTATTGAATGTTTCTTACAAACAGGTTTGAAATTACGACAACCAGTCTTGTTGACAAATACATGTATATTGATTATTTGTTAAATTTAAGTAAATCGATCGTTTTTGTTTTTTTTTCAATTATAGTATTTTCAGTAATCATTTTGTTACATCTAACAAACATCGACAGTGCAATCGATAAAAAACAATCAATTTGAAATACTTGTATATCTGACTTTGAAGTAGTTTGGTTAAAAACGTAGTTTAATTGTTGATTTTTAAGTGTTTATTCGGTTCAGTTTTAAGAAAGTTTGGTTTCTTACAACATGATGTTTTAATCTGCAGATTAAAAACATAACCTTCATTTTGATGTACATTGATGAGGATTGGGCTCATTTCATTGGAACATGTATCAACAATAATGGAGAACTGAAGTTTGAGGATTGCCAGATTACAGAAACTGCATTTAAAACATTATGTGTGGTACTCAGAGACAAACATGTAAAGATTAGTTAATAATGTTTTCAAGAAAACTGTTTAAATTTCGTTTTGAAATTAGTCTTTGTGATAAATTGTATTGAATATAAATAAAGTCATTCAATGTCCATACAGTAAGTAACTGGATTTTGTGTTTTAAATAAATCGTTGTCAAGAACTGGTTCAAATCTGCAGTCGCTTTCCAAAACACATTAAGTTCAATTGAAAACATGTCAAAATTACTAACAGCATTGTGTCTAATGGAAACGTTTTTTTGCATTGTTTTGGAAAAGATGGTTCGTAATTCATGCCAACTTTTCAATTATATATCGACACGCTTGTACATTAATAATTCACAATGACAAGCGCCATAAATGTGCATTGAACTCACAACCTACCGATGTCAAACAACAATTTATAACAACGTAAATATAAATAAATAAAAATAATAACTAATCGTCGGTTTTTCAAATCAATTTTAATATTATTGATTTAGGCATTTTAAATTAGTTTGGATTTATTGATTTTCTCATCTAGTTTCTCGTCTTTACAATTCTTAATCATTTGTTTCACTTAATTTCCATTATGAAAAATCTCGTGGAAATGATTATGAAAACGATTGACGTAACAAAGTTTTGGCATTTCATATTGTTATTTGTTTTAATTTGATAGCCATTTGTTTGTATTTTATTCGTCAGATAAGGATTGATGTAGGCCGAAAACGTGTATGTTATAGTTCATTGTTTGATTGTTTTTTGTTTTTTCGGTATGAATGATTTAATTGTGTAGTGTGTTCGTGTTGTAAACGATAAAAACTCTACTTTCTTCCCAAGTAATAAATCGTGAATTATTTTGAACAAAATATTTACATTTTTCATCTTATTGAATGTTTCTTACAAACAGGTTTGAAATTACGACAACCGGTCTTGTTGACAAATACATGTATATTGATTATTTGTTAAATTTAAGTAAATCGATCGTTTTTTGTTTTTTTTTTTCCACTATAGTATTTTCAGTAATCATTTTGTTACATCTAACAAACATCGACAGTGCAATCAATAAAAAACATTCAATTCGAAATACTTGTACGAACATACATCTGACTTTGAATTGCTTTGGTTAAAAACATAGTTTAATTGTTGATTTTTAAGTGTTTATTCGATTCAGTTTTAAGAAAGTTTGGTTTCTTACAACATGATGTTTTAATCTGCAGATTAAAAACTTAACCTTCAATTTGATGTACATTAAGAAGTATTGGGCTCATTTCATTGGAACATGTATCAGCAATGATGGAGAACTGAAGCTTCAGTGTTGCCAGATTACAAAACCTGCATCTGAAACATTATGTGTGGCACTCGGAGACAAACATGTAAAGATTAGTTAATAATGTTTTCAAGAAAACTGTTTAAAACTCGTTTTGCAATTAGTCCTTGTAATAAACTGTATTGAATATAAATAAAGTCATTCAATGTCCATACAGTAAGTAACTTGATTTTGTATTTTAAATAAATCGTTATCAAGAACTGGTTCAAATCTGCAGTCGCTTTCCCAAACACATTAATTTCAATTGAAAACATGTCAAAATTACTAACAGCATTGTGTCTAATGGAAACGTTTTTTTGCATTGTTTCGGAAAAGATATTTTGTAATTCATGTTATCTTTTTTTATAATATATCGACACGCTTGTATATTAAGAATTCACAATGACAAACGCCATAAATGTGTACTGAACTCACAACCTACCGATGTCAAACAACAATTTATAACAACGTAAATATAAATAAATAAAAATAATAACTAATGGTCGGTTTTTCAAATCAATTATAATATTGTTGATTTAGGCATTTTAAATTAGTTTGGATTTATTGATTTTCTCATCTAGATTCGTGCTTTTACAATTCTTAATCATTTGTTTCACTTAATTTCCATTATGAAAAATCTCATGGAAATGATTATGAAAACAATTGACGTAACAAAGTTTTGGCATTTGGTATAGTTATTTGTTTTAATTTGATAGCCTTTTGTTTGTATTTTATTCGTCAGATAAGGATTGATGTAGGCCGAAAACGTGTATGTTATAGTTGATTGTATGAATGAATTAGTTGTGTCGTGTATTCGTGTTGTAAACAATAAAAACTCTACTTTCTTCCCAAGTAATAAATCGTGAATTATTTTGAACAAAATATTTACATTTTTCATCTTATTGAATGTTTCTTACAAACAGGTTTGAAATTACGACAACCAGTCTTGTTGACAAATACATGTATATTGATTATTTGTTAAATTTAAGTAAATCGATCGTTTTTGTTTTTTTTTCATTATAGTATTTTCCGTAATCATTTTGTTACATCTAACAAACATCGACAGTGCAATCAATAAAAAACAATCAATTCGAAATACTTGTATATCTGACTTTGAAGTAGTTTGGTTAAAAACATAGTTTAATTGTTGATTTTTAAGTGTTTATTCGGTTCAGTTTTAAGAAAGTTTGGTTTCTTACAACATGATGTTTCAATCTGTAGATTACACAAATACAGTTTGTTGATATCAAAATTAATGAGGATTGGGTTTATTTCATTGGAAAATGTATCAGCAATGTTGGAGAACTGAAGTTTGAGGATTGCAAGATTGGAAAACCTGCATCTGAAACATTATGTGTGGCACTCAGAGACATACATGTAAAGGTTAGTTAATAATGTTTTCAAGAAAACTGTTTAAAACTCGTTTTGCAATTAGTCCTTGTAATAAACTGTATTGAATATAAATAAAGTCATTCAATGTCCATACAGTAAGTAACTTGATTTTGTATTTTAAACAAATCGTTGTCAAGAACTGGTTCAAATCTGCAGTCGCTTTCTCAAACACATTAATTTCAATTGAAAATATGTCAAAATTACTAATAGCATTGTGTCTAATGGAAACGTTTTTTGGCATTGTTTCGGAAAAGATATTTTGTAATTCATGTTATCTTTTTTTATAATATATCGACACGCTTGTACATTAAGAATTCACAATGAGAAGCGCTATAAATGTGCATTGAACTCACAACCTACCGATGTCAAACAACAATTTATTACAACGTAAATATAAATAAATAAAAATAATAACTAATGGTCGGTTTTTTCAAATCAATTATAATATTTTTGATTTAGGCATTTTAAATTAGTTTGGATTTATTGATTTTCTCATCTAGTTTCGTGCTTTTACAATTCTTAATCATTTGTTTCACTTAATTTCCATTATGAAAAATCTCATGGAAATGATTATGAAAACAATTGACGTAACAATGTTTTGGCATTTGGTATTGTTATTTGTTTTAATTTGATAGCCTTTTGTTTGTATTTTATTCGTCAGATAAGGATTGATGTAGGCCGAAAACGTGTATGTTATAGTTCATTGTATGAATAAATTAGTTGTGTCGTGTATTCGTGTTGTAAACAATAAAAACTCTACTTTTTTCCCAAGTAATAAATCGTGAATTATTTTGAACAAAATATTTACATTTTTCATCTTATTGAATGTTTCTTACAAACAGGTTTGAAATTACGACAACCAGTCTTGTTGACAAATACATGTATATTGATTATTTGTTAAATTTAAGTAAATCGATCGTTTTTGTTTTTTTTTCATTATAGTATTTTCCGTAATCATTTTGTTACATCTAACAAACATCGACAGTGCAATCAATAAAAAACAATCAATTCGAAATACTTGTATATCTGACTTTGAAGTGGTTTGGTTAAAAACGTAGTTTAATTGTTGATTTTTAAGTGTTTATTCGGTTCAGTTTTAAGAAAGTTTGGTTTCTTACAACATGATGTTTTAATCTGCAGATTAAAAACTTAACCTTCAATTTGATGTACATTGATGAGTATTGGGCTCATTTCATTGGAACATTTATAAGCAATAATGGAGAACTGAAGTTTGAGGATTGCAAGATTGGAATATTTGTATCTGAAACATTATGTGTGGCACTCGGAGACAAACATGTAAAGATTAGTTAATAATGTTTTCAAGAAAACTGTTTAAAACTCGTTTTGCAATTAGTCCCTGTAATAAACTGTATTGAATATAAATAAAGTCATTCAATGTCCATACAGTAAGTAACTTGATTTTGTATTTTAAACAAATCGTTGTAAAGAACTGGTTCAAATCTGCAGTCGCTTTCCAAAACACATTAATTTCAATTGAAAACATGTCAAAATTACTAACAGCATTGTGTCTAATGGAAACGTTTTTTGGCATTGTTTCGGAAAAGATATTTTGTAATTCATGTTATCTTTTTTTATAATATATCGACACGCTTGTACATTAAGAATTCACAATGACAAGCGCCATAAATGTGCATTGAACTCACAACCTACCGATGTCAAACAACAATTTATAACAACGTAAATATAAATAAATAAAAATAATAACTAATCGTCGGTTTTTCAAATCAATTATAATATTGTTGATTTAGGCATTTTAAATTAGTTTGGATTTATTGATTTTCTCATCTAGTTTCGTGCTTTTACAATTCTTAATCATTTGTTTCACTTAATTTCCATTATGAAAAATCTCATGAAAATGATTATGAAAACAATTGACGTAACAAAGTTTTGGCATTTGGTATTGTTATTTGTTTTAATTTGATAGCCATTTGTTTGTATTTTATTCGTCAGATAAGGATTGATGTAGGCCGAAAACGTGTATGTTATAGTTAATTGTATGAATGAATTAGTTGTGTCGTGTATTCGTGTTGTAAACAATAAAAACTCTACTTTCTTCCCAAGTAATAAATCGTGAATTATTTTGAACAAAATATTTACATCTTTCATCTTATTGAGTGTTTCTTACAAACAGGTTTGAAATTACGACAACCAGTCTTGTTGACAAATACATGTATATTGATTATTTGTTAAATTTAAGTAAATCGATCGTTTTTGTTTTTTTTCCACTATAGTATTTTCAGTAATCATTTTGTTACATCTAACAAACATCGACAGTGCAATCAATAAAAAACAATCAATTCGAAATACTTGTATATCTGACTTTGAAGTGGTTTGGTTAAAAACGTAGTTTAATTGTTGATTTTTAAGTGTTTATTCGGTTCAGTTTTAAGAAAGTTTGGTTTCTTACAACATGATGTTTCAATCTGTAGATTACACAAATACAGTTTGTTGATATCAAAATTAATGAGGATTGGGTTTATTTCATTGGAAAATGTATCAGCAATGTTGGAGAACTGAAGTTTGAGGATTGCAAGATTGGAAAACCTGGATCTGAAACATTATGTGTGGCACTCAGAGACATACATGTAAAGGTTAGTTAATAATGTTTTCAAGAAAACTGTTTAAAACTCGTTTTGCAATTAGTCCTTGTAATAAACTGTATTGAATATAAATAAAGTCATTCAATGTCCATACAGTAAGTAACTTGATTTTGTATTTTAAACAAATCGTTGTCAAGAACTGGTTCAAATCTGCAGTTGCTTTCCAAAACACATTAATTTCAATTGAAAATATGTCAAAATTACTAACAGCATTGTGTCTAATGGAAACGTTTTTTGCATTGTTTTGGAAAAGATGGTTCGTAATTCATGCCAATTTTTCGATTATATATCGACACGCTTGTACATTAAGAATTCACAATGACAAACGCCATAAATGTGCATTGAACTCACAACCTACCGATGTCAAACAACAATTTATTACAACGTAATTATAAATAAATAAAAATAATAACTAATGGTCGGTTTTTCAAATCAATTATAATATTGTTGATTTAGGCATTTTAAATTAGTTTGGATTTATTGATTTTCTCATCTAGTTTCGCGTCTTTACAATTCTTAATCATTTGTTTCACTTAATTTCCATTATGAAAAATCTCATGGAAATGATTATGAAAACAAATAACGTAACAACGTTTTGGCATTTGGTATAGTTAGTTGTTTTAATTTGATAGCCATTTGTTTATATTTTATTCGTCAGATAAGGATTGATGTAGGCCGAAAACGTGTATGTTATAGTTAATTGTATGAATGAGTTAGTTGTGTAGTGTATTCGTGTTGTAAACAATAAAAACTCTACTTTTTTCCCAAGTAATAAATCGTGAATTATTTTGAACAAAATATTTACATTTTTCATCTTATTGAATGTTTCTTACAAACAGGTTTGAAATTACGACAACCAGTCTTGTTGACAAATACATGTATATTGATTATCACTGGGGAACACAATTTTTGTTGCATTGATACTGACACTTGTTTTTACCTAATTTTGTGGTGTTGAATTCAAATATGCAGTCAGTTTTTTTCTTAAAGCTACAGATTTTTTGCAATTGAGCGTTTTTATTTTTAGCGAATTTGCACTCCTAACGTAAAATGACAGGGGTTATTTTGTAATAGCCATTTGCACCTAGGGCCGCATAAGAAACTTTGAGCACACCAGGCATCAATATTCAAGTCTGATACATTTAACCAATATGCAAATAAGAGTATGTGAAAATCAATGTGTACAGTGGATAAAAACAAAATACAAGATCAAATTTGGCCTTGTTCAGTCAAGAATTTGCGCTTGTAGCTCTTGCGCTTGTAGATTTCCTCGGGCAATCTCGCGTGATGCTCCAGCAGTAGACTGCCATCATGTTTCTGTCCCATCTTTCTTGGTAGCAATGTGTCCATAGTCATGAGGTCTTGATGGAACCGCTCCCCCTGTTCATCACTAACAGCCTTGGAGTTACTGGGGAATTCAACAAGGTGATTTTAAAGGAAATGCAGCTTGATACTCATTTTACACCCAAGGTCACGATAAGCAAACAGCATTGTAGTGACCAGAACGTGGTAGTTATCTGCCTTCTTGTCACCAAGAAAGTTTTGTGTAACTGCTACAAAAGATAGCCATGCCGCCCTCTCCTTGTCATTTATCTTGTTGACAAATTCTTCATCACGTACAAGGGTACGAATCTGAGGTCCATCAAGACACCAGCCTTGATTTTGTCAAACAACAATTTAGGAAAAGCAAAAACTATGTGCTAAAAACACTCACCATCACTATCCAGTGCTTTCATAAACTGCTTTATCAAGCCGAGTTTTATGTGGAGTGGGGGAAAAAACTACCTTCTCTCTGCTTACTATGGGGTCGTGCACAATGTTTGGTGTGCCTGCTTTCAAAGTTTCATGAATAGGCCACTCCTTCTGGGTCCAGTGTTTCTCTCGATCTCGGCTGTCCCACATGCAAAGATGACAGGAATTCTTTGTAAAACCTTTCTGTTGGCCAAGGAGAAAACTGACCATTTTAATCCAGTTGTGCTCATGATATTTGAATAAGTTGATGACTGCTTTTATGTCATCATATGTTTCTCTCAAATGCACAAAATGACCAACGGGAACTCCTCCGTAAAGGTTGCCATTGTGTAAAAGAACACATTTGAGGCTCTGCTTAGAGCTATCCAGAAACAATCTCCATTTAGTTGGGATGTACGAGGCAACATCTAACTGCCTGAGCAGACCAGGGATATTGTGACAATAAACAAACTGTTTCTGTTCTGAGAAAAATGTCGCAAAAGACTTGTCTCGCTTTTGAAAATATGAAACTTTTGCAGAGTCACCAAGTAGATGCTTTGCTTGCAGCCTGGAAGCTACTATCTCTTCAGCTTTCTTAGAGAGTCCCAAATCACAAACTAAGTCATTCAATTCCGTTTGGCTAAACGGCTCAGGGGCTGATAGCCGATTGATGTTATCTGAAAAGGATTCAGATTCAAAAACCATCTTGTTATTGCAGCCCTCATGCTCTCGCTGATCATCATCACTGTCTGCACTTGAGGAAAAATCACTAAAAACCGGGATTGCAAGTTCTTCAAATGTGAAACAGGTCGAATGGCTGAGGGAATGCTTGAATAGGAGATCTTATGCCGATTTTTCTTGCCAACACCTTTTGTGTTGACCATGCAAAAATAGCAGTTAGTCACATGATCTCGGGGTTCCCGCCAAACCATGAAAACTCCAAAAGGCAGTCCCTTTCGTTTTCCTTTTGTCCAACCGCAAAGCATTTCCTCACAGTTATGACATACGATATGGGATGACCATTTCTTGTCTTGGTCACCAAGGAGAATTTGAAAATATGCTTTGTAGGTATGCTTCACAAACAAAGTGATGTTACGCCTTTGATGAGGCGGTGTATAGCAATACTATAGCACCCACATACTTAACAGAAAGAATCAGGCTTGTTTTTACATTCACGTCTATGAGAAAAAGTCATGTTTACACCTGATATAACAAAACGTTTTGTAAGTCAAATAACTCAAGGAAAAACTATAAATAGAACAATACCATAAAATTACTTTAATATACAAGTGTAAAAGATACGGTAGACTTAAGACCGTAGTTGGCTGATCCTTGATAAAGAGCCTAGACTAGTTAACAACGTGTGCAGTGCTGTGCACACTCTCGACTGATAACGCGAGGAGTTTCCTACAATCGCACGCTTTTTGGCTGCTTAGTAACCTATTTGTCTTACATGACCGCGCACAGTCAGTACTTCTTCCAGGTACTTCTATCTGTATAGCTGCTGAGCCTTATAAACAAAACGTGTTGATGCTCTGATTTGATTTTTTCGATTGCATTTCCAGCACTTCTCGCTGTCACCGACTGGCACATGGCTTTACTACAGCGAGATGTTTGACCTTTGTTTGCACCAATTGCATGCTTCACTGATTGTACTAAAGGTGCCGCAGCTAGAAAATCTGCTAATTTTTAATGGGGAAAAAAGTTAATTGAGTGTTTACGACTGTCAGCTGGTGCGCTGCACTACTCGTGACTTCAAGACCAAGGTTAGGTTAATTACGTATACAATATAGGTATGCATCGATCCGTTTTTGAGGAAATCCGGATTCTCAAATTGCGCAAAAACTAGAGCATGTAGACAAAAACCGACTTCAGATTTGGAATCAGCGTCAAAAATCTATCAAGAATCATTTGAAAAATCTCATGCAACACAACATGAAAAAAAAATTGTTCCCCTGTGTTATTTGTTAAATTTAAGTAAATCGATCGTTTTTGTTTTTTTTTTCATTATAGTATTTTCAGTAATCATTTTGTTACATCTAACAAACATCGACAGTGCAATCGATAAAAAACATTCAATTCGAAATACTTGTATATCTGACTTTGAAGTGGTTTGGTTAAAAACGTAGTTTATTTGTTGATTTTTAAGTGTTTATTCGGTTCAGTTTTAAGAAAGTTTGGTTTCTTACAACATGATGTTTTAATCTGCAGATTAAAAACTTAACCTTCAATTTGATGTATATTGATGAGGATTGGGCTCATTTCATTGGAACATTTATCAGCAATAATGGAGAACTGAAGTTTGAGGATTGCAAGATTACAGAAACTGCATTTCTAACAATATGTGTGGCACTCAGAGGCAAACATGTAAAGATTAGTTAATAATGTTTTCAAGAAAACTGTTTAAAACTCGTTTTGCAATTAGTCCTTGTAATAAACTGTATTGAATATAAATAAAGTCATTCAATGTCCATACAGTAAGTAACTTGATTTTGTATTTTAAATAAATCGTTGTCAAGAACTGGTTCAAATCTGCAGTCGCATTCCCAAACACATTAATTTCAATTGAAAACATGTCAAAATTACTAACAGCATTGTGTCTAATGGAAACGTTTTTTTGCATTGTTTCGGAAAAGATATTTTGTAATTCATGTTATCTTTTTTATAATATATCGACACGCTTGTACATTAAGAATTCACAATGACAAACGCCATAAATGTGCACTGAACTCACAACCTACCGATGTCAAACAACAATTTATTACAACGTAAATATAAATATAAATAAATAATAACTAATGGTCGGTTTTTCAAATCAATTATAATATTGTTGATTTAGGCATTTTAAATTAGTTTGGATTTATTGATTTTCTCATCTAGATTCGTGCTTTTACAATTCTTAATCATTTGTTTCACTTAATTTCCATTATGAAAAATCTCGTGGAAATGATTATGAAAACAATTGACGTAACAAAGTTTTGGCTTTTAATATTGTTATTTGTTTTAATTTGATAGCCATTTGTTTGTATTTTATTCGTCAGATAAGGATTGATGTAGGCCGAAAACGTGTATGTTACAGTTCATTGTTTGATTCTTTTTGTTTTTTCGGTATGAATGATTTAATTGTGTAGTGTATTCGTGTTGTAAACAATAAAAACTCTACTTTCTTCCCAAGTAATAAATCGTGAATTATTTTGAACAAAATATTTACATCTTTCATCTTATTGAATGTTTCTTACAAACAGGTTTGAAATTAGGACAACCAGTCTTGTTGACAAATACATGTATATTGATTATTTGTTAAATTTAAGTAAATCGATCGTTTTTGTTTTTTTTTCCATTATAGTATTTTCAGTAATCATTTTGTTACATCTAACAAACATCGACAGTGCAATCAATAAAAAACATTCAATTCGAAATACTTGTATATCTGACTTTGAAGTGGTTTGGTTAAAAACGTAGTTTAATTGTTGATTTTTAAGTGTTTATTCGGTTCAGTTTTAAGAAAGTTTGGTTTCTTACAACATGATGTTTTAATCTGCAGATTACACAAATACAGTTTGTTGATATCAAAATTAATGAGGATTGGGTTTATTTCATTGGAACATGTATCGGCAATGCTGGAGAACTGAAGTTTGAGGATTGCAAGATTGGAAAACCTGCAAATAAAACATTATGTGTGGCACTCAGAGACAAACATGTAAAGATTAGTTAATAATGTTTTCAAGAAAACTGTTTAAAACTCGTTTTGCAATTAGTCCTTGTAATAAACTGTATTGAATATAAATAAAGTCATTCAATGTCCATACAGTAAGTAACTTGATTTTGTATTTTAAACAAATCGTTATCAAGAACTGGTTCAAATCTGCAGTCGCTTTCCAAAACACATTAATTTCAATTGAAAACATGTCAAAATTACTAACAGCATTGTGTCTAATGGAAACGTTTTTTTGCATTGTTTCGGAAAAGATATTTTGTAATCATGTCTTCTTTTTTATAATATATCGACACGCTTGTACATTAAGAATTCACAATGACATGCGCTATAAATGTGCACTGAACTCACAACCTACCGATGTCAAACAACAATTTATTACAACGTAAATATAAATAAATAAAAATAATAACTAATGGTCGGTTTTTCAAATCAATTATAATATTGTTGATTTAGGCATTTTAAATTAGTTTGGATTTATTGATTTTCTCATCTAGTTTCGCGTCTTTACAATTCTTAATCATTTGTTTCACTTAATTTCCATTATGAAAAATCTCATGGAAATGATTATGAAAACAATTGACGTAACAATGTTTTGGCATTTGGTATAGTTATTTGTTTTAATTTGATAGCCATTTGTTTGTATTTTATTCGTCAGATAAGGATTGATGTAGGCCGAAAACGTGTATGTTATAGTTGATTGTATGAATAAATTAGTTGTGTAGTGCATTCGTGTTATAAACAATAAAAACTCTACTTTTTTCCCAAGTAATAAATCGTGAATTATTTTGAACAAATATTTACATTTTTCATCTTATTGAATGTTTCTTACAAACAGGTTTGAAATTACGACAACCGGTCTTTTTGGCAAATACACGTTTATTGATTATTTGTTAAATTTAAGTAAATCGATCGTTTTTGTTTTTTTTCCATTATAGTATTTTCAGTAATCATTTTGTTACATCTAACAAACATCGACAGTGCAATCAATAAAAAAACAATCAATTTGAAATACTTGTATATCTGACTTTGAAGTGGTTTGGTTAAAAACGTAGTTTAATTGTTGATTTTTAAGTGTTTATTCGGTTCAGTTTTAAGAAAGTTTGGTTTCTTACAACATGATGTTTTAATCTGCAGATTAAAAACTTAACCTTCAATTTGATGTACATTGATGAGTATTGGGCTCATTTCATTGGAACATGTATCAACAATAATGGAGAACTGAAGTTTGAGGATTGCAAGATTGGAAAACCTGTATTTGATGCATTATGTGTGGCACTCAGAGACAAACATGTAAAGATTAGTTAATAATGTTTTCAAGAAAACTGTTTAAAACTCGTTTTGCAATTAGTCCTTGTTATAAACTGTATTGAATATAAATAAAGTCATTCAATGTCCATACAGTAAGTAACTTGATTTTGTATTTTAAACAAATTGTTGTCAAGAGTCGCTTTCCAAAACACATTAATTTTAATTGAAAACATGTCAAAATTACTAACAGCATTGTGTCTAATGGAAACGTTTTTTGCATTGTTTCGGAAAAGATATTTTGTAATTCATGTTATCTTTTTTTATAATATATCGACACGCTTGTACATTAAGAATTCACAATGACAAGCGCTATAAATGTGCATTGAACTCACAACCTACCGATGTCAAACAACAATTTATTACAACGTAAATATAAATAAATAAAAATAATAACTAATCGTCGGTTTTTCAAATCAATTATAATATTGTTGATTTAGGCATTTTAAATTAGTTTGGATTTATTGATTTTCTCATCTAGTTTCGCGTCATTACAATTCTTAATCATTTGTTTCACTTAATTTCCATTATGAAAAATCTCATGGAAATGATTATGAAAACAATTGACGTAACAATGTTTTGGCATTTGGTATAGTTATTTGTTTTAATTTGATAGCCATTTGTTTGTATTTTATTCGTCAGATAAGGATTGATGTAGGCCGAAAACGTGTATGTTATAGTTGATTGTATGAATAAATTAGTTGTGTAGTGTATTCGTGTTATAAACAATAAAAACTCTACTTTTTTCCCAAGTAATAAATCGTGAATTATTTTGAACAAATATTTACATTTTTCATCTTATTGAGTGTTTCTTACAAACAGGTTTGAAATTACGACAACCAGTCTTTTTGGCAAATACACGTTTATTGATTATTTGTTAAATTTAAGTAAATCGATCGTTTTTGTTTTTTTTCCATTATAGTATTTTCAGTAATCATTTTGTTACATCTAACAAACATCGACAGTGCAATCAATAAAAAAACAATCAATTTGAAATACTTGTATATCTGACTTTGAAGTGGTTTGGTTAAAAACGTAGTTTAATTGTTGATTTTTAAGTGTTTATTCGGTTCAGTTTTAAGAAAGTTTGGTTTCTTACAACATGATGTTTTAATCTGCAGATTAAAAACTTAACCTTCAATTTGATGTACATTGATGAGTATTGGGCTCATTTCATTGGAACATGTATCAACAATAATGGAGAACTGAAGTTTGAGGATTGCAAGATTGGAAAACCTGTATTTGATGCATTATGTGTGGCACTCAGAGACAAACATGTAAAGATTAGTTAATAATGTTTTCAAGAAAACTGTTTAAAACTCGTTTTGCAATTAGTCCTTGTTATAAACTGTATTGAATATAAATAAAGTCATTCAATGTCCATACAGTAAGTAACTTGATTTTGTATTTTAAACAAATTGTTGTCAAGAGTCGCTTTCCCAAACACATTAATTTTAATTGAAAACATGTCAAAATTACTAACAGCATTGTGTCTAATGGAAACGTTTTTTGCATTGTTTCGGAAAAGATATTTTGTAATTCATGTTATCTTTTTTTATAATATATCGACACGCTTGTACATTAAGAATTCACAATGACAAGCGCCATAAATGTGCATTGAACTCACAACCTACCGATGTCAAACAACAATTTATTACAACGTAAATATAAATAAATAAAAATAATAACTAATCGTCGGTTTTTCAAATCAATTATAATATTGTTGATTTAGGCATTTTAAATTAGTTTGGATTTATTGATTTTCTCATCTAGTTTCGCGTCTTTACAATTCTTAATCATTTGTTTTACTTAATTTCCATTATGAAAAATCTCGTGGAAATGATTATGAAAACAATTGACGTAACAAAGTTTTGGCATTTGGTATTGTTATTTGTTTTAATTTGATAGCCATTTATATTTTATTCGTCAGATAAGGATTGATGTAGGCCGAAAACGTGTATGTTATAGTTAATTGTATGAATGAATTAGTTGTGTCGTGTATTCGTGTTGTAAACAATAAAAACTCTACTTTCTTCCCAAGTAATAAATCGTGAATTATTTTGAACAAAATATTTACATTTTTCATCTTATTGAGTGTTTCTTACAAACAGGTTTGAAATTACGACAACCAGTCTTGTTGACAAATACATGTATATTGATTATTTGTTAAATTTAAGTAAATCGATCGTTTTTGTTTTTTTTCCATTATAGTATTTTCAGTAATCATTTTGTTACATCTAACAAACATCGACAGTGCAATCAATAAAAAACAATCAATTCGAAATACTTGTATATCTGACTTTGAAGTGGTTTGGTTAAAAACGTAGTTTAATTGTTGATTTTTAAGTGTTTATTTGGTTCAGTTTTAAGAAAGTTTGGTTTCTTACAACATTATGTTTTAATCTGTAGATTACACAAATACAGTTTGTTGATATCAAAATTAATGAGGATTGGACTTATTTCATTGGAACATGTATCAGCAATGATGGAGAACTGAAGCTAAAGGATTGCAAGATTGGAAAACCTGTATTTGATGCATTATGTGTGGCACTCAGAGACAAACATGTAAAGATTAGTTAATAATGTTTTCAAGAAAACTGTTTAAAACTCGTTTTGCAATTAGTCCTTGTAATAAACTGTATTGAATATAAATAAAGTCATTCAATGTCCATACAGTAAGTAACTTGATTTCGTATTTTAAACAAATCGTTATCAAGAACTGGTTCAAATCTGCAGTCGCTTTCCAAAACACATTAATTTCAATTGAAAACATGTCAAAATTACTAACAGCATTGTGTCTAATGGAAACGTTTTTTTGCATTGTTTCGGAAAAGATATTTTGTAATCATGTCTTCTTTTTTATAATATATCGACACGCTTGTACATTAAGAATTCACAATGACATGCGCTATAAATGTGCACTGAACTCACAACCTACCGATGTCAAACAACAATTTATTACAACGTAAATATAAATAAATAAAAATAATAACTAATGGTCGGTTTTTCAAATCAATTATAATATTGTTGATTTAGGCATTTTAAATTAGTTTGGATTTATTGATTTTCTCATCTAGTTTCGCGTCATTACAATTCTTAATCATTTGTTTCACTTAATTTCCATTATGAAAAATCTCATGGAAATGATTATGAAAACAATTGACGTAACAATGTTTTGGCATTTGGTATAGTTATTTGTTTTAATTTGATAGCCATTTGTTTGTATTTTATTCGTCAGATAAGGATTGATGTAGGCCGAAAACGTGTATGTTATAGTTGATTGTATGAATAAATTAGTTGTGTAGTGTATTCGTGTTATAAACAATAAAAACTCTACTTTTTTCCCAAGTAATAAATCGTGAATTATTTTGAACAAATATTTACATTTTTCATCTTATTGAGTGTTTCTTACAAACAGGTTTGAAATTACGACAACCAGTCTTTTTGGCAAATACACGTTTATTGATTATTTGTTAAATTTAAGTAAATCGATCGTTTTTGTTTTTTTTCCATTATAGTATTTTCAGTAATCATTTTGTTACATCTAACAAACATCGACAGTGCAATCGATAAAAAACAATCAATTTGAAATACTTGTATATCTGACTTTGAAGTGGTTTGGTTAAAAACGTAGTTTAATTGTTGATTTTTAAGTGTTTATTCGGTTCAGTTTTAAGAAAGTTTGGTTTCTTACAACATGATGTTTTAATCTGCAGATTAAATACTTAACCTTCAATTTGATGTACATTGATGAGTATTGGGCTCATTTCATTGGAACATGTATCAACAATAATGGAGAACTGAAGTTTGAGGATTGCAAGATTGGAAAACCTGTATTTGATGCATTATGTGTGGCACTCAGAGACAAACATGTAAAGATTAGTTAATAATGTTTTCAAGAAAACTGTTTAAAACTCGTTTTGCAATTAGTCCTTGTTATAAACTGTATTGAATATAAATAAAGTCATTCAATGTCCATACAGTAAGTAACTTGATTTTGTATTTTAAACAAATTGTTGTCAAGAGTCGCTTTCCCAAACACATTAATTTTAATTGAAAACATGTCAAAATTACTAACAGCATTGTGTCTAATGGAAACGTTTTTTGCATTGTTTCGGAAAAGATATTTTGTAATTCATGTTATCTTTTTTTATAATATATCGACACGCTTGTACATTAAGAATTCACAATGACAAGCGCCATAAATGTGCATTGAACTCACAACCTACCGATGTCAAACAACAATTTATTACAACGTAAATATAAATAAATAAAAATAATAACTAATGGTCGGTTTTTCAAATCAATTATAATATTGTTGATTTAGGCATTTTAAATTAGTTTGGATTTATTGATTTTCTCATCTAGTTTCGCGTCTTTACAATTCTTAATCATTTGTTTCACTTAATTTCCATTATGAAAAATCTCGTGGAAATGATTATGAAAACAATTGACGTAACAAAGTTTTGGCATTTGGTATTGTTATTTGTTTTAATTTGATAGCCATTTATATTTTATTCGTCAGATAAGGATTGATGTAGGCCGAAAACGTGTATGTTATAGTTAATTGTATGAATGAATTAGTTGTGTAGTGTATTCGTGTTGTAAACAATAAAAACTGTACTTTTTTCCCAAGTAATAAATCGTGAATTATTTTGAACAAAATATTTACATTTTTCATCTTATTGAATGTTTCTTACAAACAGGTTTGAAATTACGACAACCAGTCTTGTTGACAAATACATGTATATTGATTATTTGTTAAATTTAAGTAAATCGATCGTTTTTGTTTTTTTTCCACTATAGTATTTTCAGTAATCATTTTGTTACATCTAACAAACATCGACAGTGCAATCAATAAAAAACATTCAATTCGAAATACTTGTATATCTGACTTTGAAGTGGTTTTGTTAAAAACGTAGTTTAATTGTTGATTTTTAAGTGTTTATTTGGTTCAGTTTTAAGAAAGTTTGGTTTCTTACAACATTATGTTTTAATCTGTAGATTACACAAATACAGTTTGTTGATATCAAAATTGATGAGGATTGGACTTATTTCATTGGAACATGTATCAGCAATGATGGAGAACTGAAGCTAAAGGATTGCAAGATTGGAAAACCTGTATTTGATGCATTATGTGTGGCACTCAGAGACAAACATGTAAAGATTAGTTAATAATGTTTTCAAGAAAACTGTTTAAAACTCGTTTTGCAATTAGTCCTTGTAATAAACTGTATTGAATATAAATAAAGTCATTCAATGTCCATACAGTAAGTAACTTGATTTCGTATTTTAAACAAATCGTTATCAAGAACTGGTTCAAATCTGCAGTCGCTTTCCAAAACACATTAATTTCAATTGAAAACATGTCAAAATTACTAATAGCATTGTGTCTAATGGAAACGTTTTTTTGCATTGTTTCGGAAAAGATATTTTGTACTTCATGTTATCTTTTTTTATAATATATCGACACGCTTGTACATTAAGAATTCACAATGACAAGCGCCATATATGTGCATTGAACTCACAACCTACCGATGTCAAACAACAATTTATTACAACGTAAATATAAATAAATAAAAATAATAACTAATCGTCGGTTTTTCAAATCAATTATAATATTTTTGATTTAGGCATTTTAAATTAGTTTGGATTTATTGATTTTCTCATCTAGTTTCTCGTCTTTACAATTCTTAATCATTTGTTTTACTTAATTTCCATTATGAAAATTCTCATGGAAATGATTATGAAAACGATTGACGTAACAAAGTTTTGGCATTTAATATTGTTATTTGTTTTAATTTGATAGCCATTTGTTTGTATTTTATTCGTCAGATAAGGATTGATGTAGGCCGAAAACGTGTATGTTATAGTTAATTGTATGAATGAGTTAGTTGTGTAGTGTATTCGTGTTGTAAACAATAAAAACTCTACTTTCTTCCCAAGTAATAAATCGTGAATTATTTTGAACAAAATATTTACATTTTTCATCTTATTGAATGTTTCTTACAAACAGGTTTGAAATTACGACAACCAGTCTTGTTGACAAATACATGTATATTGATTATTTGTTAAATTTAAGTAAATCGATCGTTTTTGTTTTTTTTTCATTATAGTATTTTCAGTAATCATTTTGTTACATCTAACAAACATCGACAGTGCAATCAATAAAAAAACAATCAATTTGAAATACTTGTATATCTGACTTTGAAGTGGTTTTGTTAAAAACGTAGTTTAATTGTTGATTTTTAATTGGTTCAGTTTTAAGAAAGTTTGGTTTCTTACAACATGATGTTTCAATCTGCAGATTACACAAATACAGTTTGTTGATATCAAAATTAATGAGGATTGGGCTTATTTCATTGGAAAATGTATCAGCAATGATGGAGAACTGAAGCTAAAGGATTGCAAGATTGGAAAACCTGGATCTGAAACATTATGTGTGGTACTCAGAGACAAACATGTAAAGATTAGTTAATAATGTTTTCAAGAAAACTGTTTAAAACTCGTTTTGCAATTAGTTCTTCTGATAGACTGTATTGAATATAAATAAAGTCATTCAATGTCCATACAGTAAGTAACTTGATTTTGTATTTTAAACAAATCGTTATCAAGAACTGGTTCAAATCTGCAGTCGCTTTCCCAAACACATTAAGTTCAATTGAAAACATGTCAAAATTACTAACAGCATTGTGTCTAATGGAAACGTTTTTTGACATTGTTTCGGAAAAGATATTTTGTAATTCATGTTATCTTTTTTTATAATATATCGACACGCTTGTACATTAAGAATTCACAATGACAAACGCCATAAATGTGCATTGAACTCACAACCTACCGATGTCAAACAACAATTTATTACAACGTAAATATAAATAAATAAAAATAATAACTAATCGTCGGTTTTTCAAATCAATTATAATATTGTTGATTTAGGCATTTTAAATTAGTTTGGATTTATTGATTTTCTCATCTAGTTTCGCGTCTTTACAATTCTTAATCATTTGTTTCACTTAATTTCCATTATGAAAAATTTCATGGAAATGATTATGAAAACGATTGACGTAACAAAGTTTTGGCTTTTAATATTGTTATTTGTTTTAATTTGATAGCCATTTGTTTGTATTTTATTCGTCAGATAAGGATTGATGTAGGCCGAAAACGTGTATGTTATAGTTAATTGTATGAATGAATTAGTTGTGTAGTGTATTCGTGTTGTAAACAATAAAAACTCTACTTTTTTCCCAAGTAATAAATCTTGAATTATTTTGAACAAAATATTTACATTTTTCATCTTATTGAGTGTTTCTTACAAACAGGTTTGAAATTACGACAACCAGTCTTGTTGACAAATACATGTATATTGATTATTTGTTAAATTTAAGTAAATCGATCGTTTTGTTTTTTTTCCATTATAGTATTTTCAGTAATCATTTTGTTACATCTAACAAACATCGACAGTGCAATCGATAAAAAACAATCAATTCGAAATACTTGTATATCTGACTTTGAAGTGGTTTGGTTAAAAACGTAGTTTAATTGTTGATTTTTAAGTGTTTATTCGGTTCAGTTTTAAGAAAGTTTGGTTTCTTACAACATGATGTTTTAATCTGCAGATTAAAAACTTAACCTTCAATTTGATGTACATTGATGAGTATTGGGCTCATTTCATTGGAACATTTATCAGCAGTAATGGAGAACTGAAGTTTGAGGATTGCAAGATTGGAAAACCTGCATCTGAAACATTATGTGTGGTACTCGGAGACAAACATGTAAAGATTAGTTAATAATGTTTTCAAGAAAACTGTTTAAAACTCGTTTTGCAATTAGTCCTTGTGATAGACTGTATTGAATATAAATAAAGTCATTCAATGTCCGTACAGTAAGTAACTTGATTTTGTATTTTAAACAAATCGTTATCAAGAACTGGTTCAAATCTGCAGTCGCTTTCCAAAACACATTAATTTCAATTGAAAACATGTCAAAATTACTAACAGCATTGTGTCTAATGGAAACGTTTTTTGACATTGTTTCGGAAAAGATATTTTGTAATTCATGTTATCTTTTTTTATAATATATCGACACGCTTGTACATTAAGAATTCACAATGACAAGCGCCATAAATGTGCATTGAACTCACAACCTACCGATGTCAAACAACAATTTATTACAACGTAAATATAAATAAATAAAAATAATAACTAATGGTCGGTTTTTCAAATCAATTATAATATTTTTGATTTAGGCATTTTAAATTAGTTTGGATTTATTGATTTTCTCATCTAGTTTCGCGTCTTTACAATTCTTAATCATTTGTTTCACTTAATTTCCATTATGAAAAATCTCATGGAAATGATTATGAAAACAATTGACGTAACAAAGTTTTGGCATTAAATATTGTTATTTGTTTTAATTTGATAGCCATTTATATTTTATTCGTCAGATAAGGATTGATGTAGGCCGAAAACGTGTATGTTATAGTTAATTGTATGAATGAATTAGTTGTGTAGTGTATTCGTGTTGTAAACAATAAAAACTCTACTTTTTTCCCAAGTAATAAATCTTGAATTATTTTGAACAAAATATTTACATTTTTCATCTTATTGAGTGTTTCTTACAAACAGGTTTGAAATTACGACAACCAGTCTTGTTGACAAATACATGTATATTGATTATTTGTTAAATTTAAGTAAATCGATCGTTTTTGTTTTTTTTCATTATAGTATTTTCAGTAATCATTTTGTTACATCTAACAAACATCGACAGTGCAATCGATAAAAAAACAATCAATTCGAAATACTTGTATATCTGACTTTGAAGTGGTTTGGTTAAAAACGTAGTTTAATTGTTGATTTTTAATTGGTTCAGTTTTAAGAAAGTTTGGTTTCTTACAACATGATGTTTTAATCTGCAGATTACACAAATACAGTTTGTTGATATCAAAATTAATGAGGATTGGGCTTATTTCATTGGAACATGTATCAGCAATGTTGGAGAACTGAAGCTAAAGGATTGCAAGATTGGAAAACCTGCACCTGAAACATTATCTGTGGCACTCAGAGACAAACATGTAAAGATTAGTTAATAATGTTTTCAAGAAAACTGTTTAAAACTCGTTTTGCAATTAGTCCTTGTAATAAACTGTATTGAATATAAATAAAGTCATTCAATGTCCATACAGTAAGTAACTTGATTTCGTATTTTAAGCAAATCGTTGTCAAGAACTGGTTCAAATCTGCAGTCGCTTTCCAAAACACATTAATTTCAATTAAAAATATGTCAAAATTACTAATAGCATTGTGTCTAATGGAAACGTTTTTTTGCATTGTTTCGGAAAAGATATTTTGTAATTCATGTTATCTTTTTTTATAATATATCGAAACCCTTGTAAGTTAAGAATTCACAATGATAAACGCTATAAATGTGCATTGAACTCACAACCTACCGATGTCAAACAACAATTTATTACAACGTAAATATAAATAAATAAAAATAATAACTAATGGTCGGTTTTTTCAAATCAATTTTATCATTGTTGATTTAGGCATTTTAAATTAGTTTGGATTTATTGATTTTCTCATCTAGTTTCGCGTCTTTACAATTCTTAATCATTTGTTTCACTTAATTTCCATTATGAAAAATCTCATGGAAATGATTATAAAAACAATTGACGTAACAAAGTTTTGGCATTTAATATTGTTATTTGTTTTAATTTGATAGCCATTTATATTTTATTCGTCAGATAAGGATTGATGTAGGCCGAAAACATGTATGTTATAGTTGATTGTATGAATGAATTAGTTGTGTAGTGTATTCGTGTTGTAAACAATAAAAACTCTACTTTCTTCCCAAGTAATAAATCGTGAATTATTTTGAACAAATATTTACATTTTTCATCTTATTGAGTGTTTCTTACAAACAGGTTTGAAATTACGACAACCAGTCTTGTTGACAAATACATGTATATTGATTATTTGTTAAATTTAAGTAAATCGATCGTTTTTGTTTTTTTTTCATTATAGTATTTTCAGTAATCATTTTGTTACATCTAACAAACATCGACAGTGCAATCGATAAAAAACAATCAATTTGAAATACTTGTATATCTGACTTTGAAGTGGTTTGGTTAAAAACGTAGTTTAATTGTTGATTTTTAAGTGTTTATTCGGTTCAGTTTTAAGAAAGTTTGGTTTCTTACAACATGATGTTTTAATCTGCAGATTAAAAACTTAACCTTCAATTTGATGTACATTGATGAGTATTGGGCTCATTTCATTGGAACATGTATCAACAATAATGGAGAACTGAAGTTTGAGGATTGCAAGATTGGAAAACCTGCATCTGAAACATTATTTGTGGCACTCAGAGACAAACATGTAAAGATTAGTTAATAATGTTTTCAAGAAAACTGTTTAAAACTCGTTTTGCAATTAGTCCTTGTAATAAACTGTATTGAATATAAATAAAGTCATTCAATGTCCATACAGTAAGTAACTTGATTTTGTATTTTAAACAAATCGTTATCAAGAACTGGTTCAAATCTGCAGTTGCTTTCCAAAACACA
The DNA here is from genome assembly GCA_963680785.1 of Diplosoma virens. NCBI lineage: Eukaryota > Metazoa > Chordata > Ascidiacea > Aplousobranchia > Didemnidae > Diplosoma > Diplosoma virens. The sequence goes on along the minus strand of OY796882.1, from coordinate 18,617,291 downwards.
TTAAGTTCAATTGAAAACATGTCAAAATTACTAACAGCATTGTGTCTAATGGAAACGTTTTTTTGCATTGTTTTGGAAAAGATATTTTGTAATTCATATTATCTTTTTTTATAATATATCGACACGCTTGTACATTAAGAATTCACAATGACAAGCGCCATAAATGTGCATTGAACTCACAACCTACCGATGTCAAACAACAATTTATTACAACGTAAATATAAATAAATAAAAATAATAACTAATGGTCGGTTTTTCAAATCAATTATAATATTTTTGATTTAGGCATTTTAAATTAGTTTGGATTTATTGATTTTCTTATCTAGTTTCGCGTCTTTACAATTCTTAATCATTTGTTTCACTTAATTTCCATTATGAAAAATCTCATGGAAATGATTATGAAAACAATTAACATAACAATGTTTTGGCTTTTAATATTGTTATTTGTTTTAATTTGATAGCCATTTGTTTGTATTTTATTCGTCAGATAAGGATTGATGTAGGCCGAAAACATGTATGTTATAGTTAATTGTATGAATGAATTAGTTGTGTAGTGTATTCGTGTTGTAAACAATAAAAACTCTACTTTTTTCCCAAGTAATAAATCGTGAATTATTTTGAACAAAATATTTACATTTTTCATCTTATTGAATGTTTCTTACAAACAGGTTTGAAATTACGACAACCAGTCTTGTTGACAAATACATGTATATTGATTATTTGTTAAATTTAAGTAAATCGATCGTTTTTGTTTTTTTTCCATTATAGTATTTTCAGTAATCATTTTGTTACATCTAACAAACATCGACAGTGCAATCGATAAAAAACAATCAATTCGAAATACTGGTATATCTGACTTTGAAGTGGTTTGGTTAAAAACGTAGTTTAATTGTTGATTTTTAAGTGTTTATTCGGTTCAGTTTTAAGAAAGTTTGGTTTCTTACAACATGATGTTTTAATCTGCAGATTAAAAACTTAACCTTCAATTTGATGTACATTGATGAGTATTGGGCTCATTTCATTGGAACATGTATCAGCAATGATGGAGAACTGAAGCTTCAGTGTTGCCAGATTACAAAACCTGGATCTGAAACATTATGTGTGGCACTCGGAGACAAACATGTAAAGATTAGTTAATAATGTTTTCAAGAAAACTGTTTAAAACTCGTTTTGCAATTAGTCCTTGTAATAAACTGTATTGAATATAAATAAAGTCATTCAATGTCCATACAGTAAGTAACTTGATTTTGTATTTTAAACAAATCGTTATCAAGAACTGGTTCAAATCTGCAGTCGCTTTCTCAAACACATTAATTTCAATTGAAAACATGTCAAAATTACTAACAGCATTGTGTCTAATGGAAACGTTTTTTTGCATTGTTTCGGAAAAGATATTTTGTAATTCATGTTATCTTTTTTTATAATATATCGACACGCTTGTACATTAAGAATTCACAATGACAAGCGCCATAAATGTGCACTGAACTCACAACCTACCGATGTCAAACAACAATTTATTACAACGTAAATATAAATAAATAAAAATAATAACTAATGGTCGGTTTTTCAAATCAATTATAATATTGTTGATTTAGGCATTTTAAATTAGTTTGGATTTATTGATTTTCTCATCTAGTTTCGCGTCTTTACAATTCTTAATCATTTGTTTCACTTAATTTCCATTATGAAAAATCTCATGGAAATGATTATGAAAACAATTAACACAACAAAGTTTTGGCATTTAATATTGTTATTTGTTTTAATTTGATAGCCATTTGTTTGTATTTTATTCGTCAGATAAGGATTGATGTAGGCCGAAAACGTGTATGTTATAGTTAATTGTATGAATGAATTAGTTGTGTCGTGTATTCGTGTTGTAAACAATAAAAACTCTACTTTCTTCCCAAGTAATAAATCGTGAATTATTTTGAACAAAATATTTACATTTTTCATCTTATTGAGTGTTTCTTACAAACAGGTTTGAAATTACGACAACCAGTCTTGTTGACAAATACATGTATATTGATTATTTGTTAAATTTAAGTAAATCGATCGTTTTTGTTTTTTTTTCATTATAGTATTTTCAGTAATTATTTTGTTACATCTAACAAACATCGACAGTGCAATCAATAAAAAACAATCAATTCGAAATACTTGTATATCTGACTTTGAAGTGGTTTGGTTAAAAACGTAGTTTAATTGTTGATTTTTAAGTGTTTATTCGGTTCAGTTTTAAGAAAGTTTGGTTTCTTACAACATGATGTTTTAATCTGCAGATTAAAAACTTAACCTTCAATTTGATGTACATTGATGAGTATTGGGCTCATTTCATTGGAACATTTATAAGCAATAATGGAGAACTGAAGTTTGAGGATTGCAAGATTGGAATATTTGTATCTGAAACATTATGTGTGGCACTCGGAGACAAACATGTAAAGATTAGTTAATAATGTTTTCAAGAAAACTGTTTAAAACTCGTTTTGCAATTAGTCCCTGTAATAAACTGTATTGAATATAAATAAAGTCATTCAATGTCCATACAGTAAGTAACTTGATTTTGTATTTTAAACAAATCGTTATCAAGAACTGGTTCAAATCTGCAGTCGCTTTCCAAAACACATTAATTTCAATTGAAAACATGTCAAAATTACTAACAGCATTGTGTCTAATGGAAACGTTTTTTGGCATTGTTTTGGAAAAGATATTTTGTAATTCATATTATCTTTTTTTATAATATATCGACACGCTTGTACATTAAGAATTCACAATGAGAAGCGCTATAAATGTGCATTGAACTCACAACCTACCGATGTCAAACAACAATTTATTACAACGTAAATATAAATAAATAAAAATAATAACTAATGGTCGGTTTTTCAAATCAATTATAATATTTTTGATTTAGGCATTTTAAATTAGTTTGGATTTATTGATTTTCTCATCTAGTTTCGCGTCTTTACAATTCTTAATCATTTGTTTCACTTAATTTCCATTATGAAAAATCTCATGGAAATGATTATGAAAACAATTAACATAACAATGTTTTGGCATTTAATATTGTTATTTGTTTTAATTTGATAGCCATTTGTTTGTATTTTATTCGTCAGATAAGGATTGATGTAGGCCGAAAACGTGTATGTTATAGTTAATTGTATGAATGAATTAGTTGTGTAGTGTATTCGTGTTGTAAACAATAAAAACTCTACTTTCTTCCCAAGTAATAAATCGTGAATTATTTTGAACAAAATATTTACATTTTTCATCTTATTGAGTGTTTCTTACAAACAGGTTTGAAATTACGACAACCAGTCTTGTTGACAAATACATGTATATTGATTATTTGTTAAATTTAAGTAAATCGATCGTTTTTGTTTTTTTTTCCATTATAGTATTTTCAGTAATCATTTTGTTACATCTAACAAACATCGACAGTGCAATCAATAAAAAACAATCAATTTGAAATACTTGTATATCTGACTTTGAAGTGGTTTGGTTAAAAACGTAGTTTAATTGTTGATTTTTAAGTGTTTATTTGGTTCAGTTTTAAGAAAGTTTGGTTTCTTACAACATGATGTTTTAATCTGCAGATTAAAAACTTAACCTTCAATTTGATGTACATTGATGAGTATTGGGTTTATTTCATTGGAACATGTATCAGCAATAATGGAGAACTGAAGTTTGAGGATTGCAAGTTTGGAATATTTGCATCTGAAACATTATGTGTGGCACTCAGAGACAAACATGTAAAGATTAGTTAATAATGTTTTCAAGAAAACTGTTTAAAACTCGTTTTGCAATTAGTCCTTGTAATAAACTGTATTGAATATAAACGAAGTCATTCAATGTCCATACAGTAAGTAACTTGATTTTGTATTTTAAACAAATCGTTATCAAGAACTGGTTCAAATCTGCAGTCGCTTTCCCAAACACATTAAGTTCAATTGAAAACATGTCAAAATTACTAACAGCATTGTGTCTAATGGAAACGTTTTTTTGCATTGTTTCGGAAAAGATATTTTGTAATTCATGTTATCTTTTTTTATAATATATCGACACGCTTGTACATTAAGAATTCACAATGAGAAGCGCCATAAATGTGCATTGAACTCACAACCTACCGATGTCAAACAACAATTTATTACAACGTAAATATAAATAAATAAAAATAATAACTAATGGTCGGTTTTTCAAATCAATTATAATATTGTTGATTTAGGCATTTTAAATTAGTTTGGATTTATTGATTTTCTCATCTAGTTTCGCGTCTTTACAATTCTTAATCATTTGTTTCACTTAATTTCCATTATGAAAAATCTCATGGAAATGATTATGAAAACAATTAACATAACAATGTTTTGGCATTTAATATTGTTATTTGTTTTAATTTGATAGCCATTTATATTTTATTCGTCAGATAAGGATTGATGTAGGCCGAAAACGTGTATGTTATAGTTAATTGTATGAATGAATTAGTTGTGTCGTGTATTCGTGTTGTAAACAATAAAAACTCTACTTTCTTCCCAAGTAATAAATCGTGAATTATTTTGAACAAAATATTTACATTTTTCATCTTATTGAGTGTTTCTTACAAACAGGTTTGAAATTACGACAACCAGTCTTGTTGACAAATACATGTATATTGATTATTTGTTAAATTTAAGTAAATCGATCGTTTTGTTTTTTTTCCATTATAGTATTTTCAGTAATCATTTTGTTACATCTAACAAACATCGACAGTGCAATCGATAAAAAACATTCAATTCGAAATACTTGTATATCTGACTTTGAAGTGGTTTTGTTAAAAACGTAGTTTAATTGTTGATTTTTAAGTGTTTATTCGGTTCAGTTTTAAGAAAGTTTGGTTTCTTACAACATGATGTTTTAATCTGCAGATTAAAAACTTAACCTTCAATTTGATGTACATTGATGAGTATTGGGTTCATTTCATTGGAACATGTATCAGCAATAATGGAGAACTGAAGTTTGAGGATTGCAAGATTGGAAAACCTGTATTTGATGCATTATGTGTGGCACTCAGAGACAAACATGTAAAGATTAGTTAATAATGTTTTCAAGAAAACTGTTTAAAACTCGTTTTGCAATTAGTCCTTGTTATAAACTGTATTGAATATAAATAAAGTCATTCAATGTCCATACAGTAAGTAACTTGATTTTGTATTTTAAACAAATCGTTATCAAGAACTGGTTCAAATCTGCAGTCGCTTTAAAAACACATTAATTTCAATTGAAAACATGTCAAAATTACTAACAGCATTGTGTCTAATGGAAACGTTTTTTGCATTGTTTCGGAAAAGATATTTTGTAATTCATGTTATCTTTTTTTATAATATATCGACACGCTTGTACATTAAGAATTCACAATGACAAACGCTATAAATGTGCATTGAACTCACAACCTACCGATGTCAAACAACAATTTATTACAACGTAAATATAAATAAATAAAAATAATAACTAATGGTCGGTTTTTCAAATCAATTATAATATTGTTGATTTAGGCATTTTAAATTAGTTTGGATTTATTGATTTTCTCATCTAGTTTCGCGTCTTTACAATTCTTAATCATTTGTTTCACTTAATTTCCATTATGAAAAATCTCATGGAAATGATTATGAAAACAATTGACGTAACAAAGTTTTGGCATTTAATATTGTTATTTGTTTTAATTTGATAGCCATTTGTTTGTATTTTATTCGTCAGATAAGGATTGATGTAGGCCGAAAACGTGTATGTTATAGTTAATTGTATGAATGAATTAGTTGTGTAGTGTATTCGTGTTGTAAACAATAAAAACTCTACTTTTTTCCCAAGTAATAAATCGTGAATTATTTTGAACAAAATATTTACATTTTTCATCTTATTGAGTGTTTCTTACAAACAGGTTTGAAATTACGACAACCAGTCTTGTTGACAAATACATGTATATTGATTATTTGTTAAATTTAAGTAAATCGATCGTTTTTGTTTTTTTTTCCATTATAGTATTTTCAGTAATCATTTTGTTATATCTAACAAACATCGAAAGTGCAATCAATAAAAAACATTCAATTCGAAATACTTGTATATCTGACTTTGAAGTGGTTTGGTTAAAAACGTAGTTTAATTGTTGATTTTTAAGTGTTTATTCGGTTCAGTTTTAAGAAAGTTTGGTTTCTTACAACATGATGTTTTAATCTGCAGATTAAAAACTTAACCTACAATTTGATGTACATTGATGAGGATTGGGTTTATTTCATTGGAACATGTATCAGCAATGATGGAGAACTGAAGTTTGAGGATTGCAAGATTGGAAAACCTGGATCTGAAACATTATGTGTGGTACTCAGAGACAAACATGTAAAGATTAGTTAATAATGTTTTCAAGAAAACTGTTTAAAACTCGTTTTGCAATTAGTCCTTGTGATAAACTGTATTGAATATAAATAAAGTCATTCAATGTCCATACAGTAAGTAACTTGATTTCGTATTTTAAGCAAATCGTTGTCAAGAACTGGTTCAAATCTGCAGTCGCTTTCCAAAACACATTAATTTCAATTGAAAACATGTCAAAATTACTAACAGCATTGTGTCTAATGGAAACGTTTTTTGGCATTGTTTTGGAAAAGATATTTTGTAATTCATGTTATCTTTTTTTATAATATATCGACACGCTTGTACATTAAGAATTCACAATGACAAGTGCCATAAATGTGCACTGAAATTATGAAAAATCTCGTGGAAATGATTATGAAAACAATTGACGTAACAATGTTTTGGCATTTAATATTGTTATTTGTTTTAATTTGATAGCCATTTATATTTTATTCGTCAGATAAGGATTGATGTAGGCCGTAAACGTGTATGTTATAGTTGATTGTATGAATGAATTAGTTGTGTAGTGTATTCGTGTTGTAAACAATAAAAACTCTACTTTCTCCCTAAGTAATAAATCGTGAATTATTTTGAACAAAATATTTACATTTTTCATCTTATTGAGTGTTTCTTACAAACAGGTTTGAAATTACGACAACCGGTCTTGTTGACAAATACATGTATATTGATTATTTGTTAAATTTAAGTAAATCGATCGTTTTTGTTTTTTTTTCCATTATAGTATTTTCTGTAATCATTTCCAGCCAACAATGCAATGCAGAGACCGCAAGGGCCCTGTAGGGACAACTGTTCGGGTGGGCCCTGTGAGGGCAGGCCATGCAGGACGCGTATTGATTTGGCCGCGGGCCCCGAAGTGGCCCCACATGGGTTTAACCGCACGGGTTTCGTGGCGACTTAATACCGATTTCCTGCACGACGTTTTTTGGCGGTGTAATGCCGATTTTCTGCACGGTTTTTATGATGGTTTAATGCCGACTTCCTGCACGGGTTTTATGGTGGTTTAACACCAGCTTTCTGTACGGTTTTCACGGTGGTGTAATGCCGATTTCCTGCTCCGTTTTCAGGATGGTTTAATACCGATTTCCTGCACGGTTTTTATGATGGTTTAATACCGATTTCCTGCACGAGTTTCATGGTGATTTAACACCAGTTTTCTGTACGGTTTTCACGGTAATGTAACGCCGATTTCCTGCACTGTTTTTATGATGGTTTAATGCCGATTTTCTGCACGGTTTTTATGGTGGTTAAACATCGATTTCCTACACGGTTTTTATGGTGGCTGATGCCAATTTCCTGTACGGGATTTGCGGTGGTTTAATACCGACTTTGTGCATGGTTTTTATGGTAATTTAACGCCAATTTTCTACACGGTTTTTATGGTGGCTGATACCAATTTCCTGTACGGATTTCACTGTGGTTTAACACCGGCTTTCTGTACGGTTTTCGCGGTGGCTTAATGCCGATTTCCTGCACGGTTTTCATGATGGTTTAATGCCGATTTCCTGTAAAGGTTTTCACGGTGGCTTAATGCAACTTCCTGCGCGGATTTTATAGTGATTTTAAATAATCTTGCTTGGAAAATTGCAACATTTTACATAATGTTAAAGACAAGACTAAAAACTATAAAACCATGCTTTGTTTAGTTGATTACTTATTCTTTATTAAAACTACTTCATTTTAATAATCCAATTTTTTGATATTTTTGTTTTTAAAATTTTTGACAAATCACATTTTTAAATTTAAACTTTGTTATTCCATGTAAACTTAAACATACAAAAATTATAACAAAATATCAACTGTCGGAATTTGCTTTTGATCTTTTTATTCTTCTGCCGTCGCAGTCACGGCTGTCGCGAAGCCACTTTGCAATGCATTTTTCAATTTCGTTCCGTTTAGCATTTTTCGAAATAAGATGCTTCTTTACAGCTTCTATAAAAAATAACAACAATCCAAATTAGAATTTATTGTTTTAAAATTTTTAATATTGGACTTTTATAAATTTTTTGTTATACAAAAGTGCATCAAAGGTTAAATTAATTTAAAGGTTAGAACAAAATATCAACATTCTATTGAATTTTTGTTCGACAATCATGAGAAAAATACGACAAATTAAAATTTTTTGTTATTTTAATTCTTCGACAAGACGCCTGATTGGTTGAAAGAGTCGACCAGTTGACCGGCGTTTCTCAACTTGAGATCGCGACTCTTAAGAGTTGCCAAGTCTGTTTTGGAAAGTTGCCACGATACTTTATGCAATTTTTTAAATCTTTCTTTTACAGCAGGCCTGTTTTACTTTTTACCCATTGTGGGTCCTTTTTTATTGGCAAATTTATCGCGGGCTGCGGGCATATGTAAAATGAAAGTGAAGATGAAAAAAAGTCTTTATTAGTGGTCGAGACAGCCTTCGCAGTTATATAAAGTTGCATAGCCTAAAAAAATTAATTGAATTTAATTAAGTTTTGAATATAAAAAATGTCAAACAACGATATGTCAAGGTCTACTCTAATTCATCATTTTTCATCTATATCTGAAGTTACTTGTATTTATTCATTCATACTATTTGCTTGCTGGAATGCTTTTAGAACTTATCCAATGATTAAATTGAGCGGCATTAGAGATGCACAGATATTGTCCTCCAGTTGAAAATTTAGTGTTTGGTTTTTATTTTAGGCCTACATATTGTAATATGACGGAAAATTGAAAATATTTCTAAAGAACGTCTACCAGAGACAACAGATTGACCAAATTAGTAGTAGGCTTATTAGAACTAAGAACATGCAAGCTATATCCAGTGATGGCCTTACAAAAAAGAGCCCGGTGCAAGAAAAAAAGGGGCCACATTTTAGTGCATCAAAATAAAGTAATCTTTAAAACAAGTCTTTATTTTACAGATGCAAACATCCTGGTGCTATTATAAAGAAATAGGGCAATATTTTGGTTTGGAGGGCCACTTTTTGATGTTTTTTAGGAGGGCTGTGGGGCGCTCACTGGCCATCACTGACCATATCCTATTTAGTTTAAATAAAAATTAATTTTCAATTTGTCAAACTTTTTTCACTTTTGTAAACTTGCATTATTTTTGTACTTTTTGAGTAACAATTATGAGGCAAAGTTTATTCTAAAAAAGTTTTGAGCTCTTAATATAATTCAAATGCAGTTTACACAATGTTTTAATAGCATTTAAAAAATGATCGCGTAGAGAATTGTATAATATACATGTACGAATTGGTAATTTTGGAAAGGTTGCGTAAATGAGAAAAGAAATATTCTAAAAGATGCTCGACTGATGTAATATTTGACAGTTGACACCATAGTTTAGCAGCTCTTGTAAAGTAATTTCAGTTAAAAAATTCAACCAGAAACAATTGAAAATTGGAAAATAACATTAGCAATGTAATCGCAGTGCAGTTTTGGAAAGTGTAAGAGCTTACCTGAGTCTTGGTTTGATATGTTTGATGGTAAATCAAAGCTGATGTTGACAACTGTGTGCTAGCAACAGGGGAAGACCCTTCATATATCAAAGGCGAGAAAGAGTTTAATCTTGAGGACACATTATTAACGGGTTCTTGATTTGATTTCAATAACTTCGTTGGTGGGGAGGGAGGAACAATATCACTATTGTTGCCAGACGAAGAAGCAACAAAGTTATAATTCGGTCTAAAAGAACAGTTCAACAAATATTTATTAGGTTAATCAATAATATAAATTTATGCTGAAATTATAGCATAAAAAGTTTTTGTAACGGTCTGGCGTAAGAATCTATATAATATGGTTAAATAACACTGACAAAAGAACTTAAAATTATTCTAATCATGTTTCCGCAACTGAGAAAAACAAGGCATTATTTGGTCATATCATATCACTGTCAACTCTATTCGCCAGGCTTACAGGACAACGAAGCTTTATAAATACAGTGACAATCACGTGTTTACCCCGACTTGCTTACAAGATTCTACTGCCCGGTTAAAATTTTTTATTTGTTTTAATTGTTTACACCGTGATCTGATTGGCGTGACCACAGCATTTTAAAGATATTAGCTAAAATTTTCTAGGTGAGGCAAGTATCTTTCTCAAGGATGCAACCGTCGAAACAGTGTTCACTGTATTTCGGTCACGTTATCCATTAATTAATTGCGAAACCAAAAAATACTGACACTAAACTTCATTTAATCAATTATGTATTATCCACTACATGAAATGGTATATACATTTTTATCGATTTAGAATTTATTTATGGCTTTTGAATTAATATTTTTTATGAAAAATTTACGGATCTTTTGTAGAAAGCCCCCGCCACTAATGCAAAAATGTGAGATTGAGAAAAACAACCCCGCCACGTTTTAAGTACTGCAGATTGCGCTGGCGGGGGCTTTCTATAGAAGATCCAAATTTGCTCAATTTTTTTCTAACAAAATCAATGTACAGCACGATTAAACTTAATCAGACAAGATTGAAATTAAAACTTTGCTTCTTATTCATTTGCAAAAATACGGAAATCCTGGAAGAATTTTTGTTAATGAAATTGTTAAACGTTCAAGTAATGCGAAAAAAGTAACTAGAGAATTTTGAAAATTCCTAATAAAGTAGCGTCTATATTTTATGGGTTACGGTTACTTAATTAAAAAATGACTACACTAACGACTTGTCAAAGCGACGAGTGGCAATCCATCTTTGATTAAATTTAGCTATCTTGTAGAAAGGATAAAGTCGACCATGGTCAAAAATCCTTGAAAGTTCCGACGTGAAGGGTAAACTTAATAGGGATATTTCAAATCAAATTTTGAATTCATATAATGTTATATTTAGATGATATTTTTGGTATTAAATAGAAATACTGTGGTGAGCAATCACTGAAAAATAATTAAAAGGTAGCGAGAAAATGGTTATTTATAGTTTGTTAAATCAAATTGAGCGACGCTTCATTAAATCAAAAGCTGATGCAGACTTTAAAATTTAATCGCACGTTCTCCAAGACTAAAAAACATTTGTCAACAAGAGCGCAGAGTAATTGGTTATCCTACCTATTAGCGCCTCAGTCACTCTCCTGCGAGTCAGGAGGATAAATATAGAGATAAAATAAAAAATAAAATAAGTGACCTGTACTAAGTAATGCTAAATTAATTCTACGAAATATTAAATTGTCAACCAAATATCATTCTAACTTGCTAACAAAAGAACAAGAGTTTTATGTTTGGTTTACTAGTGATCACTGTTAGTACCTGTTACTATACACAAACTGCGTGTAGAAATAATATGTTCAGAAATACAAACAAATTTGCCAAAAGAGTGGGTCAAAGTTAAACGGTTTTTAATTATACGTAAAGACTATGAAAAACCTCCATCTATAAATTTCTATCTTTCAAAATATATTTTTCATTTGAAGCAAAAAAAATAACTGCTTTTTCTATGAAGAACAAAAGTTTCTATAAAGAGCAAAACTGCCACAATCAACAAAGAACTCGCCAAATACTTAATTGCTCTATTTTACAGTTGTCACGATTTTTTTGAGACAACAGCTATACGAGCTACGGTGTTAATGTTAATCTATGCGATGTTTTCGTCCATTTGTCGGCTTGCGTCCTGTTTCGAAAATCTTCAAAGCTTGTTACAAATGAAGTGATACTTTTCAACCATTTCAACATACTTTTCACAGTTGATATCTTGCGTTTTAACTTTTCTAATCTATAAGCAAGCAAAGTGTGTTAAAGATTTTTAATACATTTTGCACCACTTATTGCTGAACCGTTTTCTTCGACAATTAACCTTCCTTCTCTTACTTGTTGATATTTTAAGCTTTTGTTAATTTTCAGAATCAATTTTGTATTTAAGTATCCGTTCAACCAGGACTATGATTGAACAAGAGCAAATTGCTATGGTTCATAGTCTGAATTTAATTACCATGTGACGTAAAAAATAAAGATAAAAATAGTAATACGAATTGAAAACTATAGGTAGGTTAAAAAAATAATTATTGAATATAGTTTATTTACTCGACTTTAAAATTGTTTCTTATTTTAACACAAAAAAATTTCTCTTACTAACATTTTGTTTAACTTGTATTTATAACCTCGTTTCTTTGTTCACCAGAAGCGGGCTATAAAAAGAGGCGCCGGGGGCCGCATTCTAGCCCGCGCGCCGTATGTTGCACGCCTTCGCTCTAAAGTAATCGAACCCTCATTTTAAAAACTCTTAAAACATTTAGTTTAAACATTTTTGGACCTTCATAAATCCTTTATCAAAAACAATAAAAATGCTGTAGTTACCAGTTGTAAAAACAAACAAATTGACTCGGGTGGCAAATGCTTTTTTGTAGCCAAATGTTAAGGTTTATACTTGAAATTTTGCATGAAGGAGTAGAAAAAAATCTTTTGAAAATGTTAAAATATCTTAGTTGTATCTAGAACTTCCAATGTTTAGCCAGGGCCTGCTAATTGCCAATCATCGTTTTTAGAACGATGCAATAAAAAAAATGTCCCTATCAAGGCATATTGTCAAGAGTACCGAAAACCTACCATCTGGCTGAACATCAAAAGCCTCGAAATAAACGTTTCTAATAACTATCACTCTATAGTTTTAAGGCATGATTGTTATCCAAAAGACCCAGCTGCACCACTAATGTGCACATGGGCAGAAAAAAATTATACTTCTTAATTTTGAAGTAACTATAGTTTTTCTGAATGGATATATTTTTCTAAAAACTATTATTCTGGACTGATTACCACTTAAACATTGCAAGATTTAATGATTGTATGGCCGTTAATGGTAAATAAATAAACGTTTTTGTTGATACGTAGGCCTATCTACAAAAACCAACCAGCTGTGATCCTAGAACCGCCCAATTTTTTTATCACTATCTATACGCTTTGGCCTGCATTTTGATTGGGATTACAATCCCATAACAGTTTCTATGGTGGTGCTTTAATTGAGTGTTTGAACGATTATTAACCATCTTGCATTCTTGTTCAATGGTAAAAGTACCACCATCTTTTACTCTGCTGGTCGCTGAAATACTTTGGAGCTGGATGGTCCACTAAATTGCCGGACATATTTCCGTTAACCAGGTCATTAGGTCTTTTCGATATCTGAGAGAGCACAGGCTTCATTCGGATGGTGATAAATGGGGCAAGATGTTACCACGATATACGCTTTTTGCGCCACATTCACAGGCCGCCGTAGAAGCCTGACAATAATCCTGATCTAGCATTTGTTTACGTTTGTCCTCATACTCACTAATTACCATACAGATGTTTCTGGTCACAAGATTAAAAACCTTTACATAATGCCACCGAGGTACGTTTTGCCGGTGCCAAGCATGTTTAATGTTAAATAATGAAATTTTGTGAGGCCCAGTATTGAGCCTTGAACTACTTTATTGGCACCAAATATACAAGACTGGGACCAGACTTATCAGAATGTTTTCAAGATCATCAGAAAAGCAGCCAAAAAGACTATTCTTCCAGGTGACCTAGACTGTTTTTATATCATTTTTAGATATCCAACCCACTGCAAAATAATTAAGAAGTTTTCTGGAGTAACACGGGTCGAGGATGGCTGCTGTAAAACCATACTGGCCAGACTTGAAACGAAAGAAAAGAACATCGCTGCTCTGAAGCAATTCTCGGATCATCAATTTTTCACACTCTAATTAAAAACATGGAGTACCTTAGCAAATCTTTTTTACAGGTAAGTCAAGTGTCAAGACAATCCCGCGACGGCAAACTATTTCCTTTTAGATGCATGATGCTATTGTAGATTATCTATTTAGAAAACGAAAGATACAAGGTTGACCCACGTCATCTCGACTCGCCTTTCAAGAGGTTCCCTTGTTGGGCTACCTTATTAAACTCAGTGAACATACATAATACATGTAATTGAAATTTAGCTCAGAGAATTTAATGCTGTTTTACAACACTTATATACCAGGCAAAACTCTTAGCCTAGATTTCATCTGCTTTGAACATACATTATAATCTATTGTGGAGCTGTTGTACGTGACTTTTTTGGTTACGTCATTGCTTCAAAGTTTTCAAAATCTAGAGAAGAGCGCTTGCAGTCGCGATCACACAATTAAACCCTGAGGAGAGCACAAAAAGTTATCAGCCGATATCTCTAGTTGGTGTTCCCTACACCAGAGGAGCCTGTCTAACCCCGCAATAAACCTCTTTTATTGGCTCTCTGCTTCCTCAAGACAAGCACCGAGTGGTTTTGCGCAAACAACATTGAGGGTTGAAAAGAAGCCCAGTGCTCTCTTTTTTAATCTGACAGTTCTATATAACACTTATCTGTTATCATTGCTTTACCAACATATGCTTTTACAGTACTTCTACAGCATTAGCACATGTTCCAAACAGTAGCGTATTTAGGGAAGGGGGGTATTATGCCATGCCTCCCTTTGGAGATCAGTACTATAAAAAATCAGAGATAGCTTTGAAGTAAAAACTTTTTTTTATACATCACTACGTTTTTTGGACGAAAAACCAACAAAACCGAGACAGATACAAAGTAAAGGCCATTTTCTACCATTTGAAAAAGTGATTTTACGCTAAGTAAATTTGATTGTTGCTGTTATACCTTCATCCCTTTCAAAAATCCTCGGTACGCCTTTGGTTCCAAATGATAATAAATCTTGTCTGGAAAAGAAGTTTTCCCTTTGCTACCAGCCACAACAAGCAAAGAAAGCTCCACTTTTTGAAAAATTTTCTATAGATCAGTTTTGAATCCCTTTTGTTTTACTTTTATACATACTTGTACAATCTGTCTTTTATAACCAATAGAAAATATGCTAATGTTGACAACTTGGTCACTGCGCATACTGCATACCAGTTTAAATAAACTTAATTTAAACCTTTATTAGTCATCTTTATTTCACTATCCACCAATCCAAGTTCTTGACTCTTGGAGGTTACTTTTAAATTTGTTACAATTTTTGGGTTGCAATTGGTTTGAAACTGTTCCTATAAAAGATTATAAAGTGTGGTTATTTACAATTGTAAGCGTTGAGTAAAGATCAAAAAAAGGTTTGGATTGGTAAGTGAGAATTTTTTAGCTTTCATGTGATATTTGAGTGCATTCAAATTACCAAAAAAATTTATGGCTCAATAGTATAGAAATTAGATTACTTTTATTATAGAGTTTTGGTACTACTCAGTAGCACAAAATGTAAACCCTTAAAAAAATGTAAGCAGTGAAGGCTTTAGGAAAGGAAGGCCTGATGCAAGAAAAAAAGGGAGCCTCTTTTTAGTGTGTAAATTTTTTTTGTTCCAAAAACGTCTAAAAAAAGTCAACACTTTCAATCGAATCTATACTTTCGTCTTAAAAGTTAAGGTAAAGACAAGGGAGCCACCATCATGATACTACTATGAAAAAATAAAGCAAATTTGGGTTAGGGCGGCCACTTTTTGACGTTTTTTAGCGGGTCCGGCTGGTGCGGCCGCTCTGTTTGAACCATACTAAAGCCATTATTAAATGTAAGAAATTTTCCAAAAAATTGCAGTTGGCGTCACTTAGCGTTTGTTTTATTGTGATAACACTTTCATAAAGAAGTAGTATATATAATGCATTAAAATGTTTCCTTTACAATAAATAAATTTTTGAGCTCTAAGCGAAATTATTTTTATTAAAAGTCGAAACCTGTAAGAGTTAAAAAAACATTTAGGCAACCTCAAAAATCGTTTGCTTGGATTGTTATAAAGCTACTACAAAACCTTGCTTAAAAAGTTCAAAATTGTTAGATTGCATACAATTGAATGACAGGACTCGGTTGGACCAACCAGGCATATTGCGTTATACCGGCGCGCCCCATAGATCGGACACCAAAAAACGCAAGATCTGATAATTTAGTATGATTTATTGAATTGATTGAGGCTTGATGATAACTGTTATTCTAACGAAACATTTTTTTGTTCGATTTTTCTTCGTTAAACACGACTTAATAGAAAGCAAAGTTAAAAGCCGTAAAATTTTAAGTTTCGAAAATTTGAACAATTTCACGCAAAAAGTACTTTAACACCCACTCTAAAAATATAGATTTGATAAAACTTTAACAAACGTAAATACTATTAGACAAGCTTTTACACTTTGCTTGTGACAGGGCGTTATAAATGACCTTAATATGAGAAACGGCGTCATCGCAAGGACGTTAATCTTTATGTAAGTGGGCGTTGTTCAAACTGTATATTCACCAATAACCGTTTAGCACGCTACAAAACAAAACGCGGTAAAATAGTGCTGGATTTAAATCCCAACAACTTTTCAACAGTTAAAAAAATTCTGATCTCGCACAAACAATCGAGATTGCAGAGGTGAGTATTGGCAGATGCCGTAGCGTCGTTTCTTTTGTTTTCATGCGATGTAGGTGCTTTGGCAGTGTTGCTACATTTTATAAATGAAGCTATCCCTGCTTCTTTCTTTTTTAAAATCAAGCCTAAAATCAAATTGTTTTGTAATCTTCCTTTGAAACAATAGCTTATAATTGTCCAACCGAAAACAATTAATAGTCGGTTCTAATTTTAACATTCAAAAGAACCCGGTGCCATCAAAAAGTACTTAAATCAAATAACAATAGCAAAATATAACTTTTGTTTGATCTACATTAACGCAATTTGCACACTACATGAACTTTTACAGATTTTTCGATCCTGCTTTTTGTTTTAATAAATTTAGTGCCGCTTTCTGATGGCTGCTTGCAGAGACGGAGTGAAAAACAGCTTTGAACTGTTTATAGCTTCAACACCACTATAAAAACAACTTTAGAGAAAGTAACTCTTGCAAAGCACTTTGTCGTTCTGTTAATTTAGTTCACCAGCTTTTAACGTTTGCAGGCATTCTAAATCCTTACCATAGTTTTCAAGTTTTTTATTTATTTTTTTTTAAAGTGTTGTTTTTTTGTATGTGCTCTTATTCCGAGTAGTTTTTGCTGTTTTGTTTTGTTTTCTGTTATGGACCGTGAGTCTGATTTAAATAAAAAAAAAATAATAATTAACTCTATTCTTTAAAATATCAAAAAATATATTTAATAATCAGCATGGAACCAGCACAGAACCTGTACAGTTTTTCTACCTAAATGGCCCACTAGAAACCCCCATAACTCCTGCATAGCAAGTCTGCATGGGACCCGCACAGTTCCAGCACATAATTTCTACTCGCAAACTTCTAAAAATATATTAAAACTTTGTTTGATAAACTGTAAAGGACCTGCACAGTTCTAGCGCGGGCTTTGCACTTGCACTGGTGTTTTCAAAAACCTTATTCAGACAACACGACTAGCAGCATGGGATACGCACAGGATCTGTACAGGTTTTCTACTTTAATTGCCCACTTGAAAGCGGCATAAATCCTGCATAAAAAACTGCACTGGACCCGCACAGTTCCTGCGCATGATTTCTACATGTAAACCTCAACTAATATTTTAAAATTTTATCTGAGAAACTGTAAAAGACCTGCACAGTTCGGGCGCAGCGGCTTTCCACTCGCAATGGTTTTTTCAGAAACCTTAAATCTGTACAAGAACCTGAGCAGGACCAACATAAAGTTTTAATTATTTTTTTTTGTATTCTTAAAAATATCCAAAAATATATGTTAAAAACTGCATGGAATCCGCACAGGACTTGTGCAGGTTTCCTACTTAAATTGCTCGCTTGAAATCTGCATAACTCCTGCATAGAAAATTGTACAGGACCCGCACAATTCTTGAACAGAATTTCTCCATACGAACTTCAAATAATGTTTTAAAACTTTATCTAGGAAACTGTGAAGGACTTGTACAGAGCCAACAAGTTTTTGTTATATTGCTTTGCATTCTTGAAAATATAAAACTATACACTTAATAAACTGCATGGGACCCGCACAGGACCTGTACAGTTATCCTACTTGGATTGCCCACCTGATACCCGCATAACTCCTGCATGAAAAACTGCACAGTACCCGCATAGTTCCTGCACATGATTTCTACATGCAAACTTCAAATAATGTTTAAAAATTTTATGTGATAAATTGTAAAGGACCTGCACAGGACCAACAAGTCTTTGTTATATTGCTTTGCATTTTTGAAAATATAAACAAATGTACTTAATAAACTGCATGGGACCCGCATAGGACCTGTACAGTTATCCTATCCGAATTGCCCACCTGATACCCGCTTAACTCCTGCATGGAAAACTGCACAGGACCCGCAGAGTTCCTGCACATGATTTCTACATGCAAACTTCAAAAAATGTTTAAAAATTTTATGTGATAAACTGTGAAGGACTTGCACAGTTCGGGCACGGGCTTTGCACACGCATTACGTTTTAAAAACCTTATTCGGAAAATACGACAAACCGAACGGGACCCGCACAAAACCTGTACATGTTTTTGGTTTTAATTGCCCACTCAAACCCGCATAACACCCGCACAGCAAAACTGCACAGGACCCGCACAGTTCCTGCACATAACTACTACACCGAAATTCACCTAAACATTTTGGCTCTTGCTATCTACCAAACTGTATCGGAACCGCACGGTTCCTGTACACGTCTGCTATTGACGATAGCCCACTTAAAAACTGCACCGGACCTGTACCGGGCCCTTACGGTTTTGGCTTGCCCGCACGAGCCCGCATTGCCCACATTTACCATCAAGGGCCCTGCATGGGCATGTTGGCTGGGTTTTGTTACATCTAACAAACATCGAAAGTGCAATCGATAAAAAACATTCAATTCGAAATACTTGTATATCTGACTTTGAATTGCTTTGGTTAAAAACATAGTTTCATTGTTGATTTTTAAGTGTTTATTCGGTTCAGTTTTAAGAAAGTTTGGTTTCTTACAACATGATGTTTTAATCTGCAGATTACACAAATACAGTTTGTTGATATCAAAATTAATGAGGATTGGGCTCATTTGATTCGAAAATGTATCAGCAAAAATGGAGAACTGAAGTTTGAGGATTACAAGATTAAAAACCTGCATTTGAAACATTATGTGTGGCACTCAGAGACAAACATGTAAAGATTAGTTTATAATGTTTTCAAGAAAACTGTTTAAATTTCGTTTTGCAATTAGTCCTTGTGATAAACTGTATTGAATATAAATAAAGTCATTCAATGTCCATACAGTAAGTAACTTGATTTTGTATTTTAAACAAATCGTTGTCAAGAACTGGTTCAAATCTGCAGTTGCTTTCCCAAACACATTAATTTCAATTGAAAACATGTCAAAATTACTAACAGCATTGTGTCTAATGGAAACGTTTTTTTGCATTGTTTCGGAAAAGATATTTTGTAAATCATGTTATCTTTTTGATTATATCGACACGCTTGTACATTAAGAATTCACAATGACAAGCGCCATAAATGTGCATTGAACTCACAACCTACCGATGTCAAACAACAATTTATTACAACGTAAATATAAATAAATAAAAATAATAACTAATGGTCGGTTTTTTCAAATCAATTTTAATATTATTGATTTAGGCATTTTAAATTAGTTTGGATTCATTGATTTTCTCATCTAGTTTCGCGCTTTTACAATTCTTAATCATTTGTTTTATTTAATTTCCATTATGAAAAATCTCATGGAAATGATTATGAAAACAATTGAAGTAACAAAGTTTTGGCATTTGGTATTGTTATTTGTTTTAATTTGATAGCCATTTGTTTGTATTTTATTCGTCAGATAAGGATTGATGTAGGCCGTAAACGTGTATGATTGTTGATTGTATTTTGTTTTTTCGGTATGAATGATTTAATTGTGTAGTGTGTTCGTGTTGTAAACGAAAAAAACTCTACTTTCTTCCCAAGTAATAAATCGTGAATTATTTTGAACAAAATATTTACATTTTTCATCTTATTGAATGTTTCTTACAAACAGGTTTGAAATTACGACAACCGGTCTTGTTGACAAATACATGTATATTGATTATTTGTTAAATTTAAGTAAATCGATCGTTTTTGTTTTTTTTTCATTATAGTATTTTCAGTAATCATTTTGTTACATCTAACAAACATCGAAAGTGCAATCGATAAAAAAACAATCAATTCGAAATACTTGTATATCTGACTTTGAAGTGGTTTGGTTAAAAACGTAGTTTAATTGTTGATTTTTAAGTGTTTATTCGGTTCAGTTTTAAGAAAGTTTGGTTTCTTACAACATGATGTTTTAATCTGCAGATTACACAAATAAAGTTTGTTGATATCAAAATTGATCGTCGTCGTCGTCGTCGTTTGAAGGGTATCTACTCCAGGTTAGACACAAACAGGACTGGGGCCAAGGGTTTATCCTTTTACTATCCCAGACTGCTGCACTGCCTGGATCAGATGCTGGCAGTGCTGTCATTAAGCCAGCATCGAGTTTCGTCATCCAAAACCGTCAGACCTCGTGCTCCATGTGGTGCCCGATGTATAGGGCACGCTGTTAATACATGGTCTACGGTTTGCTCAGAAGCGCCACACTCGCAATTCGGTTAAGGAGCGAGACCCCATTTGTGCATGGACGAATGGAATCACCCAACACCAGTCCGCAGGCGGTTGAGCTTAACCCAAGCTGCTCGGGGGAAGTCCATCCCAACAGGCCTGGCACCGGTCTCGGGCACAAAAGCACGGAGCCTTGAAGCATTTTCACAGTACTCCGTTTTCCATTTGTAATTTGTCCATTCAGAGGCGCGGATGCCAAGTCTGGCAAGGTTGTCCAAGAGATTCCACGCAGCTGGCACAAACGGGCGTCTGGATCTTAGTTTCGCTTGGTGAGTATCTGAGGACCCACTTAAAAGACCATGCAAGATATGATCGGATATTGGATATCAAAATTGATGAAGATTGGGCTTATTTCATTGGAAAATGTATCAGCAATAATGGAGAACTGAAGTTTGAGGATTGCCAGATTACAAAACCTGCATCTGAAACATTAAGTGTGGCACTCAGAGACAAACATGTAAAGATTAGTTTATAATGTTTTCAAGAAAACTGTTTAAAACTCGTTTTGCAATTAGTCCTTGTGATAAACTGTATTGTATATAAATAAAGTCATTCAATGTCCGTACAGTAAGTAACTTGATTTTGTATTTTAAACAAGTCCTTTAAGGACTTATGTAGGCCGAAATTGTGTATGTTATAGTTCGTTGTTTGATTCTTTTTTGTTTTTTCGTTATGAATGAATTAGTTGTGTATTGCAGGGGTCCGCAATTAGTGGGTCGTGACCCAAATTTGGGTCGCGATACCTTCCAGTTTGGCTGGCAAAAATTTTAAACTTAGTAAATTTTTTTTGATGTAATGATGCATTTTCACGTCATCTTTTTTTTAATTATTTTTTTGAACTTTTCAATCTTTAAAATTTTTTGTCTTTGCGTCATAATATATATTTTTTGTTGTAGCCATCTTCTTCTTGTTCTTTCATCTTTTCCCTTTAATCAGCCTTTTCCTTCAATCAATTTTCTCTTCAATCCCTTCAATCTTCTTCTTCTTCTCCTCTTTTCAGTCTTTCCTTTTAGTTGTATATTTCTAGCCATATGTTTTGAAAAATGATGTCCTTCGACGTAACAAGTGTCAATTGTTACTATTGATAAGGTGACAATTAATCACCGTATATATAGAATTTCAATGTCTTTGTTGCTGGTCCTTGAAGTTTCAGTTCACTATAGATTAGCATTTCTTAACCTGGGATAAATTTACTCCTGGGGGTAAATTTCTTTGTTTTGTGGGGTAAATGAGTTACCTACAGTTTTAAATTTGATGGTGGCAACACATAGCTTTAGTTTCAGGCATGGCTTTAGCCTAAAGAAGTTGACGGGACAGAAAAATCGGGGCAGCTGTAGGTATTGGCAGCCTAGTATCTGTGATGTATTGCTTTAAATGTATGTAATAAAGATAATAACAACACTTCAGTGCACATTCACATAATGCGAGATAACAATGATCTTTATCGCATGACAATAACGTACTAGATACCGGAACGTGCTAATAATTGGAATATTGATTTGATCGAAATAATAACGAGTGTAGTCAGACAGTGATCAGTGAAAGGTGAATTATTGTTAACGTGCTCTTGAAGACTTCTGTGAGTATTTGAATTACTGCTGTTTATAATAAATACAATGAATAAAGACTTCTTTTTTAATGAAATAAGAACATAACAGTATCCTTCCTGGTTTAGAGTAATTGTTAATGCGAATTCGAAGCTAGCCTATCATTTGGATTTTGCCATAAATTTAGTCATAAATATAGCATTTCACAAAAGAAGAAAGTATCGGGACAATTATTTGGATTTTGGATTTACATATCTTATTCAGGATGGTCTTCAAATTCCGCAGTGTGTCCTGTGCATGAAAATATTTTCAAACAGTACTATGAAACCTGCTCCGCTAAGGCGACACCTAGAAAATGCTTATCCAAGTATGATAAGCAAAAACCAGTCCTTTTTTGAGTTAAAACTGTCAGTTTGAAAAGAAAAAAACTGGACAGAACTGGAATGTTTTGGCAGACTAACAATGCCGCTGTACAAGCATCATTTGCCATTGCCTTGCATGATGCTTGAAGTTGATGCTTGGAGAAAAAGCATTTCAAATAACGAAACGAATCTCACTGTTCAATGACACAATAAAATCGCGAATTCATGAAATCCCTGAAAATATTAAGAGCAAGGTGATATCGAAGATTAATTCCTCTCCTGTTTTTGCTCTTTAGCTGGATGAAACTACCGATGTATCCAATTTCTTAAAGCTACTCGTGTATGTATATTAGATATGTTGCAGATGAAAGGATTAATGAAGAATTTCTATTTTGCCAACCTTTGGAAACAACATCAAGTTCGTTGGCTCTCAAAAAGGAACATGCTCTCTCGTATTTTCGAACTAAAAGAAGTCAAGTTGTTTTTGATTGCAAAACAAAAAATGGTGCATTATTAGCATTTGGTGGAGACAAATTTTCTACATACTTAGCTTATCTTGCTGACATACTGTATTCGAAACATTAAATCAACTAAACAAGAAACTGCAAGGTCCAGGAAGTAATATAATTGTGCATAGTGATGTCATCAATGCGTTTGTAGTAAAGCTCAAGCTTTGGAGCCAACGAGCAAATAATAATAATTTTGCATCATTTCACCGCTTGACTGAGATAACTGGAGATGTTTTTGAAAAAAATTTGAAGTAGGACATCATCGGTCACCTACAAAACTTGCAAAATTAGTTTGAACGATATTTGTCCGAGATAAATAGTTATAGCTTTTTGATGAAAGTATCTGGAAATCCTTTTCTATGTACTGTAAAGTGGAAGATGTTCCAGAAGCAATTTAAGAATTTATAGAATTAACAAATGATTCTTTTGCAAAAGATGAATTTCACATTTGCAACCTAGAGGAGTTTTAGGTTAAAATGTAACGTTGCTATCCACGGCTAGGTATTCATGCTCTGAATATTCTGGTTCCATTTTCTTCAACTTGCCTGTGCGAGTGCGTCTTCTCTGCGTTGTTTAATATCAAATCTAAAGTACGAAACCGACTTGACGTTAAATCTGCAATTTGTTGCGCATTATCTACTACTTCACCGGACATTCAACAGCTTGTTGCCAAAAAACATGGGCAGCCGTCACATTAAGTAAGTATAACTGAAGCAATTTGCTAATTTTGTTTTTTAATAAATGAACATCATTAAGTATATTGAGGGTAAATCTAGTAACCACTTTTATTAAAAGGGTAAATATGTAAAAAAGGTTAAGAACCACTGCTATATATTATTTTAGTTGCATATGTCGGAGAATATAAGGGCCTTGCAGTTTTCATGTAATTAGCCTGATGAAGCAGTTACAAATAAGTCTGCTAAAAAGAAAAATTACGCTTAGCTTAGTAGCTAGGCTGGCTAGCTAGCGTTAGACAGTTTAAGTTCGCTCATTGAGTTGTTAAAAAGGAGCTAAAATATTTTAGAGTTTTTGGAGTAGGAAAATTAACAATGAGTTTACTGTCATGTTTACGAATTGCGTCACAGATACACCTTTTGTTTAAGATGCGTTAATACTCTATTACATTTTAGGTTTTTCATCAATTTTAATAAAATTAGTTTTAATTACAACAAAATGTTAAAAAATTGGTTACTAACAAATACTCCGAAAAAGCGGACAGTGAGCGATTTAGCAGAAAAATTAGATGAGACCAGTACGATAGATGTGCCGACAAAAATCTTTGTGTCTTCGAGCAGTGAGGATCAGCAACAAGCAGATGAGTCACACGCTCAGCCTTATAGAAAAGAAATACACATCCAAACCAGTCTCATAGAGCTAGACGAAAGTACAGCGAAAAATTTATAAAGCTTGGTTTCACGTGTATACTTATAAATGTTGAGCCTTGTCCTCAATGCGTTGTTTGCTCCGAGGTCCTCGCAAACGAGAGCCTGAAAGCAGGAAAATTGCAACAACATATTAAAGCAAACCATCTGAAACTCATTAACAAACCAATACCATTTTTCTGCCAATTAGAAAAAGAATTGTTAAGTAAAAAGAAAACCATGAAAAAGTCCCTCTCAACCTCAGAGAAATGTCAGAAGACATCCTATGAAGTGGCATATCTAATCGCAAAAGATAAAAAACCACACACGATCGGAGAAACCCTCATTAAACCTACTGCTGCTGCAATCAGCCAAATTATGCATGTAGACATGATAGCTGACGAAGTAAAAGAAATTCCATTGTCTGCTGACACCATTCGTGGACATATCAGCAAAATTAATCATCATATCAAGTGCCAACTGAATGACAGAGTCAAGAGAAAAAAATTTGC
This sequence comes from Diplosoma virens, assembly GCA_963680785.1. Lineage (NCBI taxonomy): Eukaryota > Metazoa > Chordata > Ascidiacea > Aplousobranchia > Didemnidae > Diplosoma > Diplosoma virens. The sequence goes on along the minus strand of OY796882.1, from coordinate 18,592,155 downwards.
TTTGCAATTAGATGAATCCACGGACGTGTCCGGTTCAGCGCAGTTGATCGTATTCGTTAGATATATAACCAATGGGAAGCCTGAAGAAGACTTACTTATGTGCGCGTCGCTGTTAGGAACACGCACAGGTGAGGACATTTTCTCAGCTGTGTAAACGAGACTAAAGAATGATAAATTATCTTGAAAGTAGTGTATTAGCATTTGTACTGATGGAGCTGGGGCTATGGCAGGAAAACATAAAGGTTTTTTGGCAGGAGTATTACAAGTTGCGCCTCGAATCCACTTCACTCATTGTATTATTTTTAGAGAAAATCTTGCCAGTAAAACACTGGACCCAGGTTTAAAAAGTGTTCTTGATGCAGCAATAAAAATTGATAATTTTATTAAATCGAAACCTCACCAGACAGGACTATTTACCACTCTATGTGATGAAATGGGCTCGCACCATAAAAGTTTTCTCCTTTATACAGACGTGAGGTGGTTATCAAGAGGAAAAGTTCCTACCCGTTAGTACGAGCTGAGGGATGAGGTATACTTGTTTCTCATGGATAGAAAACACGAACTTGCTTCCAACCTTACTGACTTTGACTGGATAGTAAAATTGCTGTACTTCTCTTGCATTTTTGAGAAATTAAACGGCTTGAATTTGTCATTGCAAATTGAATTAATGAACACCCAACAGCTAATAACAAGATCCAACCCTTCAAAAAGAAACTTCAACATTGGGCTCGCCCGCTTGTATGCGGAAAAATGGATATGTTTTCTGAGGTGAATAATTTCCTTGAAGAAAACGAGTTAAGTCAAAACATTGGAAAATCATCCATCCTGAACCATCTTCAAGATTTTACTCAATGGTTTGATAATTATTTTACAGAAGACACAGATCCGCAAAAACACGATTGGATATTATCACCCTTTGCCGTTTTAAGTGCGCGCCATCCCTCAGTAGAATTGATTGAAGCATTGGATGATCTGTCAAGTGACCGCGGTTTAAGATTTAAGATATTTAAGATAATAAGAGGAGTTTGGCTGAATTTTGGATTTCGGTTGAGAAAGAATATTCACAGTTATCAGCGGCTGCAATAAATGTTCTTTTGCCTTTCGGCACCACCTATTTATATGAAATGACATTTTCCACATTATCATACATCAAAAACAAATACAGATCAAGATTAAAAGCAGAAGATGATCTTCGGGTTGCCGTCTCTCATATCAAACCCAGAATTGGTTTATTGCGTTCTAAACACAAAGCTCATACTTCTCATTACAAAGAATAAGTGCAATGATTTGTTGTTTTTGACTGCTAACTTTCTACAGTTTATAAAAAATTGCTACATGAAATAGTAGCCGTAAAATTGATACATATTTAAAATAATATTCCGCAAAAATGACGCTCACTAAATTTTTGGGTCGCGTGAATTCAGAGCAAATACTTTTTAATTCGCACCAAAAAGTATTTGCGGACCCCCGTCGTAGTGTATTCGTGTTATAAACGAAAAAAACTCTACTTTCTCCCCAAGTAATAAATCGTGAATTATTTTGAACAAAATATTTACATATTTCATCTTATTGAATGTTTCTTACAAACAGGTTTGAAATTACGACAACCAGTCTTGTTGACAAATACATGTATATTGATTTTTTGTTAAATTTAAGTAAATCGATCGTTTTTGTTTTTTTTTCCATTATAGTATTTTCAGTAATCATTTTGTTACATCTAACAAACATCGAAAGTGCAATCGATAAAAAAACAATCAATTCGAAATACTTATATATCTGACTTTGAAGTGGTTTGGTTAAAAACGTAGTTTAATTGTTGATTTTTAAGTGTTTATTCGGTTCAGTTTTAAGAAAGTTTGGTTTCTTACAACATGATGTTTTAATCTGCAGATTAAAAACATAACGTTCAATTTGATGAACATTAATAAGTATAGGTCTCATTTGATTGGAAAATGTATCGGCAATGACGGAGAACTGAAGCTTGAGAATTGCCAGATTACAAAACCTGCATCTGAAACATTATGTGTGGCACTTGGAGACAAAGATAATATTTTCAAGAAAACTGTTTAAAACTCTAATTAACTCTAATGTTAAAATAGTTTAAAACTTAAAATATATTAGTTAATAATATTTTCAAGAAAACTGTTTAAAACTCGTTTTGCAATTAGTTCTTGTGATAAACTGTATTGAATATAAATAAAGTCATTCAATGTCCGTACAGTAAGTAACTTGTTTTTGTATTTTAAACAAATCGTTGTCAAGAACTGGTTCAAATCTGCATTCATTTTCCAAAACAATTAATTTCAATTGAAAACGTGTCAAAATTACTAACAGCATTGAGTTTGATAGAAAGGTTTTTTCGGGTTTTTTTTAGAAAAGTTTTTTTTACGTAAAATAAATTGTTTTTAACAGTGTGTTTTATAAGGTGCGCAAAGTGGGCAATGCGCAGTGCAGTCGGACCAATTGCGATTGAAATCTTTTTTGCGCACTAAAAAAGTACCAAATATAAAATTTAAAAAATTTTTTTATCATTTTTATTATTAAATTTCCGAGATTGTTGTTTTGTATTTTTGTAGTTTTATGATTTGATTTGGAATATTTGAGGAGGCTTTTTTTTTGGATTAATTGCAAGGTAAATTTTCTCCGTAAATAAATCCGAAGATTTTTTTTTATTTTTGATGTATGTTACCGATTTATTTCCTAAAGGGGTTACTTCGAAAATATCCCACTGTAATTAAAACGAAAAAAAGTAGTCGTCAACAACAAAAAAAATGTAAGTTATAAATGATGACGATTTTACTTATTTTTTGGTCTTCACTATACTTACCGTGTGATATTTTTGAATCAATTTCCTTAGAAACAGAAATCCTTAATCGGTGTCATAAATTTGAATATTTTAATTTTTATAAATTTAATTCAAATATAAGTAAGAACTAGAAAGATCTTTCCTTTGATTTTTAATGAAAATTGAATGTTTCTGTTTTAGAAATTGTGACGCATCTTTTCATTATACATGCTCAAAAAGAAAGAAAATATCAAAAGGGTTTAACTAAGGGCACTGATCGTGCTGTCGTGAAAATATTTTTTGAAAAATAGTTGGATTGTTTTTTTATTTATCAGTTTTTTTCTTATTTTTTATTTGCTTCAGGTAGAAAAGTGTAGGCTTATTGTTTTTTTACAAAATTATTTTTTTGTTTGCAGATTAAGAAAATGCACTTTTCGGGGTATCATTATTGGTGTTTTTGCTCATGTTATTGAGAAATGTATCAGCAATGACGAAAAACTGTTGCTTCAAGATTGTGACATTACAAAACCTGTATTTGAAACGTTACGTGTTGCACACATGTAACAATTAGCAAATAATAATATTTGGAATTTCTTATTATAAGCACTTAAAGATAACAGCGTGTATAAACAAGTAGGGTCAAGTTGTAAAAGAATCCTTTTTACAGCAGCTGCGATTGACGTAATCTCAGTTTAAGTACTAACCTTGTTTTGAGATTATGACTTTTGAAATTGATCGTTTGTTTTGCTTAGCAATGATTAAAAACATCTTTAAATCACCGTCGTATCACTTAATAAAAAAACGAAACACCGAATTCAGAAAAAATTCAACAGGACATCATTATCTCGGTATGAGCCCCGCAGTTGCATATAAATTATGATACAAGAAAAAATTTTAATCGGCATTTTGTGCGCTTATTTCGCGCTTTTACAAAAAACGTCAATGAAGTTTCACGTAATTTCAAAAAGAATTTATGTGAATAAAACCGAAAAAATTTTATATATTCTTCTTTAGATCAATGAACATACATGCATAGTGAACATAATAAATTTTTGTTCCGAAAATATTTTTTCCACTGAAGATGTTTGTGCGGTTAATCCTTTTTTCAAAACGAGTTTTTTTTCTGACTTTTTTGTTGCAGATCAGAGTCAATAAACTGCTAACAGGGTTTAAAACAAAGGTACTCGTATTTATTTGTTTTTTTGTTTTCAATAAACCAATTAACACATTTTATTTGCGGAAAAGATAAAAGAAGAAAACCTAAAAATAAAGCGATGAATCAATAATACTGTATACTAAGCGTAAGGCAATATTGCACGCAATGATTTGTAACCGCTGGAAACTGTGGGTTGGCCTTTAGATCTTCTAGACGGCAGCCACCCTTGGCGTAAGGCTACGCTTGATAAATTAGTTTGAAGTATTGTGATCAATTTTTGATTACTTCTGCTTGTAAGTTGTCAACGGAAAATATTTTAGTTTTGTTTTGAATAGATGTGATAGATGCGTTCTGAATTTTGGTAAGAATGTGTTGTAGTTCTGGTAAGAATGGGGTGACGAACCAACTCGTTGTCGCGAGCCGCTTTTTGAGTTCCAGCTGTGTAAGCGAGCCGCAAAAGTTTTCAGTCATACTTTTCAGTTATATTGAGTCATTTTCAGCCATACATCAAATTTTTTTTTATAATTTAAAAAGCAAAAAGCGCCCTTATCAGTATGTTAAGATTAATAAGGTATGAGATAAAATAAAATAATCTTAATAAAAATCTTAATGCATCAAATTTGCGATTTAAAGTTTAATTTTTAATAGAAATAAACGCGCGTTAAAAAGCAAATCAGCCATTCAACAAAAAATTTGTAACACAAAATCATAAACATTTTAGAAACAAAAAAAGAATTTTTTGCGCTAAGATAAGCGTGGAAAGATGATTAAAAGAAACAAAGAAGGTTTCATTTCACGCTTCTAGTGGAAAAGAACTTAAAACTTTATCTTCTTGTTACTTTACCGTATGCATCTTTCTAGTCTATTTTTATGTTTTTTGTGCAACTTTATGAGTTTCTGCAAACTGTATTTCGTGATGCTTGCTGGGGAGCATCTCGACTGGAAAACGTTATTATGGCTATTTTAAATTCTTTTTTCCAATAATGGCTTTTTTAAATTTGTGAACTTTACTTAAGCATAACGTTTATGACATACAAAAACTTATCAAAGGCAAAAAAACTTTAAAATTACCAGATATGGCATTTTTTATGATTTTCATTTTGCTTACCAAATTATTTCTTTCTATACCATTTACAAGTCTATTTGGCACAAATGAAATTCAATTTGACATAAATGAGATTCAATTTGGCACAAATGAAAATCAATGTAGACAAATAAAAATCAATTTGGCAGAAATTATTTATATATTATGTCTCCATAATATTGGGTCTAAATATAGGGTCTCCGATGGGGTCGCTATATATCTACATATTTATATTATTTGTTATTAATAAAACTATATATATGTATAAGAATTTTAAAAAAATGTTTTGGAAATTATGCCAAAATATGAAAAAGCAAGTAAAAAACAGGATATAAGTTTCGTTAATGTCAAATTGAATTTTATTTGTGCCAAATTAAATTTCATTTGTGCTACATTGATTTTCATTTGTGCCGAATTGATTTTCATTTGTCCCAAATTGATTTTCATTTGTGCCAAATTAAATTTCATTTGTGCCAAAAATAATTTTCATTTTTGCTAAATAGACTTGTAAATGGTATAGTTTCAAAAATGCATGTGTGAAGTTTTTTTCTTAAACTTTGAAGATGCAGTAGATTTAATTAAAAATTCAATTTAAAAGCAAACATAATTGGTCCGAATGATTAATTTTATCTCTTTATTAACTCATGCTTTCTAATGCCCTTGCTTTCTAATTGCTCGTAAAGCATTCTTTTTCAGTTGGCGCGTATGACTTCACAGACATTCTTTACTCACCACGTTTTTATTTCTACTGTAATAGCGTTTAACAACCTTTTCAATACGTTCGCTGATATCCACAGCTTGCCAAGCTAAATTTTCTTTTTTTTTATAACTACACAGAGTATCAGAAATCTCAGAAATTTATTGGTCTATATAGTTTCACTACAAAAAGTAATTTGGAAGTTATTCGTGGTGTATTTAAATTAAGATATTACAGTATAAATTAATAAACGAAATTAAAGAAATTCTTTTTGAATAAGTTAGGCTGGACTTATTGGTTGTTCTATTTGAATAAGGGTAGCTATTTTTAAGAATCAAGTTTCTATGGCCGTGGAAATTTCTACTTCAGTCAGGAACAATATTCATGTTGACGATAAAACTCTTAAACTTTGATACAGATGATGATGATGATGCTCATCAAACCCCTGCTTTCTGTTTAATGCAGCAAAATAAAGCGAGAGTCTACGACTCTACGATCAGTCTTAAGAGCGAGTGCTCGAGGGTTCGAGCCTCATCTAAATTGTACGAAAGACTTTTTACGTTTACTTATATGCATTATGCAGTGCTTTTTAACGTACGTCGCAAATTTTCTTTTACCTGAATATGTAAACAGGAATTTCATTAAGAAATATATTTTAGCGTTTATTTGAGAACAGGTGAGAATGTATTGGACCTACAAAAACAGTTAAAAATCTGTTTATATGCAATGGTGCTAATGCTTTTTACTAATAATAGCAACTCGGTTAGCAGCTAACATTATTTTTTCAAAAAACTGTGTGGTTGGTAGTCAAAAACATTTTCAGTTGCACACATTGCTACAAGCATGTAAATCCATAGGCGAATCGATGGAATACAATGCGACCTTACTTAACAAGGCTGAATTACCAATAAATTGAATAAAACATTCCAAACAAAAGGAAAACCTTAAAAAAATATGACAAAACAATAACAGTGTAGACTGTAGATACTGAAAGGCGACAGAAGTATACAAGCATATGAATTGATGTCAAACAAGAATATTATTTGAAAAATGCCACTTTTAATACAACAATATTCTAAAAAAATCGAAAAACTGTCTTTAAGTATAATTATAGTAAAGCAAGTCCCATTAGAATTTTGATAACAAACTTTACAGAAAAGGAAAATTTATAGCAAATAAATCGGCCGGATAAAAGTACGAAAGAATCATGCCAAAGTCATTCCATGTTGTTATTTCAAACATGCCAGAGTTATTCCTTTTTTTAAAAAGAAAGGTAATATCAACAATATTATAAACTATCGTCCCATCATCCCACTCTCTAACCTTTTTAAAAATGTGTACTGTACAATCGAATTTACTTTTTTTTTACTCGCTTTAACCTATTCTCCGATCACCAATTTGGTTTCACACATGGTCATTCAACTTCACATGTCATTACTTTGTTAATTGAAAACATTACTGCTGCTTTTGGGAAAAAAATCAACTTTAGGTATTTTTTTAGATTTATCCAAAGCCTTTAATACAATCAATCATAATATATTATTAAGCAAACTTGAATATTATGGTGCCCAAGGCAATGTTTTAAAATGGTTTGAAATTTACCTTATTGGAAAGACTCAACAGACCGAGTGTTGTAGTGCAATACTTACTACTATAAAAAAATCAACTTCTGGTGTTCCTCAAGGCTTTGTACCTGGCCCAATCTCATTATTATTTATGTAAATGATTTTCCTTATTGCTTAAATGAGAGCTCTTGCCTTTCTTTTGCAGATGATACCATTATCTTATTGTCAGACAAAAATACTAACAGGTTATTTAAAAAGAGTAGCAACGAACTATACAAAATTGATAACTGGCTAATTGCCAATAAACTTTTTTAAATTCTGACAATTATTAAGAATGCTTAACTCAAAAAACCTCCAGATAACCTTTTTTCCTGTAAAGCAGTGGTTTTCAACCTTTTTAAACCGCGGACCGGTAATCTTTTTAATGACTAAAAAATTGTAATAAACCTAATAAATCGATAAAAAAAATTTTATTAAAACAAAAGTAAGCATTTAGCATTAGAAAAACTATATTTAATGTAAAATGTGCTGCTGTCTTCTTAATGTAATGCGTAGTACTGAGGCTCTATTTAAGTTTTTGAATGGCAAAGTCAGGGGCGACATTGGGGTAGAAAATTTATAAAAAGGTACAAGGTACTTTTTGATATAATTTCTTCAAAACCAAGCTTTCGAAATTTTCTTTCTTGATTAGTACTGATTTTTGATTGTTTCTTTTATGACAATGCCGGCACTTTCCATCTTTTGTACTCCCTATTTAAATTTGAAATTGTAGATTTTTGATTATAATTCCCATAGGTGGGCAGTACCGTGTACAAAAGTACCGCGGTACTTTTTTAGTACCGGTACCGGTACTCATTACCAAGTACTGACGGTACCGGTACCGCAGTACTCCGTCTAATTTTAGAGTCATTGAAAGTTTTTTTTGCAAGCATTGCGACATGTTTTTGTTTTTCGTATCGATTGCAGCTTCAAAGTAGTTTCTTGATTTATAGTAGTATTATCACAAATTGACATTTGTCAAACTTAAGTGTTTACCAGTACTTTCCCCATCCTTCCGGTAGTAGTTACTAGTTAATTTTAAGTAAGGTCAGGTTTAGGAACGTTTTACGCACTTCAAAGCCAGTAGCCCTTTTGCAACTTTTTATTTAGGGTTAGCTTACTCAGGCTAATAGGGTGGTCTGGGTAGATGATGTAGTATGGAATCGAACTTTACTCACCGAAAGAATGTAATTAGTTTATTTGTTTCGCTTTTATTGTAACACGCTTGTACAGGTAGTAATCAAAGAATAATCTTAACCGAGTTATTTCAGTTGCTTCTTTTGTACAATCTCTCAGTTCAGCTATTCTTTATGTCGTGTTTATTGTTAACGTGTAGGCTATTTAATTGTGCTTTATTTCTTTGCAGCGTCTTAAGTTGATTAAACCTAAATTACAGGAAATGTGTTGTTTTCATTAACGGTTTAACTCAGTAGACTAGCATTTTAGTTATGTCTCAAATGAAAACTAAAAAAGTAAATTAAAAATTCCAATTCACTACAATATTTTGGCATCTCTGAAAGCAATTATCTGCTAGATCTTCTGGTTGCTTGCGGACCTGTATACTGTATATAGCATTAAATAAGCAGGTACGATATTGCTTAAAAGTTGCCCTTAGTATAACGTTTTTGTACGAGTCTGAAGAATAGATGAAGTTGAAATACGATAAAAATCAATAAAAATTTTAAATCTTGAAAACGAATGATGGGTTTGTGTATGAAGCTTATTTTGTCTTATATTTTTCAATCAATCTTTATAATCATGTTATTAATGTGCATAGAAAAAGAAACAATTTTAAAATTGGTTGAAAAAATATTGTTTTAACTTATCCGTTTAAATGTCAGGTTTTGTTTTGACTAAATTGAAGAAAGATCATTAATTGCTTATGCGCTTGAAGTTTTACATTATATAATTAATTGTATCATTTTTTATACGCCAGCGTCAGTTTATGTCATTCGACTCTGTGTTTTTCTTGAAATTTTATTCAAACTCCATTTTTTTGACCAATTTTAACAGAATAAAAAGAGGTTACTGAAATGAAATCAACCAATAAAATTCTAATTACCACAAAAAAATGACACAATCATTTTCAGTGTTAATATTGAACTTAACGAAAAACGCACCAACAGAGGTTATTTGACTTGTTTTTATTCAAGCAGATGACACATCAAATGTAGCAGAGTTAAAAGATCCCTGCTCCAGCTTTTTTCTTACATTTTTGTTTGCGACAAGAACAGGCAGTGGAAAATATTTTACAACACTACGCACCGGTATTAAAATTTAGCATAAATGACTTGGCGTGAATAGCTATTTTATTTTTATATGTTACTTTCTGTACAGTACAATATCTAGATAGGTGTGCGTTCGTTTTTCCTCCTTGTAAGTTTATGTTTGAAATAACTTTAAATAGAATAGCCTACTTTTCTTTGTTGCACTGAGCGTTTGATGAAAATAACCAAAAAATTGAACTATATAGATTCGTTTAAAAAGTGAAGTTTTAAGAACTATTTGTCGCAATTTGCTTGAGGTGATCGAAAATTATCAAAGGACTTCCGCCCTACTTTTAAATTATGCTGGGAACTGTATCAAACATTTACGTAAACAAAATCAAAAGACATTCGAATAGCATACATATTGTGTACGCTTGAGTGCAATATCATTAATTGTGGTTGCATAGACGTACCAGCCAAAGAAATATGGGGAGCAATGAAGTTTCGCCCAAATCTTGTGACGTTTGCACAAATCATAATTTTCTAGCACATTACGGATAGAACAAAAAATTGTCTGAGATTCGCAAGCCAAGAACAAATTTTGTCCTAAAATCATGGTAATCTCTAAAAAAAAAAGAAAAGTCGTCACTTGAATTCAGTCTCATATTTTTTTAATTTTCGACCCAAAAACAAAATGTTCTCTACAAAAAAAAAGTCTTCACCGAAATTTGGAAACTATGTTTTGCAGTTTGATCATTGTCACTGTCCTAAAATTTTTGACTTTGCCCAAATCTTAGAAACTTGGGTGAGCATTTGCCCTCCCTGCCCCTCCCCCCCCCGGGAAGGTACGGCTATAATTGGCTGTACCGATGCTATGATACCGATATTCTAATGTCAAAATTCGTGCTATAAATTAAATAATTTTGAAAAAAAACAATGTCGGTGTCGTAAGTTGTGACAAAGTCAATATTAAAATCCCAAATTACTCTAGGTAGAAATTCATTTTGATGATAATGATTGTTTTAAAAAATGTTAAGTTGTTTTATACTCTGACGCAGGGATCTTCAATCTTTTAACCATTATGGTCCAATTTTTGTCGAAAAGTTTATTGCGAGTCGCAATCGGTGCAGAAATCAAAGTATCTTCTTTTTTGTTTTTACTTATTTTTAATGTGTTATTTTTTAATGAAGCTGATTGATAACAGGAATTCGGACGACAAATTTAGTTAAAAACCAAACAAAAAAGGTCACCAGTTTGATATATCTACGTGTTTTATTCTTATATAAATCGAAAAGTCTCTAGTGGGACAAAAATTAGCCTATTTATTCCGATTTTTCTGCGAATCATTGGATTGATTTAAAGCATTACAATAATTTGATCGATTATATAATTACAAATTCTTTGGTAGGCTTCAACAATAGACTTTGCGGGTCTCGAGTTGGGCAGCCCTGCTCTGACGAAATGTATTAATAAATAATTCAATGTACGGTAAATTTAAAATCAAAAAATATACGCCAGAGCATTAGTCAAGTTCAACTATAAAATATTCTACCATGTAGGCTAGACTAACCTACTAAAAAAAAAAAAAAGCTTGCAAAAATCCAAAATATTTGTTTCACCAAAGTAATCAATCCTAACAAAATTTTTTAAATTAGGCTCATTATAACATTTTGAAATAATTATAAAAAAGTACGATGTGACACTTAAAATTTCAATTTTTTCTTAGAATGAATTGTATTTCTTTCTATTATATGAAAAGTTCATTTCCAAAATTGTTTAAAAAGTCCAGTGAATTTTGAAAACATTCGTTGTTGCTAAGATCGAAGAATTTTAATAATGAAATCAGATTTTGCAGAAATAGAGTTTCCTCTGTAAACTGCAGTAACCTCCCTAATGGGATTCCAACTGTGAAAGAATTTTACTTTTAATCATACGATCAATCAAACTGCCGAAGTTGTTAACTTTCTGAAACAAATCTCTACTTTTCGGCCAATTTACGAAAATTGACTACCTTTCGAAAACTTGCTTTTTCAATCCGAAATAATATTTTATTACAACATTTAAGTATCTCTATCCAAAGTGTATGAAGTTTTTTTCTGTGCAACCTTAAATAACACTTTTGTTTTCAGCTGGGGATACAGCATGATTTCAGCTGAGGTCAACAACAAGCTGTAGTATCCTGACGAGTCCTAATAAGAACGAAACAGGTCTGTCGGCATTTGCTTGTTGATTGGCTTGACTATTCTTACTTAATGTTAGCAATGGAACTGCAGGGTTTAACTTGACTTTACCCGATTCGTGTTAGCTGACTCGATGATGTGGTCAGCATATCGAAACCACCGTCAGTATGCTCTTGCGGCTTAGCCGTGCTTGTCGTAGTTACGCTGGTAGTGCATTGTTTTTATTAAATTATATACGTTGTAATATGTACAAAAAAAATTGTGCATGGTCACCGCACCAGTTGAGCAAAAAAAAAGAGTGATTATCGTGTTTAATGTGCATATAGTAATTATTGTGCAAAAAAGACATTGTAGCTTTGGAAAAAGTAGCATTTTTGCGTGCAATTATGTCAAATCTTTAGCGCTTTCGGCGCTAAATATGGTATATCAGAAATTATATAATTAATGTTAGTGTAGTAAATATTTTCTGAAGGTATTGCATTTGCAAGGAACATTCTAGTTGTCTAATTGTAAAAATGGAAATACGTATTTTGCATAAAATCAAAAACCCACTAAACACCAGATTTCATATTCATACCAATGCAAAAAGGACTTGATGAAATTTTAATTTTGTTGCTTTGCAAGCAAAAATATAAAAAATTATCATAACAGTTAACGGCCAGCGAAGATTGAGTAATTTTACTAAATTACCAAAACCAGAGTTTCACAAAATGAGGTCCGTGATGAGCGCACAAGGAGTCCGTGACGATATGACAAAATTTGTCAACATATATACCTGGTAAAGTAATCCATACCATGAAATCCGAGACAGATTTAACGTGAAGAGCTTTTTTTTAGAGAACACTTTTTTTAGGGACGAATTTTTGTCTATAAACGAGAGTCCCGGTTTGCCTCTACGGAAATATGGTATGCCTGTTTATAAGCATTTATTTTTTAACAGATTTTGTGTTATTTTTGGATTTGTTGGCGTTCTTTCCTCGTTGGTTGGGCGGAAAATTGATGTGATATAAGATTGGGGTCCATAATAAAAAAAGATTTGCAAATAGAGGTTCGTGACCCAAAAAGTTTGAGAATAACTTTGACTAAACCACTGTAATAGGTTATATGGAAATTAGTACGATTTTTGACAAACTTTTTTTAATATAAAAAACTAAGCAGAAGACAACGTATTCATTAGGCTTTTCATATATCCAAGGCATATTTTATGTAAAAAATCAAGTTAAAAACATATTCACTGCATGTTTTTTACATCCAAAGCATAATTGATTTTTGAAAGTGAACAGTTGGATACGTACGATATAGTTTTCGCTTTGTTAAATACAATTTTTAAATGTCAAATAAAATCCAATGTATGATAGAGTTTTGATCATTACCATTAATTGGTATTATTCAAAAGTATCCAGTACCGGTACCGCAGTACTTTTTAGTACCGTACTGGTACCGCGGTACAATTTTAGCAAGGTACCGAGTACCTGTACCGCGGTACTTTTAAGAAGTACCGTGCCCACCTATGATAATTCCAAATTTCAAAAAAGTTACTTCGTGGAATTCTTATCTTTTCCTGCGTAGCCTTTTCGGATGACACTCGTAATTGAGTTGAGGATAGTCTGGCACCATTCCTCTCAATAACTTGAGACTGATATCTTAATTCATTTTCAAACTTTTCTTCACCGCTTTTTTTGAAACCATTAGTTTTGTTACACACTGTATGTTACGGTGAACACTTCGATTAGGATGATTCTAAGAATTTTTGGCTGGAAGGCCTAGTCTTCCAATCCTCACACGCGTTCTCAACACGAACGTTAGCCGAGGAGAGTGTATTTAAATAACCACAGACAAACTAACGAACGTTTTAAGAATTTATGCGAATAAAGCGAAATTGAAAACTGCTTTAGACCTGCCTGTAAAATAGAATATTACTTATTCAAACAGAATTAACAGCACATTACGAAATTTCAGATAATATAAATTAACCAACTACTAACCACGAGAATTTAGAATGCACGACCAACGGTAAAACTGTCCTGAATAACTGCACGTGACAGCCGAACAAAGAAAAGCGACCAGACAGAACCAAAGCAGCACAAAGAAAGAAAAAAGGCAACGAACACAAGCACACGTGGCATCATCTACGCGGCGAGAGTATTTCTCACCTTAACATCGCCGGCCCAAAATTGCGGCACCAAATGGTTACAAAGGTAGAGCAATTTTTAAAACACGAAAGGGGAGAAAACTACAAACGCTGCACTTGAAATTAACCTGAACATAAGCCGATTTACGCTCCACTAGACAAACATTGAAGGTAATATGACGTGCATAGGGACAATAGCTACAAACATTACGCAAGCACACCAATGGACGGCACTATACATATACAAAAAAAAACATGAATTCGCGGGCATAGGAAAACTTTAAACCTCACATTCCAAAAACACATAGTTTACGAATATCGCGCGTGAGTTCTTTTCCATCACTTGTTCGCAATACTGCCCGCCGACACAATTGGTCCCGATCAAAAATAATTGATTTTACAACAGCCTTTGGCCAAGAACAGCGAGGGACTTTATCGTCTTTGATGCGGACTAGGGAATTAGGTCGTACGTTCTCCTGAGGCAGCATCCATTTGTGACGTTTTTGTAGCATAGTCAAGTACTCAGAACGCCAACGCTGCCAGAACAAATCAGCCTGCAATTGAGTCGCGCGGTACGATTTGCGCAAACCATCCGAATTGACAAATACGTCAGAAGGTAACTCGGGATCGATACATCCGTTCAGCAAAGTCATCGGAGACAGGGTCTGGAAATCGTCTGGATCAGTGCTAACTCGAGTGAGCGGTCTGCAGTTTAATATGTGCTCGATCTCTTTGAGGAGAGTGAGCAGTTCTTCGTCTGTTCGCGTACGAAAATACTTGTCAGCCATCAGAGCTTTCATGGCTTTACAAACGAGCCGAATGATTGCCTCCCAGACCCCTCCTTAATGACTTGCAAACGGGGGGAAATGGCGGAACTGGATACCACGAGACGACATTTCATTGCAGATCTCTCTTTGTTTCAGACGCCCGAGCCCTCGTTTTAGCTCCAACTCGGCGCCAACGAAGTTTGTAGCGTTGTCACAGTAAAGTATCTTCGTCGATGAGCCTCTAACAGCCAGAAACCGGCGCAGCGCCATGAGGAATGAGCCAGTGGTTAGGTCAAAAGCCACTTCTAAATGCGAAGCACGAGACGCCATGCAGGTAAAAACACAACAATAACGTTTCAAGGTGTTTCGATTGAACTTGACCGGAATAGGTCCCATAAAATCTACACCGACCGCCGAGAACAAACGCTTGCCTGACTGCACTCTCACGAAAGGCAGTGGGCTCATAATTTGGACCCCAGGGCCGGCCCGTCGATTACGACATGCCATGCATCGTGTTTTAATTGCGTGCTTTACGGTTCTCTCTTGTCCCATGACGAAGAACCTTTCGCGCAGTTCCTTTAATACGTATGGCATTCCATTGTGCCCGCTCTTCCGATGAAAATGATCAATTATGAGCGCCGTTAAATGACTGTCCTTAGGAAGCAATATGGGATGCTTAAAATTATATGATTCATCGGATCTCTGAAGGCGCCCTCCGATTCGCATGACGCCATTTTCCACGAAAGGACAAAACTTGATCAGAGATCGCAATTCTTCTTTTAGTGCTTTGCCCAAACGCCCAGAAGCAACTTCGGAATATGGATAAAGCTGGAGCGCCTCTACCAAGCCCGGATATTCTTGACGTTGAGCCAGAGAAATAAGAGCGAGAAGAGCGGAATCGTACTCTTGGGCGGTAATAAAATCTTCTTGCTGAGATGTGTTTCCAGCCACTCGATCACGAAGAAAATTCTTCAATCTGAGGAGCCAGCCGGCCGCACGCACTGCACGCGGCAGGACACTAAAGCGGTTTATGATCCTGCCGAGTGCACCTTCTTTCAATCCCGAGAAAGTCGGTGCTCCTTTATCCTCAGTCCTATTACAGCAGGCGTTGGCATTAACCACTGAAGTTGTGTCATCTAGAACGTCGTCATTCGGCACCGGTTTTCTGGATGGCCACTTCTCTTCATCTTCGAGCAAAAACGCTGGGCCTTTGAGCCATATATTTGCTTTGGAAGGTTGCGTGGGTGAAACTCCGCGGGAAAATACATCCGCCGGATTTTGTTCTGTATCCACCCAACGCCATTGGTCAATTGGAAATATTTCCCGAATTTGCTTAATTCGATTGGATTCAAAGATCGGACGACGCTTCGAAGTGTCTCTTAAGTAGCTCAGTACAACCGTCGAGTCCGACCACAGAACAGTTTTTTCAATGTACAAATCGATCTCGCGGTGGATGACTTGGCCAGGCGGGCACCAAGCAACGCAGCGCACAATTCGAGTCGGGGAACGGACATTACCTTGACGGGGGCAACGCGCGATTTGCCCATAATGAACGACACAACGTAACGATCATCAATGTACTGTACATACGCAAGAAACAAACTGAGCCCATGCCCGCAACTGACGCGTCCGCAAAAGCATGCAACTGGACACTTCGAAATTCATTACATGACCCGAAACAACGAGGAATTGTAACGTTGTTTAAGCTCGTTAAAGCCTTGACAAACTTAACGCAAAAGATTCTTTCTTGCCCCGTGATCTCGGCATCCCAAGTCAGGCCTACTTTTGTGAGCCTTTGAATAAGTGATTTTAAGGGAAGCATGAACGGCGCTACCATACCTAATGGGTCAAATACGCTCATGACAAGAGACAACAGCCCTCTACGCGTAAGTGGACCAGAAAACTCCTTAACTTTGACCGCAAATGTATCAGTTTGGGGATGCCAGACGAGCTCAAGGGTCTTGTGGCCTGGCAACGTATCATTAAAAAAATTAAATTCTTTCAAGTGTGGTGCCAAGCGGTCTG
Source organism: Diplosoma virens (assembly GCA_963680785.1). Classification (NCBI taxonomy): domain Eukaryota; kingdom Metazoa; phylum Chordata; class Ascidiacea; order Aplousobranchia; family Didemnidae; genus Diplosoma; species Diplosoma virens. The sequence goes on along the minus strand of OY796882.1, from coordinate 18,575,519 downwards.
GTGGTAACGACCTAAGTACAGCAGAGCAATTACTAGAAAACTTGGTAAGCTCAAACCCCCCTCCCTCTAAAAGGGATATAACATCGTGAGCAAGAGCAACGGCGGACTGGCTATTAGGAACCGACTTCAACAAGTCGTCAACATAAATGTTACGCTTCACCGCTTGGACCGCGTCTGGGGTCGAACCGGCAAGATTCTCATCGGCAGTGCGGCGAAGTGCAAACCCAGCCACCGAGGACGAACTAGTTAAACCAAAACAGTGTACAGTAAGCTGATAAACTTTGGGTGGTTTTGAAATGTCGTCATCTTCCCACCATAGGAAACGCAATGCAGATTGGTCTCGGGGATCAACTTTAACCGAATGAAACATTGCCCGAATATCGCCGACCAAAGCGATTGGGTATCTACGGAAACGTGTTAAAACGCCCACTAAGTTATTAGCATTATCAGGTCCTTGCAAAATTTGTTCATTTAGAGATGTGCCTTTAAATCGTGCAGCACAATCAAACACAATACGAAATTTTCCCTTAGTGCAATGATGTGGAATGAACCACGCATTACGGTCGCAATCGGCCCATTCAGGGAGTTCAATAGCGTGGCCGAAAGCAATCAATTCATGAATTTTATATCTGTATTTAATGAACAACTCTTTATCTCTTACCAATCTCCGTCCTAATGATCTCAAACGGGAAAGAGCCATCTGGTAGTTGTTAGGAAGGCAGGGGCACCCTCTCTTCCATGGGATTCGTACTTGAAAGCGACCCTCCACCAATTCGCAAGAGTCCTTTATTTGCTTTTCAGCTTCCTCATCATCCAGTGATGGAAGCAGCTCATCCGGATCTCCGCATTGATCACCATAGTCGAAGTGACAAGGACAGAGAGAATTCAATGCAGATTCAGCCCTGGCGTCCACTAAAAGATTCACTCTGCAACAAGAATTGTTATGCCCGGCCGAATTTCGACCATGCAAGACCCAACCCAGCGGAGTCTTGCCTGCCCATAGATTAGAATCGGATTTCTGAAAATACATGCAGAGCGGGAGAGTTAATTCCTATAATCAATTGTACAGTCTTATTATTGGCCACACTGGGAATCTCAAGACCGGTGAGGTGCGGGTTACTCATAATATCCTGTTGTGAAGGAATGGTTCCACTCAAATCTGGCATCTGCGGCACAACACGTACCTCTTCCAGACGAAATGTCTCCTCCTCGAATATTCCACGTATAGCGCATTCCACTAAAGAGCTGTCATATTTCTCAATGACCCCATTAGCCAATTGAATCTCTGAAACCGTTGATGTACCAGACAGCCCGAGGCTAGTATATAGATCTTTGGCCATTAGGTGGCAGTCTGCTCCGCTATCTAGTAGCGTAATGCGATCCTCAACTTGCCGTATAAACTGATAGTAATCTAATGGGTTACCATCAAACCTATCAGAGTCTAAAGTAGTCTCTGATCCCCTACAGCGAACCAACATTTTAGCTAAGTCATTTACGTTACAATTCAACTCACCCGATGATCTGGAAGCTCCGTTGCCAGAAGGGTTGTCTGCAGCAACTTCAGATGTCTTGGCAGGACCAACAACGCGAACAGCCGGCCCCTGAAAACGGCCGGAATTTCGAACAACCGGTGGAGGATACAACTGATGTGGCATTGGTCCCAGGGACAGCTCCGAAAATCGCCGACCACGAATTTCCGCTTTATCTTCCCTCAGCGCATAGGTTACAGCCGGAGCTTCACGCTGTAGATCGTTCTCCTTTCTTGATTGACCTTGACGCTCGTTCGTTGGAATATTATGCAAGTACTCCATCACCTTCTCATGAGCAGATAGACGGGGGGCAACACTTTCTGGAACTGACAAATCACTGCATGTTGAGGAAGCATCCGCAATGAGGTTAGCTTCGGTAACATCAGCTTCGGCTTGAAGAAGAGCCCGTTCCTACTCGAGCTGTAACTGTTTCAGTCGCGATTCCTCTTCGGCCTGTAGCTGTTTCAGACGCAATTCCTCTTCCTGGCGTACACGTTGAAGGCGAGCCTCTGCCAACTTGACCTCCAGGCGTCGCTTTGCCTTAGACGAGAGTGACGCCGAAGTCACGGCTGTTCTAACCCTTTAAGTCCCATCTTCCGACTGTTGTTCGGCACGAGCTTTAGACTTGGCTGGCACTGAAAAGTCTCTGGCGGACACCACTGGTACGCTTCTACTCGAATTCGACTTATCAACCATGCTTCAGCCATCACACAAACGCCAATTTAACACAATTCTAGCTAAACTTCTTTAAGCAGTTTTCAAGCTTGTTTAGCTTATTCTCTAAGCAGTCGTTAAGCTTCTTTAAGCAGTTTTCAAGCTTCTTTAAGCAGTTTTCAAGCTTATGTTATGGTGAACACTTCGATTTGGATGATTCTAAGAATTTTTGGCTGGAAGGCCTAGTCTTCCAATCCTCACACGCGTTCTCAACACGAACGTTAGCCGAGGAAAGTGTATTTAAATAACCACAGACAAACTAACGAACGTTTTAAGAATTTATGCGAATAAAGCGAAATTGAAAACTGCTTTAGACCTGCCTGTAAAATAGAATATTACTTATTCAAACAGAATTAACAGCACATTACGAAATTTCAGATAATATAAATTAACCAACTACTAACCACGAGAATTTAGAATGCACGACCAACGGTAAAACTGTCCTGAATAACTGCACGTGACAGCCGAACAAAGAAAAGCGACCAGACAGAACCAAAGCAGCACAAAGAAAGAAAAAAGGCAACGAACACAAGCACACGTGGCATCATCTATGCGGCGAGAGTATTTCTCACCTTAACAATGACTAAAAAGAAATAAAGAGGATGAACAATTATTTGAAAAAGACTTACATTGACTGCCATTTTTGTTAATACAGAAAGAAAACTAAGTTTATTAATATGATAAAGTCAACTGTAGTTTCAAACAGGTAAAGTTTAAAAAAAACACCAAACTAGATGCTATAAGTCAATACAATCAAAAAAATTATATACTGTTTTTTCTTTCCTTTGAGGTAGCTTTTTTCTTTCTGGTTTTGATCGTGATTATTGTGGTGGATGATTGAGGAGAGTGAGAATGTTTTCTCTTTGAGCTTTCTGTTTTTTTTGGGGGGAGTTTGAAGTTTCGTTTTGAATATTTACACATTTAGCTTTTTGAGTTGGCGTTTCTTTGAATTGAAAGTTATCAAAAGGTTTGATTACCTCTTCCTCGCTGATGTTGATTGATGCGGCGATGGTTTGTCAGGGGAGCGTTTGATATATTTTTGGTTTGGCTTATTAGGATCGAGGGGTGGAAAATTTTCGTTTTTTTAATAGCTTTTTTGCCTAATTTTAATTTGGTTAGAGATTAGAAGAAAGTTATTTAATTTGTTTTGTGGTTGGAGCAGATGGTTTTTGCTTAAGTTGGTTTATTAGTACTAGGTTCAGTAGAAGTTTGGCTGCTTTGCTTCTGCTTATTTTCTAAGTTTTTTGAACAATTTTCGATTTCGTAAGAAGTTGCTTTACAATAATTATATCTTTCTTTTTAAAGTTCACCATCTACACTAACTGAGATGAATTTATTTCTAAAAATGAGGGCGTCGGGCACATTCTTTCTTTTAAAATTTTCAATAAAAAAATGAAGATAGGGATTATGGATTACGGGGTATTTCTTATGTTTTTCAAATTCATAGTGTTTTCCACTTCCCCAGTTATTTGCTATTTCTTGAATATTCTCATTAGAAATATCAAATGGCATTGGGTAAAGAGTGAGAAGTTTTCGAAAACCCTGAGGTCGGTTGACTTGCTTTGAAAAGTCAATATTATCTTTAGTAGAAATAATTTCCGGTTCGCAAAACATTGTATAAGTCTTCTAAGATTTTTTTAGTCGTTGTATTTTTTAAAAGTAACGTTAAAGATTTGTAGTTGATAATTGTGCGTAGCAATTCCAAAAATTTCGTCTATACCAGTGGTTCCCAACCTTTTTAATGTCATGGACCCTTTTGAGGATTTTTTTGAAAGTTGTGGACCCCTTAAATAAAAAAGAAAATAAAATCCACTCTTTTCTCCCAAAAACATGGTGATCTCTAAAAAAAAAAAAAAAAAAAGGTCTTCACTTCGATTTCATTTCCAATTTTGTTGTTTTTTCTCCCAGAAACATGGTGATCTCTAAAAAAAAAAAAGGTTTTCACTTCGATTTTATTTCCAATTTTGCTGTTTTTTCTCCCAGAGACCCCCGGTTGGGAACCACTGATATAGATAGTCTATAAACCATTACCGTTAACTCTAAAACGTTCAATTACATTTCAAAGAATTCCCCCCTCGAAAACACAAAATTTCCCCCTAATGGGGAATTCCCCCCCTGTTGAGAACCACTGGTCTATACCATTTACAAGTCTATTTGGCACAAATGAAAATCAATTTGGCAGAAATGAAATTCAATTGGGCACAAATGAAAATCAATTTGGCCCAAATGAAATTCAATTTGACACAAATGAAAATCAATTTGGCACAAATGAAAATCAATTTGGCCTAAATGAAATTCAATTTGGCACAAATGAAAATCAATTTGGTACAAATGAAAATCAATTTGGCTCAAATAAAATTCAATTTGACAATAATGAAACTTATATCCTGTTTCTTACTTGCTATTTTCACATTTTGGCATAATTTCCAAAAAAATTTTTTAAAAATTCTTATAATATATAGTTTTATTGATAACAAATAATATAAATATGTACATATATAGCGACCCTATCGGAGACCTATATTTAGACCCAATATTATGGAGACTTAATATATATATTATGGAGACCCAATTATGGAGACCTAATATCTATATATAGATTATTGCAACTGTCAACGCAAAGCGGAGTGTTTTCTAAATGGCGTTTGTCGTAAGAAAGCTGTCATTTATAAAGCTAACATATCAACAGATAGCAACGATCATCCCAAATCGTACTATGGATGCTACGAAACGGACTTTAAATCCCGTTTTTACAACCATCGCCAGACTTTCAAAAGCAAGCAAAAAAGATACACCACCGAGCTATCGGAAGCCTTCTGGGAAGCCATAGATAATGGCAGAGATCTCCAAGTTGAATAGAGCATTTCGGCCAGATCTAGCACCCATCAACCCGATGCCTTCAGATGCAATCTCTGCCTCGATAAAAAGCTTGCCGTTCTTTTGGCAGACCCACTAAGCACACTTAACAAAATTTATTTTTATTTTTATCTCTATATTTATCCTCCTGACTCGCAGGAAAGCGACGGAGGCGCTATACATAGGGTAAGCAATTACCCCGACCTGCTTCCGGAGATGCCAAGATATTGCTGTCCGCTAGTAATTTAGTAGAGATATGACTGCAATTTAAAACTGCTTGTCAAGACCACCAAGCAGGGGAAAGTGCCGTAAAGTGTCTTTCCCAAGAACACAACAGAATGGCACAAGTGGGTTTTGAACCGAGACCATGCTGATCATCAGTCCGGTGCTTTAACCACTCGACCACGCTGCCGACTGATAACGGAACTCACCGGCAAGTCTCGCCATAAAAACAAATTTAAACTAAAAAAACTTCTCGCAATTTTCACCAGGCATCGAACCCGGTTTTTTATCATTTACAACTTTGTTTCATTAGTCACAATTTCTATAAATTTATACCACGGCACTTGTGGATGACTAAAAATCCTCTTACGTTTGTACAGTTGCGACGATTTTTATTTTTGTACGATATAGCTGTTTTATAGTTTTTCAATTTGCAAGAATTTTGTCTAATTTTCCGTTTTTATTCTATTAGTATTTATCCCAGGTTTTATTCCATTTGTATTTATTTTGGTTATTGTATTTATTGATATTATTGTTTTTGCTTTTAATTTCAGATAATCGCCTGATGAGCCGTTCTTATGGCGAAACAGACTGTTGCGAATTTTAAATAAATTTTATCTGCAGTGTTTGTACTTAATTTGATTATTGCGATTATATATATTATATTATGGAGACCTAATAATGGAGACCTAAAATTATGGAGACTATATACATATATTATAGAAACCTAGTTATGGAGACTATACATATACATGTATATATATATATATATTAGACTAAATGATTGGACAATGCCGGGAGGAGCTACTACCTGTCTGAACAAACAAGATTCAAAAGCCAAGTGTCTTATGTATTATACGCGATGTAAACAGTTAACATTCGACAAGGCCCTGTTTCGTCCTTAAGAGACTCATCAGGAATGTGGTACTGTGCGCATTGCAGTTAAACACATTACGAGGGATGTTTCAAGTAAGTGATATATGCCTGACAAAAGCAGTATTACCAGATAGACAACTGGATACAGCTGCTCACATCATGACTCCAGATAGAGAACTGGACACGAAATGACAAATATAATGCGTGAAATGCGAATAAAATATGCAAAAATACAATACACAATGTAGTCGCTATATATGTACATATTTATATTATTTGTTATTAATAAAACTATATATATTATAAGAATTTTAAAAAAAATTTTTTGGAAATTATGCCAAAATATGAAAATAGCAAGTAAGAAACAGGATATAAGTTTCATTAATGTCAAATTGAATTTCATTTGGGCCAAATTGATTTTCATTTGTGCCAAATTAAATTTCATTTGTGCTAAATTGAATTTCATTTAGGCCAAATTGAATCTCATTTATGCCAAATTGAATATCATTTGTGCCAAATTGAATTTCATTTGTGCCAAATTAATTTTCATTTTTGCCAAATAAATTGTAAATGGTATATATATGGTTGAAAGATTCCGTCATCGAGAAATAGGTCAATAAAGTTATTTATATTGAAGTCATCTTTGTCATCAAGAACATTATTTTTAAATAACACGGAATTTTTCTTTGTGGTCATTTTTTCTTGGGGAGAATATGAGAAGTAAAAAAAACAAATCTTATTCTTTTTTGAAAAAAAAGCTTAAAAAAATTAACTGAAAAGAACTTAAAAAATAAATCCACCTAAGCACTGGTTGACTGTCCTTCTAAAACTTTAAATTGAGTTACGTATAATAGCTGGCTATTTGCTAAAAAGCTTATCTCGTTGCTCTTTCGCTTTATAACTAAAATTAAATGCACAAATCCGCTAAATCTAGAAATTAAATGCACAAAATAATATAACTTAAAAGATGGTTAGAAACATCATACAGTATTCAAAAGGAATTGGTTTAATTCTTGTTTGAAAACATTATTTGTTTTAGAGTCTATTATAAGAAAAATATTATTCCAAACTTTTGGTCCAAAAAATGTTAATGATTGTTGAATAATAATAGATCGGCAAAAGCTGGTAACAACATTACTGCTGTTTCTGGTTTTCATATGAAATGATTTTTGGATGAACATTTTGTCAAAAGATTGAGGCAGTAGGTTTTTATGATATTTGAACAAAAGGATACCAATTTCCGCTATGTTTTATTGTAATTGAATTGTGTTCTGATATCATGCAACTAACATTTTGTTTGTGAGAAAGATTAAAAATCATTCTTATAAATATGTTGCAGAATCTTTGTGGTTTACCAATCAATGCTTTATTTCCAGAGCACCAACTTGATATACAATAGCGTATGTGGCTCATCAAAAGAGAATGATAGATCATCAGTAATGTTTTTTCATTTAGATTTGGTCTGATTCTTACTATTACACAAAAAATTTGTTCTAGTTTTTTGTGTATTAACATGATGTGTTCTTTCCACGACAACTGTTCATTAGCAATAACGCCTAGAACAAGGGTACCCAACCCAAGATTCGCAGGCCGCATGTGGCCAGAGAAACCTTTTGTTGCTACCCGCCAAGGAATAATATATAACTGATTTTATTTATGAAAATATACAATGCACATGTACATTTTCATAAATAAAATCAGTTATATTTTATTAATCGAAGCAAACATACGTACACATTCACAACTCACCTGCTTCGTTGGCGTTGGCTGATTCGAATGCATTTTTGAACATCTTTAACATTTTTTTAAGAGGCCGTCGTAAATCTGAGTGTTCGCTGAAGTTGTTAAGCAAGGACTGCCTGTATATTATAAAAGTTAATTCGAAATAATCATTAAAATCAATGTGACCAAAAAAGACTAAAAAAAAATTCATTACTTTGATTTTAACAAAAGATTTTCGAATTAACTTCTATGAAAAATTGAATTCGACATTATTTTGATTACTGCATCGATTGCGGCCTGCGGTAAACTTGCTGACAAATATCTGGCCCGCAACAAGTAAAAAATTGGTTACCCATCGCCTAGAAATTTTGTTGATGACATCTTTTCTATGTTATAGCCTTTACAGCAGTGGTTCTTAACCGCCAATCCGCATTAGCTTTTTTGCCGGTCCGCAACAATTTATTTCAATTTTACTCTTTAAGGAGGGTCCACGAGTTCCGAAGTAGAACAATGTCAGAAGAATATTAACAGTAATTATTGATTTTCCTTAATAACTAAATGCAAGATCAAGGCTTGGATTGGGGAAAATGTGTATGGTTGTGCACTGATCGAGCTGCCAGCGTGGCTGGTTATCATTTGGGTGCAACCTCAAAAATAAAAAAAGTTGCAAGCAAAAATCTACTGTCTACACATTGCATATATCGCTGTGAACATATAGCTGCTCAGAAATTGTCACCTGAATTAAATGATATTATGATCCGATTAGTTAAGATTATCAGTTACTCGTGACCGAGTATTGCATTTAAGGCTTTTTGAGGCACTGTGTGTGAGTATGGCTGCCCAAAATGCCCATCTCATCTTTCATGCAAAAGTGATATGGCTTTCAAGAGGACGCGTTCTTGCACGTCTTTTGAGGGAAGAAGCAAATCAATTTCTACGTGATTGAACATTTCCCATTAATTTTATTTTTTTTCTGTTGACTACCTAAGGAGGGTCCTCGGAGGACCCTAAGTTTACATGTCTAATACTCTTAACAGATAGTAGCTGTACAGTTGATTTTTTGATATGTTGGAAAAAATTTATTCTAGTTTAGTCAAATGTCTCTACTTTTAATATATTTGCCATTAGTCTCTTCTTATTTTGCATAAAGTTAAAGTTCCTCAAATTTTGTTGATTGGTTTGTTTTGCGACATAATCGGATTAGTCACGGTCTGCTGCAAAAGCAAATAACTACTACGTAACGCAGTAATTTTGACAAACACAGCAAGACGATTAAAACGTTTTTTGACTTACCTCATGATTTTTGTACACAAAAAGTGCACAAGAATCTTGAGGTAAGTCAAAAAATAGCCTGCTACACTAAAACTACCCATTGGATTTGCTCAAGTAAAATACCAAAATATTCAGGAATAAATTTTAGGAGAAGTCATAAAATTTTAGGTTTTTATCATCCAAACTTTACGAGTTGTAACCTTTTTATATAAGGGGGTCCTTTGAGGACTTCTAAAACTAGGTAAAAGTATTTTTACCCGATAAAATGTGAATACACAAACTTGCATATTTGGCGAATATATTCATCCGCTTGAATAACCTTAATAGCTCTCTTTAAGGTTATTGCATGAGTATACAGGGTGTCCGTAAAGTTACTATACAGTCTTACAAGTTACTATACAGTTTCATTGTATTATATGTAATAGTTTTTGTTACTATATAGTTTTATTGTATTATATTTAATATTTATTTTTTTTGTATTATTTAATGTAACACATGTATTTTCTGAGATTTTTATAAACATAAAGGTGTTATTTCTTTTGTTACAAATAAATATTTTAATACAATATCTTACTGTACTGCAGGGTGTCTGTATAGTAACTTGTAAGACTGTATAGTAACTTTACGGACACCCTGTATATACAGTGTTTTCGCCGCGTAGATGATGCCACGTGTGTTTGTGTTCGTTGCCTTTTTTCTTTCTTTGTGCTGCTTTGGTTCTGTCTGGTCGCTTTTCTTTGTTCGGCTGTCACGTGCAGTTATTCAGGACAGTTTTACCGTTGGTCGTGCATTCTAAATTCTCGTGGTTAGTAGTTGGTTAATTTATATTATCTGAAATTTCGTAATGTGCTGTTAATTCTGTTTGAATAAGTAATATTCTATTTTACAGGCAGGTCTAAAGCAGTTTTCAATTTCGCTTTATTCGCATAAATTCTTAAAACGTTCGTTAGTTTGTCTGTGGTTATTTAAATACACTCTCCTCGGCTAACGTTCGTGTTGAGAACGCGTGTGAGGATTGGAAGACTAGGCCTTCCAGCCAAAAATTCTTAGAATCATCCAAATCGAAGTGTTCACCATAACATAAGCTTGAAAACTGCTTAAAGAAGCTTGAAAACTGCTTAAAGAAGCTTAACGACTGCTTAGAGAATAAGCTAAACAAGCTTGAAAACTGCTTAAAGAAGTTTAGCTAGAATTGTGTTAAATTGGCGTTTGTGTGATGGCTGAAGCATGGTTGATAAGTCGAATTCGAGTAGAAGCGTACCAGTGGTGTCCGCCAGAGACTTTTCAGTGCCAGCCAAGTCTAAAGCTCGTGCCGAACAACAGTCGGAAGATGGGACTTAAAGGGTTAGAACAGCCGTGACTTCGGCGTCACTCTCGTCTAAGGCAAAGCGACGCCTGGAGGTCAAGTTGGCAGAGGCTCGCCTTCAACGTGTACGCCAGGAAGAGGAATTGCGTCTGAAACAGCTACAGGCCGAAGAGGAATCGCGACTGAAACAGTTACAGCTCGAGTAGGAACGGGCTCTTCTTCAAGCCGAAGCTGATGTTACCGAAGCTAACCTCATTGCGGATGCTTCCTCAACATGCAGTGATTTGTCAGTTCCAGAAAGTGTTGCCCCCCGTCTATCTGCTCATGAGAAGGTGATGGAGTACTTGCATAATATTCCAACGAACGAGCGTCAAGGTCAATCAAGAAAGGAGAACGATCTACAGCGTGAAGCTCCGGCTGTAACCTATGCGCTGAGGGAAGATAAAGCGGAAATTCGTGGTCGGCGATTTTCGGAGCTGTCCCTGGGACCAATGCCACATCAGTTGTATCCTCCACCGGTTGTTCGAAATTCCGGCCGTTTTCAGGGGCCGGCTGTTCGCGTTGTTGGTCCTGCCAAGACATCTGAAGTTGCTGCAGACAACCCTTCTGGCAACGGAGCTTCCAGATCATCGGGTGAGTTGAATTGTAACGTAAATGACTTAGCTAAAATGTTGGTTCGCTGTAGGGGATCAGAGACTACTTTAGACTCTGATAGGTTTGATGGTAACCCATTAGATTACTATCAGTTTATACGGCAAGTTGAGAATCGCATTTTAAATGTGTATGGGCAAAGCGATCCAGGGCATGCGCTACACTTGCTCTTGGATGCCACCAAGGGGCGAGCTCATAAATTAATTTCTAGCTGCGTCATGTTGTCTCCGGATATAGCTCTAAATGAAGCCCTTCGACTTTTACATAAAGCGTTTGGTTCACCCCAAGTCGCTGTTTGAGCGTTTATTGATTCAGTCTGTGAGGGTGGTGTGATAACCCACACAGAGGTCGGGCTTGAAGATTTTTATTCCGGTTTAATAAACTGTAAGATTGTGCTAGAAGCTGCAGGGGCCGGCAATTTGTTAAATGCTGCTTCCACAGCTGAACGAATTTTTATGCGTCTTCCACATAATCTGCAGAAAGGTTTTGCTAAGTTAGCTCTTGACCGCGGTTTTGATATGGACGTTGTGCCCTTTGAACTCTTCATTGAGTATATTGATCAGGAACATAGATTATTGTGTTCTCGTTTTGGTAGATTATTGAAATCATCCAGGTCTAAGATTACTACCAAGGGATGCAAAGCGAAAGCAAATGTGGTCCAAACCTCTAAAGATAATGACCATGGGATTGTAACTAAGAGGCCGAGTAATGTAGAAACCTTGCCCAGGTGTAACTATTGTAACACATTAGGTCATCAGGTGGGAAGATGCGAAGTCTTCCAGAAGCTGTCTTTTGCGAATCGCAAAGAGTTTGTGCAACATAAACGTCTATGTTTTAATTGTTTGGGTAAGGGTCATGGCGTAAAATATTGCTCGAGTAAGATCAGGTGCCCTAAATGCGACGGGAAACACCACACGCTGATGCATCGCTATGATGAAGAAGGTACGTCCGAATCCTCCGATTCTGCGGCATCCGTGAGGGATACCTCATTACCTCCTGTAGATGCAACAGCTTCGTCGGCACAGGACATCTCACAAGCAAAGAGGATGAGAACTCGGTTGCAGGTAATACCCGTTTGTGTCATTAATCAAATTACAGGGGCCTGTAAAGATACACTGGCGCTACTGGATAGCGGAGCAGACTGCCACCTAATGGCCAAAGATCTATATACTAGCCTCGGGCTGTCTGGTACATCAACGGTTTCAGAGATTCAATTGGCTAATGGGGTCGTCGAGAAATATGACAGCTCTTTAGTGGAATGCGCTATACGTGGAATATTCGAGGAGGAGACATTTCGTCTGGAAGAGGTACGTGTTGTGCCGCAGATGCCAGATTTGAGTGGAACCATTCCTTCACAACAGGATATTATGAGTAACCCGCACCTCACCGGTCTTGAGATTCCCAGTGTGGCCAATAATAAGACTGTACAATTGATTATAGGAATTAACTCTCCCGCTCTGCATGTATTTTCAGAAATCCGATTCTAATCTATGGGCAGGCAAGACTCCGCTGGGTTGGGTCTTGCATGGTCGAAATTCGGCCGGGCATAACAATTCTTGTTGCAGAGTGAATCTTTTAGTGGACGCCAGGGCTGAATCTGCATTGAATTCTCTCTGTCCTTGTCACTTCGACTATGGTGATCAATGCGGAGATCCGGATGAGCTGCTTCCATCACTGGATGATGAGGAAGCTGAAAAGCAAATAAAGGACTCTTGCGAATTGGTGGAGGGTCGCTTTCAAGTACGAATCCCATGGAAGAGAGGGTGCCCCTGCCTTCCTAACAACTACCAGATGGCTCTTTCCCGTTTGAGATCATTAGGACGGAGATTGGTAAGAGATAAAGAGTTGTTTATTAAATACAGATATAAAATTCATGAATTGATTGCTTTCGGCCACGCTATTGAACTCCCTGAATGGGCCGATTGCGACCGTAATGCGTGGTTCATTCCACATCATTGCACTAAGGGAAAATTTCGTATTGTGTTTGATTGTGCTGCACGATTTAAAGGCACATCTCTAAATGAACAAATTTTGCAAGGACCTGATAATGCTAATAACTTAGTGGGCGTTTTGACACGTTTCCGTAGATACCCAATCGCTTTGGTCGGCGATATTCGGGCAATGTTTCATTCGGTTAAAGTTGATCCCCGAGACCAATCTGCATTGCGTTTCCTATGGTGGGAAGATGACGACATTTCAAAACCACCCAAAGTTTATCAGCTTACTGTACACTGTTTTGGTTTAACTAGTTCGTCCTCGGTGGCTGGGTTTGCACTTCGCCGCACTGCCGATGAGAATCTTGCCGGTTCGACCCCAGACGCGGTCCAAGCGGTGAAGCGTAACATTTATGTTGACGACTTGTTGAAGTCGGTTCCTAATAGCCAGTCCGCCGTTGCTCTTGCTCACGATGTTATATCCCTTTTAGAGGGAGGGGGGTTTGAGCTTACCAAGTTTTCTAGTAATTGCTCTGCTGTACTTAGGTCGTTACCATCAGACCGCTTGGCACCACACTTGAAAAAATTTAATTTTTTTAATGATACGTTGCCAGGCCACAAGACCCTTGGGCTCGTCTGGCATCCCCAAACTGATACATTTGCGGTCAAAGTTAAGGAGTTTTCTGGTCCACTTACGCGTAGAGGGCTGTTGTCTCTTGTCATGAGCGTATTTGACCCATTAGGTATGGTAGCGCCGTTCATGCTTCCCTTAAAATCACTTATTC